>OY992532.1:53705718-54305718 GCA_963921185.1 Dasysyrphus tricinctus | reverse complement strand
ATTTTGGCGGCGCAAAACCGTATCGTCCCCTCCACGTGGTGCCCGCTGGGTGAACTAACGACGAACGTTGGATCCATCGGATCCGGGGCTGTGACACCTGAGCCATCTTCTCAGGAAGTAACAGATATCGCTCTGAAGAACCAGCCCTAAAAATCTCATCAGTCATGCGCAGGCCTCACAAGCCGGCCATGAAAGGGAAACCCATTTGTGATGAAAATACAAATACTAGTCTTGGATGAACGGACTGATAATGTTGACGACCCCCCCACGCAAACGAAAAACGGACAACGACATTCGTGTATGTACATGGAATGTGCGTACACTTAACCGGACACGCAAAGCAGAACAGCTTGCCGATGACCTCAACAAAGTCAAAGCTGAGATAACACCGCTCCAGGAGATGCGATGGAATGGACTGGGTGAGATGAAGATTGAAGGATGCGATTTTTACTATGGGAAGTGCTTACTCGATAGAAGGCAGCGATTGTTTGGGTGTGGATTTGCAGTCAGAGGAAAACTTAGGCAAAGAGTTTTAAGCTTTCGTGACGTCAGTGAGAGAGTGACTACAATCCACATCAAAGCCAAAATTTCACCACCTGAGAATTATCAACGCACATGCCCCTACGGCAGAGAAGGATGCACTACTAAGGAAGAGTTCTGAGAGCTCTTCGCCAAAACTTATGAGCAATGTACCAAAAATGATATCAAAATGCTCCTGGGAGATTTTAGTTCCAAAATTGGTAAAGAAACCGTCTTTGGTAGGACAAGTCGGGAAACAAAGCCTGCACGACACCACTTCCAGAAACGGACTCAGGCTTATCGACTTCGTAGCGGGAAAGAACATGGTGTTGAATAGCACTAGATTTCCCCGCCTTGATATTCACGAGGGTACTTGACGGTCCCCCGATGATCTTACGTGCAACCAAATTGATCATGTTGCTATCGACGTAAGGTACTTCTCTAGCAAACTGGGCGTACGCACGTACAGATCAGCCAACATTGACTCGGATCACTACCTAGTTGGTGCAAAACTGCGCGTGCGAATATTCATGGAGGCTATTAGGCAAACATCAATCTTGAGGAGGAAATTCAACGTTGTTAGACTGCAATCGGAAGAGACCGCGTAAACCTATGCCGACCAAATTACCCTCGAGCTTACGAAGGACCCTAGTACAGACGAGATGAACCCAGAAGACCACTGGCAGCAATGTCAACATGCCATCAAGGCTGCTGCAGAAGAGGTGCTAGGATTCTCACAGCTGCCGCAAAAGAACCCCTGGTTTGACTCCGAATGTGCTCAGGCAAACAAAGCCAAAACCGAGGCGTATAGGTTGTGGCAGCAAAAGAAGACAAGGGCCTCCCGTCAGCTCTACGTTGAAAAGAGAAGGGATGATAATCGCTTGCTCTGTAAAATGAAAAGAAACCACGAGCAGCGTGAAGTCGAGGGAATAGAGAGGTGTTTTAGCAGAAAACAGGTGCGGAGTTTGTGCAAAAGAGTCAAAAAGAAAACAACAGGATTTCACTAGTCACCCTAGTGCCTGCAAGGATGAGGAAGGAAACAGCATAGTGGAAACGCAGTCGATGTTGAAAATCTGGAGAGATCATTTTAACCAGCTGCTTAATGGACATGATGATCAAATTCCGCCAGCGAGCAGCCACGTCAAGCAAAATTGGTTAATGATCTGGAGTTACACCCACCCGACCTAAGTGAGATCAAGTTAGCCATATCACCAGGCTAAAATCGAACAAAACAGCCGGCTCTGATGGTCTACAGGTGGAACTTTTCAAGTACGCTGGAGTTTATCAGGTTAGGAGCATACACCAACATTTTTCAACAAAATATGGTTGGAAGAATGTATGCCCGACGAGTGGAACCTTAGTACCATCTGCCCGATCGACAAAAAAGGCGACCGCCTTCTCTGCAGCAACTACAGAGGTATTAGCCTTTTAAACATCGCTTATAAAATACTGTCTAGCGTATTATGTGAACGCCTGAAGCCATTTATGGATAAAATTATTGGTCCCTACCAGTGTGGTTTCAGACCTGGAAAGTCTATCATCGACCAGATCTTCACACTATGCCAAATCCTGGAGAAGACCCAAGAATTTAATATCGATACACACCACCTATTCATCGATTTTAAAGCAGCTTATGACAGCGTTAATAGAGAAGAGCTGTACCGTGCCATGTCGAGTTTTGGCATCCCTGCCAAACTGATTTGCCTTATAAGGATGACGACGTTGGAAAATGCCCGTTGCTCCGTCCAAATTGGGAGAGTTTCAACCGAAACCTTCGAAGCCACCAGAGGACTTCTACAAGGTGACGCGCTTTCATGTGGCTGTTTTAATATTGCCCTTGAGAGAGTAATGCGCAATACTCGGCTCAACAATAATGGCACTATCTTTCAAAATTCCACTCAATATCTTGGATACACGAGCGAGCAGTTACGGGTACCTTTTCAAGTATGGAGTCAGAATCGTACAAAATGGGCCTTGTGATCAATGAGGAGAAGACGAAGTATATGCTGTCATTCCCACCGCAGACTTGGTCAGAACGTGACTATTAATAGATATAACTTCGAGGTGGTTAGAGAATTTGTCTACCTGGGTACCGCTGTGAACTCTGCAAATGACATCAGTGCTGAAATCAAACGTAGATTAACTCTTGCTTATCGCTGTTTCTTTGGGCTAAGTAAGCAATTGAGGAATAAAGCCCTATCGAAAAATACCAAGGAGACGCTGTACAAAACCCTGATCATCCCGGTCTAGCTAGAAGCAGAAGTATGCACCCTTTCCCAGGCGGATGAAAGCTCCATTGATTTAGTCTTCGAGAGAAAGGTTTGACGTACGATTTATAGTCCAGTTTGTGTCGATAGGCAAAATAACATCTGTCGAAGACGATACAATCATGAATTGTACGAGATGTACAGCGACGTGTCCCTAGTCAAGAAAATACGTATTCAGCGTTTAAGACGGCTAGGGCATGTAGAACGAATGAAAATCGACGCTCCATTCCGTAAGGTATTCAACGCTATGCCAGAGGGTACGAGAAACAGAGGCACACCTCATATCCGGTGGCGTGATCAAGTTGAGGGAGATTTAAGACAATTTGGGATTCGAAACTGGAGGCAGCAAGCTAGAGAACGAGACTGCTGGGGGAGTCTACTATTTGAGGCCCAGGCGCATCCCGCGCTGTACTGCCAACTATACTAAAGTAAAGTAAGTATTCCTCTCACTTAACTATAGTACAATACATAACAACACAGCAAAACAAACATCTCCGCGTGTTGGTCGATAGGCGCTGCTGTTATTTTTGCGCTCTTAAAACCGATATGTACCTATATCAAAAAATTATGTCCAAATGTAAAACTTGAAACCAAAGATAGGACCTAAGAGCCAAGACCTATCACCATCACCTTAGCTACTGAAGTGGTAGTACCTCGTGGCATAATGGTTAGTGCGTTGAACTGTCATGCTAAAGGCGTGGGTTCGATTATCAGCCGTGTCACCTTAAAACAGAATTGTTTCATCCGAGGTATTGCCTCTTGTGAGGAACTGCTAAACCCTCCAAGAGTATACTTGTCATGAATAAGTGCTTGTCATCTAGCCATTCGAAATCGGCAAAAAACTGTAGGTCCCCTCCATTCCTGCCAACAACACGCATACAGGAATGGTTGAGAGTTGTACCCAACTAACAATTTAACTTGTTTAAGTGTTAATACAAGCTATTTTCTGGCTTGTAAAGAAACTTAAACAGACCTTATGCAAATCATTTTGGCTGACATTAAACAAGCTATTTGATTCCCTTAAAACCCTGTCATCACAAGTGCTATACAATCAAATTGCTTCCAATCAACTGTGTAATAAGGCCTTAAAAAGGCAAAATATTGCTCTAATAAACAAGTTATTATACGAAAGCAAATAGCTTGTATAATAAGACCTTTGAAAGGCCATATATAGACTTTGCATTAAGGCCTTATAAAAGCACTCAATGCAGTTGTAGTGAAAAAAATTTGTTTGCTTTCAATTTTATTTAATATTTATTAATTTTATTGTATCGGAGGGGGGGCTTAAACTACTTTTTTCTTTTTTTCTGAAATGTGAAGAATTTTATTTTATATGAAAAAATGTTACTAACTTACATGACCATTCCGAGGTTTGAACTCACGTCCTTCCGATTACCGATCCAGCGCGCTACCTACTAGGCCATCTCCAATTCTGAAGAATCATGTACAAATTTTAATGAGTTGATACACTTGACGCATACTTCACAGCCTGTACAATTATACCATCAAGAAATGAGTAGTAAAGGCTATGTGTTGATTTATAAAAAAACCTAATTCGTTTTTCTTTAATCTTGGTGTGCACTTTTTTTTTGTTTTAAGTGTGAATCAATTGATTCTTGAAGTATTTGAAAACATACATACAATGTACAAGATCCTTCAAGTCAATGTTTAAATCTTTCACATTTTTCATACATTCTTATGACAAGAACTTTGAAAATAAATGAGTAAATGATTTTAAAATATCACACGTTATACTTCCATTTCTATTGAATCAAAATTTTGATTATAAATTTTCTGACCGTTTGAAAGAAAAACTTAAACCCTTACAATCGTTCATCTCGTCTTTATGTTTTGGGTAAACATTTATTTGTTTATATAAAATTAGCTTTAGAAACAACTTGAATTATAAGAGCAAGTACCTGCGATTTATTCATGCTTAAATTTAACATCTGTCACAAGCAAAACGAAATAGTTCGCGAAAGAAAGCAATAATTTGTTAAAGTTAACTACTAACATTTTATAAAAACTATATATGTACTTCCTGACAGAGGGACACAGCTGTCACATCCAAAACGAAATAGCTCACGAAAGAAGGCAATCATTTGAATAAATTTGCTACACACATTTTATAAAAACCATATATTTTCTTACAGAGGGCACCATCTATGCATCTGTCAGAAGCAAAACGAAATAGCTCATGAAAGAAGGCAATCATTTCTAAAAGTTTGTTATTACCATTTATAAAAAGCATTTTTTTTCTTACAGAGGACAACATTTGTCAATCTGTCAGAAGCAAATCGAAATAGCTAACGAAAGAAGGCAATCATTCTAAAAGTTTGTTACCAACATTTATAAAAACTTTATATTTCCTTACAGAGGGCAACATCTGTTACTAGCAAAACAAAATAATTCAAGAAAAAAGACACATTTTAATAGGTTTGCTTCAAACATTTTATTATATCTTTCAAAATAAATTACATACAAATCAGAATAACTAAACAAAACATAGTAGTTGTTAATGATTCAATACCGAATTCCTTACAACGATATCATAACGATTTTTGGTTGGAAGATATTTGCAAGAAAATAAATTTTTTTGGGAATTGTGCGTGTGCCATTTTACAGTAGATTTGAGGCAAAAAATAAACAAACTTATGTACATACAAACAAACTCATAACAAATATTCAAATGTGCATTCATTTTTCTTGCGTAGTTCTGCTAGATTAAAAAAAATATATTTACGAGAAAAGTTTACAAAGATAAACAAAAATAGTTGTGCAATTATTTAAGTTAAAAAAAACAACACGAACTCATACAAGCAACACATCATTCGAGGAACACTTTGGCGAGCGCGCGCTTTATATCGTCAATCGACGTTCATTTAATATTTTGATAACTTCTTATTAATTATTCACTATTTTTTGATAAATACGTCTTTTAATAATTATTTGTTTTTAATTTAATGAATTGATATAATGACGAACACTTTCGAATATATGTTAAGCCCGCTGCAGAATACTTTCAACTAAAGAGAAATGTCAAATCTTGGTGCTGGGTCGGGTGTTACAAGCTTATTTAAGCAAGCCGTACACAAAATGTTTTTATTTACTTTCAGTAAAACAACTTGGACAGGCCTTAAACAGGCCTTTTCATACTAAAGCATACAAGTCTTGTATACAACTTGCCAATCTCAATTTAAAAGTCATTAAACAGGCTATTATCAAAAATTAAATTGGAAAACGGTTGGCTTGAATAATAAAGCCTAATATTAGTTCTATGCGAGCTATAGTTTACCAAATTCGAAAAATCGGACCTTATACAAGTTAAATTGTTAGTTGGGTAAGTCACTAGGCCATGGCTCTCCACGAATTGTTGCTCCACCCAATTAATTAAAATTACTGAAGTGATTTTGCAAATTCTAAAAGCTTTCCACTGTGAACAAGATCAAACGTTCCATGCTCCGATTTTCATACGTTTGTAGCCAAAAATATCATTTCCTCTTATTGAAAGACCTCCTTTATTTGTTAACGATTCATTTATTGTTATGGCGTCTTGATTGACGCTGGTACATGAAAGATGCCGCACCCCCAAATCTGATGTGCGGCTTACAGCAGCCGAAGCTGCAGAAGGAATTCTCCATAAAATGGTTACCTCTTGGGGACTCATTTTCAGTAGTTGTCATATTTCATGTATAAGAACATATCCTTTCCACCATGGTGTTTTCCGATATACGATTAATAACATCCATAAGCTCCGATTTGACAGGCACACCCGCCTGTTTGTATGGTCAAACACAAAACTGCTCGAGGCCGCTCACTATGGAAAACAGACGACCTGTTTTGGCTTTATTACACGACAAAATTTCTGACCGAACTATTTCACGTTTTAATATTGTTAACTGTCCACCAATATTGGCTGATTCGTCACCGTTGCCGTTGAATCTCTCTTTTGTGGGGTTAGGCACATATAGTTGTCTGAAAATTCTTGATTCAATAATTTGCAAACAAGAGGAATCATCTAATTGTGTTTTATTCGAATTCACTTTCGACACCACAAAAAGGATAACCCTGTAGTAATGAATTATTGTTATGGGCAAACCAAGTTATGACAGTTCTTCAAACAACATTAATTTCACAATCCACAATCCACAAACCATTAAATATGGTTTCGCACACTCAATTCCCTGAAAAGAGAAAAGTTCGGAAAAGATAAAAGTTCAGTGGGTACCTAACGAACAAATAAAAAGAAAATAAAAACAAAAATTTTATCAGAAAAAACTTTCCTCATCAATCATTCAAACGAATATATTAGTTGCACCGCACAGAGTCACAATTTTTTTTATCTGCAACCGACATCGAGCCAAAGCCTTCCCTTATGGCAGCTTATCAAAGCAATCACTTGGCAACATCATTTCTGTCGCAATGCAACAAAATTCCCCGATGAAAGACTAAAATTCGGCATCAATAACAAATATCACTGTCAGCCATCTCCCCAATGGATATGGAAAAGTCATCGAATTCATGTAGCGGGACCGAGTACGTACGGGGGTATTGTGTATGATGGCACAGACCAATCAGTTGGATTCCAATAGACCCATATATAGAGGAGAGGCAGGTTGATGGTTGAATTGCATTTTGGTCAGGTATCACATGAATTCGAGAACGAGTAGAGGATATGCGATTGCATTGCAAACTGCCAGGATGCTCGAAGTCAAGTCAACTCAAATCGATTGTTAATTTGACATCCCTTGTGTGAGAAGTGTGTGGGTGCTGGCTGCTGGGTGAGATATTTTGCACAGCAAATCGATAGAGCAATAATTATGCAGCCTTCACTCTTTGCAATTTGGACCAATGGACTCGCCTTTTCTTTTTTTTCTTTTGAAACAAGTGTCCTTGTGCACTTTTTGATTTGCCATATAGAGCAAAAGATACAACTATCTAGGTCGCCTGTTTGTCTAGGATAGAACGGGGATGTATACTGAACATAGTGAACTATTATATGTTTTTGTCGTGTACTGCAATGTGATTGTCTGTGTTCATTCTTCATGATGCTGGCATAGCTCCAGATCCTGGTCCAGTCAGAGTTCTATGATGAAGTTTCATTTAAAAAATTAAAAGTTTCACATAAAAGATAAAGCTATTAAAGAGGCGACCAACCTTATTGCACAGAGCCCATCACAATGGATAACATGCAACCATATGGAAGGCATGAATAGTGTTGAATGGATGATATGATGGAAATTAGAATCAGGCCCAGGCAGAGTGAGAGAAGCAGCAGAGCGATGTTTGCTGAAAGAGAAAGAGGAGGATAACAAAGAAAGAAAGTAGATAATTTTATTAAAGGATCGTATGTTTAATTTAGAGTGCTGGGATAATTCACAAAAGCCAGAGGACTAACGAGGTTTGATCGGAATAAGTGTGTGATGAGTAAGTTTATTTGCTTGTGCAAGAATATTGATTTAAATAGCATTGTTGATGAAGAGAAAAGTTTATTGGCTTGCATTTTCAGCTAAAAGTTTGAACAAAATTAGATAGATCAAAAATTGGCAATGTCGATAAGGAAAAAATTTCCTATAGGCTAAAGTAAAGGAAGAATCAGGGAAATTTTCCTCGGTAAAGGTAAAAACATAAACCAAAAACAACAATCAGCTTTGGATGAAGTGTAGTAGATTGTGAAATGCTGTGTTGACACCAATCTTTAAATTTTATTAATATTAATATTTTTTAACTTTTCTAAGCTTTGCAAATTTTCTTTCTCCATCCCCGTCGTGCAAGGGGAGGGGTGGGAGAATATCATCAATAATGTGGTCCTATAGTTTCAAGGGCGGTGAATCCAACGGCATTTCTCGGGTCATCGTCCGACCTTTGGTTTTCGATTTATAAGCAACATTTCGGGATTTAAACTGGTAAGTGGGAACCCTTCTCTTGTCCTTCTGACAGTGTTGCCACCTTGGCAAAACTTCTTAAAAGTAATGTTAAGACATGAACTATTTGTATGCTAAGGCTGAAGGCTCAACCCATCAGGTCAAAATGAAACGTTGGTCTCACTAACAGCCCCACTAATAGTGATACAAACTTGTCAAACTGAAGGCTGTCAATTAACCTGGGTGAATCGGCTAAGGTGACTGGTAATCGTCACATTTATAATAATCAAAAGTGATCATATTTCATTTTCCGTCTGTGTAAGGTGCCCAGAGATCAGTGATATTTAAAAATTGGCCTCACTTAAAAGACAAGTACTGAGAGCTGTCAAAAATTCATTATTTGATTTTAAAACGTTAATAGCCTAGGAAAATAAGAGTTTCACTTCGAAAAAATTCCGACAAAGATGAATTTTGGTGTTAAAGCATTTCCTTAATGCCCGGACCTTGGCCCTTGGGCTCGGGCTAAATTTCTTAGGGGGGCAAAAGGGGGGTAAAATTCAGTTTTGTCTTAATTTTTCGAAAACTATCAGTAATTTGGAGAAAAGTGAAGGTACAAATTGTAGCTTATGTAATTCTACACAGAACGCTATAACTTCAAGGCAAATTGACCTATAGAGTTGATTAATAGCTCTTTTTTTAGATAATTTTTTTAACTAAATGTTATTCTCTTATAATTTGGTTGTAAAATGAAATTCTATCAAGTTGTTGAATAAATACCAAATCACTTTCCTTTTCAAGATGGCGGCCTTCCGCTAACCCCGGCACCCCAAAAATTTGGTTTTATAATGAGGAGATGTAGCCAAACACAAATCGTACAAGAAATTTTGTCCATCGATTAATGAAATTTTAATAAATTTTTTGACAAAATTTACTCCACCATGAAGTTCTTGCACGATTTTCTCTAAATCTATTGATTGTATGAAAAAAGGTATATGTTAATCTTAATCTGTGTAGAATTACATATAATACAGTCCCTGTAGTGAAGTCCCGCAGAAATTTCCGTACTGATTTATCTAACCACCAGAATCGATTAAAGTACATATAGGAGAGTCAGAAAAACTTGGGTAGACATCACCGTGTTCTGGAGGGGGTTTTTTAGACGCCATTTTCCAAAATGGCCGACAAATAGCAGTATAATTTATATGGGAGAACGGAAAAATCTCCATAAAAACTAAACCACTAAACCGATTTTGATGAAATGATCAGACATGATAAAAAATAAGATGAGAAGCCATTATCATTATTTTTCGCCCACTACCACGCCCCCTTTTTTAAAAAAAATAATATATTCGTCAAAGTTAATACAAATTCGGATGTTACTTTGATTAACCATATTAAAATATTTTTGTTTGGAATATAAGCTGAAAAAAGTTCTCACCACGCCTATTTTGTGGGCGTTTATTATTTTTTGACTTATATGGAGTTCATTTAGTAAGATAAAATCTGAACCACTTCACCCAGTGTAATGAAATATTATATAAGTCTTGGTGATGTCTACCCAAGTTTTTCTGACTCTCCTTATGTACTTTAATCGATTCTGGCGGTTAGATAAATCAGTACGGAAATTTTTACGGGACTTCACTACAGGGACAGGAGTAATAAGCTACAATTTGTACCTTAACTTTTTCCTAAAAAAACTGATAGTTTTCGAAAAATTAAGACAAAACTGAATTTTACCCCCTTTTACACCCCTAAAAAACTTTGCACGGGTCCAAATTTACGGATTTTTTTAGGAAATGCTTAAGACCTCAAAACAAACCTCTCCACCAAAATTCAGGTTTGTCGGAACTTTTTCGAAGTTTTGCCATTTTTTTGTCTAATTTTCTTGGGCTATTAGTGGTATGAATGCAAGCAAGATAACGATTCGAATTTGGTTGTGTAACGTCGCTGGCCGAGAACTATAAGGTTGCATGTAAAAAAAAATTTTTCCGAGATAATCGCCTTCAAAGTTTTAGAGGGCTGGTTTTTGCATTAAACAGTTAGATATCAGTAAAGTCTTGATGCAATATGATAAAGAACCATCAAAAAGTCATAAAATCATTAAAAAATTGTTAATTGAATCACTTTAGAAGATTTTACAAGCATTTTAAAAAACAACATAGAACTTTGTTGAGAAAAAGTTGATTAAAAATTCCGAAAAAGGTTCTATGTACAACATAGAACCTTTTAGTACTGAAGAGATTATATGGGAGATGTTTTTGTATGGAGAAAAAAGCATTTATCCTAAAAAAAGACCTGAATTGCGTTTAATTAATATTTTTATATTAATACAATAAGGAAAAATCAATAAAAATATATTTTTCTCAAGTAAAATAGTCCACAAAACACTGACAAAATGCACATAAAATCATTGACAGAAAGTTCTATGTTTCGTTGTTAAAAAAAAACGTAGGACGTTCAGCTTTAATCAAAAAGTATTTTGAATTCAAAAAGGTTCTATGTGAATTAATTTTGAGCAAGAAAGGTCTATGTAACTTAAACATGTTTTTTTTTTTTGTGACAAAAAGTACGTTAAAGGTTCTATGTTGAACATAGAACCTTATAGTACTGAATAATAGTGCAAATTCAATGAAAGTTCTATGTTCTTTTTGGCTGTAGTGTTGCCAGCAATTTTTTTTAATTTTTCTTTTTTGTTCTATCTGAAAGCCGCTAAAATTACGAAAATTTTGGTATATAAAACTCATTTTCGGCATTTTGGTCGACAAACAACCTTATAGTTCTCGGCCAGCGACGTGCAATGAGCTATAGAAAGAAATGAATATGATTCACATTCGTTTCATTTCCATAAATGTGAGACTGTCAAAAGTTTCATATTTTTACGAACGATTCAGAATTGCGAATGAATGGACTCATGCAGCTCTCTAGTACAAACCTACCGACATTTTTACTTGCGATTATAGGCAGTGACGGTGCGTCAATAAGACGTTTTAGACAGTGTCTACCCTACCGTAAAGAGAGAAAAAAAAAAGAAACCTACTTGTTACAATCAAGAAAACTGTGTTTACATTCATTGCATTAAGTCCCTAACATCCATAACCTATCTCAAATTGTCAACACCTATAATTTAACAAACATAAATCATACATTCATATTCATCCCTTACTATTCACACACTCACATTTTCCACACCTACTTTTTATATTTCTTTAGATAATTTGACCTCTACCAACAACCACAAAGCACAAAATCTCAATGCTCACACAATACAAACGCTATAGCTTCGCTATGGCTCTGCCTTCTACATCTGTAACGTGCTTCGGGAAAACCCGACTGAAAACGAAGACAGACTCTTTCGTTCTACCTAAATTATATGAAAATAAAATCAGCGGATTATGTTGCTCAGGTAGAATTTCTATTTGAAGCAAGTAGACAGATTCGAATCTGTCTAATTGCTTGTTTTGCTTTGAACTTTGAAGTAAATTCGAAACTCTTTCGTTGACTGTTAAGTGAAGAGAACAACTTCTTAATTTTTTATTTTTGGAGATGATTAAAGAGGAGTGGGCAGTTGTAGGTCAAACCTAAAAAATGCAATAGGTAGTAAGGCTGGACTCTTTCGCAGAAGTACACTACTGACGTTTTGAAGAGCTGTATCTTTGGGATTAGTTGCCGTATTGAGTCGAAACAAAAAGCATTTTGAAGCTGTGTGCTTCTTTTTGTTTTGAAATTGTTTTACAAATACATATTTATTTTAAGGTACCATTATTGCCTTATTGCGACTAAAAATGGTACGAGAATCAAATGTTCTATTATTTTCTTTGTTTTATGAGTTTCTTGAATTTTTTTATAGGTAAATCAATACATTTTTTATTCAGCTTTAATTTAGGTCTGCCAGTTTTGTTTGTTTGAGATTGGTGTACCTATATAACTTGTAGTCAAACAAATGCATACTTTTGTCTTTGATCACCATTATCTCAACAAAAAATAGTAAGGATGAGGATGACATATTCAAGGACAGTTTTTATGACTTGAATAGGTTTTCAAAACAATGTTTTTAAAACTTTGTGTGGACTATGTACATTAGGGTGTCCGTTATTTCCCAAAATCGTTTTTAAGTAGCAGGCACCCCCCATATCAAAAGTTTATGCCCTAAAAACAAAACTTTGGCCAAAAAAAATTTTGTCCGACGCCATTTACACGTGGCTCTAAGCCCATACTTTTCCTATACAAATTTTTATGGGATTTCCGCTCTTTTCACGTTTTATTTTTTTTTTCTCGAGTTACTGCAGCTATTCTAAATTTTTTTGTTGATTTTCGTTCTTTAGGCATCCCTTTAAAAGACCTCATTCAAAAATTTATTTAAAAAAAAAAAAAAACATCGAATTTTTTGCATCGATTATTACTATGGGAACTCCCATATAAAAACATCATAAAACTGAACGTCTTAATATTTAATTTTAAATTTTTGTTAATAAATTTTTTGAATGAGATCTTTTAGTGGGATGATTTAAGAATAAAGCAAAAAAAATTAGAATAGCTGCAGTAATTCGAGAGAAAAAAAATAAAACTTGAAATGAGTGAAAATCCCATACAAATTTGTATGGGAAAAGTATGGGCTTAGAGCCACGTGTAAATGGCGTCGGACAAAACTTTGTTTGGCCAAATTTTTGTTTTTAGGGCATAAAATTTTGATTTGGGGGTGTCTGCTATTTAAAAACGATTTTGGGAAATAACGGACACCCTAATGTACATACATATCTTGGCCCTTCAACGTTTGTTTCAAAAAAATACAAACATTTGATAAATATACTTATCTGTGTACAATTTTTTGTAATTTGTATTCCTGTATTAAATAGGTATTTTATTTTTGCTTAATAGAGTTCCTAATTGGTAGCCATGTTTTTTAGACACATTTTTGAAGTCTTGTGTGAAGTTTAACGTTTGATTTCAAAGAGACATACGCTGTTTTTTGGACTTTGTTAACAATTTTTATTTTTGACTGGATAAGATGGAAAATAATGAATTAAATTTATAACTGTCTACCCAGTTCATTCGAGTGCCGCACGTCACTGATTATAGGTACTATAAGGCAAGTTTTGGATTCGTCCAAAAAAAAAGTTTAAGATAACAATCAAACATGATATTACGATGATAGAGGACACCAAAAAAGTGGGTGGCACAGTTCTGTCTGTCTGTCTGTCTGTTCGACTACAGCCTAAACGGCGTGATCGATTTTCTTCAAACTTGGTACATAGTGGTTTTTGGTGATTCTGTCGACACGTTTTTTTTATTTTTTTTTAGAACCAAAAATAACGGTACCTGCTATACAATTTTTTTTATCAATTTTAAATAATCGTTTTTTTCTCAAAAACGGCTCGACAACTTTTCTTAAAAAAAATTCAAAAAATTATTTTAGTAAAGGCTTCCTTTGGGTGAGAAACCATTTTTCAAAAATGGTTATTAATGGTACCTCCCAAAGAACTATTTTTTTTTTAATTTTTGATTTTCTTCAAAACAGTACGACTTATTTCAATTATTTTTTTTATACAGAAGCTTCCAAAAAATATAAATAGTTTTGTGTACCAAAATTTTTGAAAAAATATTTTTTGGATTTTTAAAAAATGTTTCAAAATTTTTTTTGGAAAATCAAATATTTCGAAAACGACATGATCGATTTTTTTGAAACTCGATACTTATGAGTTTTTTAGTACTTTCTAAAATATTCTTAGAAAAAATTTTACATTTATGAAAAAATAACGGTACCTGCCATACAAAAGTAAAAAAACCACAAAGGAAAATATTTTTTCTCTCAAAAACGACTCCTACGATTTTTATTAAATTTTTCTATATACTTAAATTAGTACGATATACTATCAAAAATTATAAATTTTTACACTTAGCAACTATTAACAGTACCTGTCATAGAACGTATTTTTTCATTTTGAGTTTTCTCGTTATGGGCTTAACGGATTTAGATGATTTTTCTTATATACAAATTTCGGATAAAATTGCATATCAAAATTTTCAAAATTTTTTTGGATTTTTAAAAAAAGTTTCAAATTTTTTTTTGAAAATTCGATATCTCAAAAACAGGTTAACAATTTTTTTTCAAATTTTGTTTCTATATACACATAAATATATACTTCAGAATTGCATACCAAAATTTGTTCTTAAAAATGTTGTAAGAATTTTATATATAAAAAATTAATTTTTTAAAAAACCGCTCCAACGATTTTAAATATTTTTTCCCATACAATCATATTCAATCAAGAATTAAGATGGCATTCCTTTTTTTCACCTCAAACTGTCAAAAGAGCTGGTTTGGCCAATTTAAATGTCGTATTTCATGCTTCTCTATACATTTTTCTCTCATAATTTCAATGTTTTTATATACAAGTTTCTTAAATCCGCAGTGTCTTGAACATAAGAGCAAGTACGTGCGACCCAGTCATGCATTTTATTTTTTTAGTTTTTTTCCGAGCTACGGCGGGAAGAATACCACCTCTCATACGAGATATTTCTTTGTTAGGCTTACCAATACTGCCTAGTTTTTTTCCGCCTCTTAGACGAATCGCCCGCTTTACCGTATTTTAACCTTTTTATACTAAGCCCATTACGTAATTTGAAACTTTCACCCAAAATTGAGAAAAAATCGTCGAAATGCTATAAAAACAATTTACATGCCTTGCACACAATTTGAGTAATGTTTCCATTTAATGAGTTGGGCCCGAAATAAAATACAGAAATGAGTGTCTAGCTTGAAACCTTTGACGAATTGAATCGGTCATTTCAAATACCAAATTGGTCACTAACTCACATTTTTTTTCAAACTTTATATTCTTTGATATGACGTAACATTCAAAACGGGCTTAAAATTGATTAAATGAAGTTTTTTCATTGAAAAATACATAGAAAACATCGCACGAAAAAGCTAAATTTGTCACAACTAATTAACGACTAATTAGCGGCAAATTATCCACCTACACATTTTCGATTCGTCAAAGTTGTTTTGCTAACTTGACACTCATAAAATA
Organism: Dasysyrphus tricinctus; assembly: GCA_963921185.1. Classification (NCBI taxonomy): domain Eukaryota; kingdom Metazoa; phylum Arthropoda; class Insecta; order Diptera; family Syrphidae; genus Dasysyrphus; species Dasysyrphus tricinctus. The sequence goes on along the minus strand of OY992532.1, from coordinate 54,290,037 downwards.
CATAGGTGCATGTTCTGAGTTTCAACCAGAGATTTTCTTGTCTGTAGATAGGTTAAAGTACCTCCCTACGTTTTTTTTTCGAATCAAAACAAATTGGTTCTTTGTTTTCATAAGCCAACCCGAGGACAATGTACAAATTTTGTGTGTGTGCTTTATGCATTGGAAGACAATGAAACCTAGAATCAGTCTTTTGCAAATTTTTATTATCTTAACCTTTGACAACACAAGTAAAGCAACCAAATCGCGTTATGGCTTTAAAGTTATTTCTTTTTTCTGAGATCATATTTCTTACTAAAAAAAAAATAAGATAAACCCTCAAAGGGTTATTTGGTTATTCCAGTTGTCTCTGCAGCATTTTTCCTTTTTATAAATCGATTTAACGTTCAATTGAACAGAAAAAAGCTTAAATTGACCAAGAAATATTTTTTCTATAGAAATAAACTTTCGTTTAAGAAAAAAAATTAAAAACGTGTCTATCTTGTATACAGGCTAAGTTCAAAGAAAGAATTTTCAAATAAACTCTAAACAAAACAACATACCCCGCATAAAGATGCCACCAACTCAATAAGACAGACATCCCAACCTCAAGTTGGCACAGCACACAAAGTCTTCCTCCTTTACGTTGTGCCCATCATCATCTTCTTCTTGTCGTCGTCCTTCACACGAAATTTCCAAACTTCTATTAATGCAAGATAGAAAATTCCGTCTAAGAAGAAAGTTATCCTTTTTTCTTGCTTTTGATTTGTTCCAGTAGGGTTATAGGGATATGCACTTGTACACAACCATTACCACTTCCAGAAGTTGCCCATATCCTTGAAGATACGATGATGATAGTACCTTAAAAAAAAAAGCAGATAAGTTTGAAAAAGAAAAATGTTGGATCATCAGCAACCTCCTGAACTTTGAAAAAAGATACTCCAACCAAGTTGGCACCATCAACTTTGCTATACACTTTTACTTATAGCATACGGATGAAGCTAGCAAGGAAGAGCTGAAGATAGGTGTGTTCCAACACATCATCCCAATGTGCATAGATTAACATACGAGAAACATTTAGGTATACCAACTGTATGTACATATAGAACTCATGCATTACACACAGTGCAGTGGTCCTTAAATGGGATGCGTGCAAGAAGGCGAAGATGCAGGATGCTTATGCTTGCTCCAAGTGGTTTCTTATATACATATGTGGAAATCTTTTCAGGAAAGATTTTGCTTATGCCAAAAAGGACGTTGAGCTCCATCAGTGGTCGGATATAACTACTACACTACACAGGACACACATTATATGAGAGTGGGTGTGGAAATGAAGAGCAGAGCATTTCATTTCAAACTTTCACGCTAATGTACACAAACTTCAATCCTAGTGAACTAGTTAGTGAAGGAATTGTGAGGCTGATGGGAAAGCATGGCTGTATTTTGTTGGCCTCAGGATATTTCTCTGCAAACAATTGCCTTTTTAGAAAGGTTAAAACTTTTTGAAACAATAATTTGATTTGTAGCCTTCACAAAACCAATAACTTTGTGAAGTTTCTAAATTGAAAACTGAAAGCTATAAGCGTTAATGAAACTAACTCTGTACTTGTAAATTGTTCAAAGTTTGACATTTTGTTTGTTTTTATACTCGTAGCAGACATTTCAAATATTTTAGACACTTCTATGGGAAAAATGTTCTTTTGAATTTGTTAAATTGTTATTTGTAAATGGATAATTTTTGGGATGAAAATGGCATAATGACCTTGAACTTAAAGAATCATTTGGTATAAAAAGAAGAAAAGTAGTGCACTGTAGTAAATTAATCCTTTATTATAACTCCGCCGGCCGCCAGGCTTTGACAGAATTAAATAATTTGAAGGGTTACTCTACAAGATGAAGAGGCATCGGCTTAACACTAGGAACAGCTAAAAGCTTGACGGACATTGCTATGGCGTATGCTGAACATTTAATTGTTCAAACAATTAAAATGGTTCACTGTGGCGTATGTGGAATATTTTTATATTCGTGTTCAAAGGAATAATAATATTATAAAAATAAAAACTGGGTCGCACGTAGGTACTTGTTCTTTTGTTTAAGAGGCTTAGGGCTTAAGAAAATATTGTCTGAAGACTTGGTAATTATGAGAGAAAAATGATTGAAAGCATGATACAAAATATTTAAATTAGCTAAAACAACTCCTCTCATAGTTTGAAGCAAAAAGTACCATCTTAGTTCTTGATTGAATATAATTGTATGAAAAAAAATAAAATCGCTGGAGAGGTTTTTTAAAAAAAAATGATTTTTTATAAATCAAATTCTTAAGAAAATTTTAAAGACAAATTTTGGTATGCAAATTTTAAGAACATATTTATTTATAAACAATGTAAAAAAGTTCAAAAACAATTTTCAACCCGTTTTTGAGATATCGAATTTTCAAAAAAAAATTATTTGAAACTTTTTTATAAAAAAAAAAAAATAATCGAAATCCGTTCAATTAATTTAAGCATGCGGAAGAAGATATCTCAAAATCGTAGAAGCTGTTTTTGAGAAAAAAAAATATTTTCCTTAACTTTTGTATGGAAGGTTATATTATGTTCTTATAAAAGTAAGTTTTTTTCTTAAAATGTTTCAGAGAGTGTTAAAACTTTTAAAATACAGAGTTTCAAAAAATCGTTCCAAAATTTTCGAAATATTAGATTCTCAAAAAGAAATTTGACCCATTTTTAAAAACCCAAAAACTATTTTCTTAAAAGTTTTGCTTTGGACACACAATACTATGTCTGTTCGCGTACTTCCCAAAACTACGAAATTCTACAAAGGACAATCGGCAAAAATGTATGGAAGGTGGTCTAGGAACCAATAACAACGAGACGTATGTCGTTGGAAAGGTATTTTTATGCGCTACAATAGTCACTATGGTGGCTCATTTCAAATCACTGTGTGAAATAAGTTATTCGTTAAACAACGTTTGGTTTTGGCACCATTAAGTGTGGACAAAATGTATACAAACTGGTCTTACCAGTGCTAATAAGATGCATGTCGTTGAAAAGGTATTTTTATTAACAATAATAGTTACCATAACAACTTATTTAAAATCACTGTGTGGAAATAGTTATTCGCTGTTTTAGGGAATTTTAGCACAGATAAAATGTATGGAGCATGAGTAGCAATTAGCGAATAACTTTTTTCACACAGTGATTTGAGTTAAGCTGCCGTATTGACTATTGTAGTACATAAAATTTCCTTTCCAACGACATATGTCCCGTTGTTATTGGTTGAACTTGCCATCACACTTTTTGCCCATACTAAAAAAAAAAACATTTTTTTCACACTAAAATGAACCACAATATTTCATTAGTTTACGAATAACTTTTTTCACACAGTAATTTGAACTGAACTAATATAAAAGATATTGTAGGTAATGGAAATACCTTTCCAATGATATATATATTGTCGTTTTTTGTTACACCAGTTTTCATAAATTTTCCCCATACTAAATATATTTTATTCATACTAAAATGCATCAGAGCACAATCCTATTTAGCGAATAACTTTTTTCACACAGTGATTTGAAGTAAGCCCCCATAGTAACTATTGTAGTACATAAAAATACCTTTCCGACAACATATGTCTCGTCGTTATTGGTCTTGTAGACCATTTTGTCCTATTCTCCTTTAGTCCAAAGTTCTGCCAAAGCTCATATAAAAAATATAATTTTTCTAAAATTCGTAGTTTTCGAAAGTAAACGAACAGGCTGACTACATATATAAAATGCACGACTGGATCGCACGTACTTGCTCTTATGTTCAAGTTGTGTGGGACTTAAGAACTTTAAAAAATATTCAAGTAATTATAGATGTTCTATCTTTACGTTTTAAGAAAAGACGCTTTTATTTTAGTTTATTTAACTTCATTATTTGTTAATGTGATGGCTTAACCATTCACGTTGAGTTCTTCTTATTAACTAACTTAAACAGAATTATATAAAGATTACTTAGGTACATTGAGAAAGCTTTAAAGTATAACAGTCAAAGAATAATAATATAACATTTTCCCCCCTATAACTTTAAGATTTCTCATTTTATTCATATCTTAATCATAATATTCTACAAAGTTAAATTTAAACTTATTTAACTCATAAAAAAAAACTAACATATTAACATAGTAAGGTCTATGTGGTTCAAATATTTATTTTTGATATCATACTATTAAGTTTATAATAATGATTAATTTTAGATTAACAAATGTATGTTTAATTATTGATACCAGTATAAATAATTCATTTTCTGTTTTTATTTTAGGATAATATACATACATAAATCATTTTCATCTTTTTATTAAAAATTTTTTGAGAACCATACCTTTACAATTTTTAATCTTAAGATGGTTGGAAACGCTCTACAGGTTTTCTTATTCTGGTTGGATACCTTTTACCTTCTTCTACAACTGATTTTTCTGAAAAGTTTTCATTGGTTTTTTGTGCATCAGCCTCCTTATCTTTGCTAGCCGTTGAAGTTTCTATCTGTTTATTTTGAGTTTTGTCATCAACTCTTGAAATTATATAGTCATCAACTTCTAACTCATATCTCTGAGGTATTTTGTTATTACTTCTGCAAGGTATAATTTGATCTGAATGACGCTTCCATCTCTCCCCACTATCAGTTTTAACGGTATATGTAACAGGTCCTAATTGCTCCTCAACAACTCCATTTACCCACTTATTCCCTGTATTCCTATAGTCTCGAATTAAAACTGAATCTTCTCTTTCAAATGTTCTGGCCTTTCTTTCCAAATTTTCTTTTAGTTTCTCTTGCTTGAACACTATACCATCCCTTGGGTCTGGCTATAAGATCAAATCTGGTTCTAAGCTTGCGTTTCAACAAAAGGTTAGCTGGGCTGTCATTTGTCGTTGAATGAGTTGCAATTCGATAATCGAATAGAAACCTAGCTAACGCAGCTTCTGAATCTGATCCGTCCACTTTCTTTAGGCAGTTCTTCACAATTTTAACCGCACTTTCAGCCTGCCCATTCGACGAAGGGTGATATGGAGGAGAAAATGTATGGTTGATTCCATTGGACTTCATAAACTCTTTAAATTCCTGAGCAGTAAACGTTCTACCATTATCTGTCACAATATGTTCAGGCAACCCGAATCTAGCAAACACTTCTCGCAACTTAGATATTGTATATTTTGTTTCCATCGACGACATATGAAAAACCTCAATCCGTTTCGAGAATGCATCTTCTAAAACTAAGTAAGTTTTTCCTCTAAATGGTCCCAAAAAATCAAGATGTAACCTCCTCCAAGCTCCCTTTGGAACTTCCCAAAAATGAGATCTATCTTTTGGTGGACTCTGCCGATGTTTTTGACATTCAACACAATCATTGGCAATGTCAACTATGTATCTATCCATGTTGGGCCACCAAAAATAAGCTCTTGCAATAGATTTCATTTTTGTAATACCTAAATGATTCAGATGTAAGTCCCTCAATAACTCTTTTCTTATCTCTTCGGGTACTATAACTCGATAACCCCACATTAACACTCCTTGTTCAAGAGTTAATTCTCCTTGTCTTTGCAAAAACGGCTTAATTTCTTCGCTAACTACAGTTGGCCACCCATACTGCACGTACCCTACTACTTCCAATAATATTGGATCTTTAATTGTATTACTCTTTATAAGCTTGTGATCTAAAATTCTTTGTTCCTCAATTAAATTAAGATAAGATTTCTCTTCATGCTCATCATTGTCTTCAATAATGAGTGGGACACGCGATAGGCCATCAGCAACTGGATTATTTTCAGATCTAACAAAAACTAAATCATAATCATAACCGGACAAAAACACCGAATAACGTTGGAGCCTACTTGCTGCCATGAGAGGAATCCCCTTTTTAGGACCGAAAATACTGACAATCGGTTTACAATCACATCGAATTGTGAAATGTCTGCCCCATAACAACCTATTGAACTTCATGACCCCAAAAACAATAGCAAGGGCTTCCTTGTCTATTTGGCTGTAGTGCTGCTCAGATTTGGTTAATGTCCGTGACGCAAATCCAATTGGCCTTTCAGTTCCCTGCATATTATGTTGCAAGACAGCACCTATCCCGCACTGGGATGCGTCACATGACAGAATCACCGGCATTGAAGGGTCGTAATGAACTAAAATCTTATTACCCGTCAGTAACTTTTTGATATCATTAAATGCATCAATACATTTCTTATTAAAACTCCACCTCACATTTTTCTTCAACAGATTTAACATTGGAGCTTCAATTGTTGACAAATCTCGCAAAAATTTCCTATAAAAATTCACAAGCCCTAAAAAAGACTGAAGTTCGCTTATATTTTTTGGGTGTGGTGCATCAATAATCGCCTTAACTTTGTCTTCATTTGGACAAATTCCTTGCTTGGAAATGCGGAATCCCAAAAAGCTTATTTCATCTTTAAAAAACTGGCATTTATGCTTACTAACTGTTAAGCCCATTTCATTAAACAATTCACAAATTTTCAAGAGCGTATCATAATGCTCTCTAACATTATCCCCGAAAATCAGAACTTCATCGAAATAAACTCTTACATTTCTGATTCGTCGAAGTTTCAAACTGATTTTATTCTGAAAAATGGCTGGAGCTACATTTATGCCATACGGAACCCTATTGTAAGTCATATCACCCTGGAGCGTCGTTATTGTGACCAGGTTTTTTGATTCATTATCTAAAACCATCTGCTGATATGCGTGACTCAAATCAAGAATTGTGAATCTCCCACCAGTTTTAATGCCCGTCATTAAGTCATCGATTTTGGGAATTGAAGAATTTTCGGGAATCAAGTGCTTATTAATGGTGATTCTATAATCCCCACATATTCTCACTGTTCCGTCTGATTTAAGCACCGGTACTATGGGAGTCCCCCATCCATTTGTCTCAACCTTAACCAAAATATTTTCTTTAAGAAGGCGGTCTAGCTCCGCGTTAACTTTTTCCTCAAGTGCAATAGGAAGAGAACGTGCTGGGACGTATTTTGGTGTAGTACCGCCAACTACCCGAATTTTCACTGGTTTATCCTTAAGGGTTCCTAACTTGTCACAAAATACACTAGGAAAAGCTTCATATAATTTGGATTTAAATGACTCACTGTTGTCTATCAGTCCTTCCATATTTTTTACATTACAATTATATATTGGCTTGTCTTGCAAGAATATATTCAGCTTCTGAAGCCAATCGCGACCTACCAGCATTTGAGATCCACCTGCAACAACATACACATTTAATGGAAGCATCATCGACCTGTATTCTACCTGCAGCTCAATCATCCCGATTGGAGAAATTTCTTCACCAGTATACGATTTTAATACTAAATTACTTTTTCTAAGATGATGATGAGAAAACTTTTCGCGATATTCGTTTTCAGAAATAACCGAGACGCCTGCACCCGTATCTACCTGAATACATCTTGGGATGCCGTCAATTTTTAATTCAATCGAAAAAGGATCTGAAATTTTATACATTTGCACCGGCTCACAAGTAAAAAGGCTCATGCACTTGTCGAAACTCTGTGAAAACTCATTTTTATTTTCGGCTGCTTCCATAAAATTATTTTGCCCTTTTGCTTTATAACACATAGATTTTAAATGACCCTTTCGCCCACATATTACACAATCATAATTCTTAAATTTACAATCTTTTTTCATATGATTCATCTTACCACAACATTTACAATACATTCTCATACTTTGCCCGTTTCTATTCCCACGAAGTTCTCCGCTGCCGCTGTCCTCTTGGTGACCAAAGCTGTTGCCTTTGTTTTCATTTCGCCGAAAATTGTTTGCCGAATGCTGCTGCTGCCTCTGCTGATTCTGTTGGTGACCCCCTCCTCTTTTTTTCATTTTATCGTGTCTTATAAAATGAACTGCTGCTGCCAATGACGATGATGTGTTAGGCATAGAATCTCTCTCCATAAGCTCTATACCCGTTGCAATCTCGATGACTTTGCTGAATGTAAGCTCTTCTTCTTTTTCCGCTCTGAACTTTCTTTTCGCATCTTGATTACGGACGCCGCTTACAAAACGGTCCCTTAACTGTTCGTTCAAGTTATAGCCAAATTTGCAATGTGTTGCGAGCTTTCTCAACTCCACGACATATTCTGCAATGCTTTCACCTGCATGTTGATCCCGTTTTGAAAATTTGATTCGCTCCGTTAGAAAATATGGTGCTGGATTTAAATGTTCTTTAATCAATTTCACGATCACTTCGTAGGATTTAGATATTGGTGCCGCAGGGGAACATAGTGTTTTTAACAGGTTATAAATTTTTGGCCCAACGCAGGCAAGAAGGGTGCTTACTTTAATTTCAGCTTTAATATTGTTTGCTGCCAAGAACAATTCAAATCTTTCGATGTAATTTTCCCATTCTTCTTCTGCCTCATTGAACTGATTGAATGGGCCCGTTATGTTCGTCATTTTATTTTATATTTTTTTTTTTATTTTTTACTTAGTACTTTTATACTTATTACTTTCTGTTTTTTGTTTTAATACTTTGCACGCTTTCACTCTTTTTTATTTTTGACCTCGTCGCCAATTTGTTCTATCTTTACGTTTTAAGAAAAGACGCTTTTATTTTAGTTTATTTAACTTCATTATTTATTAATGTGATGGCTTAACCATTCACGTTGAGTTCTTCTTATTAACTAACTTAAACAGAATTATATAAAGATTACTTAGGTACATTGAGAAAGCTTTAAAGTATAACAGTCAGACAATAATAATATAACAATAGAAAAAGTATAAGAAGCATTAAAATCGTTCTTTTAATTGTATAAACAGTCTGATGAATAACTTAGAGCTCAAAAAAAAAGTATGCAATTTGATTACAAGAAAAAAATATGAATATATGCAAAAAAAAATTTAAAATCTTTGGAGCCGATTTCTCAAAAATAAATTTTTTATATATAAAATTTTTGTAACATTTTACAAAAAAAAATTAATGCCAATTTTGAGTATATATTAATATACATTTAAAACTGAAATTTCAAAACATATCATGAACCCGTTTTTGAAATATTGAATTTTCAAAAAAAAAATTTTGAATCTTTTTTTAAAAATCCAAAACTTTATTTTTTCAAAATTTTTGGTATGCAGCATTATTTATATTTTAACAAAGCTCTTATGCAAAACATTTTATTGAAATCGGATGAGCTGCTAATGAGAAAATAAATAGTTAACATATTGTTTAATTAATATAATTAAATAATAAATGAAAAACACTTGCTTATTCAACAATATCAAAAACTTTTGTTTTAAGGCCAACGCGTTTCGTCTTATGGGGACATCTTCAGGGCACTAATTATTACATACAATTTCTTTATTTACTGTCAAGTAATCGTGGTGAATATGAATAAAAATTACGATGATTTCGTTTTATATATATATACATATACATACATATTAATACAAAAAAGGAATACAAACAATTAAGAAGGTACATTAATTTAAAAAAAAAAATATGTTTTTCTTTTGAACGTAGTTACATTGATTAGTTTAACAGGGGACTATTACTATAGCAGCTTAGAATATTTAAACATTTGTGTCTATTTATTTCAAAAATTTCGTATTTATCTAATACTCGTCCTGCAGGTAAGCAGTGTAAAATGTTAACATCATCCAAAGAGCATCCGTGTCCAGTGTTTTTTATGTGATGTTGGGAGAGTCCCGAAGAGCAAGTGTTTTTCTTTTATTATTTAATTATTTTAACTAAACAATATGTTAACTAAAATTGATTTCCATCAAGTGTTAAATCCCCACTCTATTGAGTATATTAGAAAATAAATGTTTTTGGTGATTTTTTTCTTATTAAAAGATACATAATATCTACAATAATATACAGATTTTTTTTTATCCAAATCGTTGGAGCCGTGTTTGAGATAAATAAGCTTTTCCTTAACGGTTGTATGGCAAGTACCGTTAGTTTATGAGCTACAAAAAAATTCAATTTCCCCTCTGGAGAGTTACAATAAAACCTTAAGTTCAAAATTTGAAGAAAATCGCTTCAGTGGTTTACGCTGCAGGTTAAGGTACGGACAGACAGACAGAAATTTTCCACCCACTTTTTTTCGTGTTCTCTATCATCGTAAGGTTATGTTTGATCGTTATCTCGAAATTTTTTTTTTGCACGAATCCAAAACTTGCCCTTTATATCACCAAAAATAAAGTATATATCGCAAGTAAAAATGTTTTGAAATCCGACAAACCGTTTTGAAAAAAATTGAAAATTAAAAAAATGGTTCTTTGGCCGGTACCATTAATAACAATTATTGTTGAAAAATGTTTTGCCATCCAAAGCTAGACTTTGAATGGAATTGCAACGAGAGTTCAAAAAATGTACAGAGTATAGCTGATTTTTTCTGACTACATTTCAATTAATGTACTTAATGTATCTATTACACACAGCTCTGTAAACTTGGCCTGCAAAAATGTCAATTTTTTTTAACATCTCAATAACGATTTGTTAATAACTTACTTTTTTGACCACCGACAGTTTTCCAGAATATAGCTGCCCCTTAAAAATCAATTTTTTTTTTATTTTCTTTGACCCTTTGACATTTCAATTAATGTACTTAATGTATCTATTACACACAGCTCTGTAAACTTGGCCTGCAAAAATGTCAATTTTTTTTAACATCTCAATAACGATTTGTTAATAACTTACTTTTTTGACCACCGACAGTTTTCCAGAATATAGCTGCCCCTTAAAAATCAATTTTTTTTTTATTTTCTTTGACCCTTTGACTTTTTTGAACGCACCCCTAGAAATTCTTTTTTTTTATTTTTGAATATTTTTATTTTGATATTTTTTTTGTATTATTTCTTTTTATTTTTTAATTTTCGAATTTTGAAAGATGACCACTGTGCAAAATTGAACTATCTTAATCTAAAATGACCACATTTAAAATTGCTGAAACTTATTTAAAAAAAAACGCTGTGCATTTTGTATGGAAAAATTGAAAATAGAGACTTGCAACTTAGAGGATATTTTTATTATGTATTTGGAAATTTCAGCTTGTAGGATAGGGTGGGGTGGATTAGACACTGTCAAAATTCGTCTAAAGTGCCCTTCTCTACCTTCTGCACATACAAATTCCAATTTTTTTCAAAATACGGGACACCTCAATGTACATACAAAAACTGTAGAAAATTTAGTGACCAACAAATTTTTTTCATAGACATTTTTTTTAAATTTTTTCCGATAGCGAATATCCTAAATCGCTGATGTACTGATATTCTTAAAGTCAAAATAACCGAGGGCATATCTGGCAGAGTTATTGAGGATTAAACTTCTAAGACCCCTGTCCACTGGCGGACTAAGGTAGGGGCAAAGGGGACGGTCCACCCCGGCCATTCGGTATTTGGGGCCCCCAAATCAACCTCCATTAAATTCTTTCGTAACATTTCATTGACAAATGAAACAAAAGAGGTGGAGATTGGATGATGTAGGTACATATATGTTTAGAAAATATACACCAACTCATAATACCTAATAATTGCTGTCATAATGTTTTTACATCATGCACCATACAAAATTGTATGGGGCCTACATGAAATTGGTAGCCAATTAAATTATCTACAAGATTGTTTATGACAAATTTTACCATAAGCTCGACTGTTAAGGAGTTATTGTACTGTAAAAAGGGGAGAATCTGAAAATCTTACAAAATACGAAATTTTGGCCTTTTTTGGGAGCTCTATAGCGCCGTTAGTAGTGATTGTAAAACAAATACTTTCCGAATCATATTTTTAGGAAATTTCGTTGTCTACAAACCTCTATACCCCTTTTTTCCGTAAAAATATTCTGGCAAGAATTTATAGGCAAAAAACTGAAGACAGTGCCGATTTTTTGAGTTTTTTTCCAGGATTTTGAAGGGGGGTGGAGGGGGCGTAGTTGTGGGAATTTGGAATTTTCATCTACCAACCATACCATATAACATATCAAAAATTTAGAACTACCCGACCTTTTGTAGGGTAAACCCCCTTATTTTACCTTTATTTACTGGACTATAATCCGCTACAGTATTTTATGAGATAGTAATATATTGCTTCCAGAACTGCTCTCAAAAATTATGACAAAATTCATTTTGGAAAAACTACTACAAATTTGTTCATATTTAGGTATAAATTTTTAGCTTTTCTGACAATCGTTTTCAGGTAAATCTACGACCAACTTACTTAACGGAATTTGTTTCCTATACATTAAAAGCAATAGAAAATAAAAGCGAAGTTGCTGTTATTGTGACGAACCTTAGCAAGGCATTTGACAAAGTCTCACATAAAATTATCTCACTAAAACTAAAAGCTCTAGGATTTCCTCCTGGTTTCATTCAATAGATGGAATCATACTTATTAGATCGTAAATATCAGGTTTTGTTTCGATCTTCAACATCAGATCCTTTCATTGTAAAATCCGGTGTCCCACAAGGCAGCCATTTGGGTCCAATTATTTTTATCTTGACAATCAATGACGTGGAATCTGTGATTCAGCATTCGGAATTAAATTTCTTCATCGAGCAATGTTATAATATTGTGTAAATTGGGTGGCGCAACAGCTCGTGGAGAACCAGGGCCTAGTGACTTACAACTCACAACCATTGGAGGATTTGTCAGTTCATCGCAAGAGGCAGTACCTAGAATAAAACATTTCTGTTTTTAGGTGGCACGGCTGGGAATCGAACCCACACCTTCGGCATGACAGTCCTACGCACTAACCATCATGCCACGATGTTATTTAGAGCTTAATGTTAGTAAATGCCAAGCAATCACATATTCCCGCAAACGTTTACGCTCATCATCATGGGACTATTATTTAAATAATATCCTTGTTTCTAGACTAACAACCATTTGGGAATTAGGTGTTGTTTGTGATAGCGAGTTCAATTTCAGATCTCATTATGACAACATAATTGCTATGGCTAACTCCACTCTTGGTTCTGTTAAAAGTTGGTCTAAGGAATTTTCAGATCCTTACGTTTGGAAATCTCTTTTTACAACCTTTGAACGACCTTTGAGCCAAGTATGGTACCCGTTTTACCTTGTTCATGTGAAAAGAATCGAAGCAATACAGCGTAGACTCCTCCGCTTTGCTCTTAGGGAACTCCCATGGGTTGACAACTACAATCTTACCCCCATACCCAGATCGGCTGCGGGTCATTAATTAACAATCTCTCCAATCCTTTGCATGCAATGGGCCATAAGGGAGGCAATAACAGTAACAGTTATAAGAACTTTCCGGATTCTGGTAGACATGTTCCAAAAATAATCTGTGACGTGTTCTTTCTTCTTTGGTCCACTTATCACTACAATTTTAGAAAATGGAATATTTGCCCAAAAAAAAACTGAGATCTTTTACATTATCAGACTTTTTTGTAACATCAATCTAGGCGCCTCAATTTTATGTGAAAAAAAAAACTACGTCCCTGGTATGAATATCTTTAGTGGCATCCATCCAAGTCAAGTATATCATCTAACAAAAAAAAAAAGTGAATATAAATGCAACCCATATCTCTACACACACTGGATCCTCACACCCAAAATAGCAAATTTGTTTGCATTTGCTTCACTTGAAGAAGAATGAGTTTGTTTGCACTTTCGGAACGTACTTGTAAAAAACTGAAAGGAAAAAGGATACGAAACGATATACCATTCAGATGCAAGCTTATATGCAGACATTATATGCAAAAAGCATTGAATCTGTTGGGTATGCTGACACAAAGACTTCCTGTTCTTCAAATCACACTCCTAGTGGTGGAAATAGGAAACTATGTAGGTACATCAGTAAGTAGTCAGTCTGTTGTATACGTATGGGTGCCACAACTGCAACAGCAACAGCACATCAGCAAACAGACCATTGTGAATTTAAGGAAATGAATTTGTGTACAGGGTATGTTGGATGTTGGACTCACAAGGACTTGTGATTTGTTGGAGAAAATCAGGAAATAAACAGAATAATAGCAAAAAGGAATTTGTATATTTTTTTTGTATTTTATTTGTTTAACTTTATTTTTATATAAATAATAGAATAGAAATTGACAGAAGGTGTTGATTGTATTGAAGCAGATAGATAGAGAGTATCGTTTCTGTAAATTCATCCCATGCCATAACAAAGTTCAAGTTGCAGGACTTAAATTCAAGGCTATGGCAAATACATGGATGCGTATCATTTAATAAATTGAAAATTTGGTTCATGTCAGTCAATTTAATTTCATCCAAAGACCGAAGGACATGATGAACATTTAATGAGTTTTACATCCTGCCATGCATTATGAGAGAATATAAATTGGTTTTGCGAATGTATATGTGCTTGAGTGAGAGTGTATGTATGTTTATAGATATTTAAGTGCAATTTGGCTTAATTAAGGAGAGCATCCATGGTGATGTCAAGGATAGGTATTTAGAGTGGATATTTTTTGTTTAATTAGTTGAAGGCAGGAGTTCATCAGTAACGATAATATACTGTAAATACTTTTTAATAATGAATAATGAGGACAGAGACAATTGTTGTTACCTTCGTTGGGGATTTATTCTATTTATGATGGAAAATTCATCCACTCGTTTATTATGTATGGCGTGGGAGGTGGGGTGGTGGAAGGACGACACACCTCACCATCACGTAATCATAGCAATAATTGAATAGAATTTGATAGGCATCAAGGTTGAAGTGCTTGCGTTGCTTTTTTGCTTTTGTCTTACATAATATGTATATGTGTGTATGTATGTAGGTAGATATAAGCATAAATAATAATGGCTGTCGACGCAACGTTGTTGTGGTAATTCAAGGGCTAAAAGAGGTTGAAAGGATTTCCCTTAAATTATATGATGTGGTTTTGTGGAATGTAAAGTTGCTTACATTTTATGAAAAGAGCATTTAATATTATGTAAATCTATTTATAAATGAGTTATGTATGTACATAGTATACCTGTACTTGTATTAGCTTAACTTACGTATTCTTCAATAAACTATTGAACTATAATTTGTCAATGTAAGTACAACAGACAATGCTGTGTGAGGCCAAATATATAGATACATGTATTTATTCATAGTATCTAGTTCTAGTTTTTTCTTTAAAGCTGATTGAAGTTTTAAATATTTAGTCGTAGGTATCTAAAGTTCTTTTAAAAATTAAGGAAATTAAAACAAATAGTATATGGGTAAAGTTGGGAAACATGACAGCAGCAGGTGATTTGTTTAAGATGCTGTTGCGGTAAATTTTACCACAACAAGTTTCACCTACTCATTCCTTTCATTTTTTACACTAACACTCCTTCTTTTCTTAATGCAGCTCCGAAATGATAGCAGAGTTCAATACAAACTTGGTCCATCAGCCAGAGGCATACTCCTAAAGCTTCTTGGAAAAACGACTCCAACGAACAATAATCGCGTGACAGGTGGTGTACGAAAACCACAAAAACATGGGGGTCCAAACAAACGATGACATGCGACATTATGGACAGGCGTTCCACAAAATACATGAAATGCGACAGACGGTCCATAATAGCCAAACCACAATCAAGCGTTCGGTCGCGCCGACTTTGACATAGTCAATAGAAACAATGGACTCTTATGGGGCAATCTTAAATGTTACCTCAGGCGTCGGGCTTGGCTCAGATCGTAAATATCGTAAGCCTGAGCCAAACGCCCGAGTAGATCTATTTTCTATTTCAGTCGCGCTTTGACAGCTGAAATAGACTTTTTTCTTTTTTTGTGTTGTTTTTTTTGCCCATTAGAAGAAGTGTTTTAACAAATATTTGATTCAATTAACCATTTCTTATTTTAAAAAATAGATTAGTAATTTTTTAAGTAGAAACTAAAAATTGTTTTTTTGTGATTTGCTTTATTTATTATTATTATTTGCAATTTGTATCTACATGTTTGAAGTTTATTTTGTTGAGTTCAACAGGCAGATTGGATATAATAGACCTATGCCAATTTATTAACGTGCTTCTATTATCCTTTTATTTACACAGCAATTCAATATAACAGTGAAAGCAAAAAACAACCAAATAAATAAACTAAATATTCCTGTGAAATTAATTATTTTTGTTTTATTCATTTCATTTCCAAATACCTACTTTTTTATACATTTGACAGCTGTTTGCACTGTTCTCTTTCTTGGGCATGTTCGATTGCTTGAATCAAATTAAGTTCCGGAGAAAGTGTTTGGGTACACTGTGCCAGGTTCTGTAATGATGAAATCTGAAACAAAACACATGAGTTTCGATTCATTTTAAAAAGGTTCTCGACGAATTTAGTCGGTGCAAGGGTTATAAAACATAAGCATTTGTTTGCGTTCTTCGAAAGCAAACGAATTTGAATTATCAATAAAAGTTTTTCAATTGAAATGTATGGTGACTTTACTCATTTGGTCTGTTTTGTTAAGAGATTTGACAGCAAATTCACTGACCGAACTTTGTCGGTACTGCTTGGATCCTTAAAAAATGAGCTCGGATGGAGATTTTATTTATTTCGGCACTTATTCTTTTTTTAGTTTATTTTTGTAAGTCGTGCAGTGGAGATCATTTCTTGTTTTAATTCGTTTTGTTGTGAAAACTTAATACATTTTCAGTCAACAATACAAACTAAATGCATTTGTAATTTGTTTAATCTTTGCTTGCAAATAAGTGTGTTTTTGTAAACATTTGTATAGATTCCAAATAAATGTGGCTTGAAAGGAAGGAAAAACATTCTTCTTGCTCTTTGTTTGTACTTTGTCTGTGGTTGTTGCTTGTAGGAAATGTAGGAAAGGGAATTTTCTTTCATACCTCTTAGTTTCGGTACTTGCTAAGGGCTAGTTTGTTCACACCTTGTCAACGTAAATCAATGATTATTCCAGTTGATTATTATCATTGAATGCGTTTGTTCGGAAAAAATTAAACAGAAAATCCATGATTTGAGCACTTAATTGGAGAAATAACTTATTCGCCGATTCTGTTTGATTAGCACGATTTAATCAAAGATTTCCTGGAATTTCGTTTGTTCATCATTGGTTATTCCTAAAGCGTTGGTATAGAAAAAATAAACAAAATCTATCAAATTCCTACGAACAAAGAACATGAATAAACAGAAACCAAGCATCGTCCATATTGCAAGAAATAAATAAACAATTTGATTTTACAGATAGACTTTAAAATAATAAGATTATTGGAAAAACTATGATTTATTAATCATAGTGAAAATTGAGTGAACAAACACTCTCTGATTATCACAGATCCATAACTATGGGTTTAGCAGAATCAGTGATATAATATAATTGCAGATTTAACCCACTGTTAACAAAGTGGCCCTAAGGGCGGTATTCACCAAGCACTCATAAACGGCTCATAAGTTTATGAGGCTCCTAACTCAAATAATATTTGTGGTATTCACCAACCACTCATAGCTCTTTTTTGAAGTTCGAAAATGAGAACAACCCTCTCTTTCCCAGGTACCCCCAAACTGTGAAATCAAACTGTTTTCAAAAATGACCGCACTTTGTCGGTACTTCTTGGATCCTTGAAAAAATGAGTGTTGCATGCACATAAATAAATTCTTTGTGACTACAGTAATTTCAATTTCTTTCCACTTATTTTCTTTGTTTTGTCTCGGGGTGAAGATCATTGCACGTTTTAGTTTGTTTTATATAGGGAAATGTTCTTACTTTACTTTTTAGTTTCGCTAATTATTTCGTTCGTACATTGTCTACTACGTTTGCGGATCCAAAATGGACTCGTTCGCTTGAAGGGGAGATAGACGTCAAATGTTGGTTTATATTAGCTGTGTCAAATGAAGAAAAACTACATCAGGGGCCCAATTCCACAAGAGTGAGTTTTTTCTGTGTACACAGAAATTCGTGTACACATCGATTTTTGCGATTCGGCAAGTGTGAGTTTTAGTTTTTGACAGATATCGAATGCACAATCAATCAAATTTATTTACATTTGTTTTGGGTGTGAATAGAATGTGTACACAGAAAATTAGTCACCCTTGCGGAATTGGGCCCCAGAACAGTATAAATGTGTGAAAACTTTCAAAACTGTCAGATTTAAAGAAAAAGGTTTTTCTGAGATAAATTCTAGCTTATTATTATCCCAGACAAACAAATCAACTAGTACTTGTACTTCGACATTTTTCAATCATTTTCTCCACCACAAAAGTAGGTGCAGGAAATATTGTTCTTAACTGTTCTGAAAAACATCATGGAACACATAGTGACAGAATGAAGAACAGTTTGGGTAAGGTTTTTGCTCATGGACCACACAATCCTGTACTTTTCTGTAACTTTCTATTCGGAGCAGATTCATTATATACACCTTTTATTATCCTATTTTTTCAAATTTTCACAGCAAACGGACAAAAGAATTATCTTCACCGCGTGAATTACAAAAAGAACTTAAAAATTGAAACAATAAATAAAATTCCTGAAGATAAAAGGAATAACAATATGTGTGCGTGCGAGACTCATTTTTGTAAGGATCCAAGAAGTACCGACAAAATTAGTCAGTGAATTTTCTTGAAGGGTTACTTCGAAGGTTTTCGAATTAGTTTTCGGAGAGAGCGCTCATAACTTTATGAGTGGTCAGGACCACTCATAAGTCTTATGAGCGCTCATAAATATTCACCATTATTGCTTGGTGAATAGGTTTATGAGCCTCATAAGTTATGAGCCGTCGGTGAATACCGCCCTAAGTATGGTGAATTTTGTACCTCACAACGATGTCAGACGGGCAGAAAAATTCAGATTTGTGTGTGATGAGTGGTGAATATGTAATGTGGAGTGCTGTGTTGTATTGAAAATCCTTCTGTTTCGATTTTTATCTTTTTCGTATCATACAAACTCCATTATGACACTTTGACATTCACAAATGTCAAAAAAGGTGTTTTTGGTTAGTTTTTGCAAGAACTGTCTGTTTTAGTCGTTTTAACTGGATTTTCTTAGGGCAAGTTGTACATCCGTGGTTTAGCAATGTGAACTTGCCGATTTTGGTGGATTAATTGTGGTTCAAGTATGTGATAGTAGCGATGTATATGCTTGAACCATCGTTCATCGTTCGCAATTATTCCGCCGAAATCAGTGGATTAAAATTTTAAAAAATTGAAATTAAGCTAAAGTTAGTAACCTGTTATAATGTTTACAAATATTGTGAAGTGGTTTCATACTAACATTAATCATCTAGTTATTTTAAAAAAATAATAGGGATCTTTATTTTTTATTGCTTCATAATTAAGAACAAGGAAAACCTGCTAAATGTTTGACTGCGTGTGGTCTAAAGAGAAACAGAAAATTCCACGTGCAGATCCGAAGTTTGTTGTCCTTATTTCGTTTGCTAGGTTCGTCAGTAGTAAATCTGTCAGTATCCGAGGCTTGTTAGTGCTTTGCAACTAAAATCGCTTTACGTGGCCGAAAAGTCTCCCCGACGACGGCACGACGCACGCCCAACCTAGGGGATCAAACCTTAGTACAACTCTAATAGAGTAAGATCCCAGGACCGCCAGACATACGTCATTTTATCATAGCTGAATTTTATTCTGTGAATGCACACTATGGTAGGTATGAACGAATGGATAGTACGAACCTTGAACCCGGGTGCGTTTCGGAGGTATTAAGTGCTAAAAGTGCATAAAATTGATGCAAAATTACGTTATTTTATCAAAGCTGGTTTTTTGATATGTTTTAAAGAAAGTTATGATTAACTTATTTTGAAACTTACCAGACACCTACATGGGTGCACAATGTCAGCCAGACACCATTAAAGGTGCCAAAAAAAATCGTGAAATTTCATTATAATATAAAAGCTGAACTTAATATATGTATGTTCTTCGGGAAACTGTATATATGTGTATTTCCCAAGCTGCCCACGGAACATATTATGCAATATAAAACTTAACTTTGATATTATAACGTAAAATATACGATTATTTTGACAACTTTGGGGTTTCCAGTGAATCCAAAGCCCCATTGCAGGTGCCTGGTCGCTTGAGAAATATTGTGAAATAGTTTTCCGAAGTGCATGAAACGTTTGCTTTGACACTAAAACGTAAACTAAAATATTTGTTTGAAAACGTCAAAGGTGTCTGGCTGACATTTGGTCCCTCTGTAGGTGTCTTGCAGCTTAGGAAATGTATCGTTACAGTTTCCCGAAGAATATATATAAAATTCGGCTTTGATATTATAATGAAATTTCACGATTTTTTTTGGCACCTTTAATGGTGTCTGGCTGACATTGTGCACCCATGTAGGTGTCTGGTAAGTTTCAAAATAAGTTAATCATAACTTTCTTTAAAACATTTCAAAAAACCAGCTTTGATAAAATAACGTAATTTTGCATCAATTTTATGCACTTTTAGCACTTAATACCTCCGAAACGCACCCGGGTTCAAGGTTCGTATTATCCATTCGTTCATACCTACCATAGTGTGCATTCACAGAAAAAAATTCAGCTATGATAAAATGACGTATGTCTGGCGGCCCTGGGATCTTGGTCTATAAGGGCCGGGAGCTGTATTAACCGCTCCTTATAGGTCTGAGCTCCGAATATGTAGTAGTAGACCGTACAAGGTGTTCACTAAGTAGTTCAACTTAACTGGACGCCACCTTTGATTCCATCTGGGGAATTCTTCCACTGCCGACTTGATGAAAGGAGAAGTGCCTTAGAAGAAACTTTCTTTTCCCCTCTCTCACTTGCTGCTGAAAATCACTCTTTTCGATTTTTCCACTATATTAATGTTAGGTTTAGTTAAATCCCCGAAAAATGCACACGAATTCATATAACCTATGTATGCCTTTGCGTCAAGAAAAATGCTTAATTACGTTACCATTTATATTTTAAAATGAAAACTATGATTTAATTAGTAGAAACAACCTAGTAACGTTTATTAAAAAAAATAATTTTTAAATAAAAAAGTTAATGAACCAAATAAGTTCGTGCAACTAAATTAAAGTGTAGGTCGTTTGTATGTAGGCACTTCTTTTCCTTTTTTCATACCTTTGCCACACTCGATACCAATTCTCGTGTCTCCTTCTAGACCTCCAGTCCTGATGGTCTTCCTCTACCAGATGATATGAAATTTATGTTTGAATGTGTTTTTAACGAAAGAGCATAAAATATAATTTCCAAAAAGTTTTCATATCACATAACGAGAGGTGTTCTTCTTTTTTCTTTGCATATGCGTGTATGAAGGTACATTTATAATGAGTTTGGATTTCATTTTCAAACGTGGTGTAGCAGCAAAAAAAATTTTAATATCTAATAAAAAAAAACAGAAAAGGAAGAGATGATGTTAAAACTTTGTCCTGAACTCTCCTACATACAGGACTTGCACGCGTACATTATTTGAATGGTAAACTTTTTGATAAATAATATGTAGGTACGTAGACGTATACATATAACGTATATATGTACTTAGGTACCTACGTACAAATTCATGCTGAACTGAATCATAAATTTGAAAACTAGTGGCTTGATTTTTGTATTCCAGTAACAAAATTTTTGGAATCATACTCGAACTCTTGTAGTGTGTTTTATATTTAAAGTTAAGAGAAAAGTTGTTTTTAAGCTGGTTACCGATACTGTTACAATACCTCACACAAAACGTAGATTAAAAATTGAGGGAAAACTTTATTTAAAATTAAGAATATTGAAGGATCATTTTACTTACCACTGAATTATTTAAAACAGTTTCTATGTTTTGTTTCCTAAAGCGGAATTACATTATCATTAAATTAATTTTTATTACTTATTAATTTAATTCGCATACTGAAGAACATTTTCGATACATTAAAAAAGAAGAAGTGAGTTGGAGTTGATGCGGTTAATCCAACGTTGTACTTCAACATTTATCTCAAGAAGTAGTAAAGCATTTATATCACACTATTTAGCAACACTCTGAATAAGGCATATTATCATCCAGTGCGGCGGAAGACAGGCGAATTTCCGGTCGATAAATCTTCCTCCGAGTATCAGCGAGGTATTCGAAAAAGTTATCAATTGAGCGCTGTCAAAATGGGCAGAGGACAATAAAATCATACTCAGTTCGGTTTTAAGCTTGGACATGACACTATTCGATTCATGCCACGTGTAAATTCGTTTCTGATATCCAATGGAACAAATCTGGTTGATTTGGAGAAGTCTCTCCATGGCGTATCTAAGAGGGTCCTTATCAAAAGCTGTTCAGACCTTGTATTAGTAAGCCACTATTATTAACATGCTCAATGGTAGAAAGTATGTGGTAAAAAAAAACAATGTAACTTCTACCACAACGTTTAGTAATTAAAATGATTTTCAGCAGGAAGGGGTAAACTTGGTGATTTTATTCATCATTTAAGTACAACAGTGGTCTAAAGGGTAGTCTAACTGGCTGAGTGGAAACGAGGGATGAATTGATTTTCAAACTCTTTTCAATCCAGTTGCATTCCTCCTCAAAACAATTCAACTACAATACTCGTGCTTTTGGGGAATGCTCATCAGTTTACCCTTCAGCCCAGCATCAGACGTACTGTCAAGCTCAGAGATTCTTTCTTTAGCTGCACAACAAGAATTTAGAATGCTTTCTCAGGCTCCATTCCTACCCTCCCCCCTCCCATTTTGATATTCAAAACTTCAAAGTCAATGTGCATCGGTATCTACGGTTACATCCTTCCTCAGTTTCCTAACGTTCGAACTGTGTATTATAACCATCTTAATGGTAGTCATAACCCCTTTAGTGCACGCTAAATATTAAAAAAAAATCTCATAAACGTTAAGTAATTTTAGCTTCCGTTTCATTTTTGTTTTAATTTTTATTTTCGATACTTAAATGTAACAAACCTGTACAGCTGTATTGTGGGCGCGTAAAAAACAACGCGAACGACATTTTTTGATAGTTGTTCCACTCTATTCTGTTCAGGCATTAGCTTAGACAATTGCGTAGAGTACCTATGCCGACGATCTAATTGCGTACAAAACAGATCCAAAACCCAGGATATCAGAATTCTTTTGCAACGTGACACTGACAAGATTCAGCGATATTTCGATGGCTGAAAGTTGAAAATCAGCAGCAGCTCTCAACGTATGGTCCCCGGACATCTCTTCCTTAAACAGAAAGAATAAATAATAAACAAAACAAAAAATCTGGGTTGGCTACGAAATATTGCAAATCAAAATCTCGGATTCGAAATCTCGCATAACGAAATCTCGCAATTACAAAATCTCACTTTTCATAATCCCGCAATTACAAAATCCCACTTTTCATAATCTTGCAAACAAAAATCTCGCATATCGAAATCTCGCAAAATTGAATTGCATTGCAACAAATACATTTTTTTAATAAAAATCTCGCAAATTAAAATCTCGCGCGAGATTTCAATTTGCGAGATTTTGATTAAAAACATGTATTTGTTGCAACGCAATTCAATTTTGCGACATATCCTACCTACTGCAAAATACAATATAACCCAGTGTCTGAGTACTTTTAGACCACACTGTTATTATTAATTTGATCTGTTGATTTTTCAATATTATTGTTGTCAAAAGAACAAGAAAGAGAGAAAACATGGAGATGGTTTATCCAGTTGAAAAGTGACATGTGCAAATTGCATTAATCGTATTTGACCTTGAACTAGAAGATACTTTTAGTTCCATTATAAACGCTTAAAAGACAACCAAAATGGTTATTAACTGTAATAAAGGATGCACAAATTTTTTGTTGACGGGTATAGTTATTAGTTGGAAAGAAAAATTATGCAAAGTGCTCTTAGGTATGTTCGATTCTATTCGATGAATTCGATGATTCATTGCTGTGAAGTTTCGAGATTTTGATTTGCGAGATTTTAAATTGCGAGATTTTGGTTGAGATTTGCGAGATTTTTAGGTTCGAGATATAAATGCGAGATTGTAAAAAGCGAGATTCTGTAATTGCGAGATTATGAAAAACAAGATTTTAAACTTGCGAGATTTCGTTATTCGAGATTTAAAAAAAAATGCGAGATTTCGTTATTCGAGATTTTTAAAAAAAATGCGAGAATTCGTTATTCGAGATTTTGGTTTGCAGGATATCGTAGCGCTCCCAAAAAATCTCACTTGAAAAATAAATTTTTCATCAAATCATTTGCAGAAATAAAATATTCGACACATTTGGGATTTATTTTAGATACAACATTGAAAATTATGTTTTAGCTCATGTGGCAGGGTAAATTTTGTTTATGGGGATTTTAAATTCTATTGCTTAGATAGGGCATTATGTAGAGGAGGCGACCGTGGATGTGGAACAAAGAAGCATGAAGATCAATGAAAATGCAGTCCCAGCAGGCAGTACTGAAGAGGTTAAGAAAGCCATCCACAAGCTTAAGAACAACAAATCCGCCAGCTCGGATGGCCTACCTGTGGAACTCATCAAGTATGGAGGAGTTGTCCTGGTAGGTTGCATGCACCAGCTCATCAACCAAGTGTGGGAGGAGGAAAGTATACCCTACGAACTGATGGTCAAATAGCTCCACCTACAAAAAAGGCGATCCTCTTGTGCAAATTTTGAATTCGGTTAATTTTTGTTCCGTTGGTTTTCTCCTAGAATTGCATGACTCGCAACCCCGTTATAAAAATCCTCTTTGGTTCTCTTGGAACAAAAAGATAACGGTCCATCTTAATTTGATCTTACATTAATCGTAAAATCGATTAAAAGATCTTAGGTTTTAGCCCTCCATTTGCAAGGCTTCCCAAGTAAAATAATTAGCAAATAATCTTCGAACTCCATTCGAAACTAAATATAATTATTCATCGTGCATCGGTTTTGTTTCAGAGGTTTGTGATATTTCTTTTCAGATTGGGAAGGGAAATAAGAAAATTAATCAGCCGATTAATCTCAAAAAAAGGTAATCAAATTGGTGATTAAATTAAAATCTTTCTTGGTACTTCTGCCTAAAAATAACCCGAAAAAAGGATTTAATTGTAAAACGTAATTTGTTTGTGTCATAACTAAACAAAACAAACAAACAATGGCAAAAAGTACTTCTAGTTTTTATTTAATTTCTCAAAAACTACATAAAAAAGCATTTAAAATTTGCTTTTCGATGGTTTATCGATAAAGGCATCTAATTTCAAAAACAAAAATAGCACCTTAATTACGCAAATTTTGAAAATATCAACTTGAAAAAAAAAAATGACAATTTGTTTTCAAAAATGTTTACTTTAGGTTTTTAGATTTAATTTCTCAAAAACTATTTTTTGAAACAGCTTGACTTAAATAAAAATAAAAGATTGGAGTATTTGCTTTCAAAAAAAAGTATAAAATATTAGGTCTGATCCTTTACTTTGGGTTTCTGTGATTTTTAGCCCAAACTTGTGTCAAAATATTTTTTTTATATGAACTTTGACACAACTTTGGACTGAAATGCGCAGAAATGCACAGAAAATCACAGAAATTCAAAGTAAAGGAACAGACCTATTATTTTATGTGCTTTCGAAGATTTTTAGTATTTGTTCTTTGCCTTTAAAGTCAGCCATCAATATTGTTCAGAAATTGCACAATGAGTTCTTACTAGCGAGGTACTCACGGGTATTTGACATTTTCTCCTTGTCTAGATTTCCCCTTCAGAAGCCTTTCGCAGGCATTGATTAATCATCATCCTCATCGTGTCCTGTAACCCCGGCTGGGGCATAGGGCGTCAACAAAACGTCTCCATCCTTCACGGTCTGCTGCAAGGTACTTTAGCTGTGGCCACGTCTTTCTCTGGGATTCTGCTTCCGCTAAGACAGTTGATTTCCATGTTGTTCTTGGTCTTCCAACCCGCCGTGCACCCTGAGGATTCCATTCAAAGGACTGCTTTGCAATTTCATCGTTTGGTTTCCTCAGTGTGTGACCAATCCAACGCCATTTACGCTTTCTTATGTCGACGTCCAGCCGCTCTTGACTTGTCCTGCGCCTCAATTCCTCATTTGATATTATTTGTGGCCAGCGAATCTTTAGGATGTGCCGAAGACAGCGATTCACAAAAGCCTGCAATTTCTTCGAAATGTTAGACGTGACTTTCCAGGTTTCACAAGCGTATAACAGCACGGGTTTGACATTGGATTCGAAGAATCTCAACTTAGTGCGTAAGGAGATTTGACTTGATTTCTAGATTGGGGACAGAGTACCGAAGGCCAAGGTAGTTGAACTGTTCCACTACTTCAACTGGCGTCTCCTGTAGAATAATGCGCTGCTGTGTGGAGCGGCCTGTAAGCATTATTTTTGTCTTTTTGCTGTTTATTATTAGACCACTCGACTCTCCCTTTACTTGCAGTGTTTGGCACATCCCGTTCAGCCCACTGATGTTATTTGCCAGTAGACATATGTATGTCATCGCCATAGTCTAAATGACTGAGCCTTTCGAACGGTCTCCATTGAGTGCCCTGTCGCTCAGCTGTACCAACACTGGCCGTCAATACGTCGTCCATCGCCAGCAGGAAGAGAATTGGTGATAGAACATCCCCTTGTCTCACACCCTGTTGCACTACGAAGGAGTCGGATAGCTGCCCATTGTGCAAAACAAAACACCTTGCGTTGTTGTAGGACTCTTTAATAATGGCAACAATTTTTGGTGGAATTCCTCTACCAAGCAACGATCTCCATATACATTCTCGGTTAACTCGATCAAAGGCCTTCTCAAAATCCACGAACATGAGGTAAAGCGGTGATTGAAATTCCATCGACTGCTCGAGGAAGATACGCAGGGTGTTGATATGGTCGACACACGATCGACCACTGCGGAAGCCAGCTTGATGCCTCTTGAGTGTAGACTCGATTCTATCTTTTATTTGCACGAGAATGATGGTTGCCATTAGTTTTGGGAAAACGGACAAAACGGTGATACCACGCCAATTGTTGCAATTCTTTAAGTCACCTTTCTTTGGCAACTTAACAATCACACCATCCTTCCAATCCCTGGGATAGCATTCGTTTTCCCAAATGCTTTTTATCAACGGATGTAAAATATTAGCCGCTGTTACGGGATCGGCTTTTAGGAATTCAGCTGGTATTCCGTCCAGTCCAGCTGCCTTGTTGTTTTTGAGGAGATTTATTGATGTAAGGATTTCCGATTCTGACGGGGGTTCGATGTCAATACCCCTATAGGACCTGCGCATCTCGTTTAGTTGGGGCACTTGCTCAACTGTATCCTCATTTAGCAGGGCACAAAAATGGTCCTTCCATCTACGAAGCTGATCATCAATTGATACCAAAAGTGTGCCATTCACATCCATTACAGGATGGTTGGTGTTGCTTTTTTTCCCGATCACGTCTTTGGCTATTTGGTACAATTCCCGGATATCTCCTCTTCTGGCAGCGATTTCCGCATTATCTGCGAGTCCATCTAACCTCACCCTCTTGTCACGTCTCACACAACGATAGACCATCTTATGTGCAATGCGGTACTCTCTTCGCAAGTCAGCCTTTCGTTGAATATCTGCTTCGGCATTTATTTGGATTTTCAACGATTTGTGAAGTTCGATCTTATCCCAGGTGTCTTGGGATATCCAAGAGTCTCTACGTCTCGTTCGCTTGGGTACAGTTTTGGATCCAGCCTCCATAAAAACACTTTTAATTTCACCCCACATCACATCAATTATTGAATGCTGGATTCCATTTAATGACGAGGCTCTGTCGTTAAGGGTGGTGACATAGTTTCGACATATGTTGGGGTCATTCAAAGTATTAGTAATGAATTTTGAGCTCCTTGCTGTATCCTGCGCTGGTTTTTGTACGGCAGCGGTTCGTAATTTGAGACTCATCAGAACCAAATGGTGGTCGCTTCCCACATCGGCATTTCTTATACTCCGGACATCACACATAGACTTCCTCCATCGCTGCTGAATCATGATATGATCAATTTAGTTTTCGGTTTGACCATCTGGATGCACCCAGGTAATTTTGTTGCACTTCTTATGCTTAAATACAGTCCCACCTATCACAAGACGATTCGCGTTACAAAAATCGACAAGCAAGTCACCATTTTCATTCCGTGACCCCAAGCCATTTCTTCCCATCACGCGTTCCAGTCCGTAATTGTCTGAACCGACTTGGGCATTAAGGTCTCCCATAACGACTATGATGTCAGCTCTCGGAACATTACTGTAAACCGAGTTAAGATGAATGTAGAACGCGGTTTTGTCTTCCTCTGTCGCTTCATTTGTGGGGGCGTAGCACTGAATTATTGCTGTCATTAATCTCGCAGAAATGGGCGCCCAGGAGATCAAACTACGCCTCGCTTCTTCGTTCAACATAATTCCGACACCATGCAGTCTTTGGCCGCCCTCTCTTTCATCTTCCCCGGAATACAGCATTCTCGTCTGTGCAGTGTCTGATCTGTATTCAGCTCTACCATTGATTAAACTTGACTTGACTTGGCATTGATTTAACTTGACACTTTTCCAAGTGGAGTGTGTGTGATCTAGTCGTCCATATTTGTTTTAATGCATAATAGGTATCTTATCTAGACTAACCAAGCCCGTTTTTGTGCTTAAAATTAAGAGAGTAAGCAATTTTCTCGGACTACAATGAATGATAAAGCATTCTCTACCTCATATACATATATTACATAAATATAACCCCTACAATTGAAGAGCATGTTCAAATACTTGCACCATCATGTTCCAAAAAAATGTACCATGCCCCTTGAGTGTGAAGTTACATCCCAACAACATCATGCCAGCTCTGGGAAGCCTCTCAGGTCTCAGCCTCATGCTCATCAACTAGAACTTAATGACACTGAACGAATAGATGATGAGTTCACTATCTATAGGTAAAATGATGACTTGACTACGTGCACTAAAAACCATCAAGGATAACGAAGCAAGGCAAAAAACGAACTTTCAAAATGAGTATAGCTATGTAGGAAAATAGGTACCGTATCCATATACTATTTCTATGAAAGATGAGAGGATTCAATTTTACACGTAATACAACACTCCCTGCCACCGCACCGCCTCCATCATGCCCACCGCTTGGGCTGATTGAGTTTTTTGTTACAGAGTTCAAGAAAATTTAATTAAATGTCGAATACTATCCTCTTAGCCAGGAACGAAAAAGAACACATCATATGGTTACGTGATTTTGGATATGAATGAGAAAGTGTTTTTTTTTTATACAAGTATAAGAGAGACGAAGTGAATTATTCGATAACTTGTATCTACATTTGAAATTTATGAACTTCCTATTATTTAAGGACCCCCCCCCCCTGTTGCCGTTGTATTTGTGTTAAGTTTCGCATTATATGTAGGTATATGGACTATGGAAAATGGCATTGCACGTACCTTCACTCAAACAGACAGATACAAACACACACGCAAACATAAAAGTAGTGTAAAGTGCAAATTTTGCAGAATTGAAAGTTGTAATCCGGCAGATGTAGCTCAAGTTTTATTCACTTCTGAATAAGTAAAATTCAATTGGACTTGTCAGAAGGATGACTGTCCTGCTAGATATTTTTTTTTAACCAATTTGTGGACGAACATCATTCGAAGGATGTGCTCAATGTTCATGGTTTATTTTTTGTTGCCTTCAAAAGAGAAGATTTGTAAGGAGTTAATGGAATTTTTGATGCTATCATGGGTTTGTTGTAGGTGATGGTGGAAAGAATATTCTTCCTTTTTATGGATTATCATTTACTCGGTTTGATATTTTTTTTTTTTTTTTGATAAATTTATTTGAAATTTGAGCAGCAGCTCTTGCTAGAGCGATCAAGTTCTAGTAGATACAAGTATCAAACTATACTTTATATCACACCCTCTATTTATCTAAATGAAATTGTTATATCTTATTCTATCAACATTTAGAAAGATATATTTAAATAAGTCATTTCGTATACCTACTCACATAAAACAGCCAAATTCAACCATTATGTTCTGCTAAAATTAGCATAAAGCTGTTCGGAAAAGCTTATTTATCTCAAAAACTGCTCCAACGATTTTGATTAAAAAAATCAAAAAATTAGCATAAAGGCTCTCCCAAACCAACGCGAAATCATAGTGAATCATTCGCAAGAACAGTTTTTTGTTATTGCTAAGCATTGTGTATCTTTCATATTTTGTATTATTGTGAATGATTTCGCGTCGTCGGCGAATGTTTCGCGTTGGTTTGGGAGAGCCTTAAAGCTGTTCGGAAAAGCTTATTTATCTCAAAAATGGCTCCAACAATTTTGATTAATAAAATCAGTGTATTATTGTAGACATGGTGTACTTCCTGATAAGAAAAAAAATCACCAAAAAAAAAAATTCCCCCTTCCTGACAATTTTTGCCACTTTATGTCTAAAAAATTTGGTTGGGGATAAATTGTAA
Source organism: Dasysyrphus tricinctus (assembly GCA_963921185.1). Taxonomy (NCBI): domain Eukaryota; kingdom Metazoa; phylum Arthropoda; class Insecta; order Diptera; family Syrphidae; genus Dasysyrphus; species Dasysyrphus tricinctus. Next base: position 54,259,749 of record OY992532.1, on the reverse strand, counting down.
GTTCTGTAAATTGAATAATCCCACGCCTCTATCCCCCCCAGATCCCGCACGCGCTGGGGTCCATTTACACCGAGTATGACAGCAATTTCGATTGCAAGTCATATCGGTACTTAATACATAAAAATTATTTTAAATAGAAAATAAGGAGAGATAGTTATTATGTTGAACTGATGCCAGAATAACACAATAACTTCTTTTAAATGCGATACGAATCCCGAGAGAGAAAAGGATGGGTCTGCTTAATGCAAGCAGTTACATAAAGTGAAAAAAAAGTTAAAAATACAAAAAATTAAGAAAGAAAAAAAGAAGAATGAAAAAATAAACAAAAAATTTAAATTTAAAATAGGACCATGCAAAAGCAGATCTCTAGTTAAAAGTCAAATTAAAAATAGTAAAAATTGAAATGGAATAGCATGCTAAGGCATTTGTTAAGTTCGTTGAGTTTGTAGTTTCAGTTTCTCTATCTAGTAGTTAGTTAAATTTTTCATGCTTTACTAAATAGTTTCAACTAAATTATAGGAGGAACAATATAGAAGTTTTTTCTGTGTGATCTTGCTATGATTATAGTCAAAAATATTTGAATAAGAATTTACTTCCCTCAACATTCTAGTAATTGGTTCATTCCTGCCATAATCAGTTCTGTGAGGTGCTTGATGGAATTGGGGTACTGATCTTACAGAATGTGAGTTGGTGTTAATACTCATTGCCTCTAGGAGGGCAGAAGAATCAGTAACACCAGACAAAATTTGATGGAGAAAAATTACGTCAGCTACTTCACGACGCTTTTGGAGGGATTGTAAGTTAATAAGCCGCAACCGATCATGATAGGGGGGCAAGTTGTAGATGTCAACCCATGGAAGTCCTCTAAGAGCAAAGCGGAGGAATCTACGCTGAATTGCTTCTAGTCTATTGATGTGCACAATGTGGTAAGGGGACCATACTTGACTAGCATATTCAAGTAAAGGTCGTACAAAGGTTGTATAAAGAGATTTCGTTACGTAGGGATCTGAAAACTCCTTAGACCAACGCTTGACAAAACCAAGAGCAGAGTTAGCCCTAGTTACTATGTTGTCATAATGGGATCTGAAATTGAGCTCATTATCACAAATAACACCTGAGTCCCGAATTGTTGTTACTCTGGAAACAAGATCTACATTTATATAGTAGTCCCGTGGTGGTGGGCGAGAACGTTTGCGGGAATATGTGATGGCTTGGCATTTACCGACATTAAGTTCTAAATTATTTTTTTGACACCAAATAAAAAAATTATTCAGGTCGTTCTGAAGAGGTATAGCATCGTTAGGTGAAGAGATTACCCTAAAGATTTTCATGTCATCCGCGTAGGTAGAAAGTTCCGAATGTTTAATCACAGATTCCACGTCATTAATCGTTAGAATAAAAATTATTGGGCCCAGATGACTACCTTGAGGGACTCCTGATTTCGCAATGAAAGGATCTGATACAGAAGATCTAAACAAGACCTGATATTTACGATCTGATAAGTACGATTCCATCCATTGAATGAAGCCAGGAGGAAATCCAAGAGCCTTTAATTTAAACGATATAATTTTGTGTGAGATTTTATCAAATGCCTTGCTAAAGTCTGTGGCAATGACGTCAACTTCATTTTTATTTTCCATTGCGTTCAAAGTAAAAGAAGCAAACTCTGTCAAGTTAGTGGTCGTAGATTTACCTTTAAGGAACCCGTGCTGTTTAGTGGAAAAAATTGACTTGCAATGAAAGTATACACGGTCAAAGACAATGCTTTCGAAAAGTTTGGGAATGCAAGATAATTTGGCGATTGGCCTATAGTTTGCATTATCTGCTTTACAGCCCTTTTTGTGAATAGGAATGATAAAAGAATTCTTCCACAACGACGGAAAAATGCCAAAAGAAATAGATTTTTGGAAAAGAGCTGCCAGAGGCTGAGCCAGATTGGCTGCACATTTCTTTAAAACAATCGCTGGCAAACCGTCTGGACCTGATGAGAAATCATCCTTGAGATTGTTTATCTTGTGGACCACATCATCAGCATTAATGTTAATTGATACTAAAGATGTTTGATTACAATTATTCATATAGTTAAAGTAACTTAAATCTGGCTCAAAATCACTTTCAGAAAAGGCAAGACCGAAAAAATTTGCAAATAAATTAGTTATAATCTTAGAATCATCAGAAGAATGATTTAAATAGTTAAGAGTAGTTGGATAACCATCAGACTTTTTCTTTGAATTAATAAATTGCCAAAATCGTTTGGGATCAGTGATAATATCGAATTGCATCTGATGGATATAAGCATCATATAACACTTTAGAAAGAGTTGAAAATTCATTATACGCAACTATGTAAAGCGAGAAGTCATTTTCTGTTCTAGATCTTAAATATTTTTGCCAGAGAGAGTTTCGGGAATTGCGCAGCGTACGGAGCTCCTTTGTATACCACGGAGGTGATGACGATGTATTTTTCTGGGGCCCATAAGGTACAGATAGAAAAAAACAATCAAAAACTACTGAATAAAAATTAGATAATAGTATTTAAATTAGAATTAAAAATTGAATCAAAATTTATATTACTCAGGAGTTCGTTGAGTTTGGTAAAGTCAGCTTTACGGAAATTGAAACGATATGTATTATCAGCCTCAATATTCATATAATCGTGTTCGAAAGCATAAACTAAGGATAATGGGGGATGGAAGAGATCAATAGTAGAAGATTTTGGCTGCATTCTTCAACAATGCAGTTGTTAGCATCATTCACAAAAATAAGATCTAGTTGTCTATTCAGGTTGTTCTTAATATTGCTAATCTGAAGCAGACCAGAATCAGACAGATTGTCAGTAAACAATATTTCCTTTTGAGTTGTTGAATTCGCAGTAACAAAGTGAGAGTCATCCTCGGATCGTGACCATATCAGGTTGGAAGATTGAAATCACCCAAAAGCAATAAACTGTCGTGTACCTCCATGGCCTCACACAGAAAGTCTATTGCGCTGATTAAATTTTGATAACTTTCGATTGGGCTACAAGGCCTCAGATAGCAGCACAAAACAAAAATACTTTTGTGTTTGACATTGATTTTTACACAGATCAACTCGATATTATCAGTATTAGGGATGTCAAAAACGGAACTATCATAACTAGAATGTACCGCTATAAGAACACCTCTTCCAGCCCTTTCCATCAAGTCTAGAAGACCATCCTTTCGGTAAACATTGAAATCTGGAGTAAAAAACTCATTATTATTGAAATTACTATTTAAATTAGTCTCAGTTAAAGCAAAAACATCAAAAGGAAGTTCTTGTGACTTTAAAAAGACATCGCGGGCTTTAGAACGGAATCCCCTTACATTTTGATAGTAAAGGGACAAGCATTTCAGTTTTTTGGAGCTGTGTTAACAATGCCGCCGCTTGGGCCTTGAGAAACGTTAGTTTGAAGTTTAACAACAACAACTCAAAAACAAAATGGTTGTTGTTTAGTTTTGTTTTAACACAAAAACAAAATGGCTGTTGTTTACTCTTTGCTGTATCTTTATTTTAGTAAAAGTGACTTTTTTCATTTATTTTTTGTTCTGTTCGTCTTTTCGTTTTAATTAAATAATTTTCTTAAATTATTTTTTTTTTAAATAAGAAAATGTGAACTAAATTTTGAATTTATTGTGAATTGTTTTTTGACTTAGAAATTGAGATTTAGTATTACATAAAATATTGCTTAAAGGCTCTCCCAAACCAACGCGAAACATTCGTCAACAACGCGAAATCATTCACAATAATACAAAATATGAAATATAAACAATGCTTAGCAACAGCTAAAAACCGCCTTTGTGAATGATTCACTATGATTTCGCGTTGGTTTGGGAGAGCCTTTATAATACAAATAAATTTGTTTTTGAAATGTAATTGAATTTCTTTCACTTCAGGAATTCTGAATTTGGGATTTATAAAATAAAAATAATAAGGGTATTCATGCAACATCGTAAATTTGTCTTAAACGTATATAGTAAAGTTTTAAACTTCGTCATTCTGTCACAATTTGTATGGAAAATTTGACAGATTTACGCAGTTTACAACTTTACTACGTTTACTTACTTACTTATCCGGCTCCCGATCCATGAAGGGTCTCTGCCTGAGATATTGCGGTCTTCCATCGGTTGCGGTCCCTTGCACGCTCCCTCCAGTCGTCAAGACCAAGTGCTCTTGCGTCTGTGACCGCCTGGTCCCTATAGCAGAGGTTCGGTCTTCTTGGTCGTCTCGATCCTGGGGGCTGGGATTCGAAGATTTTCTTGGCTGGAGCATTGTTGTCCATTCGCTCGATGTGTCCGAGCCAGTGTAGTCGACGTGTTTTGGCTTTTTGGACTACATTCACATCTTGGTACAGCTCGTACAGTTCACGATTGAATCTTTTCCTCCAATCGCCCTCTTCGCATATAGGACCAAATATCCGCCGAAGAATTTTTCTCTCGAAAGTGCCCAGTATCAATTCCCCTTTTTTACTTATCGTCCAGCACTCGGCGCCGTAGATCAGAACTGGTAAAATTAGCGTTTTGGGTAGCGTGTGCTTTGTCTTTCGGGGAAGGAGTTTTGAACCCATTTGTTTGGCCAAACCGAAGTAGCAGCGGTTCGCTAGGGTAATTCTTCGTCGGATTTCCACTAAGGTGTCGTTCGTGGAATTGATGTTTGTTCCGAGGTAGGTGAACTCCTTGACTACCTCGAAATTACTGCTACCAACAGTGACGTTTTGTCCTAGGCGATGGACAGATGAGGCTTTGTTTGTTGATAGCATATACTTTGTTTTGTCCTCATTCACTTCAAGACCAACGCGTTTCGCCTGTTCATCAATAGCTGTGAATGCTTCAAGTACAGCTCTCTTGGAGCGGCCGATGATGTTGATGTCGTCCGCATAGCCAAGCAGTTGAGAAGACCTGTTGAAGATAGTGCCTTCCATGTTAACACCACTCTTGCGCACTATCTGCTCCAGGACTAGGTTGAAGAAATCACATGATAGGGCATCTCCTTGTCTGAACCCTGTACACGTCTGGAATAACTCGGATGAGCTGTTACCCATTTGCACGTTGCACCGCGTATTTTGTAACGTCATGCGGCATAGCTGGATCAGTTTTTTCGGGATCCCGAGTTCCGACATCGCCAATAGAAGCTCTTGGCGACTTATGCTATCATATGCGGCTTTAAAGTCGATCTATAGGTGGTGGGTCTCGACTTGAAATTCGTTGGTCTTTTCCAGGATTTGCCTCAATGTGAAGATTTGGTCTATCGTTGATCTGCCTGGCCTGAAGCCACATTGGTACGTTTACTATGTTATATTTAAAAAGTGGCATAGAAATTTTTGTTTCAACGCGTTCGTGTACTTTTGCACATTTTCACTTTTTTTTAGAGAATTTCAACCCCATTCCTCAGAATTTGGCAATCTGCCAATTTTAGTCCAGAAAGTACACGAACAAACTGAAGGTCTGAAATTTCTGTTTGTGGGTGTTTCCGACTTGTACTACTTAGATCATTGGAACCAAAATGTAATTAAGCACATATCTAATAACTTAAAGCTTCCCACAAAAAATAAAAAAGGAGGACATTAGGCATTCGGCAGTCGCTAAGTTCAAAAATTCCATGAGAAACCTCCCAATGGACAAAAGGCTAATCAAATTAATTATCGTTTTGCTCAACAAATAAATTGTTGCAGCCAAAGAGAGATCCAATAAACATGGTCGGATGAACCAGTGGAAAAGATTCGGAAGAAATGAAAAAATTCTTATGTTTGATGATGTGGATCGGAGATGGGATAGATGGAAGAATTCTGAGAATCAAAAAGAGTTTAAGACATGGCACTATACCAAGAACAAAATTGTCCAGAAATCGTTTCCAGGCCTAGCTTTACATAGAAATCTAAGCCTGGACATCCAAAATACTAATTTAAAAGCTATTTTTTATCATGATAAAGATGTTGTTATTTGATGAAGCCCTAGTACTAGAGCTCTCGATTTCAGGCGGACGATTTTACACGGGTACCCGTAACACGGGAACACATGTTATAAGGAATTGATACCCATGTTCGTTTTAAATACACGTGTAAATAAAAAACATGGGTATTCAAAAGAAAGTCCCCGGCCAACGACAGGACGACGACGATGAAGCCGACGCAACGACGAGTCTTAATGTCATCTCGGTTATCCTCTCATCGTGGTTTTCAGTATCGTGGTCACTAAACTCGTCTCGCTGTGGTCTAGTCCATGGGAATCTGTGTCGTGGTTTTCTCAATTTGGTCTCGCAAAAGCATTTACACATGATTTTTTGGCATCTAGCTTGTTTTGCCGTCATCTCGCTTTGGTCTCGCTAGATTCTAGAAAAAGTTCTTTTTTTCATAAATTATGGTTTTGAAAAAGGTTAATATAAGCTTTAACCGTGTTTTTTTAAGTCCATTCGTGGTTTTCTGTGTCGCTATCATTGAGTTCATCTTACTTTGGTCTCGCCATGTCCATTTACACTGGAATCTGTTGTGGCATGTTTGCCATAATCTCTCTTTGGTCTCGCTATAGTCTCGCCAAAGTTCTTTTTTTCACAAATAAGGTTTCGAAAAAGGTTAAAACCGTGGGTTTTTAAGTCCATACGTAGTTTTATGTGCGGTGATCGTTGAGTTCGTCTCACTGTGTTCTCGCCGTACCCGTTAACACTTTTATTTATCTGTGTCTTGTTTTGTCGATATGGTCTGGCCTTGGTCTAGTCGTTTCATCTACACGTTGTTTTATCATTATGCACGACTTATATTATTCGTCTTACTTTAGCCTCGCCAAGCTTCGACATTCATAGTAATTAAATTTGTTTTAGCTCAGTAGCTACATTTTTCAAGTTGCTGAAAACAGTGCCTGCCGACTGAAGATATCCTAAGCGGGAAGATATCCTAAGCTGGTCATTCAAGGCACTGTCGTTCAAGACAGCTGTTGGCTATCATTAATAAAACAGGCAACAAATTAAGAATCTTTTAAATAAGACTATAACGAGATGAAACTATAACTACAAATCATAAAACGTAGTGTAATACCCATGGCGAGAACACAATGAAATGAGCACCAAGGCCGCAAATGAAACAACATATGTTAACGGCCATGGCGAGACGAATGTCATGGCAACAAAAAAGCCACGTGTAAACACTCTCAGCGAGATGACATCAAGAAATTGTCATTATCGCCATCGTGCCACCATCGTGATAAATCTTTGAAAGTTACATTAGCTCAGTAAAACAAAGCAAAGGAGGCATGGCAGGAAAGTGGAAGTTTCTAATGATACGTGTAAATATAAGGACACGGGTTCATGCACGGATAGTTTATTAAACGGGTAACACGGGTATTTTAGTACACGTGCATTAGGGGGCTCTAGTATATATACAATAAAACTATCATTGCTATGGAGTAAAACTATTCAAACTCTTCTCCACTGATGGACACTGCACTTAGTGCAGTTTACTTTGGAAAATCTGCTACGGGGGAAAGAGAAAACACCTTGGCCTAAAATGTGTGCGCTGAACTTTGTCAAGGTTTTCTCTATATTGACAAATTTTATACCAGTTATGTCCCCCTTAAGAAAATACGAGCTGTGTGTCTAAGGAAATTGCCAATTGCTTTGAGTATTTTCCGAAAAAGTTGTGACCAGCAAAAGATTTTAAATTTCGTCAGTATTTTTACACTCAAGATGTTTTTTTTGTTTAAGTTAAGCCCCCATTCTTTTTATAATCTTACCAACTGAATTTTAAATATATCACAAAAAGTCATTAACGTCACCTAAAAGGTTTAATATTATTTGAATCCTCCTTATCGATAACGAAGCACCAGAAAAAAAATCCATGAAAGTCATTGAACTTGTTATCTTCAAATATAAATTATTTATAATAAATCGATACAGTCGCATATATAGGGCTATTATTTTTATTAGGGGTCACTTAACGGTTATTAAAAACTATCAATTTAGAAATCAATGATCATCACACACATTGTTCCCCAACTTTTATTAATATCTCCAAATCATGGGTCACTGGCTTTCCTCCCAATCCTGCCCACCATAACGACACCCATTTTTCTTTCGCCTCCGCACATCAAATATATCCCTTGTGGTCTTTTATATAAGTATTATTATTATCATAAAAAGAAAATCCTGCCCTGAGCAGTGAAACCATACTATCAAGATTAAATCGAGAAACATACCAAAATGCTGAACAAGCATTTCTTTTTTTTTTTTTGTGGATTCTGGTGTGGAAAGGATTTCGTTTTGGTTTTGTGTATAGAAATAGCCATCGCATCAATTGCGAGGGCTTCACATTCACACAAGCATAGAGTATAGAAGATTCGTTCGTATAGTTGGAGTGTAACAAAGGAATATAAAAGGGACCTTATCCATTGGAGAGATGTCATCGCTTTCATGAAAAGAATCTTTTTTCATAATGACAGCAATAAAACCATGAAACACACTCATGCCAAGCATTTCACCGCACATGACGATGGTAAACGAATCTTGCACCATCCCACATTGCCATATACTATTAGGGCAGATATTGTGTTTCCTGCTGGACCATTAACCGATACAGATTACAGATACGCGTTCAACAACACCCCGTGCCACCCGCACGCTGCCGCCCATGAACATCAAATGTATGACTTCAGGGTCGTAGTTTGCTAATATGTCAAGGGAAGCATTAGGCCTTAACCTGAAATCCTTCAGGAAAAATTTTTATTTCTACAACTTTGAATTCCACAAACACAATTTCGAAAGGGCAAATTTAATGGATTCCGTTTTTACGTTGTTAAACGCTCCTTCAATGTCCAAAAATGCTGCCAGGATGTGTTCTTTGTGCTTGAGACTTTTCTCAATTTGTGAAACGACTTCTTGCAACGCAGTCTCCACTGATTTACCTTTAAGATTAGCGTGTTGGTAATTGCTTGGATTGAGAAGGTCTCAGACATGCAGATCAATAATTCTCTCCAGTGTCTTGAATAGGAACAAAGATAGACTTATTGGTCTGTAATCCTTTGCAGTTGAGTGTGTCGTTTTCCCAGCTTTTGGAATAAAGACAACTTTAACCTTTTGTAGTACCTCGTGGCTTGATGGCTAGTGCGTAGGACTGTCATGCCGAAGGTGTGGGTTCGATTCCCAGCCGTGCCACCTAAAAACAGAAATGTTTTATTCGAGGTACTGCCTCTTGCGATGAACTGACAAATCCTCCAAGAGTATACTTGTCATGAAAAAGTGCTTCTCATTTAGCCGTTCGGACTCGGCAAAAAACTGTAGGTCCCCTCCATTCCTGCCAACAAACACGCACTCAGGAATGGTGGTGAGTTGTAAGCCACTAGGCCCTGGTTCTCCACGAGCTGTTGCGCCACCCAATTTATTTATTTATTTATAACTTTAACCTTTATCCAGCTGATAGGAACGTATCTAAGTTTAACACAACTTTGAAGATTGCCTTAAGCCATGGGGTGATTATCTGTAGAGCATGTTGAAGAAATGCCGGAATAATCTCGTCTGGTCCAGCTGATTTATAGGGTTTGAACGAGTTTATAGCCCACATAATCTTCTGCCCTGTGATAGCCTGTTCCAATTTTGGTGTTGATTGTAAAATCTCTAAGGAGTCTGGTTGTGTATAACCTGAGACCTCAGGACTCTTACAGCCAGGTAAGTGTGTCTCCACAAAGAGTTCAAGTGTTTCTTGGCTCGAATTCGACCATGATCCATCTGGATGTTTAATATATCCCGGAGTCGTGGGGTTAAAGGTAAGAACCTTTTGAAGTCTCGCCGCCTCACTTGTGTTCTCAATGGATTAACAGTGTCTAGCCCATGAATCCTTCCTTTGGTGTATAAGTTGGCCTTGGCTCTATATGAACTCAAGTCTGCCTCTAATTTGATCAGTTTGGCTATGTTGAAAAGTTTTCTAACCCTTGTTCTTCGTTTCTTAAGTTCACTGTTCCACCATGTGGGTTAGTGGGTTTAATGTTACAACGAGATATAGGGCAGTGTTTTTCGAAGGCCGTTCTCATTTCCCTAGTTAGGTTTTGAACAACAATGTCAATGGTTGAGGTTATCGAAAGCGTTTATTCCTCAGGTCGGTCGATACGTTCTTTTAACCATTTTGTGTACCCTGTCCAATTTGTTCTAGTTGGGTTCCTATAAAAGGTTTAATATCATTTTAATTCCTGTCTAAAGTAAAGAGTATCCTAAAGTGATCCGAAAAGGATTCCGCAGGTGAGATTCTCCAATTTCCTACAGAAATCTTATCATTATTGCTCATAAGAGCGAGATCAAGAATTTCTTCCCTGATTTTGGTCCGAAATGTTGGGTGATTACCCTTATTACATAACATGAGGTTAGAACAGAGAATTTATTCAAAAATTGACTCACTCCTTTTGTTGATGTCCTTACCACCCCATTGAGTGTGGTGTGTGTTGGCATCACTGCTCATCACCAAAGGTATCCCTCGTGTTATGGTGTAACCCACAAGGTCGCGGACCGTTTTTGATGCTGGGTCTTCTTCCTCGTACAGCATGTATGTTGATGCCAAGACGAAGTTGCCTTCCTTGGTCTCAACGCTGATTGCCACGTTGTCTCTGTTGCTGTATACCTAGATCAAAAGAAGGCATTTATTGACCTTTTCACTAGAATACAACTTCTTATTTCACCTTCTGACGTGAAGTGGAACAGGTTTTAGTTGTTTGACCTCAATCCTTGAACCTTATTCTTAGGAATCCATGGTTCCTGGATTAGGCCACATCCTTGGTCTCTTGAGACATGAAGAGCATTAGGTCGTGCGTTGCTGCTTTAGCGTGATACAAATTGATTTGCACCACCAGCAGCTTTTGACTCCCCTTTGCCATCATGCCTCTTAACCTATAAGGTGTCGAGACCATATCTCAGCACATCTCATTTCTCTTTTAGGAGAAGTTCAGAGTTCTTGTCTTTTATGAACAAGAGGTCCTTTCCTTCCCCGCTGAAACTCTTCCTGGAATGAAGAAGCTTCCATTCAAAAATGGAAAACTCTTTATGCTGTTTCGCCAGCAGTTTAAACATAGATGCATCCTCATGCGAGGCAGGAGGAGGAATCCATATATTAACATGCTGGCGAAGCTGTGACGGGAAGAACTTCGAGAGAAGCCCCCTCCCACAGTTCACCACACCGTTAAAAATTTTGGGGTACTTTTTAATATTTTCTGGGTTACATATATGACAACACCAAAAATATATTGAAATTTAATACTTGACAAATATTAAAATTTGGAAGTTAATACAAAATATATTAAAACTTAATAATATCAGATATTACAAAGGAATACGAAATCTGTATTAAATTTTAATAATACAAAGGTATTATAATATAATACTTTATTTCTTGAAATTTAATTCTTAGATCCTTTTCATGAAAATAAATACAAAATATATTACAAAAATAATAGTAATGAAAGACTTTTTTTCTAAGAGTATTTATCTTCTAAGTCAATTAATGGTGGCATTATTATATTTATTTTTTTCACATATGTGAGAACTAAAATCTTAATGCGATTGAAATTTTATCTACTAATTTGTATATTTTACCTCGAAATATTTCAACGCGCCTTCAAAATAATGCATATTTAAATTGTTTATTTATTGTTTTATTGCTGTTTTAATACAATTTGTATTGAATTTTAATACTTTTGTATTAAAAACATATGCTTCATATTCATATTTAAATATGGCTGGTGCTTGCTTGTAATGGCTTCCTGTTGTAATACAAATTGTATTAGATTTCAATACTGTTGTATTGAAAGTATACGCATCTTGCTATTTTAATACAATTTGTATTAAATTTTAATACTTTTTGTATTCAAAATACACAAATCCTGAATCCCGAATATTTCAATACAATTTGTATTAAATTTTAATACATTTTGTATTAAAAATACGCGAGTCTCGATATTTTTTAATACAATTTGTATTAAATTTTAATACTTTTTGTATTATAAATACAGGAATCCCGAATCCCGGATATTTTAATACAATTTTTATTAAATTTTAATACATTTTGTATTAAAAATTCACGAGTCCCGATATTTTTAATACAATTTGTATTAAATTTCAATACTTTTTGTATTAAAAATGTACGCATATACTTAAGTTATTAAATTTTAATGCCAAAAGATTATATTTTATTTCATTCGATTACTTTTTAATCTTTTTGGTATTAATAATAACAATTTTAATGCTAATATATTAGAATGTAATACAAAGTTATTAGAAAATTTCTTTAATATTTACGGAATATTAAAAAGTAATATTTTCTGTATTGAATACGGCTGTAATACAAAGGCTGTATTAAAAAATACCCCAGGATTTTTAACCGTGCAATATTAGTGATTGTGTGCGTGAGGAACTCCAGTGATTTCTGGTCCCCACAGCAAACCATTTTTACTCCTTTCCGGCATCCAGCTCTATCAAAGGTGTAGTCCTCAGAACTATCATTCTCGGATGTCGCCATCATGGTTTTGAGGATTTCGTTTCCCACAAGCAACCAATTTTTTTCCGTGATTTTCCCATGCGGGTCGTCTCGGCTTATTATGGCCACCTGCAGATCAATCAGGGTGGTGTGGTGTCGAAACTATTGGTTTTAAGCTTTTTAGAGCCTTCAGTCTTGACTGTGTTTTCTCATTCCTTTCCAGGTTTGGTGTAGCATTGGTCTGTTGTTTCTTGCTGGAGGTTGCCAGTTTCGGAATTGAGCCGGTACGAGCCATAGAGTTTTTGCCAGCCTGTTGTTCAATTGTTGGGAGGAAACAATGGATGCAGTCGTTACCAACTGACGTTCATAGTTCCTCACCAACTTCCTATGTTTTTTTGCAAAAGGGCCTTGTCTCTCGAACTGAGAGTAGTTTGGTCCTTTTTCTCGGTAACACTCACGAATCTTTTAGAGGATCTGTAGTTACTGCATTGCCTCGAAGCTTTGAAGGGTGCAGTAGGCTTTAGCGTGGCCTCTTCTTGACTCGAGTCCTGCAACAGCTCGTCGTTGGTTTGACTTTCTATAGAGGGAGGTCTGTCCAAGGTCTCCCTGGCGAAGAAGAGCCGCTGTGAGGCTTAGCATTTGGTTGTCTACTTAAGTAGGGTTTGTTTGGTTCCTTGTTTACTTTAATTGTCTCTGAAGCCAAGCCTTCGCCGACAGCCGTGACTTCTGCCGACACTTGAGCGTATATCCCCACTCGAATTTCATTATCTAGTAAACTTTTATTTTCCATGATTTCAATTAGTTGGATGAACATCCCTGTTCTTTGTTGATTTTACTTAGGGACATACATCCCTGCAGCTGGATTACTGGAGGGTCAAACGTAAGCCCGTTTGCCACCGTCAAGGCAAAAACCGTGAGGGGATTGATCTGCTTATAGGTGGGTTTTCTGAGTAAATACCTACCTGATTCAACCCCCTTGAATGCCTTGGAACCGTCAGTAAAGACCGAAGCATGATCTGCATTTATGACCCTGTTTGCATACCAGAGTTCCTGGTTGGGATATCTGTTATGGCTACTAGGTTGAAATCAGTGGGTGGTGTGTAATGTAGTCTGTTTGAATGTCTATGTCTGTGAAATGCACTATAGTTCTATGACCATAGTGGCCTCCTTTCCAATTTTTACAATGCTGAAGTCTTAAAGCACTTTGGCCGCTAACTCCTTCGTAATCAGATCGAGTGGGGGCTGGTTAAAAAAGAAAGTTTCTAGGGCTGCTGTTGGAGTGGTTCTAATGGCACTGGTTGTGTCAATTCATGCTATTCTTTGAATGTTAGTCATGGTTCTTATAGATTGGTTTTCTTAAGGCTTTCCTTATCTTAGTTTTCCTCATCCAAGCATGCTCACGTTGGGATTGGCCTTATTATGCCTTGATGCCACTCATATTTAGTTTAACCGATATCTGGTTTACCACAAGGAGCCAAAGTAGAGAAGACAGGACTGCACCCTGTGGAGCTCCCCTGCATGTTCTAACATTTAATTAGGTGTCACCCATTTCTACATTTATAAATCTTGATTGAAGCATGGAGTCAATCCAGTTTATCAGTAACGAATCGATTGCTGATGGAGTTCAGGGCTTATCGAATTGCACTGTTATCAACGTTTATAAAGGCTCCTTCTTTGTCAAGAAATGCTACCATGGTGAATTCCTTGAATTGGATTGATTTTTCGACTATGCCGATCACTTAGTGAAGCGCTGTCTCAAAAGATTTGCCCTTTAAGTATACTTGTTAGGTCTGTGGGAGCACACCATCATTTAGTTTTCATTTATTCTTATGGCTTTTATTTTTCATTTTGGTGGGCCTTATTTCATTGGAGCAAAGTGTCATTATGTTAAGTCTGCATTGTTAACAAATTATTGAAGAACTGGTAAATAGTAGTTTTATTTTAATAACTTCAGATATTATAATTCCTCCTTTCATGAGTGGAATATTAATATCTGAGCGCCCACTTTTGCCACGCACCCACCACTGTTTTAAATTTTGTCCATGGCCTTTCTATTAAATTTGTTTCCAAGTTTAAATTCAGCCCTGAGTAGAAACTCTGGTTAAACGGAAATCATCAACGAAAAGAGTATAACAGTTTATTATTATACTTCAAAAGGTTCAAAGCCTGGCACTATGCTAGAAAACAATATCGAACGCACATCTCATAAGACATAAATATAGACTTCGAAACAAGGATATGAAGAAAGGACTCAAGAATGACTACAATTGCTTTTTGAAATCCTTTTAATGTCTAAAGATTGCATTCAGCACAGATTGAAAGGAAAGGATGTGTAAGAGAAATCAAGAATGCGGTAGATGTAAGAAGAGAAAACTTTGTGGGACTGGGACTGCTTGCTGGATAGTTGTTGTTACACGCTGGATACATGGTATTCCGTTCCTGAAAACAACCAAGACGATGTCTGTAAATGTTTTGAGTAGAACTTCCTTTCTAATCCTGTTTTGTGTGTGTGTATGGTGCTTGTGTCTGGCTTAGCGACGGCTGCTGGGTGATAGGTGCACCCATCCTTAGTTCCGTTTTCTTGGCATTATCTGGTGCATATCGCTTTTCCCTAAGGAGGGGGAGGACACTTTATTTTGTGGATATTTCATCGTTATGCCGGTTGTCGGTCGTGTCGGTCGCGGTCGTCCTATTCCTTTCCAACAACATCAGTTGACTTGGTAATGTTTCCCTGATGACACTGTCATTAGATTGTGATTGTGTCTTTCCGTTGCCGTTATGTGGTGAATGAGGCGACTATTGCGCTCTGTCTGTCTGTCTGTCTGCCTGTGTGTTTACACAACAAAGCTTCGCCAGTATTGTTTGTTAAGGACGTTGATGATATCTGCCCCAGCTGCTTCTGCTGCTACTGCTAGTGCGTCATCCTGAAATTATAATATGCAAATGATGCCAAAGGACTAGTGTAATTGGTTTTTAATTAATTCGGGAGATGTCCTCGTTGTCTCTTCTCTTTCTCTCTTTGTACATTTTAGAATGGTCCTGTTTGCAGCATCATAAATATTTGAATGTTATGATAGCGTTAATTAACTGCTATGCTATGCGTATACTTTACTTAATACCAGGAAGGTCCTTAACGGAAGACATTACGCAGAGTAGTTTAAATTTTCATTTTTGTGTTGGTATGAGGGTGTAAGGGGAATACGAGCCCTTAGTAGGTTTAATTACAACAGAGGGACGAAGCGTAAAGGCTGCTTTGTGGTACAAAATAACAAAACATTACGAAGAAGAAGTTTGGTGTAATCTTAATTATTTCTCTAATGTTTGTGGTTATTCTGTTTTTTTTTTTGCATGTGAGTTATGAAGTGACAAAGTGGTGGATTTTATATAAGCAGAAAATAAGTTTATTCAGTGATAACTTTCAGTTAGAAGTTTAATTGCACTTTTCACTTCAGTGATGCGAGAATATTTTACCACAAAAATGACCAAAATTCCAGGAGGAAAGGTTTGGAAAGCCAATATTATTTTTTCATCAAGGAAGAAATTAATTTGTATTTTGTTTTGAAATTGCGAGGACAAAGATGATGATTAAAAACAACAACAAAAAATCACTGAAAGAAGCCAGTTTTTTTTAATTTATACATTTTTTTACATTTAGAAGTATATAGAGGAATTTCCATTAGCATCTGATTTTAATTAGTATTTATCTATTATTTGAAAGCCTTCAGGCTAATCTTGTTTAACGAAGCATTACTTTGTGTATCAAAAACGTTTAACATATACCTTTCAGCTAATTAAATATTAATTTTAAGTGAGAGATTGGGAGTGATGTTGTTAGCTAAATAATTGCAAAAGATACGTTTCATTTGTCAATTTCCTTCAGGTATTATTGAGCTAGAACACTCCTAACTCCTCCTTTTCACCAAAACTTACCTTCCTTTTTGAAATTGTTTAATTTTTAAAAGTTAACTTTTTATTTGCTATGTTAAGGATATCTTTTTCACTAAACTTGAAAGCTATCGTCATAAATGCATATTGACAGGACTTTGAGCTATTCATTTATATATTTTTTGTTTATACATAATTGAATTGACTTGCAAGAAAGTAGACAAAAACATGGTTGTGTTGAAACACATCCCATTATTCGCTTGTGGCATACTATTTATAAAACAATTCCCATGAAAACAATATCCAGTAAATGATATTATCCACAAAGTTTCCATAGTACTTTAGGTATGTAATACACAGAGGAATAATGCAAAGTGTGAGGGAGGTTAGAGAGGCTTTATGTGGAAACTGTCGGTATTACTTTTTTGTTTGCGATATAAGTATCGATGTACTAAGGGGAACATATTAAACTCGTACAAATAAATTTTATTAAAGATTTTAATTAAAACTTGACATTACGATGATAGAAAACACGAACAAAAAGTGGATCCCGCAACTACGCCCGTCTGTATCTCGACCTACTGCCTAAACTACGGAAGGGAATTTCTTCAAATTTTGAAATTATAGTTTCGTGGTTATTACCTAGAGGAACAATTTTTAACTCTAAAAATAATGATATTGCCATACAACCGTTTAGAAAATGCTGATTTATCTCAAAAATGGCTCTATTGAATATGATACAAAAAAATATGTTAATTACTGTAGATATGGTGTACTTTTTGGCGAACGAAAATGTTAGGACAAGAACTTTTATTAACGGTTTTTTATTTTCTAGTTTATCATTATATAAATGGTTTGTTATGATCCTTACAAGCTTCAGAACTTATACTGTCTGCACGGTTAACATGAACTTGGGATTTAAAAAAAAAAACACCTTAAACAAAAATCGCAAGGGGCTTCTTATCTTATTGAGAATAAGATGAGGTGCTCCGGGCAGTGTTCCCTATGTGAAGAATATTAATACACCGAGAAAAATAGACTAAATCGTAAAAACCTGGTAATTGAACCCTCTAAGTATAGAATATTAAAAAGTTCTCCACAATCCCCGCATTGGGTTTTTGTGTAGATACCTTTGAAGAGGTGGTGATGAACGACAATTTTCTATTTATACTAGTACCAGATCTTTATTTTCCAGAGGCCCTCCCCCCTTTTCCTTTTCGAAAGGCTTTTATGTTCGAGATTAAGTTTTTTTTTAAATTAAGGTCAAATATCAGGCTTGGTAAAAAAGATGCTTCTCTCGCTTGCACATTTCGTAGTATAGATTTGAAATCGTCGAATTTCGACCACTGGGCAAATACTAGTAATAATTTAATCGTCATCAAATATTTTTATTTTTGTTACAAATAAAAATTTTTAAAATTTTAAGTTTGCTTTAATTTTCTGAATGGTGTCGAATTTAGACATTGGGTGGCGATGATGAGACTATAGTTATATTAAATCATCCTATTTAATAGGCGCACTACTAAACTGTCTTTGTATAAAAAGTATATTGATTTGAATTGCAATCGGTTGGAAAAAATTGCATTTATACCTTTCAATTATTTTGTTTGGTAACTGTGGCGTATACGTAACTTTTTTTCTATTGTATGTTTTTCCTATTTTACATCAATAATATACGGCAAGGATTAATGTTATAGAATATAAGTGAGCTAAGTTAGTCAAAGTTAAGTGAAATAATACGCTTGGTGAGATTTCAGCCCTTTATATTAATATTTAGAGGTGGCTCATTGCTACTTTTTGTTTTCCATACAAATCGTATGGGAAGTATTTTTGGTTTCCTTCTTTATTTTATTACTTTACATAGAAGCAGAGTTATCATACAGAAATTATCAAGGTAGAATCTAAAAGAAGATTTGATGTTATTTAAAAAGATTCAAACTTCTTGTCTAATTAATGTAGTTGTAGATACTCATTCCAAAGATATTAAAGTTCGAAGTGGAATTCATAATTAGTTCTAAGAGTTTTAACAACCATTAGACGAATCTTTATTGATAAAAAAAATAAAAATTCATAAATACAATTTTCATAAAGATTATATGAAGCATGGCTTAAAAATCGTCTACCGCTTTAATTTTACTTTAAGAGATTATAAATTATAAATTAGAAAAAACAAGCATTTTTGAAAGAATTTCTTAATCAATATAGACCGAGAGCCCACAGCAAATTTTGGGTATGGCAGTGGCGACGCGTGAATAAAAAATATAGTCGTTCACTTCATATATTTTTATTTTCTTATGATTTAAGTTTACACAAATTTTGGTGTTATGTATCTACTAGTATTTTTATTCAAATTTTCTCGAGTTGTTTAAAAATATTTGTACTACACTTTTGTGAAGTTCTAGAGAAGGTAGATTTTAAATCTTTTAAGTAAAGAAATAATTTTCAAACAGATAATTTATAAGTTTCTGAAAAAAAATGAATTTATATTTATAGATGCGATATAAGAAAAAACAATGGTTTAGGAAATCAAAAATGTAGTTAAAAACGATTTTAAAAAATGTCCTACAAAAATAAATGAACAGATTCAACATCCTAAGAAAATTGACAAACAAAATCATAAGAAATTGTTCTACTTCACACAACGCTTATAGCTGCAAAATTAAAAAAAATCAATAAGACACCTACTTTCTCTGTTTATGTACCTACCTTCTTTTTTTAAACCTAATACCTACCTTATTATTCAAACTTCTTAAACACTCTCCTGATTTAAGACACTTATTTTTTCTTAAAATTCTTTTTTGGAATAATCAACTAAAAACCCTACTATATTGCAGGGTCATATTCACAAATATGTTTTAAAATATATGAGCCTATAAATACATTTTTTTATTTTGTTCTACCACCCACCCACTTACATAGCTATGGTCATATTCGATTTTATTTTACCTCAATTTTTCATGCACTCAATTTTGCTTTGAAATATAACTCTTCAAGGAACCCAGAGAAGTTTCACATAATATAACTCAATCCCTTGAACAAATCTGTATATTCATATTTCCCATTTCGTTCATATTCTTCTTGCACGAATAGCAAAAGGCATCATACCTATAAAAACCACTCAAACTTTGCTCACCCATCCATCCTATATCGAACACAAAGCACAAAAAACCTTATTTGCCTAATTTCGTTTGAAGTTCGGACCCACCACCACCATCAGAAACCATCCCGACCAAACCAAACTAACAATATTTGAGTGTATAGACTTATGCAAATCTCACCACAATTGCTTGAATTCGTTCACAAGTGATTTGAACGAATAGGTCGGTAGTATTTTGGTTATACTTTTTTTGTTGTCTGTATTCTTTTAGTGGTTACATTTGGTTCACAATTCATGTGAACGAGTTGAAGGTTTAAAATGAGTAGGAATTTTGCTATCGCAGTAGCAGTTTTTTTTGTTTGTTTTTATTTAAACTGCGTGCAGAAAAGGGTTGCACGAGTTTGAAAATTGGAAATTGAGTGCGAAACTGACTCGAACTAGTAGAAAAGCAAAAGAAATTTGTGGGTGGTTAGGTTAATAATTTTTTATCATAATAATTGTATCTGAAAGCTAGTCGTGCATGAACGAATTGAACTATAGGACGCCTCGCCACTGGGTGTGAGTGATAGCAAACAAAAAAAAGAAGTTTAGGCGTCGAAAGCTTCATTAAAGGCTATTAAGAAAATCAAAGTCTTGCAGTCTGTGATTAAACAGTGCATCAAAAAAAATATAAATGCGACTTCGAGGGTAATCGTGTTAGACGAAATTGGCTTTCATCCCCCCTAGCCCCTACGATCACATATCACGGAATCTGAGACCATTTGAGTGTATAGTTTGCTTTACCGGACCATTTAAAAAAATCAAAATTATAAGTGAAAAACTGTTTTTTTTAAACTGTCTGGCAGGGTGAATTAAACACTCAAATGATCAGATTCCGTAATATGGGATCCGCGAAACTTATCTAGGGTGGGGTGAAAACCAATTTCGGCCAATACGATTACCCTCGAAGTTATTTTCATATTTTTTTTTATGCACTGTATAATCACAAAGGACTCAGTTGTAGACTGCAAGACTTTGATTTTTTTAATAGCCTTTCAAAATTTCATTAAATATAGTAATATTGAAGTTCAAAAAGAAAAAACAATAAGTTAGGTTATATGAACAAAATTTTTTTAATAACAATACCTATGAATTTTTACAAATTTTAAAAATTAAATAGATTCAAAGTTGACAATTTTAAAATGTTGAAATATTGGCTATATTAAATAGAGGCTTTACTTTAGCTTAAAAAAAAATGGGTAGAATTTAGCTTGATGGTGAAAGGTAAAAACAAACATGTAGAGATAAAACTGCAATATCTTTTAGTTTTGCTAAAACAAAGAAGGGGAACATTTATTTTAATTATGAAAAGTAGAAAATGAGCTTTGAGTTTATCTAAAACTAAATTATGTAGTGTGTTTTATTCACGACATTTTCAGATGTGTATTTCTATGGTGTTTTGCATGAGAAATATAATGAACAGGCAGTATGCATCCACAAATTTCATTGAGAACACTGACACATTCGTCAAACGTTAAAAAAAAAGTCTTATTGAAATACAGCCGTCGTATTTCTTGGAGAATAGGACAAATTGCTATGAAATGCAGAACGTCTTCATTTTGGTTCAAATTGCATAGAGTATAGAGAGCAAATGGCGTTTAAGTCTTTTCGATGTGGTCTGAAATTAAGTTCTTTAACTTCACTTCTGGCTTTTAAGATAAGGCTCATATCCGTCACAGAGAAGTCCCTTCTGAAATAATTATTTTCACCCAAATTTAGACTTAGATTTTTTTAAATATTCCTTGAAGTTGACTCCCTAGCCCTCCCTAGCCAAGACGCATCTGATACATAGTGCATCTACCTTTGCAATGCAAACTTAGAAAATATGTGTTTTGCCATTCTGCTATATTATTGACACTCAAATTTAATGGAGCGGAATGTGCCAAGGCCTATCCTATCATTTTATCCTTTTATGAAGTAGCTATCAGGTCTTTTTATAACTTACGGAGTACTAGAAGGTAATCTGAAAATTCTTTTAAAAAATTATCTCTGTATTGTTTCGATCTCCTTCATAGATTCGTATCCATGAACTTCGTATTCGCAGCAGAAGCAAATATTTATTATGATGGCATCAAAAACTTTAAACTTAGATGTTGCCCCCACAAAGGAGTTTGTAAAAAATTGTGACCACATTGAATTTATAGCTGACTTAGCTACAGCAAGTTTTTAATATGAGCCCTGATACTTAGATTGTGTGAAATAATGAAGCCTAGGTGTTTGAATTTATTCACAACTTCTATACTGGTGTCCTCAGTTTCCAGTTCCTTAAATTTCTGTTATTGCTACTTTGGTTCCTAAAACCATTATCTTTAGATGAATTAATTTCCAGATCCCATAGATCACAGAAGGCCTTAAGTTCGTTTATTTGGAGCTAGAGTGCCGCTGGGTTGTCAGCAAAAATAACAAGGTCATCCGCATACAACAAAAGTTTTACAAATATATCACCGAAATAGACTCCTCCTGGTGAATGGCTCTCAATATCGTTGACGAACAATTTAAACATTAACGGACTTAAAACACATCCTTGTGGAACTCCTGTTTCTGATTTAAATATGACTTTATTTGACTTCTACCAATGCAGACCATTGCTGACATATTAAGAAGTTGCTGTTCATAAACCAGAATAAATTTAATTGAAGCTCCAATCATTGCGAGTTTATATAACCTTGATCTGCTTTAAATAGTGTCAAATGCCACTTTAAAATCAACAAAAAATGGCTTCTTTTAATCGATGAATCACCTTGTTATGGTTTTAAGTGCAAAAATTTGATCCACCGTCGGAAGGTTTGCCTGATAACCAGCTTGAAAACAACTGATAACATTATTATTTTGCAGCCATGTTGACATCCTGAAGTATAGAATTTGGGTAAAATGCTTTCTTAGGGAGCTTAATACTGAAATTCCTCTATAATTTTCAGATTGTTGATATGGACTACCTTTTTTGAAAATGGCAGCTATCTTCGCTTGGCGAAGGTTCCATTTGGAAAGGTTTCCTCAGTTTATTCAGCAAATGAAGGATGTAATCCAGAAATTCAGGTGTTGAATTCTTGTAGTATTCTATCGGAATATCATCTGAAGCTGGAGCTTTGTTATTCTTCATTTTTTAAGTGATGAAAGAAGCTCAGATATTGAAAAATTGGAGTGTAACTCTGCAATCGATATATTTGGGAGTGTCAAAACTAATTTTGATTCGTATCTGGTACAAGAAGGGTTTCAAAATACGAGGCTAGCTGCTCAACACTGATGCTCAACGACACTGATTTAGTGCGCTCATCTAATATTCTTGCATTGCACAAAAAAAACTGTTTGAGTCCTTACAATCAATGAGATTTTTTGCCGCATTCCTAAGGTAAGATTGTTTTTTTGTATGTGATGCATATGTCCTTATACATTTTATTTTGCTGTTAATAAAGATGTTTGAAAGCATCATTATTCGATTCCCTAAAAAGTTTTAAGAATTTAAAAGATTTACTTCTACATTTTCTGCATTCCACACTTAGACTTAGACCACGGTTGGAAACGAGAGCTACTTGTAGTTGCAGAAGTGTTTTGAAAGTTGCTTATACGCCCGTTTAAATCGCCGATTAGCATTATATTTTCGTGATTTTTATTAATAAAAAATTCTGTAAGCCCACCCGTTATAATTTAGATAAATAGGTATAATCTGAAAGTGTTTTGAGTCATATAAAATATCAATTATAGTTTTGTTTTCACTATTCTTAAAACTGATTTGATTAATTGGTACGTTTTTG
The DNA here is from genome assembly GCA_963921185.1 of Dasysyrphus tricinctus. Lineage (NCBI taxonomy): Eukaryota > Metazoa > Arthropoda > Insecta > Diptera > Syrphidae > Dasysyrphus > Dasysyrphus tricinctus. The sequence continues at coordinate 54,236,520 of OY992532.1, read as the reverse complement.
TTTTTATATCCAAGTAGCATTCCACCACTTGCTCTCCCAAGTCTATTATTCTTAATGGCTGGGATAAATTGAATATTTTAATGCATATCAAAATTTTGAAAAAAAAAGAAATAGATTTCAGATTTAAAAAAATATAATTTTTTTTATTTTGGAAATTCAACATTTCAAAGACTGGTCAATGATTTTTTTTTAACAAAGTTTATAAATGTTTATTTATAAATACTCAAAATAAGCAAACCAAAATTGGCATACTTTATATTTGAGCAATTTTTTACGAGCTGTTTATAAATACAATTATTGAAAGAACGATTTAAATGCTTTGATTTTTTTTTTGTTTTTATATAAAAAAAACATTTTTAATCTTTATTTGATTATCCTTACGCAGGAGAAGTATACCCGACCCGAGTAGCTTATCACTAATTGTCAAGGCCTTTAAATTTGAATTTGTTTTATTGAACATAGTATATACTATGAGTAGTTAAGAACCAAAACTCCTTATATCCAAAATTTTCATTTTGTGCAAATAGAAAAAAACTTAATAAGGCTAAATGATAGCTGCTAGAAAAGATCTTAGTTTGCATAATAAAAGATTTTTAAATCTTAATGGTATAGTCAAAAGTAAAAATATATTGAAAGATCCGTTTAAAAGATATTTAACAATTAAATTTGGATATGAAGAGCTTTGCTGCAAATGATTGGATATGGCCAGTTTCCACACCACCCACCCCCCCCCCACCCTTAATTGCACACTCTAATACAGCTATACTTAACCTGCAGCCCGTCGAGCTTTTTCAGCGGCCCACCTGGCATATTTACATAAATATGCGATTTCATAGAAAAACCTAATACCATAAATCAAAATGTACAGCCGTTTGGGAAATTTGGAAAAAATACTGAACATTTTGAATGATATTTCCTGATTTCTTTCTTTCTTTCATAAACTGAACCAATGCCCGAAAAATCATTCAAATGGGAAATAAAGCCCAAAATAGGAAACATTTCCAAACAAAAAGTGTTGTCAGTGATAGTAGTAGGGGAGCCCACGATGCTAAATGTGGATTTACTCGAGCGTCGTTGGGACCTAATGGATTTTGAAGATTTGATGATAGAGAGAAAAAATTTACTCGAGCGCGTCAGATTTTAATAGGGGATGTTAAGTGACCCCCAAGGATGCTCACATTCAAAAGACTGACGATTCGGATGTGACGCAAGCTTGCGGCAGCTTCTTGAAAATGCAAAAAAAAATCGCCATTTTGAAATACTCGAGCGCGTCAGATTTTGATATATGTGGTTCAACTTGATGTCTTACATGTGCTGAACCTTAATCTGACGATTATCTGGAGGGGTTTTCTTAATCTGACGATTTGAAAAGAAGAAACATTTTTATTCAGGATTTTTTCAATTACTGGCGAGAGTAGAAGGGTCAAATATATACAAGCATTTCTTACTATGGGAGGGGGGATCTATGTCGCCCCATTTAGGAGGTAGAGACAATTTCGAGAAAAACGACCTAAATGAAAAAAAAAATATTAAAAATCGGCGACAATACCTAAAATTCAAAACAATAACGATTTTAAAAGCTAGAAATCTGTTCTTTTATCTTACATTTAAATTAAATTATTTATGTCAATAGTTTTCAAAATATTCGCATACAAACTCTAAATTTCATAAAAACGCAAACAAAATGTTGGGATCAATTTTTTTAAAAATTGTGAAGTCAAAACTAAATTTTCTTTTTGTGGTCAATGCTCATATTAATTTAAAATCGAACACAAAAAACCGCAAGGTTTTGTGTCTTCTAGTTTTTGAAAAAATTGCAAGTTACTGATACTACTTTTTTGAGATATTTATAATTTGCTTGCACTGCCAGCATTACGGCTGCGTTTTAGAAGTAAGATTATGTATGCAACCGCCCTGCTTGGGCTCACTATAGGATTTGGGGTATGTGCGAGGTTCGGTGTTTGCCAAATTTTGTTTGCATTTTATAACTATTCTCTGTTTCCAATGTCAATAGCTGCTAATGGGAACAGCTTCAAAATGATATAATATAATAATCTCATAAAAAAGTAGTATCAGTAATTTACAATTTTCTAAAAAATTAGAAGACATAAAAGCTTCTGGTTTTTTGTGTTCGATTCAAAATTAATGCAAGCATTGACCACAAAAAGAAAATTTAGTTTTTTATTCCACAAAATATTGAGAAAAATTGATCCAAACATTTTTTTTGCGTTTTTTTTATAAAATCTTTGAGTTTAAATGCAAATATTTTGAAAACTATTAACACAAATAATATAATTTAAATGTAGGATTAAAGAACAGATTTCTAGCTTTTAAAACTATTATGTTTTGCATTCTAAGTATTGTCGTTGATTTTTAATATTTATTTTTCCACTTAAGCCGTTTTTTTCGAAAATCACCTCTACCTCCAAACCGGGACGAGAAAAATGGCAGATTATACTTTTCCCGTTATTCTAGAATTAGTTGCTTCACAATAAAAGAAATTCAACAGCGCTTGAGAATGTCCAGGTGACAATTTTTGTTTGCAAGATTGTAACCCTCCCACTACCTTAGGTCACACTCAAATTGTCAGTTTATTGAAATACACACTTTTCAGCATGTAATTAGCCTACCCTATCTTAATCTGACGCGCTCGAGTATTTCGAGCTATCGATTTTTGTTTACTAATCTGACAACCTGCCCTAGGCGCCCGGCCCTACATAGAGGACAGATATATGGTGGAGGTACTCAGCAGGGTGCAAGGTACCCCCCTTTATACTAATCTGACGCGCTCGAGTAAATCCCAAAATCCCTTAGTGGGCTCCCCTACTATAGACATCAAATTTGAAAGACAAGTGGAAATAGCTCCATCGACAAACGAAATGTCACGTTGTCTTTTCGTTTTCACGAATTACTCACAGTAGTTTCGTTTCAAATGCTTCTGAAAAAGTTAATTTGGCCCTTGATGACAGTTCATCTTCTGAAAAGAAGAGAGAGCATCTATTCCGAATTTGAAGAAAGAATTAAAACCAGAAGGACGCATTCATGCGCACAATTGAAACGTGAAAATTGTCAAATATTATTTGTTATTATTTAATTTTGGAATTGCCATTGTGCATTTTCATTAAATATACTAAAATTTGGAGTTAAAAGGAAACAATTGTGATGAACAAAAAATGGATAGGCCAAACATTCATCCTCTCCATTATCGTCATCTTCATACCTTGCTCTAGAATTTTTGCTTAGGAAAGGAGTTAACTCAAAATAAAAACCCAAGGTTGAGACATTCGTTGCTGTTATTGAGGAATATAAATATTCAGAGAGCAGCTGTGTGAACATTTTATCAACCAAATGCAACAACCAAGTTCACAATTAGGTACAATCAAACCCAAACTTCAGAATCAAGAAAAGGGCTTCAATTTTTTCGTTTGGCATTCTGTAATAGAGCTGTGTAAATCGTTCAATGATTCGATCATTTCAATCAATCGATCATTTACATTTCACAGAATTTATTACCGATTCAATTTTCATTTCGATGGAATTAAATTTCTCCGATGGAACGAGCTGTACCGATTTTGATCGAATACAAAATAATACAATTTGGGTGGATTAAAAAAGTTTTAAAAAAATGAAATTTTCAGTTTTTTACTGCTCCGGAAAAAGTTGATTTTATGTCAATTTTATAATTGGTTAACATTTGGATATACTTTTTGTGAAAATTCTGCCCCTTTCCGTCAAGAAATCAAATATCAAATTCCATTGAAGGATGGATACGATGTCGATGGACTAAAAAATATCTTAGAAATCACAAGTTTTTGAAAATAAAATCGATCATCGAAATGATTGAGATTGGGATGGAAAATCGAGAATCAACAAAATGATTGAGATTGGGATGGACAATCGAGAAACGAGAATCCTCAAAATGATTGAGTTTGGATGTAAAATCGAGAAGCGGTGAACTTGGTGAAGTGATAAATACTGGAAGGGCATCATATCTTTTTTAATAAGAAAAGTTATCAAACGGACAAGTTGTCTATCCGTGGGCCAGTTAACACGTGTGTTAAGGATAATACTGCTGTAAGAATGTAAAATTAGTGACCACAACATACATTTTCCTCCTTCTTCTTGAGGTATTATAGATAATGCTCCTGACAGAAAAAAAAGTCAGAAAGCCGACGCGACGCTGGATTGAAAATTAACATTTTGGATCAACATTCGTTTGGGAATCATCATTTTCAATCCTACAAAAAATGGGTAAGGAAATAAACGAAATAGGTTTAGCATGCAGAAACAAGCCAGATCTTGAAAAAGTGTTCTAAATTTCAGAAATCAAATATATTTGTATATTAAAATGAATTAAGCATTCAACCAAAATTACTTTACACCTAAGTGCAAACAATAATTCATGTTGCGGCCCGAGGCAACATAGCTGAAACGTCTTTGTGGCCCTCTTTAAAGAAAGGTTGAGTATATGGCTGCTCTAATATAATAGCACTACACTAGTTTCCAATCTTCAATGACCCATTTAAAGATATTTACAATAAAAACCCATGAACGTTTTAGTTCCTTCTTAAATGACATAATCTATTGCCTATGATGGATAAGAAGAGTTTTGAAACCAAACCTACTGCAAACAATGGATATGGAAAGTTCTGATGAAAATCGCACTGTGGATATGGAGAGTTTTGGAGACAATTACGATGTGTGAATCAATATTAAAGGGGATTGGAGGGGTAAAGCCCGTATGACACTACATTTTTTCTTCATTGTATTTCTCATTTAATCTATCAAAGTGTCAGCAGAGCAAAAAAGGGATAAAAAGTGTTTTTAAGAAAGGGATAGCATTTCTCTAAATTAAATTTCACATTTACAATGTGTTTCAAAAGAAAATATACACCATAATCTAGTGCTCTCTAGCGTCCAGTGTATATCTACTTTTGTAACTGAGTGTACCTTGAAACAATTTTTCATTTTTAATTCTGAAATATCAAGAAAAGCTGCCAGAACTTGACAAATTTAATTTGAAAATCAAATATTTTATAGATTTTTTGTGACATTTTTACATTTATGGATATAGTGTGTACCCACTCATACCTATCAAAGTTTAAATAAGAAATCGTACGTCGTGCTTTGATTTCATTTTCAGTGAATTAAAAATGAGAAAAAAATGTAGTGTCATACGGGCTTAAGGCTGTCAAATTGTCATTAAAAACTATTCAATAAGCCCATCTTAACAAATCTGCATCAAAATCTCAATTTTTGATAAAAGTGGATATGACGAGTTTTGGTTCTCATCTACTCATATGTACAATTTGGCTTACAACTAATAAGATACATTGAAAAATATGAATTTGTTGGCACATAGGGGGCCTAACCTTATATATGTAATTATAGAAAATAGATGTCAACATTTATATTAGTGTCGGTTGACTTTTTCATTCTTGAGGTGTTCCATCCCGGTTGTCCAGTGGTGATTTTGGTGTGGTCAAGGCTACCTACGAGGGTGCTACTTTTCAGGTCTCGAATAACGAAAAGGTATATCGACTTTGAAACCCATAGTGGAATTCAGCATGGGTGATTACTATCACCATTATGGTATTTCTGGTTGTTATTGAGATGTCCTCCACGGAGCCTTAGCCGAACAAGGGCTAGGAATCCAATATGGATGAATGTTTTCCTTTCTGTAACATCTCTACTACGAGGACGATATTTGCTTGCTTTTGCACAACATCATGGTTCTACATCAGATAAGCCTGGAAAGTGAAGCAATTATAGTCATCAGGTTGAACTTCCAAGAAATATAAAAAAAATTTAAAAACTTAATATGCATACATATTTTGAAAATGGCATGGTTGATTTTTTTTAACTTTGCACCTAATGGTTCTAAGAAATTTGAATATTTAAAAAATATATTTTACTTTTATTAAAAATAACATTAGGTACCTACATTCCATACAAATAATAAACAAAGTCGCAAAGGAAAATCTGTTTTATTCTCAAAAACGGCTTATACGATTTTGATCAAACTTTCTTCAATATGGTTTAAAATTTAAGGGGAATACAAATTAGGGCGAAAAAGTTCGAGTTAGAGGGAAATTCGACTTACTGGCTGAACAGAATGGAGACGGAGCTGCAACTGGAAATGCAACTGGAATAGCTGTCAAACTATTGAATACACACAAATTCAATGATGCGAACAGAGCACGACGCAGCTGCACAAGTTGGCCAACTTTTAACTTTGGCTTGGAGCTTTTTTGACGTTTCAAAATTCCAAGCATAATCGAGTATTTACAAGGGGGTTGAAGTGAGTTTCAAACTCTTTTCAAAGTCTTATAAAGACGTAAAGTAATTTCAGCTTCTTTTTCATCATTATCCAATTTTATTTTTGTTTTTATTTTGCAGCTGCAGCTCCAGTTGCAGCACTCTATTCTTTTCAGCCAGTTAGAGGAAGTTCGACTTAGAGGGAGCCGACTGTACTATAATTGACTCCTTTTGTATGTATAAGAAGGAGATATGTATGTTCTCATAAATGTACAAGTACATTTCAACATGAATATACATTTCGATACAAAATGGCTTCATGTAACAACGTTGCACATGTGGCAGTAGTTACATATTCATATGCTTGTACGAGAATGTGTTGAACAAACTCATTCTCTACTTTTTAATGAAGTTTATTCTTGAACTTAAAATTAAGGGTCAGCTTCAAAATTCCCCCGTTGTGACTCAATTACAAAAATAAAACACATCCATTAATTTATATCAACAATCGCACCTTATCCTTCGAACGTTGTTTTCCATTGAAGTGGCCTTCTATATCATCTATATAAAAGCCCATATATAGACCTTTACCCAACCCAACCCACCTGCGACCTGCCATCCGCCTTTCAATAAATAAGCCGATTGTTTGCTGCTCGTTTTCCGTTATTTAGTATATGTATGGGTAGGGATATGTCCTGTCCATCCTTAAAATTGCAAATATTTACACAATTTATACATTTTACCAGCGCAAACAACACTAACCCTCAACCCAAACGGATGTTACTTTTATTTCGTTTCCGGTGAAATGAGAAGTTACATAGATACGAATAAAATATTTATTTGGGCTTTGGTGCTGATGATGATGCTGCTGCCGCGCCACCGGCACTTAACGTCTGAAGGGAGGTGAAGGACGTACCATAAAAGCCTTAAGAATATACATACCAACTCTCTATTTACGCACACCGCAGCAACATCCAAAAGTGCTCCGCAGCTCTTAAAGTAAATTGAAAATGTCATTTTACCACCCCCATCTTCAGGCTAAAGTTGTAGGTGCGCCCCAAGCGGGTAATAAACATAAAGTTAGGGTGCCGCCATTGGAGCCACCCAACCATAACACACTAACATGCATTGTTTCTATTTTAAGATGAACTGTAAGAAATGGGGATACAAGCATACGAGCCGAGCAATGGGTTCGAAGACGAATAAGGATCCTTGGGTATGAGAGGAATACATATTAAATTGAACTTGAAGTATAAATATAGAGCCTCAAGCAATAGCAACACAAACACTCGATTGAATCATCATCATCATCATACGATAATGGCGCACAAACATACGACCCTGTCGTACAACCTATGCCAAGGAGGGCACAAAGGACATTGTGGCAATATTTGATGAAAATTAATTTGGTTAATATACTGAGCAAATATTTGTTCAAGGTATTTTATTTTCTCTACAAATATATGAAGGAGAGAAGCTTGAAAGGATCGACATATTGACAGAGCTATACGGTCATGCTAGGGATGAATATGAGCGCTAAGAAAATAACTCACTGACGTACCTACTTATAGTTTAAACCTTGAAAAACTTTGTTGCTTTAATAATATTACTTCCCCATCAGGATGTTTAAGAAGCCTTTATTGCTGTGAAATAATAGAGACTATTCAATAATTTCTTTGTATTTAATTTCATGACTAACCATAACTATTTCATTAAACCAATGTGTTGTGTTTTTTGTACGCCTGTGTATAATGAATGAAAAAGTAACGAGTAAAAATAACGAGTGAAAGTAACGAGTAAAAGAAATGAGTAAAAGTAATGAGTAATCGTAACGAGTAAGAGTAATGAGTAAAAGTAAAGAGTAAAAGTAAACTCATTACTTTTACTCGTTAATTTTACTCGTTACTTTTACTTGTCACTTTTACTCGTTACTTTTACTCGTTACTTTTATTCGTTTCTTATACTCGTTAATTTCACTCGTCACTTTTACTCATTACTTTTGCTCAATACCTCCAATCGTTACTTTTACTCGTTTTTGTTCAGATAAGTTGCGGGAGTTTACTTGTTCCGAAAATAAGCTGGCTGTCTTTTGCGACTGATAGCCCTCCGTCTCAAATTTTCCTGGTCTTACTATTTGTAGAATTACCTTGACTACAACGATATAGTGTTCCAAAGCATTCTTGATCATTTGGAACGTTCGGACATCCTTGATGTTTGAAGAGTTTTGAGCGTATGTAGTTTATCTGGTTGATGGTTGGCTCACCAGGGTATCGCAATATTTCGCCCCGCAGTACAGTTGTTTTACTAGACTTCGCTGTCGGTGATGCTTTAAGTTATATATTTTCCCGATGTGCCACCAAAGGGACGTCTTCTCTTTCCTAGCTTGGCATTAAAATCTCTTAGGGCAATTTTAATTACTGGAAAAGCATTGCTTATATTTCTCGTAGCCAGGGTTGCCATAACGGCATTATAACAGTATTATACACGAGTGAAAAGCATTATGAAATATTAAAATTATGCCCAAATGCTTTTTCGGCATTATCGTTCTTTTTATTTTGCATTTTTTAATGGCAAAATCAGCCTCGTATGCGTGCATGTCCCAACAGAGGTGAAAGATGACGACACCAAGGACGAATTCTTTGAGCTCCTGGACAAGACATAAATGAGTAATGCCCTTGCTATGACTGTCTTGGGTGATTTTAATGCCAAACTAGGAAGAGAAGACGTCTTTGGTGGCACGATCGGAAGATATAGCCTGCACGACACCAACTACGATAAAGGACTCAGGCTAATCGACTTTGCTGCGGGGCGAAACGTTGTGGTAGCTAGTACTCAGTTCCCGCATCTCGATTTACAAGAGGGGACATGGCGAATTCCTGGCCAATCAACCGCTAACCAGATTGACCACATTGCGATCGACGCAAGGCACTTCTCCAGTATCAAGGATGTCCGAACGTTCCGAGGACCCAACGTTGACTCGGACTACTACGCCTCGTAGCCAAGCTTATGCTGCGGATATCCAGACCAAAGCCAAAACAAGGAAATACTGTGAGGAAGTTCGACGTCGGACGGTCCCTGAGTAAAACTCTTATCATCCCGACTGAGATGGTTGGGTCACCTAGAGCGAATGGGCTCCAATGCTCCGGCCCGGAAAGTCTTTGATATAGCCTGCACGACACCACCTACGATAAAGGACTCAGGCTAATCGACTTTGCTGCGGGGCGAAACGTTGTGGTAGCTAGTACTCAGTTCCCGCATCTCGATTTACAAGAGGGGACATGGCGAATTCCTGGCCAATCAACCGCTAACCAGATTGACCACATTGCGATCGACGCAAGACACTCCTCCAGTATCAAGGATGTCCGAACGTTCCGAGGACCCAACGTTGACTCGGAATACAACGCCTCGTAGCCAAGGTTATGCTGCGGATATCCAGACCAAAGCCAAAACAAGGAAATACTGTGAGGAAGTTCGACGTCGGACGTCTACAATCACAAGAAATCATCAGATACTCTATCAATCGAATCTCTCGCTCCCTCTTAAAAAGTCATTTACCGCCAACTGCAAATATCGAGAACCAGTAGAAAAACTGACAGGAAGCCATCAGAGCTGCCGCCTCTGATGTGCTGGGCCTCGCACGAACACCACAGCGAAACCCCTGGTTCGACGAAGAATCCCGGCAAGTACATGCAGCCAAACGCCAAACAACAGGCATACAAAGCGGCACTGCATAGAAGGACCAGAGCTGCTCGCAAGCTCTACGAGCAGAAGAGGAGAGAGGAACATAAGCTTCTAAGAAGGAAAAAGATGAGAAGCGCGCGATCGAGGAATTAGAGAGTTTTTATTGCAGAAATAAAGTTCGGAAGTTTTACCAAAAAGTAAAAAGAACCTCCCAAGGTTAAAAGCCCCGAATCGAAGCCTGCAAGGATGATCAGGGGAACATCGGAGTCAGTGCTGAGGATATGAAAAAATCATTTCTGCAAATTGTATAACAGCGATGACGAAGCCAACTCCGTTACCATGCAGATTGCACAATTCAACCTGGATGACGCCCGTAGCCAAACAAATCCATCCACCCGATCTGGACAAAGTGAAGATAGCTACCTAAGCTTAAGTCCAATAAAGCTGCTGGAGCTGTTGGCCTTGCGGCTGAGCTATTCAAAGCGGCTGGTGATGAATTGGTTAGGATAGGAGCATGCACCAGCTCATCTGCAAAATATGGTCAGAGAAAAGCATGCCCGATGAATGGAACCTCAAGAAAGGCGATCCTCTGCACTGCACCAACTACAGAGGCATAAATCTTGTTAATATCTATATAAGAAGGTTTTATAATACAAATTCTATATACTACTGAAATAAATCAGCCAAGTAGAAGACTTAGCATTAAGGATTGGACTTGTTGAATTATTGATTCAAAATAGCTTTTTATGGCCTTTAGTCCTATAAATTGGCGTTTCGTATTAGGAATTCTAATCTTGTTGGATATAGTTTACAGTGGATTTTCGTTGAAAAATTCATGTAAGTTGAACTGAACTTAATATAAATTACGTATGACAAAGCCCTCACTATGTCACTGATGAGTTCAAGTGAGTAAGCCGAACGAAACGCAAATTTATAGGACTAAAGGCCATAAAAAGCTATTTTGAATCTTCTTAATATCGCTTACAAGATCTTCATACCCGCATAAATTAGCTTTTTTACAAGATCTTCCCTGCAGTACTTTTTGAACGCCTGAAGCCATTCGTCAACAACCAGATCAGCGTGGCTTAAGGCCAGGGAAGTCCACCATCGACCAAATATTCGCACTACCGCAGATCTTGGAGAAAACCCAGGAGTTTCAAATCGATACCCACCACCTTTTTATCGATTTCAAGGCCGCGTATGACAGCATCTATAGAGACGAGCTATATAGAGCAATGTCTAGTTTTGGCATCCCTGCCAAACTCGTCTGTCTGTGCAGGATGACGATGGAGAATACACGCTGCTCCATCAAGGTCGGAAAAGAGCTCACCGACACCTTTGATGTCAAAAAAGGTTTAAGCCAAAGCGATGCGCTGTCATACGAATTCTTCAACATCGTTCTTGAAAGAACAGTGCAAAACTCTCAAGTCAACACCAGAGGCACAATCTTTCAAAAGTCCGTCCAATTACTCGCTTACGCTGACGACATTGACATAATCGGACAAACAAAGTGAGATGTCAGTGGTGCTTTTGTGAGTATTGAGAAGGAAGCCAAGAAGATGGGTTTAACGGTGAATGAAAGCAAAACGAAATATATGCTGTCAACAAGAAAGGACACCCAACATCGACGTCTCGGAAAGAACGTCACCAAAGACAGCTATAATTTTGAGGTGGTCAGAGACTTTGTCTACCTAGGACCCACTATCAATTCAGCAAATGAGTGCAGTGCTGAGATCCAGCGAAGGATTACTCTTGCCAATCGCTGTTTCTTTGGGCTAAGAAGACAATTGAGAAGCAAAGCCCTCTCTCGAGCAACTAAACTGTCCCTGTATAAGACGCTTATCATCCCGGTCCTGATGTATGGTGCAGAGGCATGGAAACTGTTAACGGTGGATGAGAACGCATTAGGCTATCTTGAGAGGAAAATTCTTCGGGTGATATTTGATCCCGTCTGCATAGATCGGGAATGGAGAAGAAGATACAACAACGAACTGTATGGGCTGTACGACACTGACTTAGCCACAAAAGTGAAAAGCCAACGACTGAGATGGCTTTGTCACCTAGAGCGAATTGACATCAATGTTCCGGCCTGGAAAGTCTTTGAATCCAACCCCGTGGGACAGTGCAGTAGAGGTGGACAGCGTAAAAGGTGGTGCACGCAAGTGGAAGAGGACCTCAACCAACTTGGCGTGCGAAACTCGAGACAGCTAGCTAGAAACCGACCCGGCTGAAAGAAGCTTGTTGGTTGAAGTCCTGGTCAACCCCACACTGTAGCGCCACCTTAAATAAGTAAGTAAGTCTCAAAAGCTTACCTGACGACCTTGAAGTTGCATTTTAACTATATGTTGAGGGTTGTAGCACTACACAATAACAGACTACCACGTAAGCTCTCTGAAATAATAATTCGTAACAAGGTGTACTGGGCAAAATAATGGATGAACTTATTTAATGGAGCTGGAATGGAATTCGAATGGGCTGATTGGCCACTAAAATAAACTATCCTTTTATCTAAGCTCAAGGAACTCCAATATTGACAGAATTCACCAACCGTGCCCAACTATCACAGTTTCATGAAGAATATTGCAACTTATCTCATGTTGGAATTTCCTTAATATTTCAATGACGCACACCCACGGGATGTGATATGCCTGATTCTTAAGGCTCGGTGAGGTCTTCTGAACAAAAATGCCTGAGCCTTTAAAAAGGAAACAATCGGAATATGCACATTGTGCAATCTGGATACAGTTGAAAACACATTTCACTTTGCTGTATGTATGTCCCATTTTAAAAGTATGGGAGAAAATATTTCGGAAATGCTGTACTTGACCGCAAAGAATTCCTTCAAATACTCAATGGAAACGACTATCTCAAGCTACACATATTTGTATCTCAAAAATGCTCTTAAATACCGTACCTTAATCGCAAGTGAATATCCTTTAGAACTTATCTTTCACTTACCTTACATTTACATATATTAAAGAAATCACTTTAACCGGACAGGCAACTTTTAACGTTATTGTCATGTTACTAATATTTTGGTAATACCTGCAAACAATGCTGCTTTTATAAAACCATTCTAAAGAGAATTCAAATTTTGTATCCATCTATTCTATTAAATTTTTGGGGTAAACAATCTAAAGTTTATTTCAGAAAGCTTAAAACCTCTTACATTTGGCTCCATTAGCAATTAATAGCATTTTTTTTTGCACAATTTTCCATATAAATCCCTTTTCATGTAAAGCCAATAACATAACGAGATATTCCTTTCAGCGCAATTCAAATTCAAAAAAACCATTCATCAGTTTTTAACAATAGAATAATATTCCCTTTGACTTTTCATGCATTTCCAACCACACAATTACCTCTAAACTTTCCGCAATACTCTTACCTTAACAAAAATTAAATTTAAAAAAAAAAAATAAAAATCAAAGGAGTCCACAGGCAAGCATATTCATCATCATCAACATATAGATAGATTCATGTAGAGAAGTAGAAAAGGACATCGTCCTTTTTGAGTGCGCAATCATATCAAATACCAGTAGTTCTCCTTCTCTGCCACGCCACGGTTTTACTACAACTTCAATCAATGTCAGAGCGGTATTTAAGTGGAATCTTCAATTAAGCTAGCTTCATGTATGTTTCAGTGCATTTTGTGCAACGAATGCCCTACATATATGAATGCATGCATCTATTGGATTCAAATGAATGAAAGCGCATCGTTCTGCTTATGTCATCCGTATGAAAAATTTTCCCTTCGATATCCAATTTCTATCGTTAAACGAATCGAACAGCTGCTGGAGGGTGGAAACCATTCGTTCGACAGATAAATCATAAATTCATATAACCAATAGTACGGGAGGTAGAGTTGTAGTTTGAAAAATTGATTATGGTTTTATTTTTTATTTCATTTATTTTTAGTAAGAAAATGTGCTGATAGATCGAATGCGAACATACAGTCGAAGTGAAGATCACAACAAACAAACAAAAATTGGAAAAAGTAAGTGGCTATCAGGACATTTTGCTTATTAGCTTAAACTTTGAAGCTCATGTTTTTAGAGCATAAATTTATGTATTTCTGAGCAAAATCGTTTGATTTTATGAGCCCTAAGGCACTCTCTAATAAGGCTAAAAAATAAAACATAAAATAAGCTCATCATTTACTAACAGTACCTCTGATACTATATTATACATAGATGTACCAATTCACCTTCTTCTATGACTCAAGACGAGAACTAGCGGGAGATGGTGCGGGTGAAATAAGGACTAAAGGGCACGTTTGATGATGTAAACTTCTTGCATTGCAAAATTGCATTTATGCATGGTTTGGCAAAGAAGGCAGTATAGATTCCCCATATTGACTCTGTGCAATAAGCATCCCATAAGGGAAGGAAATATATTTGTGTCCAAATCCAATAACAAGGCTAGATCAAACATACATAAATGGATGTGAATTTTAGGAGGAAAACTTGCTGCTCTTTGGAGCTGGAGCATAGAAGCTATTGTATATGCTTCAACCACCAACTCTTCAAATGGAATAGAGTGTCTTTGTGTGTCAGATTTCCCAGCATGATCTCTACTGGCATCCCTCTGTACCTATATACATACTACAGTTTATGAATTTATGATATGAAACTTGTTATCTTCAGGGGGTTTGAAGTTGTTTGTTCTTTTACAAATGATTGACATAAATAATTGTATTTATTTTTCTGGGAAAATTTGTAGATTTTATAGTTTTCGGTTAAAATAAAGGTAAATGGGAAGTTCTAAAATTGATTCATGTCTACAAGATCATGCTGAGGTCATTCTTAGGAAATGGGGTTCCTTGATGAATTGGATTTCAATTATATTTTAACAAACAAAAATAATATCAATAAATTGAGATAAATTCAATTTGCTGAAGGATAACGACTTATATATGTATATGGTATATATATATAATTTGTGCTTTATCATACTAATATACGAATACAAAATATAAATACAAACTTTTAACTCTTTGTAAATTGAAGATTTATCAAATAAGAATTCATATCAATTACCTTTAAAAAAAAGGAACAATTAAGTCCAAGGGTTTTTATTATTGAATATGTTTTTTTGGTCCTTAATCATGCTTAAACCCGAAAATGCTACTAAATTCACCCATGCGGTTCTTAAGCTGGACAAGTGACCGCAATAAATCGATTTTCGAAATTGGGTCGGGGGAACCCCATAAAATGATCAGTCTTTGCAGATTTTTAGATCGCCAAAATTTCAGCTCGATTGGATAACGCTAAATGGTGCCGACACACGCTCAAAGTTTCAAAAAACTCTCTTTTTTCTCTGTTTTGCGAAGTAAACTAGCCCTAGCTCCCAAACAGCTGTCCCTATTCTCATTATTTATATATTAAATAAAGGGCCAGTTTGTTCACAGCTAATCAAATTTAATCAATAATTGTTGTGACTGTTTAATCCGCGAATTTGCATGTTAACCACAATTGCTGTCAATGAATCCATAGTTTGAGTTGTTAATTATCCAAATCGCAGTGGCGATTCCTCTCAGTTGGCTAGGTTGGCTGCGCCAACCCTAAAATTTCGTCTTAAATACACGTACTACAAACAATGGGGCATATTCATAGATGTTGGCTAAGCTGTTTCTAAGAAAAACTGGACTTTATCCTAAGGGAATTTCATTAGAAAAACTCCAGTTTTTGGTCGCAACAGCTTAGACAGCATCTATGAATATGCCCCAATTTGTTTGTATTAAAACTTGAGAATAAAATATCCTTTTATGTTGATAAAAAAACAACACCCCAATCCGTTTAAATCATTATAAAACCAGCAAAACCTATTTAAATCGAGCCATTCACTGCAACCCCTACGTGCTATATTAATCCCATACAAAGTAGGAATCTCTTTTAATATTATTTTTCTTTCAATATTGGCCGTGTTGGCTACACAAATTTGCGCCAACAAATCTCATACAAACTACATATTATTCCCGATGTGCTGTGTCACTCTATCTTTAAGAACATACCCACAAAAATACCCACACAGGTTGGCTCTATTGAAAGAGCCAACGCCTGGGTAGAAAAATGTGAGTTGATTGCCGACCAGTACCCACCAGTGGAGAACCTAGTTATCTGAAGCAAATGTTTTAGTCCGAATTTTATATGGTTAACTTGAAAAAATCATAACTCCCATTCTACTTATCCGATCTTCAAGGTTAAGGTCTTTAAATAAAGCCAAAATGACACCCTACATTGAGTGAAAAAATCATTGAAATGGGATAAAAAATTTTATACTAAAGGGGTGATTTAGTCTGCCTTCAATTCGATTTGCAGCATTCTAAATTCAAAAGTTGATGAAAAATTTCACAATTTGAAATAACAAAAAATGCTTATTTTTTGCTTATTTTCTCTTCTAAGATTATGTTATACAATGTTTTACCATCAAACCTAGATGAGCGGTGCTAAAGTTTTTTAAATGATTTTTTACAAATAAAATGCATTTTAATTAAAAAACTGATCGACATAGCTTCATTAATATAATGATTACTCAAACAAATCTGCATGAATCTTTATAATTAAGGTTTTAAAATACTGTCAGTAAGATAATCGTTAGATTTATAAAAAAAAATTATTATTTTTTACAGGGTAACTATGAAAAAAATGTAAAAACAATTTGAAGTAATGTTTTTTTACACCTACTTAATGGCATTAATATCTAAAAATTTCATATAAATATTGAACATAGAAAAAAATTTTAATGAAGTATTTAAATTTAGTATGAAGACTAAATATATGTAGGTAATCACAAAGTTGTATATCCAACACCAGAGCAGGAATTAAATATTTTTTGAATTTAATACATTTAAAACATGCTTTGTTGTACATTGTTCCGGCCTCACTAAAACGTTAATAACTTTTTTAATTACCAACGGATTTTAATGAATTTTTTTCGATTAACAAATAAAAATACTTTAATCTTAATGTATCATATGTACATCATTGTAAACCACGGAAAAGCAAAGAAAAATGTACACAAAAAAAAATATCTTTAATTTTTGCATATGATTATTTTCATATGCAAAAATTAAAAGAATTCAGTATAAATGTAACTTATCAACATTGGTAATTTTTTTTAATATTCCAAAATGAGGTGTCAAATAATGGATTATAATAATTTAAATTATTTTCAGCCAAACAAAATTATAAAAAACTTCACAAGAAATTTTAGGGGGAAACAAACTTAGGGCATCTATATAAATACATATATGCTTTTCGAGCACATTTACCTGAAAAATACATAACTTGAATATTAAGAAACTAAAATACACCTTATTTATGATTTAGTATTTGTCAATCAGAAATATCTTAATTATAAGGCTCAATCGGAAGTAAAATATCAAAAATGTGTTTTTAAAAAAGGCTCACATTAAAAACTACTTAATTAATTCCCCTTTTGGCAAACTTTATGGCTTATTTATCAACCAAGTCCACAAAATGGATTTAATTTTTCAAAATTCTATTTCACCAATCCTAATAAAAAATTTGATATATGAAACATTGCTGTACGTTGCTCAAAAGCTTGAGTATTGATTTTCAATTTATTAATTAATTATAAGAAAATTCACATTTTCATAATTTCCAAGGTAGCCGTAGAAACCAAATAAAATCAAAAATTGTCGATCCAACTGCATTAAATTTGTTATTAGTCGAGAAATACTGCTTTGATTTTTAAAAATAAAGTGTCTAATGGCGTTTTTCTATTTTAGCTCAGAGCAGATCAGATCAGATTCAAAACACAAAAATAATTGAATCAGAGGGCTCAGATAATAAAATTTTCAATTTCTGAATCTGATCTGATCTGCTCTGAGTTAAAAAAGAAAAACGCCATATAGAGAGATTAATCCTCAATTTTTTAGAGCGTTACAGTTTACAGGTTACATTTTCATAAAATTTGAGTAGCTAAGAGGCTTCGAAAGGCTTAAAAGCATGTTTCTTACTATATTTACAATAATTTCATCCTTATTTTTCAAAGTGTTTAAATATATGTTATAATTTGGACTAATGTGTCAATAGAAAAAGAAATGTTGTCGAAGATAAGAAAAAGTGAAATTTTTTAGGAACCGGTGTTGAAATTTTTTTGAAAAAAGAGTGACGACTTGATTTTATGTAGGTATAGATAAATGAGTTGAATTAAAACTCATTATAGAGGAACAAAATTAAAAATGTTTGCTTTTATTACATTCAGCTTTGATCAAAGGATTATTCGTAGCCAACCCAGAACTCAAGACCAGAAATCGCCACTGCCAAATCGCTAATTAGCCAATATTGGGTGATTCGCTCTATTTAACCAGAGCCTGTGACAAAACTTATTACAGATTAAGCAAAATGTGAACAAACTGGCCCTAAAGTTAGTACTGTTACACATAATTCACATGCTAAATGTTTTTACTGTCACTTACAACAATCTAGTTAGTAACCAAAAAGCTTTCAAGTCGTTGATATTGTTTAATTAGCAAAAGTGCAAGTTCGTATATTTCAATAAAAAAAATCGCGCTTTTTATTCGCTTATTATTTTTAATATACAATAAATTGACTGATTAAAAATTGTGAGTGTTATTTCTGTTGTGTTTTCTACAATATTTTTAGTCATTTTAAGGATTTTACAGATATTTATTCCGTTCTCTGATATGGCATCCACATCAAATATAAAAAGCACATTCCCGTGTTAGCAGTTGAAGCGAGTGCAAGTGTTCTATCGCCAATTACGGACAAACAAAATTACAACCCACAAGCGAGCTCGTTGTGACTCTGGTGAAGGCGATGTTCGCCCTCCCAGCAAACAATTAAATACGAACAAACAAGATTATTTTTCTGAAATGAATAATAGAAAAAACTATTATCAGCCTTTGCAAAGCCTTATGGGCGATGCGGATGAAATTGAAGATGAAAACAATAATGAACGTTCCATCGTCATTAAAGAAAGTGTTCCCCCAATTGTGGTTCTTAAATCTACTAGTGAACAAGTGCGTGGCATTTTAAATAATTTAAAAATTGAAAAATACTTAATTAAAAACATTTCTCTCGGTCAAAAAATTATAGCACCTACATTGGAAATCCATGAACAAATTAAAACTGAATTATCCAAACTAAAGTGCGAATTCTTTTCTTATTCACGTAAAGAAACAAGACCTCTTAAGGTAATTTTGTCTGGCCTTGACTTAATTAATGAGAATTTAATTAAAGAAGAACTTATATCTTCTGGAATAAAGTGTATCGATGTTAAAACAATTACTACAAACTCTAAATCAAAAACTCAAAATAAAAATTATATTTATATTGTTTACATTCAACGAGGTACAATTAAATTAAATGAACTACGACGATGTTATCCCAGTTTATTCAAAACTCTCATTCGCTGGGACTTTAAAAGACATAATCCTGGAAAGATTACTCAGTGCCATAATTGTCAGCTTTATAGTCATGGTTCTTCAAACTGCCACATAAATAGTTTTTGTGCCAACTGCTCAGGCAACCACAAAACAACTGACTGTACCTCTTCTGACGTGATTCGTTGCGCCAATTGCAGTGGACCTCACAAATCATCTGATCCTAACTGCGTAAGTCGCAAACAGTATTTGGACATTCGAAACAAAATCTCTACTCACCGACAAGCTTTCAACAAAATTCGTGTGCCACCTACACCTAAAGTAAATCAACATGTCTCTTTTGATCGTTTTTCTCTTTCCCATTTTCCTCCGTTACCTCCACGATCTACACATCGCTCAGCTGATCATTTATCTGTATCGGCACCAAAATCCAAACAGCATCCACTGGTCTCTCAGGAGAGCACTGCAACTTTAAACGCTAACGAAAGCAAAACTTTGTTCTCTTTTGACGAGATCAACTCTCTTTTAAATGAAGTCTTGACTAAGCTTGGATCTTGTCAAAATAAATCTGAACAATTCAACGTCATCACCTCTTTAGCTATTAAGTATGTATACTCAAACTAATATGATGAACAACTCTCTTAATATAATTACATGGAATGCGAGAAGCATCACAAAAAAAAATTAGAATTTTTCAATTTTATCATTAATAAAAAAGTTGATATTGCGCTAGTCACTGAAACCTGGTTGAAAGTTAACAACTCATTTTCTCATCCAAACTTTTGTTGCTATCGTCTCGACAGGGCGCACATAAAAGCAGGAGGAGTCGCTGTTTTAGTTAGAAAAGAAATCGAACAAAAGGTTCATCCTAATTAACATCTACGGTGTATTGAGATAATAGGTGTTGATATAATTTTAGGCAACACTTCTACATTGAGTGTATTTTCTGCCTATTTCCCTGGTGGAAATAGAACCGCAGATAAAATCCCCCTTTTTAAAAGTGACCTACAAAAGATCTTTAGGCTTCGCAACAAAATTATAATTGGAGGTGATTTAAATTGTCGCCATCAATTATGGAATTGCCCTCGGGCTAATTGCTGGGGTAATCTTCTTTATGAAGTTAATGCAGCTTATCCGAGTTTTTCGTTATTATATCCACCAAACTATACCTATGTTCCTACATCTTTGTCTAAAAGTCCCTCCACTCTTGATTTTTTTCTCACTAATATGCCAATTTATTGCACTATGCCAATCACTTATAATACGTTGGGATCCGACCATCTTCCTGTGAGTATTACAGTGAATAACATAGCCCCAGTCAAACAAATAAGATATAACTACAATTATTCCGCTGCAAATTGGCGTTTATTCAAATCTTTTATTAACACAAACTGTAGTATTAGTGATTTTCCATCCAATATTTCTATGAACACAAATCAACTTGATTTTTTATGTGAAAATTTTGTTTCTGTAGTAAAAAGAGCTGCCGATGTTGCAATACCAAAAATTCCTGCAACTGATAGTCATGCAGCGAAGCTACCAGATAGCATTTTACTTTTGATTCGTTTGAGAAACTGTGAAAGGAGACAATGGCTCCGCTATCGCTATGACTTCTTTCTGCAAAATGTTAAGCATTTGAACAAGGCTATTGCTGAAGAAATTTCAAACTTCAGAAACTATCGTTGGAATGGTCTACTCTCTTCTTTCGATAAGTCAAGTAAGCCATTCTGGAAGGTTACAAAAATAATCAAAAAAAGGGGATCTAGTATTCCACCTCTTAAAGTACAAAATCATTTATTTATTGATCCAAAAGAAAAAGCTAACCTCTTGGCAACAACTTTCACTAAAAATCACAGTATTGCAGCTAATCTAAGTAATGATAGTACTAAAGCTGAAGTTTCTAACTCTATCGCTACCATATCCCAATTAAACATTGTTATACCTGAAAATTATCTAGTAAATCCCGCTTATGTTCGTAATCTGATTAAAGATTCAAAAACTAAGAAATCGGCTGGTTTAGACGGTATCAATAATAAAATATTGAAGGCTCTTCCTCTCGCTGGAATAAGATACTTAACTGCTCTATTTAATGGATGTCTAAAAATATGCTACTTTCCAGAATGCTGGAAAACAGCAATGGTCATACCTATTGCAAAGCCCGGTAAACCTAAAGATGATGTAAATACCTACCGTCCTATCAGTTTACTCAGCTCCCTAAGTAAGCTTTTAGAAAAAATAATTAAGGAAAAACTAGATAATCACTTAATGGATTGTCATATTTTGCCCGACTGTCAATTTGGTTTTAGACGTAATCACAACACAATTCAACAAATTGCAAGGATCAAAAAACATGTGACTGAAAAATTTGAAACTAAGGAGTCGACTGGTTTAGTGCTGCTAGACATTGCGAAAGCATTCGACACAGTGTGGCATGATGCCTTAATACATAAACTATATAAGTTCAATTTTTTGACGCCAGTTATCAAAATGATTCAAAGCTTTTTAAGCGGTAGGAAGTTTATAGTTAAAGTACAAAATGATAAATCTGTTGTCCAAAGTATTGAATTTGGTGTACCTCAAGGTTCAGTACTTGGACCCATCCTTTTTAATGTCTATGTCTCTGACTTGCCTCTTCTCAGTAATGATGTTAAACTAGCTATGTTTGCCGATGACACGGCAATTTTTTCCTCTGGTATTATTTTCTCAGATGTTTACCAAAAATTACAATCTTCTCTCTCTCAATTAGAAAGATATTTTTTCAAGTGGAAAATTAAAATTAATCCAGAAAAAACCCAAGCAATTTGGTTCACAAGACGAAGAAAGGATTGTTTTTTACCAGGAAATGTTCAACTTCAATTAGGTTCTGTAAACATAGATTGGTCCGAGCATTGTAGATATCTCGGCATTATGATAGATACAAAATTTAATTTTCAAAAGCATATATCAACCAGTATTGATAAAATAAATACATACATAAGAATTCTTTACCCTCTTATATGTAGAAATTCTAAACTCAGTAAAGAAAATAAACTAGTAATGTTCAAAACTATTTTTCAAGCGATCCTGTTGTACGCTGCCCCTGTTTGGTATAATTGTGCCAACACACACAAATTAAAACTTCAAAGATGTCAGAATAAAGTTCTCAAAATAATGCTTAATTTACCACGTTATTACTCAACCCAGAGACTGCATGAATTGGCCAATATCAGCTTTTTGGACACTCTCATAAATATTTCACAACAAAAATTTAATGTAAATTGTTCTTTATCTGATAATGAACTTATAAAACAGCTATCAGCAGTATAATTATATCAGAAAAAATAATAAAAATGTATAATTAATTCAACTAAGAATATGTTTTTTACGGGAGTGTTGCAATTTTAGGTTTAAGTGTTGTATAAGGGTTTTTGTTTGTAGCTTTCCCTTAAAATATATAAAACATTTCATTTTATAAAATTATCGTTATACATATTTATAAATTATAGTTGTAAAGGATTTATATCCTAAATCTCTAAAAATAAATTGTCAAATATCCTAAGTTGTATATATTGCTACTTAATAAATAAATAAATAAATAAAAAATATAAAAAGCCGAACCCGTGAAAAAATATTTCTTATAGGCTATGCGTCTCATCAAATAACAGGTTGTAAATTACCCTCAAATCGTCAAGTTTTGGCAACTTTGTTTTTTAATTTGCGGACTGTGAAGTTAAATCTGAAAGAATCAGCAAAACTTGTCATTCGAGAGATACTTATTTTTTGGGAAAAAGCAAGAATTCCATCAAAATACGAAAAAGATGCAATTACAAAATTAGAGAAACTATACAATGAGTGGAGAAATCACCAACGAAATAAAAACAAATCATTTGAAACTACAAAAAACAAAATTAGAGAATTTGCCTTAAAATTAGACGATCTCTTTGATGTAGCCCATCGCGATGCCTTGATCATGATGGAACCAGAAGATAAGGTTTTTCTTGTGAAACAGAGAGAAAAAGGTCGTCAAGGTTGTCTGATTGGAGTCGATCTGCGGTTCAGTCGAGCTGAAGAGGAAAAGGCTAAAAAGAATGCAGAGAAAATGAAACGCAGAATTGAAGAATTCAGTTTTGATATCGGTAAGCTTTCCTTTCATTATTTTTAGATCTTTTGCTACTCTTGCTCTGATTTTAAAAGATACTGACGATGAGGAGGAAGCACAGGCGGAAGAGGAGGAGGAAGCTCAAGAAGATGAATATTACCAGCATTCTGCGCATTGGGATGGAATGGGCGTTTCTACATCTCAGGAAACCACAGAAGTTTCAGGAACGTCAGGAAGCAAAATAATGAGATACAGTCGTGGGGTGAAAGAGCTGTTAACAATGAAACTTTCAATGTTATTAGATCGATGTAAGGTATCTGACAGAAATGCTTCTCGCATAATTATAGCTACAATAGAAGCACTAGGGCAGAATCCAATTGAGTTTGTAGTTTCAAAATCAGCCTTACATTCGAGAAGAAGAAACTTTAGGGAAAAATACACCGCGGACATCCGAAAACTAGTACAAATATCAGAAAATGAAGCAGGGGTTGTTCATTGGGATGGGAAACTGCTACCAGGTGTTCTAAAGAGAGAGCAGAATGAACGAATTGCTATATCTATATCCTATGGTAAAAAAGAACAACTCCTTGGAGTGCCAGTTATAGAAAATAGCACTGGTGAAGAGCAGGCCGCTGCTGTGTTTGAAATTCTGGAGCAATGGGGAGTTTCACACGCTATGAAAGCAATGTGTTTTGACACCACTGCTTCAAACACTGGAAGGCTAGAAGGAGCTTGCAAAATTTTGCAGCAAATGTTGGATGAGGAGTTGCTTCACCTGGCGTGTCGTCACCACATTCTTGAAGTTTTACTAAGAGGTATTTTTGACTGTAAATTGGGTTCAACCACTGGACCTCAACCTGATATTTTCAAAACATTTCGAAATGTATGGTCAAAAATAGAACCTAAACGATATAACACAGGCATCAGTGATAAAAATGTTAAAAAACACCTAACCAATGATGTTATAACCCAGATTGCAGATGAATTAAAGATAAAACTCAACGAATGTCAGCCTAGAGATGACTACAAAGAATTCCTGCAGTTGGTTTTTAGTGTTTTTTTGGGGTGCTAGATGGAAACGTAGTTGGATTTAGAACACCAGGTGCTACTCATCATGCCAGATGGATGGCTAAAGCTATTTATAGTTTAAAAATATTCATGTTTCGAAGCCAGTTTAGCATGAGTAATGAAGAACGAAATGCTCTGGGGGATATATGCGTTTTCATTGTTAAAATTTACTGCAAAGCTTGGTTTAATGCTCCAAGGGCTTATATGGCTCCTAAACAAGATTTTGATCTTTTACGTAGTTTTATCGAGTACCAGAAAATAGACAAGGACATTTCTAGAAAGCTCTTGCAAAATTTTCAAACCATTTATGGTATTTGAGTTCAGAGATTAGAGATTTTCTGAAAGAACCTCCAAATCTTTGGCCCGAAAACCCCCATTTTAAGGATGGTTTCAAAATAGTTAAATCACTTAAGGTCGTAAATGACATGGCAGAAAGAGGAGTCAAATTAATAACAGATTTTAATGACCTTTTAACAAAAGATGAGGATTAAAAGCAATATGTTCTTCAAGTAGTCAGTGAGTGCCGAAAATTGTATCCAAATGTTTCAAAATCCACTTTATGTAAATCTCTAGATTAAATTATAATCTTTGTTAAGTATTTATTTCATTTATTATATAGTATTTTTGTGCAAGAAAACTGTTTTATGTTTCGTTCTCCAAATAAAACAAAATTCTTTGAAAAAATACGATATCTATCAATTTTATCCAAATTTTCTTATTTTAACGTAAATTTATTCATGATATTTGTATTGAGTATTGACAAAAGTACTACCTTTAATTAAGTACATAAACAGTGACAATACGGTCAGCTGTTTGGGA
The DNA here is from genome assembly GCA_963921185.1 of Dasysyrphus tricinctus. Lineage (NCBI taxonomy): Eukaryota > Metazoa > Arthropoda > Insecta > Diptera > Syrphidae > Dasysyrphus > Dasysyrphus tricinctus. The sequence goes on along the minus strand of OY992532.1, from coordinate 54,211,243 downwards.
GCTCGATCTAATTTTATTCGTAAAACAGGGAAAAATCGGAGATTTTTGAAACTTTGAGCGCGTGTCGGCAGCATTTAGCGTTATTGAATCGAGCTGAAATTTTGGCTAGCTAAAAATCTGCAAAGGCTGATCATTTTATGGGGTTCCCCCGTAACGAATTCGACAAAAAAAAATTTCTTCGGGAGTTGCGGTCACCCTAGCACATACATGAGAGAGCCATCCGATCCATTTGGCTCGGTTGGATTTCAGATAAGCTGAAAATCCAAATGGATCGGCGGCCGATCTACGCCACACACGACAGATTTTGGATCGGCCGGGGGCTATATGGCTCGTTGGCTCTAACGTGTATGGCCAGCTTTAGAGAATGGTCACACTGACCACTTTTCAGTATGTTAAGTATAACTCGGAAGCTAGGCCGATTTTTTTAAATTTTACACATAAAAGTTCTTGTTCAAACACAAACCAACTTTAAAAAAAATTGAAAAATCAAAAAGTATTTTTGTTGAAAATAAACTGGGATTCAAACTTTATCATTTCTGATCATTGTTTGCATTTTATGCCCGAAATCCCGTTTTTTGATGCTTCATGATGTATACAGCCAGAAAACTAAATTGTCTAATACCTTCTTTTTAAATATTCTCAATAACCGTAATGTCATACTTACTTACTTATCCGGCTCCCGATCCATGAAGAGATATTGTGGTCTTCCATCGGTTGTGGTCCCTCGCACGCTCCCTTCAGTCGTCGAGACCAAGGGCTCTTGCGTCTGTCCCTATAGCGGAGGTTTGGTTTTCCTGGTCGTCTCGAACCTAGGGGCTGGGATTCGAAGATTTTCTTGGCTGGAGCGTTGTTGTCCATTCGCTTCATGTGGCCGAGCCAGTGTAGTCGACGGTTTTGGCTCTTTGGGCAACATCTACATCTTGGTACAGTTCGTACAGTTCACAATTGAATCCTCTCCTCCAATCGCCATCACCAAATATCCGCCGAAGAATTTTTCTCTCGAAAGTGCCCAGTATCAATTCCCCTTTTTTTTCCTTATCGTCCAGCACTCGGCGCCGTAGAGTAGAACTGGTAAAATTAATTATTATAAAGCGTGCACTTTGTCTTTCAGAAAGGAGTTTTGGACCCGCCTGTTTGGCCAAACCAAAGTAGCAGCGTGTGGCTCGCTAGGGTAATTCCTCGTCGGATTTCCACGTTTGTGGAATTGATGTTTGTTCCGAGGCAGGTGAACTCCTTGACTACCTCAAAATTACTGCTACCAACAGTGACGTTTTGTCCTAGGCGATGGACAGATGAGGCTTTGTTTGTTGATAGCATACATATACTTTGTTTTGTCCTCAATCACATTCACATGAATAGATGGTGGGTCTCGACTTGTAATTCGTTGGTCTTTTCCAGGATTTGCCTCAGTGTGAAGATTTGGTCTATTGCTGATCTGATGGCTTGAAGCCACACTGGTACGTGTCGATCATAGTGTTGCAGAAAGGATTAAGACGCTATAACGTAGCACATTGGATGTTGTACCTCGTGGCATGATGGTTAGTGCGTTGGAATGTCATGCCGAAGGTGTGGGTTCGATTCCCCGCCCTGCCACCTAAAAACAGAATTTTTTTATCCGAGGTACTGCCTTTTGCGAGGAACTGCCAAATCCTCCAAGAGTATACTTGTCATGAATAAGTGCATCTCATCTAACCGTTCGGACTCGGCAAAAAACTGTAGGTCCTCTCCATTCCTGCCAACAACACGCACACAGGGATGGTTGAGAGTAGTAAGTCACTAGGCCCTGGTTCTCCATGAGCTGTTGCGCCATACAATTTATATATTTATTACATTAGATAGGATCTTGTAGGCAACATTAAGCAGGGATATGCCTCTGTAGTTCTTGCAGGACATAGGATCGCCTTTTTTATAGATTAGGCATATGGAGCTATTTGACTAGTCGTGAGACATACTTTCCTCCTCCCACACTTGGTTGATGAGCTGGTGAATGCACCTTACCAGAAAATCTCCTCCATATTTGAAGTGTTCCGCAGGTAGGCCATCAGAGCAGGTGGATTTGTTGTTCTTAAGCTTGTGGATAGCTTTCTTAACCTCTTCAGTACTGGGCGTTGGGACTGGATTTTCATTGACTGGTCTTATGCTTCTTTGTTCCCCTGTCGCCTCCTCTACATAATGCCCACTAAGCAGTTGCTGCAAATGCTGCTCAAATACGTCTACAATTCTCTGTGCTTCGGTGACTAGGTTCCCTTCGCTGTTTCGAAGAGCTTGCGTGCCATTCCTATCCTAACCAGATGCCAGTTGCTCTTAGCTGTTTTGTAAAACCGGTGGCGGGTGTTGGTGGCGGTGCTAGACTCCTCAAGATACTTGAGCTGAGAGGCTGCGGATGCTCATTTCTTTCAGCGCAGGGTTTTTTCTCTTTCCTTCTCTTTTCACGGTACTCCTCTTTTGCTGCTCTTGTTTTCCGTTGCAGCATTTGCACTCGTGCATTTTCCGTCTCCTGCTTCAATACCGCGTATTCATCGTCATACCACGGGCTCTTTTTTCTGGATGGTTGATAGCCTATGGTGGTCTCGGCTGTCTCCTTAATGATGTCGCGATACTGGTTTCACTGGTTGTTGACGCTTGTGGCTGGGTGTACGGCAGGGAGTTTCCCGGTCAATATGTCACTGTAGTCTCTGGCTTTCTCAGATGGGCGGTCTTCGTTTTTTTTTTGTTGGACAGTCGGGCTCTGAACTTTGTCACAACAAAAAAGTCATCAGAGTCTAAGAGAAGATGTTCGATGCGTACCTTGCGCCAATTTGCACGTGGTGGATTAGGTTGGCAGTTTGACCATCTGGAGATCACCAGGTGCTGTGTGTATCCTTCGCCTGGGGAACCTAGTGCTACTTATCACCGTGTTACGAGCTGCAGCAAAGCCGATTAGTCGGAAGCCGTTATCTGTTGTCGTTTCGTGGAGTCTGTGCTTTCCAACTAATCCGCCAAAGATGTTTTCCTTTCTGACTTTAGCATTGAAGTCTCCGAGCACGACTTTGACATCGTACTCCGGACAGGCTCCGTAGGCTCCGTCCAGGAGGTCGTAAAACTCCTCCTTGTTAGACTCATCAGCTTCATCGGTAGGGGTGTGTGCATATAGGTATAAGGCTGATGTTTTGGAAGGAAGTTTTGATGCGGATCACAGCCAGGCGATCGCTAATCGGCTTAAGATCGATGACTTTCGATCTGAGTCGATTTCTCACGACGAACCCGCATCCTTTGCAGTCTTTGATGACAGCTGTAATAAATGTCGCAATCTTTTCTTTTCGTTAAACATACCTGATCCTATCCATTATATCTGCTGGATCGCGGTAATATATGCCTTGTACCGCGAGAGGCAGATTCAAGTTTTTGAGTGGCACCTGGCGTATAGAGTGTCCTTACATTCCAGGTGCATACTCGTAGGTCATAGTTCATTTTTGTTCCGGGTCTGGTTGCCATTTGAGGGGGGTTGTTATCCAAGGCTTCACGCGTCTCTCTCATGGCGATTGATTTTTTTTTACTGTGGTCGGGTCGTTAGCCCAACGCACTAACCTCCAATCTGTAGGGCCATGGGTTTAATGTTGCAATTCTTTCCTTGATCAACATTCGCACTTACAAGTTGAGAAAGTCATGACATAAAGCCCAGACCAGTATCCGGCGGGGGCGGCTACCAACTTGGAGGTATTGTAAGCACTTGATGAATAGGAAAAGATACAGCTCAATGCCCCAGTTCGTACAACATCCAACCACCAACCGTAATGTCATATTTCATCAAAACCTTGAGTTCGAATATTTTAACGATTTTTGAAATTTTGAATCTAGGACCGAAAAAGTGGCTTTGAATGTGTATATAATGTGTATCTGAAAATATTGAATAGACATTACTTTTTTAACATGCCATTTTAAAGCCTTAAGCCTCTACTTCGTTTGGTCTGAGTACGATTCTTTCTCCGAAAAAATATGTATGCGAAGTAAGAAGCTTTCCTTCTAATTTTTAGTCCTGTGAAGTTAGCAAACAAATTGTTTAAAATTGAATAAAAAATGAGAGTTCCCGGTAGCAAACAAAGAGTTCTAAAGTTCCTCATACTTTTTTTCAATAGTTCTGGCGAATGGAGTGTTAAAATTAAAAAAAAGTTTTTTTTGCTAACTTCACGCAGCAAGGACTTTTTTGAGAAAAAGAGTTCTGAGCATGTTTTTCACCTTCAAATCAAGAGTTCTAGAGTTCCTGATGGGTTTTAGAAAGAGTTCTACAATATTGGAAAAATTAGGGCCATTTGAGGTGCCCATTGACTTAGAACCAAAAATTTTCAAAATCCAAAAAAATTAAAAAAAAAAGAAGTTCTGATTAGAGTTCCCGATAGCAAACAAGGAGTTCTGAAGATTTTCCAAAAGCAAAAGTCTGTATCTCGTGAAGGGCAAGTGCTATAGCAAAATAATTGTTATAGTTGTATAACTCCTATAACAGCGCAGTGGAATAATTATTGAGCTATTATACTTTCCCTATTAAAATAAAAAAAAACACGTTGAAACCTAAGAATTTAAAAAATTGACATCAGAGAAACAAATTCTACGAAAACTTATTGAGAAGTTCTTAATAAATACAAATTAAATAGCTTGAAAGCCAACTTAAATTTTAATTTAAAATAGAAATAAACCTTTTCTCGAAGAATAATGTTCAGTTGTTCAGCGTGGTAAGGACCGAGTATGACATTTCTGTACGTTGCCTGAATAAGCTTAAAAACTAGGTAATCATGGTACTACTATCGACTTCATGGGGACCAATAAAATATCATATTTATGTATGTAGACATACATATATGTAGAATAAAATGCAGAGTTGAATATATTATATTTGGGATCCTATCCTTATTTGGATGCCATGGTTATACTCAAATAAAAGTTTCAATATCATGGAAACCTCATAAACAAAAGCATAACCTTCATAGAAGCTTTTCTTAAGGTAAATTGTAATAAAAGAATATCCTTTGCCATTAAATAAATCTCCTTAATCCCAAGCTAGAACGGAAATCTTCTTCCGTTTAATTCCGATTTGAAAACAGATCTCATCACATCCTCCCAACGACGACCGACGCACGCCCAACCCAATGAATCTGTCTACCCTTACACAACTTTACTCTGCATTCCCTTAACTACCTGTAGGAAGGTAAACCTAAATATAATGAAAAAAGAGAACCAAATGAGGAAATGGTAGCAAATCAGAATTGAAGTTAAGCTACTTAATATAGAAACAAAACAAAAAAACACAGAAAACAAAAACACAAGATAAAAACAACTTAAACACAGACAGAAACAACTAAAAAGAAAATTATTATCAATTTTGGTTCCTGGGTAGGTAGTCCATTAAACCCGATTCACCGAAGTTCAGATTCAGCTTGCTGTCTGTGATGGGGGAAGCCTTAAAGTGGCTGCAAGGTTTCTTTATGATTTGTTCATTACTTTTATTACCGAAACGTGCAAAGAAGATTTTTTTTTTTGGTTTTTATAGATATTTTTTTTTTTTGTTCATGGTATTCATTTGGCCAAAACAAAAAGCATCCGAAAAAATCATAAAAGAGAGCAAAGCCATCATAATTTTAAATCCTCTATAGTCCCTTGCGCCATGCCTCTTTCGCGTCAACGCAACGGTCTTGTGGATGTCTTCTTAACGCTATAATGATTCAAGCTTTTAGACGGATGTACAGGAAGGTTCTCTTATAGAAGTCCTAAATGTATAGGAGAAGATGGAATAGACTTTTTGTTGTTGTTGTTTTTCTTACCTGCCTGAAGCGTTTGGCGATGAGATATTTTACGTGTATATGTATGTATGTCGAAGGGGCTCTGTAATAATTTTTTTTTTAAATAGTCTAAGAAGAAAATAGTAGGTATCACAAGCAAGGAGACTACTATTTAATAAAAAAAGAGTATATTAGTGCATGTTGAAATAATGTAGATATCATTTTGTTTTCAAAATTTATCAACGTACTTTCAGGAGAACTTCGATTGAAAACTTTTTTAGAAACTCAAAAGTTAGACTCCCATTAAGAGAAGGTTCAATACGAAAAGCTTCAACTGGACACCAATGGTCAATCAACCAGATTGACCACATTGTGATCGACGCAAGGCAATCCTACTCCTCCAGTATAGAGGATGTCCAATCGTTCCAGGGCCAAGCCAGCGTTGAGTCGGTCACTACCTCATTGTCGTCTATTACACTACAGAAATCCAGACCAAAGCCAAGGAAAAACTGTACCAACGCTGGAATGTTTCAGTCACAAAGATCACCAGGTCGTTTTATCGAGTCTCTTGCACCCTTTTAAATAGTCCTATGCCGCCAACTTCAAGCATCGAAAACCAGTGGAAAAATGTCCATCAGGAAGCCTTCACAGATGCCGCCAATGACGAGCTTGTACGACAATCACAAAGAATCCCTAGAATCGACAAAAAATGTTTTCTAGTACATGCAGCCAAATAACAGGCATAAGATCAGGCGTTGCAAAGAAGGACCAGAGCTGAACACTGGCTTCTCAGAAGGAAAAAAAAGAAGCATGAGAAGCACGCGATAGATGAAATACAGGAATGAAGTTTGAAAGTTTCATCAATTGTTAAAAAGAACCTCCCAAGGTTAGACGACTCGAACCTTAGTCTGCAAGGACGATCAGGGGAAGATCGTGGTGGAATCGCAGTCGATGTTGAGTACATGGAAATATCATTTCTGCATAAAATGGCCATGACAAATCAAATTCCGCTGCCATGCACATTGCACCTTTCAACCTGGACAACCTCGACCAACAATTCCGTCCCCCTCGACGAAGTAAAGATGGCATTATCTAAGCTTAAGTCCAATAAAGTTGCTGTAGCTAATGTCCTTGCGGCTGAGCTATTCAAAGTGGCTGGTGATGAATTGGTTGCACCAGCTCATCTGAAAAATATGGTCGGAAGAAAGTATGCCCGATGAATGGAACCTCAGTATTGTTTGCCCGATCCTCAAGAAAGGTGATTCTCTGGACTGCACCAACTACAAAGGCATCAGTCTCCTTAACATCGCATACAAGATCTTCTCTTCCGTACCTTGTGAGTGCCTGAAGCCATTCGTCAACATCCTGATGGGTCCATATCAGTGTGGTTTTTTGGCCAGAAAAGTCCACCATCGACAAAATATTCGCACTTTGGCAGTTCTTGGAAAAAAGCCCAGGAGTTTTAAATCGATACCTACCACCTTTTCAACGATTCCAAAGCCGTGTATGACTGCATCTATAAGAATGAGCAATGTTTAGTTTTCGCATCCCTCCCAAATTCATTCGCTTGTATCCATTAAGGTTGGCTAAGGCCTCAACGACACCTTTGATGTCAAAAAAGGTTTCAGGCAAAGCGAGGCGTTCCTCAACGTTGTTCTTGAAAGTATAGTGCAAAACTCTCACGTCAACACTAGAGGCACAGTCTTTCAAAAGTCCGTCCAATTACTCACTTACGATATTTACATAGTTGGACGAACAAAGCTTGATGTTAATGGTGCGTTCGTGAGGAAGCTAAAAAGATGGGTTAAATGGATAGTCACTAGAGACAGCTAATAATTTTAAGGTGGTCAGAGACTTTTTCTATATAGGCTTCGCTATCAACTCAGCGAATGATACCAATGCTGGTATCAAAAGGAGAATTAATCTTGCCAATCGCTGCTTCTTTGGGCTAAGAAGGCATTTGAGGAGCAAAGCCCCTGTATAAAACGCTTATCACCCCGGTCCTGATGTATGGTGCAGAGATATGGACACTATTAACGGTGGGTGAGGCTGTTTTGAGAGAGAAAAAAATACTTGGGTTATTTTTGGCCCCGTCCACATATAGATGGAGAATGGGGAAGCAGATACAACACCAAACTTTACGGGCTGCACAACGACACCAATTTAGCCACAAAAAAGTGAAAAACCAACAACTGAGGTGGCTGGGTTACCTTGAGCGAGTGGACAGCAGTTCTCCGGTCCGGAAAATCTCTGAACCCAACCCCGTGAGACGGTTCAGTAGAGTTGGACAGGGTACGTAACAGGTAAAGTGGAAGAGGACCTCAACCAACTTGAAGCGTGCGATCCAGGTGGAAGAAGCTTGCTGGTTGAGCCCTATAGTCCACTCTGAGCTGTAGTGCCACCTTTAGTAACTAAGAAAGTTATATTATATAGGTATGATGCACATACTCTAAATAAGAGGTTGGACGCTTTAGCATACCATGGGTTGTTAAAGTCTACAGATAGTCCCTGAGCTAGTTACTCTCCACTGTGAATTTTTTCTACCATCACAGACGCCAACAATCAGTGGACCAAGTATTGCATTATCAAAAAGGCAGCCAAAACCACGATAGCCTACCAACCACCCCCGAAAAAGGACCCACTGTATGATAATGAGTACGTCCAGCTGAAACAATTGATAGAAGATGCACAGCAATATCGAAAATAAACACAACCCAAGAAGATCAAAAAGTATCGCAAACGTATAAACACTCGGAAATTAAAACAAAAAAGGTAAGCAACTGGCTGTTGGTTTTAAGATCGGAGCACAGGCTCCAGCAACTGTAAAATGGGCAACATGTAAAGTGAGTAATAGGGCAAGAAGAGAATCTGCCTCCAATCAATGAAGGCCATGTTTCACCACCTTATAAAGAAGAGGTAGACTTAGTAGTCAAGAAGCATAAGATCAACAAGGCGGCCGGACTGGTTGGCCTACCAGCTGAGCTCTTAACGGAAGAGATATATTAAAAAGGTGTTTGCATCCAATTATCAAGCATGCCCAACGACTGATCTATCAGCTCTATATACCCCATTTCCAAAAAAGGCGGTCCTTTTTCCTGCAAAAATTATCGAAGCATATCCCTGCTTAACGTCGCATACAAGATCCAACGAACTGTGTGAGCGTTTTTAACCCTTCTGCAACAATAAAATCGGCAAATACCAGTGTAAGCACTTGCGATTTTTAGTCGATGCGATTAAAAAATCGGTATCGCAAGAGATTATGGCCATGATATGCATTCACTTGCGGTTATCTACCGCGTGATTCTTATATCCCAAAATATCTATCTATCGCTTGATTATTCAGCCGCCAGAAATACAAAATATGAATTTAAATGAGAATGAGCGAATATGCTATCGATAAATCGTGATGATTAAGGCTGGAAACGCACATGCGATTTTCATTCGCCGTGACTAAAAAAACGGTCGCAACTCAATACAATTTCTTGATCGCATGTACGTTCATTCACCTTGTGGCTCATGTGCTCTATTTTTTGCGACTAAATGATCACGCGACAGAAAATCGCAAGTACGTTCCTAGCCTAAAAGTTAAAAATTTTTTCCATTTTTCGGGCGATGCGATTCTCAAAAGTTAAAGTGAAACAAACGCACTTAGATGTTTGTGCTCACACTTGCAATTTTAAATAGTGCGACCACAAAATCGTTGTCACAACTAGAAAAAATCATGCACGCACTTGCGATTTTCAATCGCACAATTATTAAGCCGCAAGAAATGAGACGCATGGTTTTAAATGTGAAAGCATACGGTTCTAGCCCTATAAAGTTTTAAACTTCACCTTTTGTCTTCTTAAAGGGGGGTTTGTATGGGAATGGACAGTCGTCAGTAAACTACTAATTCTGGTGTTTGCGAGAAGAATTATTCCAAACATAGAAATTTTATTTACATTAATCCCGTAAGCTTCCAAAATCGTTTCTGGAAAATCGCAATTTAAGGCTATGAATGAATGAATGAAATATTGGGGTTGTTGCACTGCAACTTTAAGGTGTATTGTGCAAACACATAAAAACTGGATGAGATTTCTTATCTTACAGTTCTTCCTCCACCTTAATTTGGAGGACTTTTAGAGAGGAAGGTCACCCTCTTCCACCTGGTAGTGTCCCAGGCTAGGAACGAACTTGCGATTTTAATCGCACGATTATTTAGTCGCAAAAATTGAACACATGAGCCACAACGCTAATGAATGCACATGTGACCAAGAAATTGTATTGAGTTGCAACCGCTCTTTTAGTAGCGACGACAGAAAATCGCAAGTGTGTTTCCAGCCTAAGAGACCACAGACCCAGGCTGTATCGTATTTTCGTATTTATTAATGCCTTTAGAATTAAATCCATTATGCTGACTACTTATTTTATCTTTAAGTTTTCGTCATCTGTGTTAAATTTATTACCAACCTGTCAGATTTTTCTTTCTATGCATACTGTCCTCCCATTGAGGCATTTTCCACTAACTGGAGCTAGAAGATATCAAATGAAAATTTGTTGCCGAGCGTGAAGAAAGATTAATAGATTGCCATGTCTGAGAGGTGAACAGCATCACTACGTTGGTTGGTTGATACGAAGGATGCTCAGGGCACGTTTATATTTCTTTTTTTATTATTATTGACCACAACTCAGCCAACTTGTCTTGTCTGATGCTAAAAGAGGAAAGGAATCTAAAATTAATTTTGCTTTTGATGAATAGAGGTGATTTTTTGATATTCTTTTACTTTGTTTTTTTCTTTTTGTTCGTTCTTCCTATTCCAGTCCATTTTTCACCTTTTTTGTGTGTCTCTTTTGTTGAAATTGCCAAATGCTGCGAAAGAAGTTTCTTTGGTAAGTTGATGAGGATGACAATGGAATGAAGATTAATTTATTGGTCCATGACGAACATCATACTTCTTGTCCTATGGCTAGCGACCGCAATACCACTTGTCTCTTTGAAACGGATATCCTACTTTTAAAATTTAGTTTTGATTTTTATTTGAGTTCAATTTTTGTTTTAACTTTTGTTTGAAAAAAAAAAATAAAAGAACATCAAGAATTTTATCTAAATATGTATGTTTGGTTATTTTGATTCTACAAACACATTTTTATAAGATTTCTTCTAGGTATTGTGTTTTTAACCTTTTAGGGACTATTTTGCTAAAAATAAACTTCAAAAGTAAACAATAAGTTGTTAAAAGGAATTTATATTAAATTGAGTCTCAAAATAAATATTTTTATTTTCCTTGTTTTTTTCGTAAATAAATATTATACCTTAACAATATTGTCTTTAAAAGTGTTTAACTTTGCTTTGGGAATAAAATACAGAATAACATACTTGAAAGTATACAATCCATCTAAAGTTAACTCTGAATTGATTTTTTTCTTTTTTTTATTTAAATATAAATTTACTTAAAATCTTAGTGGAGAATGAGATATTTCAACTTCAAAGATTTCTACGGGTCGATGTAATTATGTACTTACTTCTATTATTTGATGTGGGATATTTAATTTAAAATATGTATATTGATTTGTATATAGCAAGTTAAAATTATAGGGTTGATGAAATAATATTTGAAGGATACAAGGAAAAACGGCATACGGTGGCGGCGCTCACTTAAAATATAAAAAAAACTTTTTATGAAATCTTGTAGATTTTTATGAGTACTATATCTGAGATTATACAGCTCTCTCCTTAAAGGACTTTGCAAATGCAAAATGGCAAACTTGGTTTCAAAAGTTTTTCTTTTTGGTCCAAAAATTACTCAGATCGATATATAAAATAGAAAAACTTCTGTCCAGACTAGACTAGTGACATGTTAGATAAGCAATTAAAAAACTATCCAATATTCTAAATACTTCTGGTCGAAGTTCTGTCAAAACAAATTGAATTTCAAAAAACACTCCAATATTTTACTTTTTGTTAAAATCAACCAAGTTGGACTTAAGCCATTTTTCCCCAACTCTTGCCAACAATCGCTGCTTTTTGGCGGCCTAGGTTGGGATAGGCAAGCCGCATCATCTCACTTGGAACCTACTGGAATCCATTGCGCACCTCAGGGTGTGAGTATGTCTGTGTGAAGAGGGAAAATGAGGAGACTAAGGGGAAATTTTAGGTATGAAGGGGCCTCTTTGAACCATCCTGAGTTCAGAATTAATTTAAGGATGTTTTTAAGTGGCCAGACAGAGATGTCGCCCAGATCGTCGTATAAATATTCTACTAGGGCTGTTTTTCTGGTTCTTGCTGCAGTGGTAAAAGCAGTGGTAGTTCCTCGTCGTATGATGGTTAGTTCGTAAGACTGTCATGCCGAAGTCGTGGGTTCGATTCCCAGCCGTGCCACCTTAAAACATAAATGATTTATTCGAGGAACTTCGAATTTAGCCGTTCGGACTCGGCAAAAAACTGTAGGTCCCCTCCATTCCATTCCTGCCAACAAACACGCACAGAGGAATGGTTGTGAGTTGTAAGTCACTAGGCCCTGGGTTCTGCACGAGCTTTTGCGCCACCCTATTTATTATTCATTTATTTAAAAGCACTGAGACTTCACTTTGGCTCGGATCAAGAGATGACGAGATGACCTGTTGTTGGCCAGCTCATCTGCCACTTCGTTCCTCTGTGTATATCCCCATGATACTTTTGCCCTGGGACCCATCTAAGCGTAACTGTGTTCATGCATTATTTATTTTTAACTCATTCCGGCAACATTCTACCTGGTTCGACTTTATGATGATTGAGGAAATGGCTTTAATTGCCACCTGGCTATCTATGAAATGTCAGAATTATTGTTAACAACTTGATGTGAGGCAGGATGGATAACAGCTTCGCAAACTGCAAGCACTTTCACCTAGAATATACTACACAAATTTGAAAGCTTTATAGATCTGTTTATATGTGGGTTATCTCAGTAGTAGATGCCTGACCCAACCCCTATGAAGGTCTTAGAACCGTCAGTCAAGATCAAACATGATTTGCGTTTAGGACCCGGTTTTCATTCCCAAAGTTCCCTAGTTGGGATATAAGTAGTTATATGTAGTTCCTGATTTGCTTACTTAAGTGGCGCTACATTCCGGGGTGGACAAGTGCCTCAACCAACAAGCTTCTTCCCGCCGACTGAGCTTCTAGCTAGCTGTCTTCAGTTTCACATGCTAAGTTGGTTGAGGTCCTCTTCCACTTGCGTGTGCCACCTGTTACGATATCCTCCTCTGCTGCACCGTCCTACAGGGTTGGATTCAAAGACTCTCCATTATAGTTACTGAGATAAATCAATGTGCGGTGGAACGTAGTCTGTTTGAATGTCTATGTCTGTGAAATTCATTATAAATAGTTCTATGGCCCTAGTGAAATAAAAGTTTCAAGGTCTGCCATTCGTGTAGTTCTTATAGAACTGGGTTAGTTTTTGTTATTTTGTTAATGTTTTTAGATTGGTTTCCCTATATAAGGCTTTGCTACAAGATCATGCATGCGTACATAAGAATTTGACTTATTATTGCTGTGTACATCCATTGAATGGGTGTGGGGCTGATGGGACTCCATATTTTACCAAAGATTCTACTAAAAGTGTAGAATGCTATTGACGTTTTTTTCTCTCTTTATTTAATAGTTTACTTCCAGGTTTTGGTCTAAGAAGGCAATTGGGGATCGAAGCCCTTCCTCGAGCAGCTAAAGTGTCCCTGCATAAACTATTTATCATCCTCGGCCTGATGTATGGTGATGCACATATAGAGTTAAGTGACAATGTATGAAGATTTTTTAAATCTACATTTTTTGTTTCGAAATGTATTAGCAACCAAATTGTTCCTTGCGAGAGGACCTCAGGGTATCCCCTAATTCATGCTCAATGTTTTCGGTGATGATTTTTGAGGTCATTATACTGAAAAAAAACTGTATGGAGGGGAAATTTGTGTAATATGGTGACGTACCTCTGTTTTGTGTGGAATGCCCGACATAACTATGCGCCTGAAAAGTTAAAATATTTACCCATCTGACAGCATGTACCTATCTCAAGAACGCACCGCAAGCTGCAAGCTGCAAACAACAGTAATTGTTTACCAAAGGTTACCAAATAAACTATCTGCACCGAAACATAAATTCCCCACACTAACCAAAGGGTAGTAACATCAAGAACTAGGGGTAGTGGAATTGCGTTAGAAAAAGTGTGCATCAAAAAAGGAAGAACCTCAATTAATCCAGCAACTGAGTGACGATCAAAAAGTAATGAACATCGATGAGCAAAGCCCGTCCTCCACACTCCATCTTTTACAGGTCTAAATAGACGAAAGTAAAATTCAAACAAAAGGTGATGACGTGGCAGAACGAGGGACTTCTTCTTGCAAGTGGGCACTTTGCAGAATTACAAACTCACGTATCGTTCAACCGAAAAGTGCTATAAGTGCCCTTTCACACGAGGAAACTGAGTTGCCAGTAAATTTTAGTTCCTTGGTAAGAAGGGCAGAAGGAAAGCGGGGCGAACAGAATCTCCCCGGTCGAGGATTTCAGGAAATTTTTTGACATTTCCTTTCACATCTAGGTTTAGGTGTGTTCAACCAATAGACTTTCAAAGGATATTTCAAAAATTGCCTGGAGATTTGTTTCCTCGTGTGAAAGGTACAAGGGATTTTTAAGAAGATTAAAAGAAAACGTCAAAAAAATCTCCAGTAACTTGTTTCTTCGTGTGAAAGGGGACTAAGAGACCACCACACAAACTGCAAAATCAGTATGAAAACCACCGTCAACGATACTACAGCTCACCCAGTCCAGTAAAAACTTCCCCCACCCACCAGTGGTGAGAGGTATGTTTATGAAAAGAACCACGCGCTGAACTTAACGAAATTGTCCGAGATTTTTACCAGTTGTACTGGGATTTTTACCAGTTTTACTGTAATTTTTACCGGATCCGTTCGCGATGTTAACAAAGTTTTACTAAGATTTTTACCTGCTGTACTAAGATTTTTACGGGATGCGTCCGAGATATGAAGAGACCTGTGATTTTGGGTATTACCCAGAAAACGAAGAACAGCTTATTGATAAGGTGTCGGGCCAAAGGTCTGGGCATGATTCCTAGCCGCTACCCCGGTACCAAGTAATGTTCCGGGTACCCGGTAAGGTTTCGGGATACCCGACGCCTTACGGCTACCCGGTACTTTGTTCCCCAGGAAATGCCCGTTAATTTTCGGTACAGCCAGCATTTCTTTCGTTCTTCGAGAAAGGATCTTCTACATTGCTTTCCTAGCCACATTCGGGTAGTGCAGCTTAGAAAATAATCTCTAGGCTTGACAGTACGTCAAAAATTGTGCTCATGGGTTAACTGGTGTGTATTTGTGGAAATAGGTACGGGAATTACATACGGAGGAATTGTTAAAGGAAAGGAATGCAAGTAGTTATTTTACTAGAACATTGTTTGTAAAAATAGCCAAAAATAATAAGAAACATTGCAGCAGTGCTTGAGAGATGCAAATGATTCCGTAATACTTCTATCAACTTTCATTTTCAAAGTTTTATTTTGAACTGTTTCCAAGAAACTTTTATGGGTCTTAGTAGAACCTACCGAATATGGGAATCGTTCTCAAGCTAAGCACGAAAGAAAAATTTATAGATTACTGCCATATCAGAAGGGGAGACAAATTTTTTGCATTTCCAAAGAAAACCTAAACATTTGAAAGCATTTTTCGCGATGACGTGGAATATATGATCATTCCACAGACGGTGGTTTGTGATGCTCATACCAAGAACTCAAAACTGCTCGGCTTCCTCGTTGTAAATGCCGCTCATGAATATCGGCATAGGGGTAGGATGTAAGTTTTTGAAGCTGTTTTTATTCCCCATTGGACAAAGCTGTCGAAATCAGAATTTAATGAGCTTATCAAACTCTGACATTCAAGTTCCACATCCGAAGAAGGAACTGAATCTTGACTTGAATATGAAAACCTGATCGTATTTTCATCAGCAAAATAATTTAATGGGCTATAATTTGTAAATCTTTTGTTTAGATATCATTTATGAAAAAGAAAAAGAGAGATGGGGGCAAAACAGAGCCCTGCGGTACACCACCATTTATTTTATAAATATCTGACTTGTAACCATTCAAAGAAGCTTGTATTGAATGGTCCAAAGAGCTGTTTCTTTTCTAAGAAAAGTTTTATCAGAACTAAATGTACGCACTTTCGATAAGATAGCTTTATTGCAAACGTTTTTTTTAAGTGGAAAAATCTTACTTTCTCCAAATCGATGAAAAGATTTGTTCCACTGCTTGGTATAAGATATACCATCAGATCAGCAGTGAGACTTATTGCTACACAATCTGTTCTGATGTTCATAAACAAGCTTCTGTTCTTCAATGCTGAGGTTCAATTCGTCGAGAATGCTTCCCTCTGATCATATTTGGCAGACGAGCTGGTGCAAACTCCTAAACAAAGCATCGCCAGTCGCATTGAACAGCTCGGCTGTAAAGCTTTCACTTTCAGCAGCTTTATAAAATTTAAAATAAAATAAATTTATTATTTAAAATAAAATATTGCTATCTTCAATTCGTCGAGATTGGGTTGACGGAATTTTGGCCTAAGTCGTTCGTCCAGTTTGAATGGTGTCATATGCATTTTATCGCCATTATACAATTTACAGAAATGGTTTTTCCAAATCATCACCACTGACTGCGATTTCTATAACGATGTTCCCCCCGATAATCCTTTCAGGCTTTACTTCGAGCCTTGTATCCTTGGGAGGTCGATCGTGTATTCACATGCTCAATTTCTTTTCCTTCTGAAAAGCCAGTGTTCCTCTCTCCTCTTCTACTTGTAGGGCCGGTTAATTCCAACGCCGGTTTCATTGTTCATAAATTGAAATTTGTAACTAGCACTTTTACTAACTAGCACTTTTTTCCCCAAACCAAATTTTCAATAAATCTTCGATGTCTAACGAAATTTCAGCTTTAAACATCAGGAGCGATATCACACGAGTCTCTTTGTTATCTTGCTTTCTATTTAATTTTTTTTTTTAATTCTTTTAATATCAACCAAAAATCCATGAAATTCTTTCAGATAGGGATTTATTACAATTTATTAATGCTTGATCAATTTTAAAAAATATCATAAAATTCTTTTCAAATCAAGCAAATAATATTTTATTGTTCACTGTGGCGTATGCGTAACCTTTTTTTCTATATGATATGTATGAGTTTTCAATAAACATATAAATGTGAGTTTTATGTTTGAAAATTAAACTCATCACTAACATATTTTAAGAGACAAACATAACGGTCACAAAAAATAAAAATTCCATCCACAAAAAACCTCATATCCTTTTGTTGGCCACAGCATCCTTTTCCGGTTAACTGAATCGGAAATAATATTATATTACGCCCAAAACCAACAAACGAACAAACAAAAAAAATAACCCAACGCATCTGTGTGTGCCTCTCCAGAGTGGAAAATTTATTAAAAATTAAATAGAGTTTGAAGCTATGTCGACGACGACCAAATCCTCCAGCACTCGCGGTTTTCCTTGATCATCATTCCAGCAAATAATGTCCCTGATGGGCAAAATTAGCAATTTACATTAGCTTAATACTGCGAAAATGCTTCACTCTGATAATTTAACTTTCATAGCACATTTAAGAAATTAAGTCGTCAAGATCAAATCTATGGTGCGGAGGGATCCGTTGGAAGAGATATCTGGATAGGGTGTAATGTTGAAAAAATAACTGAAAGAACTAGG
Organism: Dasysyrphus tricinctus; assembly: GCA_963921185.1. Taxonomy (NCBI): domain Eukaryota; kingdom Metazoa; phylum Arthropoda; class Insecta; order Diptera; family Syrphidae; genus Dasysyrphus; species Dasysyrphus tricinctus. The sequence goes on along the minus strand of OY992532.1, from coordinate 54,193,765 downwards.
TAAGGAAAGACGCGCGCGCGATTGCAGTGAAACTTTGCACATTATGCGGGAAGTTAGTGTCGCAAGCGGTGGTTTCGGAAATGGCGTGCACACCATAAAGCAAATTCCAACCATGCTCAATGTACAAAATGGCACGACGAACGCGATGGAAAGGCTAAAGGACTATACAGACCCGGTATATATTCACTTCACTATACATATTCACCATACCTAGTCAGAGAGGCAACAAAACAAACGTTGAAATTATTTCAACTGAAAGAAATTTCAGCAGACATCTTCATGTTGTTTTTCTCCTACGTTTTGCAGATAGAGGGCGGTGGAAGGACATTCATTGCCTTGGCAATTGTAGAGGAAAGGATTCCTTTCCATATCCTTTCCATTCAAGAGCGAATAAAAAGTGTAATTTATTGGAACCTCATTGTTGATGTTTTTTCCTTGTGCCTTAGAATAAATATCATCAGTGGATTCTTTTCACAGTTCGTTTATTCTTGTGAGGAAGAAGAGAATGCTGAGTTGTTTTGGTTGATTTAAAGCAAATCGAATTGAAAATTTGTTAAAAAAAATGTATACATATAAATATAAAGGGACAAAAAGGGGTTTTTGGAGGTAGAAAAATGTGCTTTGTTAGACAAACCTCTATATAGGGACGGAAAGTGTGGTATATTTGTTTGACACAACAAACAAAAAAAGAACTTTATTTTTAAAAGTTGTTTCATGTGCAAATGGAAATAAACAAAGGAGAGGAGTTTAATTTTGTTTATTTAATTCATAGAGTTAGTTTATTTGTATTTTTTTTTTTGTTTTTTTAATGGAGTTTTCTTTTATTTGTTTTTTTTTTCTTTGGTTCTACTGTAAAGGAATTGAAATAAATCAATTTAAGAAAATAAAGGAGCGAAGTTGGGAAGGAAAGTGTTGCATTATTCCTTAGAAACAAATTATAAAAGCCTGCTGCATATAGTAGAGAAATACATCCGATGTAGCTTGAGCATAAGTTTTGGTTTTGTGTAAAAAGAATTGAGGTTTTAATCAAATCTAACATTACAATGATTTAGAAGTCAGACCAAGTGGCATTTGTTTGTTTTGATTTTTCCAAGTATAAATAAATTTAAAATGTATGAATTCCATCATGAAAAATGATTTCACTACTCAAAGGACAAAATTTACCTACGAACATTTGTGTGTATTTAAGGAAACAATGCAAGAAAATCTGACTAAAAAACGTCACAAAAATAATATTTCCTCTAGTGAAATATAAACAATTTCCTTTTAAGGATATACATAGTTACAAAACTGCGTTTTTATTCAGTACATTTTGCTAGTTAATAAATTTATAATTCTTTTTAAGGAATTATAAAAGAATTCAACTTTATGTTAGCTTAAATTTTAACGTAAAAATGATTTTAAAATTGGTTTGATGATTTTGTCAAAATTGCTGAAAACAATTATTGGTTTGATGATTTCGTCAAAATTGCTGAACACAAAATATGATAAAATTTTAAATGCCTGTTGAATGTATTCATTTATATTAAAAAATAACGAGTAACTCTTATACAATTACTTATTTTATATGCTCTTCTTTGCTCAGTCGCTTTCAATAAATCAATGCAATGTAAAACTATTCATCTACATATTAAATCTCACTCTTGAATAATTGTACTTCCAACTGATCGGTCGCATTTTTATTTATCAATGCCTTTTAACCAAAAATTAAATCGAATATTGACCGCAGAGGCTTTTTAATCTTTTAAACTTATATGTTGAAATGAGGCAAAGGGTAAGGAATTTGGCAGTTATGGGGTAGGAAGTGGAAAGGAAGTCTCTAGAAAGAAACCGGGATGTGGACGGGTTAAGGATAGGGAAGCGGAAGGGATCGGAATGTCCATAACGGAGGCGATGGCATGCTCGCTGTGCTCGACTTAACTCGCCGGTTAAGGGGGGGATCTTGCCTCCGTAGCTGGACCTCACCTCTTTCAAAATAAAAAAAAACATGCCAGCAAAAACAAAAAAAAAGAACTTAGCCACCACAAACACGGCACCTTGGGAAACTCTGCTGCTGTTGGTGCAGTACGGCCATTCCCCCACCCAACCTGGGATCCGTTCGGCCTTATCTACGAATCCCCCTTTCCTAAACGAAGTCCTTACTATCGCTGTTGAACCATACTCACGGCACCGACGCGGCTTTTGGCCGCCGTTCGCACCCCCCTGAAAATAAATTTACCGAGCCATCGAGCTTTTTAGGAGCTCAATAAAAACAATAAATTCGATCAACATTGACGTGATTCACAAAATCTTTATTACTAATGAACCTAAAATTAAATCTACGACCAAAAATAAAAATCATTAGGAATCATAACTTTAGCAACTAGCGTAGTATTGGTATGACGACTTAAAATTTTATATTTAGCGTAAAACTTACAAGTTAGATAGAAACTCTGATGCGTTAAAAAAAAAACAAAATAACAATGAAAAAGAAGAAAACCAAGTTACAAAAAGACAAAATACAAAGTTTATCATATAATCGGTGAAATGGTTGTCTCTCTTTGTGTTGGCTTAAAGTGGTTCTTCTATCGGCCAAAACCAGAACGCATCCGTTTTTTTTTATAATCCCCGCCTGTAATAGGACTAAGCTCCTGAAATCCCAGCCTTCGTTGACGGAACCTTTCTTTCTCGCTCCAACCGACTTTACTTCCCTTTCTCCTACCTACAGAGAGCTCTATGTGGGTATCTCTAGGGGGTTTGCAAAATTTTGCCTCTCAATATTGGGCCTTTGAGGAGCCTATATCCGCAAAAGGCTAACGGAACTGAAACACTATAGGAATATCAGACTCACTTCTCACCAAATAAAAAAAAAACAATATCACCGAGTTGCAAAGCAAGGAAACAAAAAAAAATTCAGAAACTAATTAAAAATTAAAGGAAAATGAAATCTATATACAAAAAAAAAGAAACAAAAAATAAAACTACTATCACGCCAATTTCTTAAAACTAATGCAGGAACCAGGGACCTCCTCTGGACCAACTCTCGGGGTCTCTCAGCTGCGCAGATTCGCTCGAGGAGCTATTAGGGCGCTTCAAAATGGCTTCTTTTGTTATATCGTATGTAATTGTATATACAGTATAGTTTTAAACTTAAATTTTAAATCTTTCTTTATTTTCTTCTACCTGTACCTATCTCAATTTTTATTTTGCAGTACAATTTTAAGCGTCGATCGCGTCCTCATCGTTTATTCCGGGCTAAAATAATAATTTCCGAGTATTATTATTCGTATCGTGTCGTGATTGTGAAATTATTTTCAATTAAGGATTATCCTAAAGATCTATCCGATACGATTATGAAAGCGGTGGGCTTCCACCACTGCAAATCTTTCCCTCGCGTTCTCAGTGTCTCGTTGTCGCTTTCGCGTTTTATTATGGCTCCGTCCGCCACCAAAAAAAAACAAATGGAGCTTCCCTAGGAGTATATTCGCATGAACGAGTTAAGTAAGTATTTCTTCATTCAGGAGCATCGGAAGAGGGATGAAAGTCTGAACCTAATTCCGATGTCCCTGGTCTTCCAGCTAACATTCCATGACTTACATTTTTCTTTTCTTTCATAAAGGACATCTTCTAAGAGAGTACCTACCGAATCGATCGCCACCCCGGATACATGATTTTAACGACTGGCCCCTCTCCTGGCACCCCTAATCCTGGTGAATATGACCACCAAGGTACCAGGCTCAATAGCACAGACATCACCTACGACTGCTCCCTACGGCCTCAGTGTAACTTGCAAATCTCCTTGTATGTAAGTCCCTAGCATAAGAATGGTATGTTCGAATAAAAAACAAATTTGCAAACAGTGAGTTATCATTTTTTTTCTTCACTGGACATGATATAGGTATGGCCTAATTGCGGAAAATACTTTCTGCGGCTGTTGGAGGCCCTGAATGGGTATCCACAACAATGTGTGTGATTTCAAAGGTCACTAAGTTCATAAAAAGTCAGCTATAGTTGCAGTACTTGGTCAGGTATAGATTTCTTTTAGGAATTACATAATTATTCAGTGGCCTTTTGGAAATATATCAAAAACCACTATGATATTAATAAAGCTTTGAAAATTTATTGAAAAATCAATGCATGAAGCCTGACCAATTACTGAAACTAGCCAACCTTTCATTCTTGTGTTTGTTTTTTAAGATAACCTAAGTGAGGTACTAACAATTTTTTTTTTTCGAATGACCTTTAGTGACCTTTAAAAAAACTTTTAAAATTAATTTAAACACAAACCGATTACTGAAACTAGTAGACATTTTATCACGATCTGTAGTGGCCTTTCTGGTTGGGTAAGAAATCTTGAAAATTAAATTATGGCATCACAAAACCTTGGAGTGAATGTTATATACCAGGAGCCAAGAAAAAGATGACAAACGATAGCTTAAGTCCAAACATTTATGGTCGGACAAGCTGTATCTAGTCGCAAAAGTTATTAGAAAATGCACTTTTCAAGTTTCGTTTTCCGCAAAAGGTATCAATAATAAAGGGTGATTTTTTAGCTGGTTTTGTTTTGGCAACACTGGTTTTGACAGCTGACGTGTGTTTAGTACCTTGTGTCACTGTCAAACAGCTTCAGTTTGGTTTCCAATTTAACCATGGATCGTCTTACAAATGAACAACGCTTGCAAATTATTGAATTTTACTATCAAAATTCGTGCTCGGTTCGAAATGTTCATCGCGCGCTGCTTCCATTTTATGGTCGGCATTCTCGACCTTCTGAGCAGTCTATTCGGAAGATTGTGACCAAATTTCGCACCAAATTTACTTTGTTGGACATTAAACCACCAAAACGTTTACGTACTGTGCGTAGTGAAGAAAATATTGCGGCCGTATCAGCTAGTGTGACAGAAGACCGCGAAATGTCGATTCGGCGCCGTTCCCAGCAGTCAGGCCTTTGTAACAGCACTACGTGGAAAATTTTGCGGAAGGATTTGGGCGTAAAGCCTTTTAAGATACAGCTGGTGCAAGAACTAAAGCCAGCCGACCTACCACAACGCCGAATTTTTGGTGAATGGGCTCTTGGAAAGATGGCCGAGGATCCGCTTTTTTATCGAAAAATTGTGTTCAGCGATGAGGCTCATTTTTGGTTGAATGGGTACGTAAATAAGCATAATTGCCGCATTTGGAGTGAAGATCAGCCAGAAGCATTACAACAGCTACCAATGCATCCCGAAAAAGCCACTGTTTGGTGCGGTTTATGGGCCGGCGGCATTATTGGGCCATATTTCTTCAAAGATGATGCGAATCGCAGCGTTACTGTCAATGGTGAACGCTACCGAGCGATGATAACAAACTTTTTTTTGCCCGAAATGGAAGTTCTTGACTTGAATGATATGTGGTTTCAACAAGACGGTGCCACATGCCACACAGCACGCGAAACAATGGCGCAATTGCGAGGCGAGTTTGGTGAACAGTTAATTTCACGTTTCGGGCCGGTCAATTGGCCGCCTAGATCGTGCGATTTGACACCATTAGATTATTTTTTGTGGGGGTATGTCAAGGCTAATGTCTATAGGGACAAGCCCGCTTCGATTGACGCACTGGAAGCCAACATCCATGCATTCATTCGTGAGATACCGGCCGATATGTGTGAAAGAGTATGCCAAAATTGGACTCAGCGGATGGGCTACCTGAGACGCAGCCGCGGTCAACATTTGCATGAAGTTATCTTTAAACATTAAATTGCAAGGTTCAAACTATCGATTCAAATAAATATTTCATTCATTTTTTCGAATTTTTTGTGTTTTTTTTTTTTAAAGTTCTAAACCTCTTAAAAAATCACCCGTTATAAGCAACTTCTATAAATGGGGTATCAAATGAAAGCTAAGACCGTCTTCTGCACGATACCAATGGTCGGACAATTGTTATTGACTGTTACGACGAGTCCAACCATTTTTATAAAATATGGTCTTTTTTGACATTGCGTTTAACATTTAGGAAAACTGAGTAAAATCATATCAAATAGCTACGAAAGTGGATTGGTCCACTTTTTTTTTAATTTTCGTCCAAGGATGCAAAAAATCCCAAATTTTACAAAAGTGGTCAAACTCGTGGCAACAGCCAAAAAATTTTTCATTCACATAATGAAATTTGAGAACTGAAAAAAATCGATGCATGCCTCAATCTGCGCTCAAGTATGAAATAATTTGACCATTCTGAACCTCATCAGTGGCCGACAATCAACCGCAAGCAAATTTAGAAATAGAGACATGCATCGTGCACCTATGGGCAGTGCTGTCGGACGTACTGCAAATGTAATACTTGTAATGCTATCACCTAGTGCGTACTGCCGTACTGCTCCCCTCTATTTTGTACTGCATTTTGCTTTTTATTGCCTTTTCTGTTTTTTTTTTTATTTGTTGTTCTTAATTAATATAGAACAAAAATATCGGTGGCACTAATTTTAATTTTTTTCTATCTTCATTTCATTTGCATTTTTGTTATTGTTTAATTTTCATAAAAGAGTAATATTGGCGAATTCATCCCGAAGACTCTGTCCCATACTGACGCTACAGTATAAGAAAATGATTTTACTATTACCAACCACCTGAAAACCTCTGCCTGTGTTTTTGTATGTCAGAGTAAGGCGCCAGTTATAGCTATCATTGAAACTCATCATTGAAAATTTTAATGATTGATTTTGAGACGTTTAGGAGGCAAAATCATTTATTATTTTGAAGGACGATCAAAGCTTAGGACTTAATTAATATTTCTAGTCAAAAAAAAATTTCAAATAGGCCCAACTTTCCACCAAAATTGACTTTTAATTTTTCAATGATCATTGGTAAGGTAGTTCAATCATTGAAATAAGAAAAGTCTTTTTATGCAGAAAGTTGGGCCTATTTGAACTATTTTTTTGGCTAAATATATTAACTAAGTCTTAAGCTTTATTTGTCCATCAAAATAATAACTGATTTTGCCTCCTAAACGTCTCAAAATCAATCATTAAAATTTTCAATGATGAGTTTCAATGATTGCTATAACTGGCGCCTAAGAGTAGTCTTTCCACACAATTTGACTATTTTTAAAGTTTTACTTTAACGTTTTCAGCAAATTCAGCCAAGCATTCCTAAACAGCCTGTACAAAAATTTTCTTAAAAATTGTATGCACTCAAAATTTATTATTTTTGCAACAAAAACAGCAATTTTGGACACACAGTGCACCAGGTCATCAAAAACTTAAATAAGTGAGAAATTAAAGTTCTAAAACATATTAGACCGAGAGCCCACAGCAGATTTTGGGTGTGAACGATAGCAAAAAAAGAAGTATAGGCGTCGAAAGCTCCATTAAAGACTATTAAAAAAATCAAAGTCTTGCAGTCCACAACTGGGGCCTTTGCGAGAAACAGTGCATCGAAAAAAAAAAATATAAATGCAACTTCGAGGAAAATCGTGTTAGCCGAAATTGGTTTTCACCCCTCCCTAGATAAGCTCCGCGGATCCCATATCACGGAATTTGAGATCATTTGAGTGTTTAATTCGCCCTGCCAGACTGTTTAAAAAAACCGTTTTTCACTTAGAATTTTGAATTTCTTAAACGGTCCGGAGAACCGAACTATACACTCAAATGGTCTCATATTCCATGATATGTGATCCGAGGAGCTTCTCAAGGGAGGAGTGAAAACCAATTTCGGCTAACACGATTAATCTCGAAGTTGCATTCATATTTTTTTTTTGATGCACTGTTTCTTGCAAAGGCCCCAGTTGTGGACTGCAAGACTTTGATTTTTTTAATAGTCTTTAATGGAGCTTTCGACGCCTATACTTCTTTTTTTGCTATCGTTCACACCCAAAATCTGCTGTGGGCTCTTAGTCTATATCACACAGGTCATCAGTTATCACATAACATTTACAAAGTCCGAAAATGCTTTAGGGCTATTACAAATTTTACTCTTTACAATTTTTAAGCTCCGTTGATAGCTTGCCTTCGTTTTAGCATGAAGATCGCTCCTATCAAGAGAGAATTCTGATGTTGGTATTGAATAGGTCCTAAAAAGTTATGATTTAATGTTTCTCAATTTTTCTTTTTTAGTACAAAAGCCGTAACGATTTCTTCAGGAACTTTAACTGGTCACTATGCTTCCTCGATAGTGACGTAGACTCCATTGCAGATATGATTACAAATTTAATTCTTTACGGGATGAGAAATTTTATCCCGCATAGGGTAAAATCTATCAAACCGAAAGAGAACTCGTGATGGTTTGATTTGAGCTGTGAGGAGGTTATCAGGAATCAGGATCAGAGATGTAAGCTTCCGATGTTATAAAACCAACCCTTCTGAGGAAAACCGTAGAAAGTTTAAGCGAGCTAGGAAGACCTGTAATGATCATATTCGACGAACCAAGTTTTGAATGACCAAAAATTAATGCAAAAAGTACTACAGTGTCCCAAAGGTAGTAAAAATTCTTGGTAATTTGTAAAAACTATAAAAATATTCGCAATGCTTCTACATCTTTGATTCCAGCACTTGTCTCCAATAAAGCCAATTGCTTTCAGCACTGTTTGCTTTTAATTCGACGCTGCCAGAGAGTGTAAGGACTCCTCCTGTACCAACGATTTTATGGGACGAATCTTCTTTCGCACTCACTCATGCAGTTGCAAGAGCTCTAAAAGATCTCGATACACACAAATCCGCTGGCCCGGATAGTATCCCACCCATTGTTCTGAAGAGGTGTTCTTCAACGCTGGCCAAACCACTGCGTAAGCTTTTCCATCTGTCCTACTCTACTGGTTTCTTTTCAAGTGGATGGAAAACAGCATTTGTCCAGCCTGTCCCTTCTTCTCCCTCTAACTTTTCCAAGGTCATGGAAACGCTAATAAATCATCAGCTTAAGAAATATCTTGAAAAACGAAAGCTTCTTAATGACCGACAATGCGGCTTTCGTAGCAATAGGTCCACTGGTGATCTGTTGGTGTATCTCACCGAACAGTGGCATAAATCGTTACATCGTTTTGGAGAAAGTAGGATTATTGCACTTGATATTTCCAAAGCATTTGATAGAGTTTGGCACCAAGCTCTCTTATCGAAAATGCGTGCATTTGATATCGATGAATCTCTCCTTCTTTGGATTAGAAACTTCTTTTTGGATCGATCAATACAAGTCGTGTTGGATGGTTTCAAGTTTGAAATCCATAAAATAAATGCTGGTGTGCCCCAGGGCTTCATTTTGTCTCCAATTCTCTTCCTTATATTCATAAATGACCTTTTGTCTGAAACTTCTAATCCATTAAACTATTTGATGATAGTACCTTCAGCTTTTCATATTGTTTTTAGATTCACATCCTTGTGCTTCGGATGTGGAATATCAACGGCAGCGTATGATTAGCGCATTAAACTCTCACCTCAACAACATTGTCCAATGGGGAATTAAAAACCGTGTAGAATTTGATGCTTCAAAAACTCAATGCTGTCTTCTGTCTTTAAAACGGAACCCACCCCAAATGCCACTATCCAAGTGTCGTACTTGCATCGAGGAAACCGAAAAACTTTCAGTTCTGGTTATGTACATCACAGACCACCTTTTGTGGAATGATCATATATTTGACGTTACCAAAAACGCTGCTAAAAAGTATTTAGGTTTTACCCGACGATGCAATAAATTCTTCTCCCCTTTCTGATCTGGCTGTAATCTATAAAGCGTTTATCCGTCAATAACTCGAGTACAGTTCTCATATTAGGGCAGGTGCTCCAATAACCCACCTGAATCTATCAGATAGGATTCAAAAGAGAGCATTAAAACTGATAGGTGATATACCTATAGCGGAAGCATTTGCATCTCTCGAACACCGCCGTAATGTTTCATGTCCAACACTTTTTTACTGCTATTTTTATAAACAGCGTTCTAGTGAAATAGCCAGTTGCATTCCTCCCCTAAAACAATTCGACCGTAATACTCGTACTTCTTGGAATGCCCATCAGTTTGCCCTTGAGCCCATTTTCGGACGTAAAGAGAATATTTCTTCAGCTGCACTACACGAATGTGGAATACCCAAGTCCATTTCTTCTGGCAATCTATCTACATACAATTGTACATGTATGTAGATATCTTAAATCATCTTTCAACAAAATGAAAACAGGATTACTTCCTGTTGTTTAAATCGACAATGTAACAAATCAAAGCTTAACAGAGGCAAAAGCAAATCCCTTTCATACTTCTTTAAATGGTTAAACCTCACCAAAGAATTCACAAGTCCACAATTCACTTCAGAAATTCCATACATAGAAGATCCATTAAATCTCGAAAAGGGAATGAGGTCAACATCGTACACCGAGGCTAATAGCCTTTTACATCATCATCGTATGTCCTTTCTATCTTTTAAAAGTCTCCCACTTGCCTATACAAGAAGCTTTCTTCTAATATTGCTTGTCCTAAGCAGTGATGTTATATAAATGTTGTTTGTCTATTTTAATTTTATTTTTCTTTCAAAACATTTAATATAAAAATATCTATTCAATGGTTCTTTCGATTTCCTGAACAAATACAAAAGAAAAGACAATAAGGAGTAGGTACAAAATTTTCATTCTTAATTTTTTTAATGAAAGAGAAATTTGGTTTTCCCACTTTTGAACTAAGAATTCTTGCGCATTGTTTAAAATAGTTAAAATGGAGCAATCAAGTAAATAGTTTCTGATCAATTATATTGGCAAATATTAATTTAAGTACTTGAAGGAGTAAAGTTATTTCTATAAAATTTTCATATTAGCGTTTTAATTTAAAGTTGCAATTTTATAAAATGTATAACATCCCTGTTGCTCCTATTCAATCTCTTTCGCTTAGACTAAGGTGCATTTTTTAAACACAACATGATAGCGCACACATACATTACATTTTGTCTGAAAACTAAAATATATATCTTGCTTTGCCACCACACTTACATAAAGGGGCAGAAGAGCATCATCATGAATCACAGAGCTAAGCGCAGCAGGATATAAATGAATGAAAATGTTAGCTGGCAATACCGGAGTATAGGCCTCCAGCTCAATGGAACGAAAATAAGCAGCATCCTTACACATGCCGCACTTGAACATTATAGAGACAGATAGTACCTGAGGCAGAAGGATGGGTTTTTTCCCATCAGAAAGCCTCCTATGCTCCCCTACCTTCTCTTATAGCCTTATTGCTCACGAAAATAGCTGGATGGCTGGTTAGCTGGCAGCAGACTCTGGGGCATGTCGCACGTTAATTATGCATGCACACTTGGTTACATGTTAGAGGGATGCCAATAGGGTTTGCTTAGTGCAGCATAAAAGGATGAATGTAGCTGCATTCTCAGTGCTGTTGGAGTTGAAGAGTCCTTCTCAGGACATCTCTATATGTTGGTGCTGCTGTTGTGCCTCTAAGTGATAAAGAGTACATTCACACTGCATTTTTTTGTTTTTGTTGGATTAGGTGAGGGCTGAGAGGATAGGCAGTATAGAACTTTGATGGAGGAGGTGATTTCGTGAAAACTGCCACCATTGCTGCCATCAGTTTTAGAGATTTTCCTAATATTCATTGGGATGGCTTACATGGACTTTAGGCTCCCCTATTCGTAGGAAGTTTTTTTTTTCTTGTTTTATCCTTTTTTTTCCTCTTTCTCTTACCGAATTAGGATTGTTAGGGTTTTGTTAGTGCTGTTTCGAGATTTCGAGAATAATGTAACCGAGTTACTAAGCGCATTAAAAAAAAATAGAGAATAGAGGAAATGGATGGAGACTAACACCAACACCATCATCGGCATCGTCATGACTATATAAGCTCCTTAGCGTATTTATTCCGTTTAAATCGCAAACAAGGCAACGATGCATGGTGATGCGATTTAAAAGGAATTCATCATGTCATCCTTTATTGGTAAACAAAAATACAAACAAAAGTGACGATTAGTAAGACAAATATTTAGTTTTTTTTTCAGTAAGATGTTGAATGGGTGTTTTGAGATTTCATTCAGGGCATAATTATTAACAGTGTTATCAATTATTAAAAAAATCAAAAACCAGTTTTCAAAAATATTTAAACTATTTCCAGAGGTAACTTTAGATTTAAATGTTTTATCGTTGGATCCTGAAAGCCAGGCAAAGACTTCTTTTTTGGTGAAAATATCCTTTTGCCAAATGTTTACCTACATAATGTTCATTTCTACATATCACAAAAGTCAGTATAAATTCCACCAAGCCTATGTAACTCATAGCTCATCCTAACTGTTTTATCTATGAAAGTAGTTTCCTCATTTCAATCTAAGAGAAAATTACATTTATTGTGCATCCGAAAAGCTTTAGAGCTATGGCTAACATTAATACACGCTTTTATGTGTAAGTTACTCCCTAATGGCAACCTATTTGTGCTCAAAATTTCAGCTTTTAATCAAGATAAATACCTGCTGTTTACGAAATTCATTTTCTAAAATGTAGTTTTAACCTCTTTTATAGTCGCTTATCAATCGTATTGCAAGTTGCAAAGGTATAAAATTGTGTGCGAAATAGAGTGTGTTGTGTGTTTCTCTTACCTTTGGTCAAAGGTCGTACAACTATTTTCCAGCGAATTTGAAGATTTTCCGTTTTACACAATTTCCCTGAACAACTTTTGTTTGAAGGGTAGATACGTAATGTGGATCTAATGCTGATCCTGGTAAAGGTATTCAAATAGAATGGTCCCTTTTGGATTTGGATTTTGTGTTGGGAAACAGATAAAGGTGCATGCATATTGGTGACAAAACGTGTAGGTACCACACCATAGTGTATATGATTCTAAGCCCAATTTTTTCCTTTTCTGGTGGAATAATCACGTTGTTTATGATTTTTGAAGTTCTTAACCTAAGGTATATTGAATTTTTCTTGCTTCCTTTCTTGGAAAATGTGTACCTACCAATTAAAAATAATTCATACAAAACTCTCAATAAAATATAATAAATATTTTTTAATACTAAAGCGGGCCACTCACGTTAAAACTGTAGTAAGGACGGTCCGACGGACTTCAATCGTACAGGTTCTACCATGAATGTCCTTGTTGTACATCGGACCGTGTGACTACGATAGGTCGGAAACGGAAGTCCGTTGAAAATTTCAACGAACTTTACGACACGACCAAAATGGTCGTATAGTGAATGGCAGTTTTTGAAACAGTCCGTGTGACCGAACTACTCAGTCTACGATCAATCGTCAAACCTTATACACGTTCTTAGAATTGTTTTAAGGAGATAAAATAATTGTTTAAGAATTAATTTCGCTTTACGAAAAACATTCGTTCTTGTGGTCAGCACAAAGTTCATCATAGCAACGAGCAAATAAGATGTTCAGCTTATGATGAACTATTAAAAAAGGTGCAGGGAATTAATTCCACGGGCATCTGCTCCACCTGGGAATTTATTCCATCTTTAATTTGAATCTGTCCCACTTTTCAAAGTGGAATTTATTCCCTCCGCAAGAGGGAGTTTACTACACCTAAAATTTTGTGGAATTCTTTCCCACCTAAAATTTTCGAATTTGAGAGATTATTGATTCATAAATAATAAAATAACAAAAGTTTCTTTATATATATTCTTCAAATGCTAAAGAAACTTTGCATACACCCAACCTGGCGACCAACCCAAATCCTATAGCGAGCCCAAGCAAGGAGTTGCAGGGGGACAACATGCAACCCAAACATACCTCACTGTTTATGCAACGTAATGCTGGGTGTTAGCACTAATATTATTTACACTTGCCTTGCATTACGGCGAATAAACAGTGAGTTATTTATGGGGGACATGCTGCCTCCCTGCATGTAGGTAGCCTATAAAAACTATATGTTCTAAAAAAAAATACCTACTAAGAACGAATAAGAAAATGAAGTGAAATTGATTCTCACACCAAATGGGAAAGAACTCATTTCGCCAAGTGATGGAGATCTTTCTCATTAAAAGTTGCAATAAATTCAATTTTTTGGTGAGAATTAACTTCACTTTGAAAAGTGGAGTAGATTCCCACTAAAGATGGAATAAATTCCCATGCGAACTTAAGATCATTATTCAGAAAAAAATTAAGAAAAATATTTAGATCAACAAAATCCGGGAGTGGGGCTGATGCAGTATATAAGCCCACCCTTTAGTACTACGATCTACTACTTTTCACAGCTGAAGATGAAATTGGAAGGGTTGGAATAACATCATAAGACAGTGATTTGGTGATTTGCTAATAGTCTACTTGCAAATGCAACGTATTTGATAGGATGGTTTTCCTCTATCAGAATGATATAGATAGTCAAGCAGTTCCATCCACAAGCTCCGTGTCAAATTTGGATTTTACACCGCCATTTGTATCATCATCTGCTCAACAGTTATAAAATTTGCCTAAGAAAAAACCTATTTCAATTAAAAGGAAGAAAGAAAATTTAATCGAAATAGCAACAAGACATTTATCTAATGATGGTAATAAAGATGAATATGAATAACTACGGATTTAAAAATAGATTCATACAGTTTAAGAACATGGCAAAAGAACAACGTTTACTTGAAAATATAATTGGCGAAGTAATGTATTACGGCCAAACTAATAAGTTGTTCGATGGATGTCTTCATTCAGTACTCTCCAAATACTGCAGCACTAGCTACAGCTTCAACAGAGCGTTTTCGACCTACTCAGAACTTATATAATGAAGTTCACCATACTCCTTTGACATACCCAAAGCAAAATTATTCAATGAAGCTACATCCAACTAATTTTCCGCAAGCATCTTATCAAGGCAGGCGTAATGATGTGAATGATTTTCCCATATACATCTAAACAAGATAATTCAAGAACATTCCACTTAACAACTTATTCATCGTTTAAAGCTAATAGTTTTGAAGAAAATCGAAGAACTCTCATTCTCTCACAAGAAAATATTATGCCTCCATATTCTACTCAAGTCTTCATATGCTCATAGAACTGATTTGAACTCTACTGCAAGATAAGGAAGATCATAGATCTCTCATTCTTTCACAAGAAAATATAATGCCTGCATATTCTTTTCAAATATATTCTTCTGCTCAAAGATCCGATTTGAACTATACAGAGAATGTGCAAAATTTAGATGAATTTCTAGTTTTTTCGTCAAAGTAATCTCAATATGCTGCAAATCAGAAGAATGAAGCTATACTTTTCATTTTTATTTTATTTTTTTTTTATAAAGGAGTAAAACAAGCAGATTGGCATGATTTATATTAACGTATCATATTTTCTTGAATTTTTAGCTTCCCAACTGTATTGAAATAGTGTTTGAAATTGTCTCTCACGACTTAAGCATCTTGATTAGAATACCGACATAATCTTGGTACTTCTAATGGAATGCATTCCCCAGCTTCTTGCCATAGACCTCTTGCGAAAGCACCCGTTTCATGATTTTCAGTATCAATATCAACTAATTTTGGTGTTAAGTATGTCTGCGGGAGATTTCAATGTTCTCTAAGTTCAAATTTGCGTGAGTTCTCCACTATCCTTCGGGCTCTACTTAGCCTTTAGTTAAAAATCTTCTCATCATGTGTTTTGCTTGATTCCGAATAAGGTTTCATGATATTTTCTTTTAGAGGAAATGCTGCATCATCTGCTATAAGAACATAAGGAAATTTAAATGGGTTCCTTGAAGACAGTTTTCGAGGTCTTGGTAAGGACATAGTACGCAGCTGAAGCGAAACGAAGATTTCTATACAGAAATTGACATAACGAAATCGTGAACGAAAAATTTCGTAGTGATTTTTGTTATGTAGTACGCAGCTCGACAGTGAAATGTCAATAAAATAGAAAATTGTAGTCGATACAAGAACCAAGCTCCTTTTATTTTTCACACACAATTAGTTGACCGTAACATTATTTGTGACGAAAATTTGACAACTTTTTTTATTTTGCTGTTGAATTTTATTTGAAAATGAAAATCGAAGAAAATACAGTCGAAACGAACTGAAAAACACAATTATTTGGAACCTTTAGTACTACAACAGATGAATCGAAAATAAAAAAAAAAAGGATTCGAAACAGACGAGAAAAAAAATTGACTTAAGACAAATTATTCGATATTTAATCACCGAATGTTTTGAACGTAACTTTGTGGTCGTTGTAATTTACGTGGGAAATTTTTAAAGTTTCTTATTGACCGCAAACTATCGATAAAAATACAAAACACGATACTAAATGAGTTTTAATATTCTTTATTATTTATCGGATGCATTTCGAGCCATTAATATTGAGGGCTCATCTTCAGCGAGCGTTTAACAAATATACACTGAGGAATGAAATCAAAAAAGAAAATTTGAAACAATAAAACAACAACAAACAAGTCAAAGAATGAATACAATATATGTAAGAAGAATGACAATGCAAAACAAAAGTTAAACAAAAATATTGAAATTACATAATTTACTTAAGTAAGTTGAAAAGAGATGATTCTATAACACCAGGCTCTAAATTCATTAAATTGTCAGTTGTCTGAATGTAAAAAGACTCGTACGCGTCTAATTTAGAAGTATAATTTACTGTCTTAAGTAGTTTGATGTTGTCTGTAACTGGAGAGACAGAGTGAGGTTCTGTGTTGTCGAAATTAAAAATATGCGCCGGTATTGCATTTGAAACTTGTTTGTTTTTTATTGTTCTTTCATGTTCACTTGCCCTTGCCTTCAAAGCTCTCCTTGTCTGTCCTATAGTTATAAGAGGCATCACAATCTTTACAGGTGATTTTATACACCCCACTCCGCTCAATCACCGGTACAGGGTCTTTGGTTGTGCCTAGTTTAAGACGAAGTTTATTTGTGTTGTTGTGTACAATCTTCATGTTCGTTTTCTTGTAATGGTTTTGAAGTTTGTTTGTGACGTTTGGTATATATGCAAGTGCAACACGTCTCTCCATTGATTTCTGGCTAGCTGAGTTTTGAACGAAAAGCGTTGACAGATTTGACCTTTTTATTCGATTTGAATGTTTTTTAACTAATTTGTCTATTAATGCTTGGTTAAATCCGTTCACCTGTGCCAAATGAACAATGTAGTCATATTCAATATTCAAGTCTGTAAACCATCGAATGAAATGCTGGGATTTTATTTTGATATGTGCAAAACGAATCGAATGTGATGTAGCGGGCAGTGGATGTCGTCTTTTTGTATACTGCAAATTGGATTTTTCTCTTATTGCGTATGATATTCAAATCCAGAAAGGATATATCCTTTATATCCTTTATAGGCTATTGAATAGACCGGAAAATGAGGAGTATAAAGGGGAGCAAGCTGGCTTAAAACTGAAAGTGCTACTAACTTCCTATGCGTTTTTGAGAGAATGATCACACTCACAGTACACAAATCTAAGGTATCTATTATACTGCGCACGTTGGTTGTCAAAACTGAAAAAAAAATGGCTGTGAACGTGATGACAAAAACACACGTAAAAACAACAACAAATTAAAATTGAGATTTTCAGAAATAAAAAATGGATGTGAACGTGATGACAAACACACACGTAAAACAAAACCAAATATTGACATTTGACACAAATTTTGATATATGCGCAGAACTGAACGAAAATCAAAACTCTAACTGGCCACTTTTCAATATGCTTGGTGTAACTCGCAAACTAAGCTGAATTCGACAATTTAACTGTCAATTTTTTTTGTACAAAATTAAATTTCCAATCGAAATGAATGATTTAAACAATTCTAAAAAAAAAATTGGAAGGAAAAATTAACAAAAACCACAAAAAAATCGGAAAGTTAAAAATTAAGGAGATAGAAATTACAAATAAACAAAAATAAAAAGTGTCATTATCATCTATTCCAGTTTTAGTACATTTCATCATATTTAATATTTTTTTTTTAAGTTGTAGCAATATGATTTTACAGATTGTCAAAATTGCAAACTTACCTTCACAAAGCTGATTTTTATATATATATAAGCTGATATCTTCTTGTGTATGAAAAAAAAACTACCAGACCAGACGGGCCTAAAGTTTTGAAAGTTGGATTATAAGAAATATCCTTTCTTCATTAAGTTTATTCGTTGAAGTTTACCCAGGGTTGACACAGGTTTCCTTGACAACCCCAAGAATTGTCAAAAAAACTGTGTTTTTCGGTTCTCAAAAACACCAAAGGGTCTTCTTTTGTGTTGTTGAGATAAGAAAGAAATAAAATTTCTTTTAAAAATGGATAAAAACAAACCACAGTTTTCGTTTTCTATTTCTTTTTGTTATTTTTTGAGTAAAATTGTTTATTAAGTGAATTTATATTTCAAAAACAATAGAATTATCTGCTAAATGCTTCAGAGCTCATATCACTTTGGCAGTTTATTCTTCACCTCAACTCGCCCCAGCAAAAAACCTAGTTCTACTTCAGGGCGAGTTCACGGTTTTCAAAAAACACTTTGAGGCGACCCCATGGTGACTTCAGGGCTCAACGAACAAACCTATTTTTTCTTAAATTTCAAAAAACTGTCAAAACATCAAACCTACCTTCATAAAGCTGATTTTTATATGCATATGTTTATACTAGCTAATCGGCCCTATCGAGGTAACCGTCGGAGCGGAATTTTCTCCGCAACGCATCCTTCGTCGGAAATTCAATTTCGGTTCGAAGTAGCTTTCATCGGAAGAAATTTTACAGAAATACGACGACGCATTGCGATGGATATAAATTCCAGGCAGAGATGTGCATATTAACCGATATATCGAAAATGCGATATTTTTCGATAACTTTTATTAAATAAACACGATAAGCGTTTTAAACCATGAAAAATCGGTGAGAGAGTATAATTTATTGTTAATAAAAAGTAATTTTTTCAACTATAATGCGCCAGCGATTTTAAGAAATGTAATTAGATGCACCGATTTTTAACCCAAACTATCGAATAAAGTCCCCTCCCTATTTCCAAACATATGTGTTTTTTTCCGTTTAAAGTGTCAAAAAAAGAATAAATTGAAGAAAAAAAACTTTTGAAACACAAATTATTTATTTATTTAACTTAAAACAAGCAATAATAACAAGAAATGGGTAGTGCAGCATTATTTTTGGACGCCGAATCCAACGAGCTAAGGGCACGAAATAAAGAAAATATATGAAGTGTGAATATTAATCACAATGGAAATGGATCAATTCACAAAACAAAAGATCACGAACGTACTTTTTTCCATCCACCAACATCCCTTTATTTTGGTCCCAATAAATTTAGCTGATTGACCAGATCTTCCCAAAACACAGCTACAATTTTTGTATAATTTTGAGCAATATCGGGATATCCGCTGAGCAGATTCACCATCCGCTCATATTGCTCGGGAGTTGTTTTTTCGTTCGGCCTAAAACAAAAAGTCCACAAGTCAACGTAAATAACCTTTATTTCTTTAAAACTTACATTTTGATTATATATTTCTTTAAAAAGTAAACACTTTCCGCAACAAGAATTTGTCGGAGGACTTCGGAAAAAACTGTGTTTGTACCCGCCAAAAATAAAACCATTAGAAGTACTACATCGCATACAAATGGCATGCGTTGGATTTCGTCGGAGAGAATTTCCGATCAGCTGATCGGAGAACTACCTCGAAGCAAAATGTCTCCGATTCGTAGGAAATCGGAGAAAATTCCGTTCCGTAGGTTATATCGATAGGGCCGAATATTTTCTTGTGCATGAAAAAAAAATACCAGACCAGTCAGACGGTCGAAAGTTCCTGCAAGTTGGGCCTAAGGTTTTAAAAGTTGGTATTGTAAGAAATATCCTATTTTTAATTTTTATTGAATTTCAAAAAACTGTCAAAATTGCAAACCTACCTTCACAAAGCTGATTTTTTATATATTTAAGCTGATATCTTCTTCTGTATGAACAAAAAATACCAGGCCAGTCGGACGGTCAAAGGTTCATGCCAGACAGGCTTAAAGTTTTAAAAGTTGGTATGGTAGGAAACATCCTTTTTTGAAGATATCAGCTAACATATGTATATGTAGATCAGCTTTGTGAAGGTAGTTTGCAATTTTGAAATTTAAGAAAAAATAAAAAGAAAGATATTTCTTACAATACCAACTTTTTAAACTTAGGGCCCGTCTGGCAGGAACATTCGACCGTCCGACTGCTATTTATATTTATATCTTTTAAAACCTTAGGCCCGTCTGGCAGGAGCTTTTGACCATCCAACTATATTTTTTTTTGTATATACAAGATGGCATAAGCTTACATACATAATGTGCGAAAACAAGATTTGTATAAGTAGGTTTTTTAGTTTTGTCAATTTTATAAAATTCTGAAAAAACATAATGGTAACCCTGGGTCTACAGTAAATGAACCATATCATAATTTTTTTTTTTTTTGACTAATCTGTTCACAAATAAAGCATACACTTAGTTTTAGTCTTGTACCTAACAAATTTCTCAAGTTATCCAATATCTTTTATTAATCTTTAAGAGCTTTAGACTCGTCTGGCAAGCACTTTCGACCGCCAAACCCGTCTGGCATTATTTTGTTCATTTATAAAAATGTATGAACTAAATTATAAATAAATTTCAGACTTGTGCAAGTAGGTTAATTTTTACCCTTTTTTTATATTTTGAAAAAATCTGATGGCAACCTTTCGGCAACCCTGCCAGACCGTGGTTTTCGACCCAAACTAGTCCCAAATCAAACATACACAATGTTGTAGCCTTGTGTCTAGTAGGTTAGTCAAAGTGGCTGGTAGCTCTTAGACTATTATCTAAACAAAATTCAATAAAAAAGTGCGCATACGCCCGAGTGAACGGTAAAATTCTACTCCTTGGTTTATTAGTACCTACTTAAGGGGAATTTTTATTAGCAGGTTTTGTATAATACATATAAACGCATCAATATTGCTGCTAAAAGAAATCAGCCACAAGTAGATGAGACTTGGCACGATTGAGAAACCGAAACTTTAAATAAATATAAAGGTATTATCTTTGTTTAGCATTTGATAGTACATACCTAATATATTTTTTCCTATAAAAAAAAATACATATCGGAAATCAGATTCAAAATAAACAAATAGTTTAAAACTTTTAACAATTTGAAATGATTATTTATCTTAAATAGCATCTCAATTGGTTCTTAAATTAATTTTAAATGTATAATTAGCTCAATGACCAAGCATGACCATGACCAAGTTTTAAACATAACAGTATACAAACATACATCAACAATGACATAAGCATATGGTGAAGTATAAATCTCTGTACATTAGCATTAGTCTCTTGCAAATCTACTATAACCATTCCACATTAGTGTTGAATTGCTTCTCCTTAGATTCGATTTAAAATTGGAGAGAAAAAAATCAGAACAATGATAGTAACATCATGGAAACTCTTGTTCATTCTAATGACATTGGTGTGGTCAATCGAATGTAGGAAACCAGTAAGCTTTAATTTCATGATTTGCAACTTGAAATATTCAATACCTACACCTTCATTGTGCCTACCTACATTTTTAAGGATTATTAATTATTATGTATACACATAGAAACCAGTGGATTTTAAATTTCTATCAATTACAACAATTCCAAATCCACAATTTTTGGAATATTGCCATGTTGGTATTACACCAGGATCAAAAGGTCGGTCATTTGATATGAATACGTATTTACTAACCAATATTACCAAAGACCTACACATCGGATTGCTTTTTTATATGAGAAGTAGAAAAGAAACCGAATACAACGAATTCTTCGCTTATGATTTCAATGTTTGCAGACTTATGGAAGGATTTATGAGCCAAACTGTAGCCAGGATATGGTCAATAAATTTGAGAAAGTTTAGCAACATACCAATTACCTGTCCAATGTATAAGGTTTGTAGGAGATTATTTACAAAATTATAGTTTTTTTTGGTAAATATTTGTTTCTTTCAAGGGTGTCTATTATATCAAAAAGATGAGAGTTGATAGGAAGAGTATTCCAATGGTTGCCATAAGTGGTGTTTACATGGCTAAAGCGCATGTGTATGTTAAAAAGGGTTCTTCAACTGATACTATTGCTAATACTTCTCTGGAGGCAGAGATAAATTTTTAAATTATGACGTTTTTCAAATATATTTAGGTACATCCAATCCAATTGACCTAGGTTGGAGCTGAGGTTGCTCTAATTGTGTATCGAAATAATTGTAAAATAAGACAATTTTCTAAATACAACATTATGTTTCCATTAGGTACATATGTAGGTACAATTCGCAAAAATGTAGTTCTGTTACAATTATCTTGGAAACTAATATAATCTAAGAAATATTAATTCATAAATTAAAGCCTCTTTCATAACCAAACAAAATTTCTGATCAGAAAATGAAAGCACAGCCAAGAAGACTTTCTTTATTTATCATTCTAAAATACATTCTTTATCTAAACCTAAAAATTCAGTAAATAAACTAATTATAGAAAAGAATACTTCTCAAACATTTGTTTTTTTTTTTATTTTTAAGAACACATAGTGCAATAATTAATTTATAATTTTAGTTTTATAGTAACTTAACACACAGACGGAAATAGTTTTGGTTTTTAAAAATTAAAAGCACACGAAACTAACAATATACTCAATATTTAGCTTTTCGATAATTATCATCAACTTTGTTTGTTGTAAATCTTGGCTTAGCCGAGGGTGAAGTATTTGCACTAAAACTTTGATTTCCATCATTAGCACAAGTTGTCCCTCCGGTACTTCCTTGTCTTGTAAGAGTTGTTTTTGGAACATTTAGAAAATCGGAAAATAAAAAACCCGCATCCATGCTTTGGGTTTTGCCATGAAAACTTCTAGAAATTCTTCGTGGTGGTTCTATGAAAATTTCTTTGACAATTACAGCTCCTGGATGATTTTGTGCTGATTGTGAAAGACTCGATGTGGACTCGGTTTTCAAATTTGAACAAGATCTTGTTTTTGATTCTTTATCGTCGTCTTCTTTGTCAGGTTTCGATTTTTTCTGCAATGTATTGCTTTCGAAGTTTTTAAAATTCGAATTCGAAGCTGATTGAGTTAAAAATTGAGCCGCAACATCGTCGAACTTTTTTCGACGGATAACCTTTGGTGGAGATCGAGTCGAAGGTGATGAGGGTGGTTCCTTTTCGAAGAGACTTATTTGCTTTTGGATTTTTGGAGAGATTGGATCGGTTGGCTTTCGAGCGGGAGGTTTCAATTCGAAACGCTCAGTCTCACGATATACTTCAGTCTCTATTGTATGAGGACTGAATTCATCTGGTGGAAGGGATGGGGTTGTTGCAGCTGAGAGTGTAGCTTCATCTTCGTCTTCATTCTTTAAAGTAAGGAAAGAAAAACAAATTAATTAAAATATGCACCAATTTGATTTGTTTTAAACTTACTTCGATGGAAAGAGTTATTGAACCTTTGGTAGCTGCAGTACTTAGGTCCATGCACATGCTTACAGGTGTAAGGCAGCAACTTTTGTCTCCCTCTGTTGGAGGATTGAATACATCGGTGTCCAGGTTATCACTATTAAGCTGGACGTAAACTGAGTTAAGATCGTCATCGAGCTGTGGGAAGAATTTTGCCAATTCTTCAGCTGTTGGTAAGACATTAAAACTGAAAATATTTAAAAAAAAATGTTTAAAAATGTGTATTACAATGAGTGACTTAATTTGACGAACCCATCAGTACTGGTCAAACTCATTGACATCTCTCCACTGGGTGTTCCATGAGAATAACTATCAGAGACAGCAGGTGATGATGGTTCCGTGCTGCTAGCTAAACTTGACTGTTTACTCCATTCTAACAGTTTATTGTTTTTTTTTTTTTTGGTTTGTCATAAGAGAAAATATATTTATAATGTTTAAACAAAAGCATAAGACAAATAAGTGAAGTGAGTGCTGAATTCTGAAGACGATTAAGGAATACAAACGAACAATGGAGCGTATAACAAATGTGAAGCCGAGAACTGAGAAGGCAAAGATTTTTTTTGTCTAATAAAAAAAAAAAAATAAGAACTACGTATACTACAATTTTGTTTTCTTTTTTTTTTATTTTTTGGCTCAAATCGTTCAGTCTACAGAGCTCCAGGCAAAAAATTGGAAGATCCTGAAATGAAAATAAAATGCAATGACAAAAAAAGTGCGGTTTTGTTGTTGGTCGTTGTTGTTGGTTATATATAGAAGATACACTGATGGACTTCAACCTAGTTTCATTCCTAAATATTATGTAAAAGGTATTCAAAGTCAAGGACTAATCTGAAAAAAAATGTTAAACAAAACTAAAACACATCAAATTATACTCTGAACAGAAAATAATAAAAACGCCGAAAGTGGTGTTTTTGAAGATTTTTTACAACAAATATTAAATGTGTTTCTTTTCTATCTGCAAACATTGTATTTAAAGTTTAATTGTTTTTTTCTATGAGTTGTCACTTTGAACGCTAAACTAAACTATTGTCCTATCTAATTTTGTTAACAGAACAAAATATCAATACAATATTCATGCACTTCTTACTAACCTCAAAAAGAAGAACTTGTGATACAATGCCACTCCATAAAAAATTAGGTGCCGTAGACATTTTGATTTTCTTTTTAGTCAGTGGACATTTTCTTAGTGGAACCACACCTAGCTTGTGCCACTGTAGGTGTGATCACGTACGATCTTTCTTAAATTACGACAAAAATAATTTTCCACGCCAAATTGTATCATAATAATGGCAATTTAAGAAATTTTCCAACTGTAACTTATCAGAATTCTTGAGACGCGACGTGAGATTTAAATAATGCAACCAGAAACAATATCAATATTTTATTAAAACTGACAATTCAGATGGTTTTAGATTATTACGAATTTTTGAGTAGTTGATCGGCACCTTCCAATTATCAAAATTGTCAAATTTCTTTCATATTCAATCAGATAAGATCTAAAAATAATTTTAAATAAAACAAATCAGAAGAATTGCTCTTTAATTAGTACCTACATAGGTACTTATCCCTGAAAAACATTGCTCAACATTTTAGACTAGCTTCTTTAAATTTGGTACAAATCTGAACTGAATTCACTTTAATATGAAAGCTTTCACTAAAACACATATTTTAAGACATTTAAGACATAAACTTGACTTAGACAATACTTTTTTATAATGTTGAAATTTTGAAACATATTTTGACCTAAATTGTGAAGACCCCGTTTCAAAGAGAAAAAAATAGGCAGTGCCAATCAGCGTCCACTTAAGAATTGGCGTGAGAAATGATTTTTGTTGTCAAAACTCATCAAACGGACCACTGCGCGCCCCTTTCACTCACATAAATATTTAAGCCCCAGCCAAAATTTACGGTACTTTTTTTTAGAATATTCTTAAAACGTCAAAACTAAACTATTTACCAAAATTCAGGTCTGTCGGATTTTTTTGCCATTTCTCGTCATTTTCCTGGGCTAAAAGCAAAAATCCCATAGACCTACAAAAAAATGACAAATTATTTCACTTCCATTTCCCACACAGGTTGTATACAAAAAAAAAAAAAAGATATTACTGTGCTTTTTTTATAGCATCATTTTCTATGATTTTGTTGCCTTCGTTTTTATTTCTCTTTTTGCAATTGAAAGAACTCGCCATTAGTAATTTCGGCTGTGATAACTTCGCTTTTTCATCATATTAGCGTCCTAGGCTTTAGAAACAAACAGTTCACGTTATGTTTTTTACACGGATCTCGTGAAAGCTTTGGATAGAGTTCACCAAAGACTATTTATACGAAAGTCTGAGTCCAAACGGGACTGAAATTCCTTTTCTTAAATACACTAGTCAACGAAATTAAAGGAACACATTTTTTTAAATTTTTTTAGTGTTTTTTGAAGAGCTGTATCTTTGTGACGAGTGGTCGTATTGAGTTGAAACAAAAAGCATTTTACAGCTTTTTATTTTTTGTTTCGAAAATTATTTACAAACAAATTTGTTTGAAGTACCTACCGTTATTGCGTTATTGCAAACAATGAGACGAGACAAAAAAATTATTTTTAAACATTTTTTTTGAAGGTCCTCATTTCTATGGATAATTTTTTTTGAGTCAATCAAATGTAATGATCAGATACCATGTTCATTCAACTTTAATTCAGTTTTTTTTTGTTGCCGTGCAATTTTTTTGCATGGTTATTTGACTTTGAATGAAAAAAGATTCTTTTAGCCTTGATTAACAATATCAGCAAATAATGACGTTATAAAAAATTCAAAGACA
The DNA here is from genome assembly GCA_963921185.1 of Dasysyrphus tricinctus. Lineage (NCBI taxonomy): Eukaryota > Metazoa > Arthropoda > Insecta > Diptera > Syrphidae > Dasysyrphus > Dasysyrphus tricinctus. Next base: position 54,167,637 of record OY992532.1, on the reverse strand, counting down.
GTTTTGGAAATTTAAGAAAGAAAGAAAGTTTTTAAGATTTTGTAAAAATTATTGTTTTTTACCGTTCACCGTTAGTTTAAAAAAAGTACTAAAAACTGACGTTTTGTGGTCTTTTCGTAAATCTTTTTTTTCTTTGCAAATATTGATTGCATGGCTTGCGTTGGTATGCAAATTTGTAGACTTTTAAAGCATCAATATTCTTGTAAATTTTCAAACTGATTCATCGAACCGTTTTTCCTCACCAAAACTTCAAAGTCTCCCAAACCAGGTAAAGGAACAAATTGTGTTGTTCCTAAACAATGCGCAATTCCAGTAGATTTTTTTCACAGTTTTGCATTAGCTAGATACTTTTTTTGACTTGAAATGAAATAAAAAGTACATTTAACAAAAATTAATTTCAAAAATTTTTCAAACAAAAAAACTTTAATTTAAAAAATTTTTTTTTGGAAAAATGTACTTTTATTTCATTTCAAGTCAAAAAAGGATCTAAAAAACGCAAAACTATGAAAAAAATGGTTTATTTAGTTTCAGTTATGAAAGTTTTTGGACCATTAGTTACTAATCGTTTTTCCTATGTTAATTAACTTATGAATCCATTTTGTATTCAATTGTCATCATTGTAACATACTTGAGTTATTTACGTTGGAATACTAAATAATTGTAAAACCTTTTTTTAATTTCCGCAAATCATATTAACTCCATGGGAATGCAGAAGCCGTCCACCATGAGAATACTTTTATTAATTACCGCTGATGTCATATAAAATCCTTTAAGTATTTTGCAAACACCGACGACTACTCCTTCAACTCGTAACTTTCAAGTCCTTTAGTATTTCAAAATACTTTCAGGATAATAAGTAATTATTATTATTTGCTTTTCTCCTTCCAGTCACATACGTACATATCACCATACAGGCACAACAATGACATTGTAAGTACAAACATTCACCTCACTCCGAACCCTAATTCTAACCCACCCACGCCACCGATAGATGTGATGGTTTGTGTATGGAAGCGTAAATCACCATTTGATGGTATTATGTAGACAGGAACCATTAGGTGTTCCATTTGCGAACTTTCATTCTATAATACTCATCATCATTTGAGTTGTCATCGTGTATCCTGTTTACTTTTCCTGCCTGTCATTTTTTTGAATTCATTTATGCATTGTTTTGAAAATGTGCATCATAAAGATGATATAAGGCCTGGTCAAACAGAGCGCGGTCCGACGATCTTTGTAAAAATTTACAAAGAAAATTTGACCGTCGCGTTCTTACTTTCCCAGTAAAGTATTGACCGTCCCGTCGGACCGCGTTCTGTTTGACCAAGCCTTAAAACATACAATTACAAACGATAGAGAGTGAGTGAAATATCAAATGGACACCATGTTAGTTCCTACTATCCGAATAAAAAACTCAACAATGCATTTTAACAGATTTAAAAGGACTCGTTGTTATTTTGGTGCATTATAAGAAAAAAGTGCCCGCTCAAGAGGATTAATATAAAAGTTAAAAATAAAGAAGATTAAATGATGCAAAAACCTTTTTTGAATTGTTGACAGAAAGAGATTAACAAAAGTTAGATTTAAAAATAGAAGGAGGAAAGTAGAAATACACTCCGCTTCATTTGATTTAAGAACAAATTCTTGTAGTATTTCTGCCTGTTGGAATTTTAAAATAGAAATAATGAATATCTGTAGACAAAAATATTTGAGACGATGAGAACCAAAACTCGCCATATCCATGCCAGAAAAACTCATCATGCCCAAATAAAATTGCTTAATAACTTTTTAACAGAACTTTAAATAAAATTTTCCTTTAAACCACACAAAATAGATTTAAAAATCTATGATTAGATAGAAACAATTGTTTTCTAAGTACTCTCATTTAAAAGTTATTTAACAATTAAATTTGGTTATGATGAGTTTTTCTGACATGGATATGGCGAGTTTTGGTTCTTATCACCTCATTTGTTTTATTAAAGATGGTGTTCAGATAAGCTTCACGTGAGGAGACTCATTTTGACGTCTCTGTTTGTTTTTCTCACTCTCATATCTTGGTATGAAAGAGATGGCTAAGTGTGGCAGAAGCTTTATTTTTTTTTTGAAAACTCCTGCCTCACATGGCATCTCTTTTTTACCATGAAATAAAAGTGAGATACAAAATAGAAACGTAAAAACAACCGCCTCACTAGTTCAGCTGAACACCGTCAAATGGAGCCATGATTCAGAAAATTCCAAACAGCTTAATAATATGGTAAACATACAACAAGTTGCCATTTTCGTGCCGTACCTAACCTAACTTTTTCTTAAGTAATGTCGTTTTTCATTGAAATCTGAAAGATTTGATTTTAAAATCAAGAATTGCTGTCTTGAATGAAACATCTGGGCGTACTTTTGAGTAGATTCAATTACACACATACACGCATACAAATAAACATCACGTACGATGTCGTACAAAAATAATGCAAAACAAAAAATGCCCAGCTGCGATTTGCTGTTTGACAGGAAAGTGTTTGCATGTATTAGGGAAATGCAGATCAAATCTCCCAAACTAGAAAGATCGCATCTTTCTTCTTCAGATCTCATCTTTTTTTGAATAAAACATGAAAAAGTAGAATAAATGCAAATCTTTTCGCAAAAAGATCAAATCTTTTCAACAATGAAAAACGACATAAGAAAAATGTGCATCAAGTATCGTGCTTAAGCAACAGTCCATTCAAACGATTTAGGAAAACACACCTTTTTTGACTATTATAAATGTCAAAGTATCACATGAAGTAAGAAGGTGTGTTTGATGAATCTTTTCTGCACAGAATATTACAGAAAATATCAGAAATTATGCTCAGCCATTGTTTTTAACTCCACAGATTTTAATTTTAATGATCTCAAAAATAAAACTCAGGATATGACATAACATAATAATAACATTTTTGAGCTAGATCAATGGGACCATGGCAGGAATTTGCAGTTTTTTTGCATTTTGTATGCATTTCTATTCGGGATTTTGCAGTTCACCAAACAGTGGGTGTAACCGACTCTGCTAACTTCACTGTGAAGATAGCATAAAAGTCCTTTCCTCAGCAAAGGTGGTACACCCATTTTTTCGTAAACCAAAAATACAATCAAATTTTTTTTTGCGTAACTAATTCGCAATTAATTTAGTTCACAATAATAAACTTTTTTCAGCTCGATTATCTTTATTTTTGAGAAAGTTGTCCTTCTAAGTTCATATGAAGTTAGCAGGACACCCATTTTTTCGCAAACCAAAAAAGCAATTAATTTTTTGTTTGCGATACTAATTCGCAATTAAGTAGCAACTAATGATAGGATAGTTTTTAACATGAATTTCCAAAAGTGTCCTGCTAACTTTATATACATGATTTAAATGCTCTTTATACTTTTTCTATAATTTCTTGAATATTTTTTAAAGTTCTTAAGTCCCACACAACTTGAACATTAGAGCAAGTACGTGCGATCCAGTCGTGCATTTTATTTTCTATTTTCTAAGATTTTGATGTTTTTGAAACGAAAATACAATCCTCTATTGAAAACATTTTTTTCTTTTTTTTCTTTTACTCGACTTCCTAGCTTCCTACAGTTTTTCAAAGAAAAATAATTTGGTTAAGGGTGGGCAATTTTCACTGTAAGCCACTGTATATTGACGTAATAAAGAATTGGTAAAAATATCAAAACATTTTTGAAAAAAAGTTTTTCCACTCCAACAAATAACGATATTGTCTTCGGGATAATTTAATTCTACACACTAATAAAAATTGTTTTGTCTCTAATATCACGAAGACACACCAATCTTTTTATACCGAACTTTTTCGAAGATCTTAAATTATCGATTTTTGAATAATAAAATAACGGGTTGTACCTTCCGAGGGCACCAATGGGAATTTACCAGTGTAGGTCACACCCAATCCCTTTTTAAATTTGAAATTTCATAGCTGAGGCACAACGGTCAATCCCGTCAACATAAAGCTGATTTTTTGTATCTTTCTTGATCTGACAGTTTTCACACACTTGTGCTGTCCTGTTCTGATCTAGTTTTACTTCATTGAACACAGCTACTGTGATAGCTGATAGGTACTCAAAAGATAAAATAGGTATTCGATGATAGAGATACCATGAGACTTAGTTCGATTAAAAATTGGAGAATTGTATTTTTGGGGGTAGCAAAGAGTTCTATCCATGAATTCTGACCAATTTTGTGCATCAAACTCTTTTAACGTCAAAACACAGCTAAACAGCTGCTATTTGGAACCCGAAAGCGAAATTTATTTTTCTCACTGTTTACTCGGAAGCATTAGTGAATTGATTCAATGAATGTTAACTTTTATAGAATTTGAAAACGGAGAAATGAACCGTTATTAGAAGTTTTATTGAAAAAGTGATATGTTCCAAAACACAAAACGTAAGCGAATATCGGGTATTATTCCTACAAAAGTGTCATGAACCCACCCGCAGAATATTTTAAGTTAAAGAAAACCCAATCCAGACTTTTAGGATATAACCATACAAATAGGCAGGCAGACATTTGGCCATTTTATGTTTAACTTAAAATAATTAAAATATTATTGAAGTCCAAACTGCTGCGTATTCTAGTCAGTATATGACTAACGATGATTTTTGTAGTTCTTTTTTTTTCTCTTCTTCTTAAAAATATTGAACACAAATATTGGAAAACACAGCTGGCAGTTCCTTCATAAGATATTTGTTTGGTCTTAAGTTATCGTTTCTGCTTATTTAAGCCATACATAGATATTAAAAAGCAATTTAACAAAAAAATGAAATGAATCCCCAATCAAATGATGCGGAGTGTATTATAATGTTGACAAGAAAGACTTAAAAGAAATGAAGAACTATTTTCTTTTCTGAATAGCAAACAAAAACATGCCGTTTCTTTTTTTCGGAATAATTAAAATTAAAGCAATCAAAGTGTTGATTTTATTTATTTATAACAAATCTTACATAAAACAAGAAATTAATTATTTCTTAAAGAAAAATATAACGTATATAAGGCAAATCAAATTATGTACTAATTTTCTGTTTGTTGCAGCGAAAATTTTCAAACAGAGAGAAACAAAATATTTTAAGACAAAAAATTAAACAGAAACATTCTTAAAAAACTTTAAAATATTAAAAATTGAAAAGCTATCAAAATTCAAAACTACAAAACTATATTATTATCCCCATCGAACTTACTACTGCTGTCGCAAGGTGAAGGATCATTCAGAGGACATCCGGCTATAGAACTTCCGGTTGTTGTTGTTTTTGTTGCTGTTGTTGATTCATTTTCTTTCAATGAATCACTGCATAGATTTGTTGGTGTAGTTACAGGTTTATCTGCTTCTATGGGTAGATTGACGGACGTTTGAGATGGAGTCGGAATCGGTGTTGATGGATTTTTCGGTGGTGACGATGCAGGTGTCTTAAATAATGGTGCGACTGTCATCTTTTCCAAAAACACATCCAATTGCTTTAGGGACAGAGCATTGTGCAGAGTTTCCAGTGGACGAATTGGTGGAACACCGCCAAAGCCTTCAAGGACTGCTGATTAGATTATTTTAATTTTATTTGATTTTTTTTTAATCTTAAAACTAAACATTTTATGAACTTAAAACAGATTTTGATGTATTTATAGACTTCTGTTGTGGAAGAGTATGCAAATATGTATGTTTGTATGTTTTTCTTATCAACTAATATGAATTAGAATAATTTGTTTGTAATTTACTATCCAGAAATCTTATAAAGTATGAATATACATAATTTAAGATGTAAACATTGATAGCCCCACGAAAAACGTTCAAAAGAACTAACTCCCACTAAGGCCTTCTGAACTAACTCTTACCAAATTTTAAAAGCTTATATGAGGGATGTAGTTCAGTGAGAACTATGTATATAAATTAAATTCCAACTAGACAAAGGGGGAGTTAGGTCATTTTTCTGACAAAAGGATATGTAAATTTCTCTTCTTAAAAACTAATTTGCATACTCTCGTCTTAAAAGCTGTTCGTGTTAAAAGCTGTCTGTCAATTGGACTAAAATCGCTTTAAATTTGATGTCAAGATTAATTTTTGACACTAATGAGGTGAATCTCTAGCGTGGAAATGTCAAAATTTAATCGGAATCAAATTTAATCGAATTACTAATCCAATTGACACACGAGACACGGCCTTGGTTTTAGCTCATATTAATCATGTAATTTATAAAGTTGTTAGAAAATAAAAATAAATATATTTTTACAAAAGATATTAATTAAAAATATTTACCTGATGGTGTTGCTGTACTCGGTATCATATCACGCAAATTTGGCGCTGATGAACTTCCGCTAATTACCGCTGTGCTAAATAAACTGTTTGTGCTGGTGGCCATCTTTTTGCCAAAGCCTCCGAATCCCAGCATTTTCATGTATGTCATCTGGCCGGCAATACTGTGCCTTTGGCGTCGAGACGATGCCGACGATGAGCTTGATGTCGATGTCGCATTGTCTGTGGTAGTAGTGAGTTTCATGTTTGTATGATGTGGTTTAGTTTTATTATTTGCCAATAATAATTGTTGATGTTGTTTTGTGGTGAGTTTGTCATAATTTGTCATGGTAAGTAATTTGTCAGTTGTTGTAGTTGTCAATTTCGCAATGTCATTTTTTATATTTGGTTGAAAGTTCGTGGTGGGTGTGATGGGAATGGACGTGGCATGGGTGGATTGATGGTGAGAATTATTATCGTTTGTTAATAAATTTGAAGCAAACAAATTAAAAGACATATTACACATGGACACGGATGACGATAATGGCGGATTACAACAGCAATTATTAGTATTGTTAGCTGTATTTATGCAATCGCATGACATTTCTGGGGTAGTGGTGAGATTGAAATCATTCAAGCTACCAGTCTCTGGGGATAAGTCAGATGAATTTGGGTCGGGTTCTAGCAAGAGGGGTACCAGAACAGATTTACCATTCAACATTGGATAGTCGTCATGGGACAAATGGCGAGTAAGTCGTTTATTACTACTACCACCATCTAGCGGCTTGGGCGGCTTTGTTAAGGGCTTTGAAGCAGCATCTGTTTGATCAAACACTTTTAATGGCGAAATTGAATCGAAATTTTTTGCATGCACAATAATTGGAGTATCAGCAGTTATTTCAGAAACGACACACTCAATGTCATGTGTTAGTATAGCTGCCGGTGCAGAACAAGAAAGCTGCACAATCTCTGTCGGTTCAGAGGGCGGCGATGTCAAAGCACAATTATCCGTTCCTAATGATTGCATTGAAGCAACATTACTCCTAGATCGAAAGCTACCATCATCAGGAAGAAAATGGATGTTATCAGCACAAGAAAGTGATGTTAGACAAGTGTAGGATAAGGGACGTTCGTTAGTGGCTAGAGGAGACATTTTAGGTGTGTTTCGTTTGCGGTGGTAATGAAGACCAGACGTTTCCTCAACATCGTCAACGGCCAAAGGATGCTTCTGCGTTAATATGAGTGTTTCTGGAGTGCAAGGATTCTGAGAGAAATCTATTTCGGATAAAGGTAATTCATTTGTTGAGGAATCGATTTTAAAGAACGCAACAGAATCGGTAACGCGGATTTGTATTGGGGTCTTATTAATATGCCTAGCATTGAGTATTTCATTGAATTTTAAAATTTCCACTTTTTCTGTGGATTTTTCTTCTAGTTATTATTATAGGAAAGAAAAAAATACAATTATAGAACCGAGTGAAAGCGGAAGAAGTCAAAAAAAATATAAAATGTAGTTTAATTAGATACGAAACAAAAAATAACACAAAAGGATATTTATTTTTTGTTATAAAAAGAAAAAAATAGCGGTCAAGCGTGTGTATTCAAAATGATCGTAGGAAAATGAAATTTATGTTTTTTTTCAAGTACAGAATTTTTGAAATAAAAGAAAATAGTTTTAATTTAATTAAAATTTGTTACTTCTTTGTTTTTTATTGTTTGTTTGTTAATGCACGAGATTATAATTTGGTTAATGGGAAAAAATAGATAAACCAAAGGTGAGTGATAAAACGAAAACGATTTGTGATGTTAAATGACATTAACATTTCATGCGTTATTTTTCTTTGTCCTTAGCCAAGCCAAAAATATTCCTCACAAAAAAACATTAAACAAATTAATTTTATGAAAATAATTCCACTTTTTCGTATCAGAAAAGAAAAGTTTACTTGTAAAATAATATTAACTAACTTTAATTCTTATTCTGAAAGGATTCAAATTTTTTTCTCCAGAATTCAAAAGAATTCAGTCAAAGAGAATGCATTCATTCAATGAATATTTCAAATTTCAATTCTTTTTTCTATTCATTTTCAATTGTTGTTCTAAAATTGAGAAATAATTTTCAAACAATTGCGAAGGTTGTCAGAATGAATAGCATACATGGCAAAAATTGACAACCATCAAATTGATCGGAAGAAATCATTGCTTATGTTGAGATGTATTTTAGATAAATTGACCCTTTAGTTTATGATACAAGTAGAAACTGTGTATAAGTTGTAATGGTATGCTTTTAGAAATGGACCGATTTTATTCTGTTCATATTATCTCATTTCAAAATACATACACAGAAAATTTGAGCAAATTGCACTATATTGGCTTTCATCTTCATCTTTTGAATACAAAAAAAAACTAAGTAACGTTTTCTTATCGGCATGAATGCTAAAGCGAAGCAGAACACGAATTAATTATGTACAATACCTAATTTATCACATAAAGAATGTAATTTAATTTCTTTTCTTTTTTAAAAAGATTGCACTTTGCTAAAAGCAGAATATAAAGAAAAATGATAAAAATATGAAAAATTTAAGTTAAGGATCGAAAATAATTGCGAAAAAAAGGTTCTTACGTGCAGAGAAAAAAAAAAACAATAATTATTTAATGACAGTTGAGCAAATCAATTGAATCTATAAGAATCATATAATTTGAGATAAAAAAGAGAACCCGAAATGAAACAGATATATGAAATTTGTAAATTCATGACTTTTCATTCTCAAGAATTTAAGAGATATGAAAAAGGACTGATTTTAATTAAACTATCTGCTTTCAATATTGACAAAAAAGCAAGAACAAAATATTTTTCTTTATTCTTTTTTTAGAAGGTTTTCAAAAACAAAACTTGTAATTGAAAACCTCCCGCAATATTGCCAGCAATTAGTTTGTTTGTTTTTTTTTTCATAAAATGAATGATTAAAAAATTACAGAGACTTGCAAGAAAAATATGACGACGACAGAGATAAATATATACATAGTTATACTTTCAGCCAAATACACGGAATTCCCGGCCAGATGCGCACATGTACATACGATATATAAAATATTGTTTAGTTGATTTGTTTAAATAAATTTGTTTAAAATAAATTTCATGTTAAAATTGAGATAATATGATGGTTGTAATAAGACCCATAGGTATATATTTTGAAGAATCTTAAGGAGTGAGAGAAAACCTAGTCTTACAAATTATCTAGGTAGTTGGGTTATTATTTACCTGCACCAAGAAACTGTCGCTTACTTTGCTTTTTTTAATGGTTTATCTTTTATAAATAGTTTTATTGAAATACTAAATTAGCAGCAGGCATATTATTGTAGTCTAAGTTAGAAAAAAGATAATGAGTTCATAACGAAGAAAAATTAAGTTGAAAGAGATAAGTTCTCAATTTTCAGCAAAATGAAATGGCAACCCTGGAAATCATTATACTAAATGTTAAATATACATTATAAACTTAAATATACTTTAAAACTCTTCGAATATTGAACAATAATTTTAATACTTAGTTCAAAGTTTTGCCTGCACTGTTTACGAAATGTATCGCAGCCTCTTCCGAAAAATTTCATCTGAGTTCAAGGTGAACAGCTGGAAGTTCATTTATACGGATGGATCCAAAACTTCTGATACTACAACCTTTGCAATAATAAACGAGGCCGGCAAAACTATACATCTAGGACTACTCCCACAAACAGCAACCATTTTTACTGCTTTTGCCATTTTTACCACCATTCAAGAGGCTTTAAAAGATGGCATAAAATAAGTAATTTGCAGTGATAACCTATCCACCATTAAAGCTGTTATATACACAAATAACAACACATATCTCATCAACAACATCCAACATATTAACTCTAGGCAACACATTAAACTGATGTGGGTTCCTGGCCATGTTGGCATATAAGGGAATGAGCTAGCGAACGAAGCTGCCACTCTTGCAAGCAAATCACCGGTCTACTTTTATAACATCTACACCAAAAGTAGCCTAGTTAAAAATCGCACCACAACTCTAAATAGCACTACTCAAAGATAAACCTAGCAATCCCACATCTATCATAATATGTCTATCCCACAAATATATCATCCGACTTCGACTTGGCCATACCTCTGCCACCCACCTTCACATCCTCAAAAAAGAGACCCCTCCCACCTGTCCTACTTGCCCGACTGCTTTTAATCTTCAAAACCAGCTCTACGACTGCAACGGAATAAGACCATTCATAAACAATATATTAAGCGGAAACGATATTATCGAAATTTTGAAATCCCCAAATGTAGATAACATAAACAAAAATAATGAAATTCTATTGTAAATAGAATTAAATGTATAATATATGTATAATATTAATAGTAATAATAATAATAATAAATATTTGAACTTTCTACTCTATTAATCTTAAGGTACTAAATACATACATACATACTACTATCACCGTTTCTGTGGAGACTTTTAGAATTTGAACTGCTACATCGTTATTACAGCCTTAGTGAACTTTGAAGAAATCATGTTCGGTGCTATCTAAAGAGAACCAACTATTTCAAGAAAATGGTGGCTATGTGTAGAATTTTCAAATAACCTTATTTAGATGACGAATTTACCATTTAATAAGAAAAAATACCTAAGCTACGCATAAAACATATCCAATTTATTAGATGGCGAAGTAATCCAAAGAAAGATGAGGTAAAATATTTAGGTATCACACTTAATAGTAAACTGAAAACACAAAGAAATACCCGTCGGTAAAGTCACAAAAATGCCTTTCGGATATGCAAAGAGCTACAAAAAGTAGAAATTGAAGTTATCATTCACCTGTCCTTTTTACATGAGGTCATTGAATTTGCTGCTAGGGGTACTTAGTTTCAAAATCAACAGTACATGCAGTTACAACCCATTACATTCCAAGAAACTACATGATTGAAAAATACAACTATACAAAATTCGAAACGGAGTTAAATATCAAGTAAGAATGGGTAGGCGAAGTATTCAACTACAATGGCATAGTCCAGTAGCATCTTCCAGGCCCAAGTTCATGCCCTAGCAAAATGTGCAGATCTTAATTACGACGGAGGATTGTGATTTCACGGTTCAGATACTAAATTCAAGAACTCAGATACGAAAGTCAATATTGTGGAAATGGGAAGATTTGAATGTCCAATTTCAGACAACAACACGATGATAGTAACAAACGGAAATCTCGGTATTTGCATTTTCAATTTTTTTGCCGAAGAGGAACGCAAAGAATTGATTAAACGCCCATGCAAGGGCAAAATAATAGGTAGTTCTGGTGCACCACTCAATTTATTGTGAACAAAACAAAAATCTTCTGTGTTATGAACTCATATTATCTATCTTTTTAGTCTTGAACTACAATAATACTTTTGCATTTAAAATTATTTTTCAATTTTAAAACAAACAAAACGACATCACAAAAAAACTAAAACAAAAATACAAACAATATTTCATGCAACATTTTAAATATTAAAAAAATAAAATTAATTTTGAAAAATGAGAAACCAGATACATAAGTAAGATAAATCGTTTTGCCTCATATTTTTTACAATTTTTTTTCAAAAAGAACAATACAAGAAAAAACACCCGTCATCAACGACTTAAACCCCAACACACAGAAAACTATTTATATTTGTATATCGCGATAAATAAATTTCTTGTAGGCAATGCAAGCGTTATAATTTGTATTAAAATCATCTCGCCCCGGTCCCAAAACAAATTTCAGTAAATTTCATATTATTGCAGGCAAATACAACCAAAAGTAAAACCAAAAAATTGCAAATAAATAAATTACCTTTTGTCTTTTGATGACGTTGTTCGAATGACCTCGAACGTGGTTCACCATCGGGACTAATAGCTCTATTAACTTCTAGTGAACCTGATTGTTTGGCTTGTTGGGAAGCGAGTTCTTCATTTAATCGCTTTGCCAAATCTTGGGCTTCATGTCCACTAACAGTGTGATGTGAGCCAATTGGAATAGGTTTGGATTTCAGGTGTTTGGAGCGAACTTCTGTTTTTGGCAATGCTGCTAACTCACTTTGTTCTTCCGGAGAATTTTCCTACAAAACAAGCAAACGCATTTAGTTGGAATTCGAAATACATGTAGTTTAAAATCCAACACTCACATCTGAATGTGGCTTCGAGTGCACTGGTGACGTCTCTTCCAAATTCAAATCATTCTCTTCATCGATTCTTGTAGGATTGGCATCATCGGGACTCTGGGAAATACGAATACCAACAGTCGGAGTCTTTTGAGGATATAAATAATGGAAGCATGCTTATTGGGAAACCTTTTACATTTCACTTACAATATTTTTGGAATGGGCTGAATCGTTTCGGCTATGCGGCCGAAATCCTGGTCCTGGTGGAAGATTCTTCTGCACACAACAGTTTACACCTGGACTGAAATGCAATTCCACATGGAATCTTTCCTCTGAACAGGGATCTTTCGTGGGATCTTCATATAGCATAATTACAATTTGAGACATGTAATTCAGCTCGGAAACCATAGAGATATAATCCATGGCACGACGCCACTGTTCATCGGTGAGAACATTCAAAAGTCCACCATATCTCAACACGGTAAGCAGTGAATGCACATGACTCTCACTGGTAAAATACAGTCGGGTCCTCACATGTCTTCCCGGACTGGAAACTCCATGACTGTAGCGAGGATTCAATCGATTTACACTCTCCTCGCCAACTTCTTCGATGTTTCGCTGAAGATCAGCCTTGATCTTTTTTAGCAAAGGCGTGCAAATACCCTGGCCGATCGTCAATTTTTCCTGAATCGTCAAACCATACTCCTGTGGGATAACAATGTCGGCCAAATATTTGGCATAAATGTACAATTCCTCAGCCTGATCGTACTGTAGGGTATGTTGATTATGCTGAAGGTCATACTTTATGCAATCATAGATGTCAGGAATTTTTGAGATATCAAATTGTTTGCTCTTCGTCGAAAAATCTTTCTCGATTTTCTCCCAACGTCGACCCATCAGATCCCACGTCTCACCATGATATAAGATCGCATCTTTTGTCTTGGGATCATCCTTTTTTACACTGATTATCGCCATCAGTTCTTGTATTAAGGAATGCACATGTTGACAGCATTTGACTGGGTTCTTTACAAAATCCATTGCCTGATTTATGCTGATACTATTCCCAGGATTGATTGCCTCGCGGTCTTCATTTGTAAAGTCACGATCAATCTGCATAAGCTCGTGTAGACGGTTTTTGGCCCTAAGAAACGTGAAAATATGAGAATATAGCTGTTAGAATAGTAGATTTACACCATTTTACATATTTTGATATTTGCTAGAATCACAGTCGTTGTCTAGAAGTCCATTTGTATTGGCACTTTTAACCATTTGCACTAAGATCGGTGTTAATTCTCCTTCAAGTGCTAGAAGACCTTTGGCAAAAGCAGCTGCAGTCATTTGAACTCGCCCTTCATCGGAAGCATAGATTTTCAAATCATGCCGAAACGTCGAATGCAACCTTAAGGAATACAAATTACAAATTTAGATTATTGTCGAGAGGAAAGTTCTTTATTCTTACAAATCTTACCTCAATAGTCCCAATCCTTGAGTGCCAGAATAGTCATGCCTACCTTGACCACCTGGGTACATGCAACGAAAAATCCTACCAAGTTCTTCCGCTTGAATTCGTCCAGCAGGCGTTAGTTCTCCTCCCCATTTGAGGATAAGGACCAAAGATGGTTCTTTAGGAGCATCTACTCAGATACAAGATACATTAGAAATATTAATTGGAAAATTTTGAAAACAAAACAAATTCTCTATTCCTGACTACATACTAGATTTTAAGGAATTACCCTCGTCGGAGCTAGAACCTCTGGGTCGTCCTTTCGGTTGATATTTCATTTGGACTTTTCGATTTATACCAGAAAAGTGACCATACCTTGAGAGAAAATGTACCAAAAATAAAATAAAAATATGTAGGTATACGTTTCATACACAATAGGTCGTCATAAATAAGTGTTTTTTTTTTCTCTTCTAGAATAGATTTTCCGATTTTGAACCGTCGGTCGTCAGTGACCGAACAGATTTAAGTTTTTGAATTCAATATTCGGCAGATCTCAAAAATAATAAGGACTCACAGTCAAGAAATGTGACCGCGCATGGCATATCCTGTTTACGATAAGAAGATGCTTAAGGTTTACGACCGGACTTCTCGAGACAAAAAGTCGCCTAGAGACACCTTTAGACAAACTTAAAAAAAAAATTATGGAAATTTTAATCAAAAGGCGTGTATCGAAATAGAAAATATAGAAAAATACTTAAGACTTCACTAAACAATTAAAATGTTATTCAATTTTAAAATGCACTTATTATTTTGGACCTATTCTACATGCTATTGCATATTTATTTTATGCTTACATTTCCAAAACACTCTTTAGTTGTTCCAATTTACCCTGTTTCTCTTCGATTTCTGACTCTCCAGCTTTTGTTTGTATCTCAGCCAAAAGTGATCTGGCTATATCGAGAATTTCTTGTAATTGTTTTGGTCTTTTCAGCTTCACATGACCATGTTTATAGCCATCATACTTTTCAAAAATTTCAAAGAACCTTAAAAAAAAGATATTTTTTTTGTTTACAAAATTTTCAAAAATATTATAATTTTATACTTACTTAGGATGTCTAACTTCTACCTTCATTTTTTGTTTCGGAGTGCGATCTCCATGTCTTATCACAGCCACAACACATCTTAGTTCCATCATTTTTCCAAAAGTAGTCGGTACAATTGGTGGGTCATCTAATTGAAATGGCACAGACCAAGGTATGTGTAGAGTTGGTGTCAGTTCTCGTAGGATCATATTGCCAAGTATTTTAGCACAGTCATCGTAATATTTATTGGAGTTCTTGACGAAACTAAAACCGTTTACATCACAAACATATGACTTCCCGTTGGCCCTTCAAAAAAAAGTAGTGGTATATTTACTTAATGTGAATAAGATAACAAGTATTAGTTTTTTAATTCAATTTTTGATCTGGACCTAGCAGTCCAGAAAAAATAAATGTTTAGAAACAACGTCACTTTCAATATCAGAAACTTGCAAGTAACTTAGAAGTTCTTCTACCTTAGAGTAAAAGTTAAATCTGACAATTTGTGTGTAAATCCCGCGAAGATTTACCTTTAGAAATCACTGTTACTATAGAACCCATATCGTGGAACTTTTGTTCGACTTTTTGATGATAATGGCACTAAGATGTGGATGTACTCCAAAAAGCCAAACACTTTGAATTCACTAAAGCCAGAAGGATTTTCGAAAACTCGCCGACAGGTTCGATGCGGCGGCGGAAGAGTTCTGTGAATTCGTTTAAAAGACCAAGCCATAGAAAAAAGCAAAGAGCTCGTTCTGTGTGACTGGATGAATAGTTGTAACCTGTCGGGTGCTTTTTAAGCAAGTACATAGTTAAGTGAAATTATTATAAAATAGATTAAAAAAATAGTAAGGTCAATCATTTTTGAGTAAAAATAGTTTTGGCTACCCCTTATTATTACGGGTTCACACAGTATTTGGTGCAGAAAGCAATCCCTACTTTTCTGAAGGTTTTCGATGCGCTCAATTCGAATTTGACCTCGAAATTTGTCCACTACGTAAGTTTTTCCAGATTTCTAAACCTCTAAATGCAAACAAAATCATTATATTTGTTGCTTATATCGCCCTTAATCGTTAATACTGATAAGCAACGTTATCTTTTACGTATGCGGCAAGAGCATAGTAGGAAACAATAGATCCACAAAGTTATGATTAAAAACTAAAGAGAGACGTAAATTGTATTAGATACATCGCAATAAATCGAAAGTCAAAAGAATAATCATCTAACGGTGTGAACTTATATGTTAATGATAAATAATGTCAGCTAGATACTCTACAAAAATTATAAAGAAAAAACATTATTTAGTGCAACAAAGGTAATTCTTAACATCACTTACCTTAATAAATCAAATCCACAAACTGTCTGTTTAAAAGCTAAGCAAACTTTACGGGAAATTAATTTCTCTGCGTTGTTTAAAATCACAGGATATCGAATTTCTTTGCCCTCGCTATCACGTTCAACTTTACCATCTAATGCTGGACTTTTTCTTGCCTCGGCATGGGCATAATCTGGACCAACGGTATAGACTTTAACGTCCGTACCTGAAAAATACACTGAGTTTTAAAAGTAATGTTTGAATCTTGATCTAAAATAAAATAATTGGTCAGATTTGGGAAGATTTACCAAAACACTTCTCTTAAAAAGGATTTGAAGGCAGTTTGATATTTCTTTTGTTTTTTTTTTCTTTTCTAAAGCAATGAGTGAGTTATAATGATCAATAACGACAAACTTGTTTGTTTTTTATTTTATTTCTCAATGCTACAAGAATAAATATTAATTTTGAATGATTTAAGCAAGTTCAGGTTTCTGAAGTCTCAGTTTTACTGTAAAATACTGCGCAATTTTAAATTTTGACGGAGGAATATTTTTGAGACCTCAGTAACGTGAACTGGCTAATTTGTATGTATTTTTTTTTTATTTTATAGCCAATTTTTGTTATCTGAAAGCAAAAGTGCAAAAATGAAAATATTGGTTTTGATTTGTTGCAATAGATCTAAAATATCAATTAAAAATACATAAAATACATTCAAAGTAAATTGACAAGACAAAGGACATGCTTATTACTATGCACTATTTGGTTTAATTGTATTGTACATTCAACACACAAGCATACATCCATACATACCCTGCCCTGAGACTATATTTAAAACAAAAAAAACGGTTTTCACTTTGAATTTTTTAAACGTTCTGATCAATTGATCTCAGAGAGGTGAAAACCAATTTCGACTAACACCTCGAAGTTGCATTCATATTTTGTTTTCGAAGAACTATTTAATAACTAAAGCCCTGGTTATGGACTGCACAACTTTGATTTTTTTAATAACCTTTTTTGTTGTTTTAATAATCTGTGCGTAGTGTTTTAAATACAAATAAAATGCACGACTGGATCGCACGTACTTGCTCTTATGTTCTTCTGTGGGACTTAAGAACTTTAGAAAATATTCAAGTAATTATAGAAAAAGTATAAAAAGCATTGAAATCGTTTTTAACTTATGATAAATAACTTAGAGCTCAAAACAAAGTATGCTATTTGATTACTTGAAAAAATATGAATATGTACATAATGCAAACAAAAATTTTAAATCTATGGAGCCGTTTTCTTAAAAATTAATTTTGTATATATAAAATTTTTGTAACATTTTTCAAAAAAAAAAATTGGTGCGCCAAAAAATTTTGAATCTTTTTTTAAAAATCCAAACATTTTGGTATGCAGTATTATTTATATTCTAACAAAGCTTTTGTGCAAAAAACTTTATTGAAATCGGATGAGCGGTTCATGAGAAAACAAAAAATCAAAAAAGCCGTTATATGGCAGGTACCGTTAATAAATGTTTTTGGTGATTTTTTTTCTTACTAAAATGTACATCATATCTACAATAATACACTGATTTTTTTTATCAAAATCGTTAATTATTTAATTTCCCCTCTGGAGAGTTACAAAAAACCTTAAGTTCAAAATTTGAAGAAAATCGCTTCAGTGGTTTAGGCTGTAGGTTGAGGTACGGACAGACAGACAGACAGACAAAATTGTGCCACCCACTTTTTTCGTGTTCTCTATCATCGTAATGTCATATTTGATTGTTTTCTCTATTTTTTTTTGCACGAATACAAAATTTGCCCTATAGTACGTATGTATATCGCAAGTAAAAATTAATACTCTCCCAAACCAACGCGAAATCATAGCGAATCATTCGCAACGATAGAAAATACGAAAGGTTTGAGAGAGTCTTTAATCATAAGTGTCAGTTATAAAAAAACTTTCTTGGAAGCAGTAAAGGACTGAACCACCACAACTTTATATTTTCATGTCTGAAAGATCTTAATTGCAACAAGAGCGTCAGAATTCACTATTTAAAGTCTAGACAATTGTCCTGAAATTCTGGGCCAATTTAGTAATGATAGATGAGAAGAATTCCACCAAGAAATACGTACCATGGACGAATATTATGAGGGTAGGCGAGACGTGCATATGATGGCAGATTACTGATGGAGTTTGTAGTTTGTAAGGAGATTGGCCTCAAACAAACGGAAAGGAGGCAATTTCTTCCTTTAATTTCTATCACGGACTTTTTGCAAAAACTTGTGGTTTTGCTGTTAGAGTCTGTAGTTTACCTCCCCCGAAGAAAACTTGCCTCCCTCCCTACTAGTAAAACTTCTGTGTGCGCCTATGTCATCAAGCATCTCATTTAAGAAAATCATTAAAGAGGATAAGGATTCCAAAAACAAATTCGTATTATGGAGGAGCGTTATGAGGGTAGATTGGACGTGCATATGATGGCACTGCTGGCTCTGGGGTTTGATAAAGAATTGAACTCAAGTATATGTGCCCGGGCAAGTGTATTCCCTACCACTGAGAAATACCACGCTTCCAGCATATTTTCAATTTTAATATGGACTTTTGACAAATACATACTTTTCTTTTTCTGTAAGAGTCCATGATTTGCTCCCCCCTTGGAAGATTTGACCTTCCATGGGTGGATGTGTCCTCAAGAATATCATTTCAGAAAATTATTAAAAAGATAATTATTTGTGAGTCTTAATTTTTATTCTCCATAAATGGGTAATGGTTTTCCATAGAAATATACCATATCTCAAAAACTAGAGCTAATAGATGAAAATGGGTCTCATTTTCAGATTCAGAACAGGTAATTATTTTTTTTTTTGTAACTACATAATGTGTATTTTATTGTTTTTAAGGAGGGCCATCTCAAAGTAGGATCAACCGATTTCAATCTAATACAAATTGCGTTTCATGGATTATATTTAAATTTTTTCAAGTTGAAAGCTTTAATGAAGTTGGTATGTACATTTGTAAAGAAAAAAGTTTTAATAAATTACTTCTAGCTTAAATTTACAGTTAGTACTAAATATACTAAAAAATAAATAAGTTATTAGTTTGAATCCATATTATAAATATAAAAAAAGCATGCATGCATTTCATAACAAAATATTCTATTTTTACGAAACTAAGGACATTCCAGGTGACCAAAAGGTACGAGACAAATCCATGATAAGTGAGTTTTATGTAAATATGTACTTACAAAGCAGCAAACAATAAATAAATTTATGAAAGCATCTTATACATAATAAGTAGAAGTATGTCTGAAATTATCTACTTAATCTTAATTGATTATTTTTGAAAGACTTTTTTTTCAATTTTCAAAAAACAATAACTTTACCAAACATTACATATGAGCGATAGAGTATATAAATAGATATTTGCAAATAAAAATATGAAAAAGAGAAGAGTCAACAAGTTAAAAAATTTAAAACTCACAACTTACCATCTGTTGGCATAAAATCCTCGTAAATAAACGAGCCAGTTTTTCTAACCCGGGATTCCGGGGAATAGACACTACTGCGGCTTCCAATCTGGAATCAAAAAAAAAGGAATTTTAGTTTATAAGATCTTTTTTAAGTCTATTCAAAAGCATACTTTGCGAAACAGTCTTTGGCTACCACCTCCAGCTGATGTTGGATAATAAATATAAATATTGTGATCTTCGGCAGACACAGGTTTTTCCACAAACGGTTTATTAAATGTCACTCCATTCACTTCTACATGATCTTCAGACTCAATCAATTCATGTTCTAAAGAGAAAAAAAAGAAAAAAAAATGGATTAGAATAAAAAATATAAAAATTTAATAGAAACAACTTACGCTTAGGATCTGGAGAATCTCTATCTAAAACAGCATATCTTGGTATTTCAATTCCTTCGCTTTCCAAAATCGCATACACCCTCCGGCGGTCCTAATTTGAATTAAAAAAATCTACAGTGTCTAGAAGTGTGTTTCTAATATACTTTAGGCTACCACCTGTATATCATACTGCATGTGCAAGTTGTTTATAACAAATGGCCTCCGAAGCTGGGCATATTGGATGGCTTTTTCAAGTGGGAATCCTTTTGAGTGGAATGATATAAGACAATCGACAATTTGCCATTGATCGACTGGTTCCTTTAGTATCACATCTTCTTCGAACACAACCATCTTTATGTACTCGAACTCTTGGAGTCGCGTTAGAATTTCTTTCATTGGCTTTGATTGGGTCTTTTTTGACATGGCACAAACTCCAACAACAACTTGCTTGCCAGAACATGATGATATACTGCAATCAGAGTCCATGCCATCGTTACTCTCACCGCACATATCAATGTCGCCCTGCAAATTGAAATATCAAATTTTAATAAAAAATGAACATAATGTACGAATATGTATGTATGTAACAATGAAATATATAGAACATAAAATATTATTTAGTTAAAGCACGCACTAAGCAGCAGCAGGTATTCGATTATTTTTATATGTAGAAGTAAATTCATTTGTCATTTTGACGCTGGAATACCCAAAATGACATATTTTCAACTCCGGTCTTATACAGAAATTTCACAAAAAGAACAACTGAAGGCATATGCATATGAGTCACGAACTCATGATTCGCGAAAGTTAAGATATTGATTGTACCTTAATTTTTTTTTTAATATTATTTGGCTGTGTGTAATATTGAACTCAACCCGCGTTTTGACATTAGGCTTATTTAGGAACTGGATTATTCAGAAAAGTTTCGTTTTTTAGTTATTGAGAGAGGAATGTGCAATTGTTTTTTTAGCTGCAAGCGAATTTAACTCGCTAGAGTCGGTTAAATTCGTTTAAATATTTGCAGGAGTCAGGTTTCATCACCGGTGGCCAAATTTATTTAAATCACACGAAGCGCTTTACATCTGTCATGTTTTGTATACATGAGGGGAAAATCACGACTCTGTAAAATGAAATATACCTTAAGCCAATTTCTTCAGAAGCCCCTGGCCTTAAGATTCTGCATCTTAATAAGTACTTCCAGAGCTGCATATACATACATAGAACATGATGTTATAATAAATTTTAAAGAAGGGGTAGAGAAGACTGCAGAATAAATCTCATTTAAAAAAAATAATCACCATTATGAATTTCAATTCCAGATTTTGTATGATAGTAATGACGTACATATGTGTCTATATGATTGGATTTTAATAGATGTTTCATACGTTCAGGTGTCTGAATTTTAGTGATTAATTCACCTTGAGCATGAAATACATTTGATCGATGAAAGAAAGATATCTTTTTACATCAAATATTGTTAGATTAAAACGCTGTCATACCTACGTAAGCTAAACAATATCATTTATTTTAATTATGATAGATGTTGTTTTTATATGATAAAAATATAAAAATGGGTTTAGGTTTAAAGTTTTTCAACTAGAAAGGTATTATCCACGTACCCACATACATATGTATGTATTTACATATAAGTGTATATACTTATGTATATTTAATAAGGGTGTCGGAGTTTTGTTTATTGATAGATATTCAAGATGGGTACGTTGATCTCGAAGAGGATGAAGTAACTCTTGTCTTGGATCATTTTCCGAAATGAAAAAAAAATCAATCACTATACTTCAAACTAATATTTTGAATAGTGTTTCATAGTTTTGCTTTATATTTTTGAACTAAAACTGAAGATCAACTACAATATGTACATAAAATAAATCTCTGTACCATAAAATTGGCTCAGAGTGCATACCTCATCCCAAAAAATGCACCTTAACTGTAACTAGCTACTATGTTGAATTAAATTTGTGCCACAAGTCAACTACCGGATTATGTATTATTTTTATTTTAGAAAATACCGTTTATACAAATCAATCAAATTTCAGAAATAATTTTTAAAACTACATACATACATGTGGAATGTGAAATTGAGTGTAGAGTTATTTTCGAAAGACTTTCCTTTCAGATAACACCATTGGAGGGATTCTGAAGCTTCGTTAGAGCATTGAGGAAAAATTAAAAAAATATATAATTCGTACACTGGGGCGTATGTTTATCATTTTTATACTTGCGATGTACACTGCGTTTGAAGCCACTAATTTCCCAATCGTATATTTTCTTTGGAAAAGTTTGGAAAAAGTGAGCAGGTATATGTATATTTTCTAATAAAAAAAAAACTTTGAAGGGGTAACATGGAAAATCCATCCATCCATAAAAAAGTTATGCCACTTGATTGAGCCATTACAATTATTGCTTTGTTAAATTGAAAATCGAAATTTTTTTTAATAAAATGGAATTTGAATTGAATTATATTTAACTATAAATTTAAAGTGTAAACGGGCTCTGGAAACACCTTGACGAAAGCAGAAAGAGGCAAAATAAATGCATTCTAGGAACACGAACTGAGAGTCCCAGATACCAAGAAAGAGCTAGGAGACTGGATGGAAGTAAGACCGGTATGAACAAGTATCTGCAGATACCGAAAATTTTGAAGAAGTGGGTACAGCAGAAGCAACAAAATCCCGAGGAAGGCGATTAACTCTGCAACTAGCCTAAAACCCAAAATTATTAGTACAGGAGCGGGACAAAATTCTGATTTCGACACTCTGATTTCAAAATTCTTCTTTTCGAGCGCGATTTTTAACATTTTCCAAACCTTTTCACAGACTTTTAAAAATCAGAGTTTTGAAAAGCAAAATTTAAATAAGCAAAATTTTGAAAAGCAGCATATCAATGGAGACCGTTTGAAACGCTAAGTCACTAAGACTATGCCGATAATATATGTCTCTTGGCAAATAACATCAGCGGGATGAACGGGATGTTTCAAGCACTCAAGGTGAAAGTCGAGTCGAGTGGTCTAAAAATAAATAGCAAAAGACAAAAATAATGCTCACAGGCCGCTCCACACATTAGCGCATTTTTATACAGGAGACGCCAGTTGAAGAGGTTGAACAATTTAACTACCTTGGAAGTATTGTTTCAGCAAATGGTGGTACTAATCTGGACGTTCAAAGCTCGCGCAGCCTTTGGTTCTCTTTCTCAAATTTAGAAATCCAGTCAAATCTCCTTACGCACTAAGTTGAGATGCTTCGAGTCCAATGTCAAATCTGTGTTGTTATATGCTTGCGAAACCTGGAAAGTCACGACTAACATCTCGAAGAAATTGCAGGCTTTTGTGAACCGTTGTCCATCACGCTGTATTCTAAAATTATATCAAACGAAGAATTGTGGTGCAGGACAAGTCAAGAGCGGCTGGACGTCGACACAAGAAAGCATAAATGGCAATGGATTGGTCACACACTGAGGAAACTAAACGATAAAATTGCAAAGCAGTCATTTGAATGGAATCCTCAAGGTGCACGGCGGGTTGGAAGACCAAGAACAACATGGAAATCAACAGTTCTAGCAGAAGCAGACTCCCAGAGAAAGCGGCCACAGTTAAAATATCGTTTCGTGTGTTTCGACGGTTTTAAGGATAATTTAAACCAGCATACGAAATAATATATAAAAAAACAGGTTCCACGAGAACAATACAAGCTTCACTTGAATTTCGGACAATTTTATAAAAAAAAATGCATTAAATAGAAAAAAAATAATCAAAAAATAACCGGAACACTAACAGTATTGTTTTGTAGCTTTTTGGAAAGCCAGAAGTCCATTCTTATGGTTGTAAGTGTTGCCGTTGTTTTTCAATTAGTTTTTTCTATTGTATATAAATTTTTTTATAAAATTTATTTTCCGGGGGGAATATTAACCCCTTCAAATGGGATTTTTTGCTTGTCTACCTCCAACCTACATGCTCTGAGTTTTAGGCAGATTTTACGCGAATCACCTAGTATCCAAAAAAAGAAGGAATTTAATTAACTTCTACAACAACTTGATGGGGTGATGAAAATACAAATCTGAAAAAAATTAGATAGTTTTTGTTTTCATTTGGAACTGAAAAACTCAAAATAAAACATAAAACGACCACCCTTAGAGAGCATATTTAATCCTTAAAACTATTTCACTGTAAGGATGTATGCGACCCAGTAAAGAATTTTTAAACACAGTCGTGCCTTGTATTAAATAGGGCAAACCTATGAGTAATTACAAGTAGCTACATACATTTTTGAATAGATTTAAAAATATTCCATAAAGTAATCAAAAGATTATTAGTATCCATTTATTTGCGAAAATATCTCCATAATCATAAATAGCACATGCCGTTAATATGCATCAACAACAATAACTTTTTTTTTTTAAACAAAACCACAAACACCCATTATCAAGTTTACATAAACAAAAAGATAAAAAAAAATACTTAATTATTGTATCTTTAAAATTAAATACCATTTTGTCACGACCGTATAGGTATAGGGGTAGTAAAAAAGGTATTTGAACTTAAACTGATAAAAAGTGGTATCAAAGACAAAACAAAAATAGAAAACACAATTCATCCTTGAAATATCTAGCGATTAATAGAATCTTTGAAATTCTTATCTGGAACTTATTATACATTAGGTAGTATGTCATCGACATAAGATCAACACACATTGTGTATTTTGGTGACATTGAAAACTCATAGACCAATGGCCTCAATATTCAAACAAAACAACAAAAATATAAAAAATAAAACAAAAATCAGCTGTTCAAATATTTTGCACAGTTAAACACACACTAGACGAACTTTTATCAATCATCATAACTTTCCGTACATTTAAGCAATCATCACAGTAACAAATGTCATCGGTTTCGTCTAGTTCTTCGTCCTGTGCATGGGGGATATCTGATTTAACAGAATCAGCATCGCTAGGATCAAAACTGTCATGAACTCGACGACGTCGTCTACGATTTAAGTTCTTAAGGCGCCACCAGTCTTTAAGCCAAGACCATTCCATTATTGCAATGACGACAAGTGGAATCTGTCAACGTCTTGTTTATTTTGATTACGTTTAAACACAACACCGCCACCGTTTGTTAATGAGGTGAAAATTAAAGCAATAAATCGTCTGAATCAACAACAACAAAATCACAGATCAGTGGAATATTATTTCGAGTTATTCCCGCCACAAAAACAAAATAGTGAATATTGAATTTTCGAAATAAGCGTTGTGTGATGTTTCCGTCTCCGAAATATCGTTTAAACTGATTTGCCGTTCGTTTAATTGGTCGTAATAAGCGTGAATGAGATATGAAGGCCCCTTTGTTGATCGCTCACTAGTGTCAAAGCCAATTCAATGCTCTCTATTTCTCTCTCAGTCGCAGACAGAAAAGCGTCAGGCAAACAATTTGTGACAGCTGTAAGCAGTTTGTATTTTAATCTGGGGGATTGAGAGGGTGAGGGTGAAATCGATCGAAGTGTTAAAAATTAAATTGCCTATTGCATAATATTTGCATTGTGTTGATATACAAAAAGTTAATACACTAATTGAGAAATGTAGAAGCAATCTTTGTTTTCGAAGAACAAAAGCATTCTTCGAAGGCTGTAGCTAGGGGGAATCACATGGGAGGTTTGACACCCTGTTAATAATTCACTGGGCGGTAAAGTGCCCTTTACGAGAATTAACTAAAACCCTTTTTAATAACCTCTAATACCACCTCCAACAAAATAATGCAAAATTCAAAAATATAACCTGCTGGATCGAACGAACTTGCTTTTGTGGTGCTAAAAAAATTGTTTTTTCTTTGTTTTCTACTTAGCTGTACAATTTTGAATACATGGAAATATCCAAAAATAAAACAATGGTCTCCAAAAACTATTTTCGTTGTGTGTTTTTTCGGTCAAAAGCCAAAAATTAAGTTATTAAATTAAATTTAATTGTTAAGGATACTACAGTAACGAACTTAAATCAAAATCGTCTGTCATTTTTGACAAAATTTCAAATAACCGGAAGATGAGCTATATAATCACATATACATAAATACTCTGTACAAAACTTGAAGCAAATCAGTTTACCCTTTTCAGGCTCTAACTGGACGTACACACGCATTGACGCATGGAGATACAGACGCACACACCAACGGACGGAATGACGAAACCCACTTTGTTGCACTACTCCATAATAAAAATCGCCAAATTTTTTGTGATAAGTATACACAATACCATTGTCGACAATATTCAAGAATAATGAAAGTTTGGCAGCCGCAGTTCGAAAGGGTGTCCCAAAATGTATACAAGATTTGATTTGAATTAAAGCAAGTTAAAATTATATCTAATGGCTGGATCGCAAGTAATTTTAGACAAAATATAAAGTATAAGAAAACATTTAAATCGTTCTATGAATTCTTTAAACAATTAGTAAAATAGATTGGCGCTCAAACCCAAGTATGCCCTTTTATAACTTTAAAAAAATGGGAATATATGCAAAATAAACATTTTAAATCCTAGGAGCGGTTTTCTTAAAAACTAATTTTTAATAATTTAAATTTTAGTAACCTTTTTTTGAAAAACATATTTAGGATAAAAAATTTTAGAAAATATTAAAATACATTTAAAAACCTAGTTTCAAAAAAATTCATCAACACATTTTTGAAATATTGAATTTAAAAAAAAAAGTTTTATAATTTTTTTTAAAATCCAAAACTTATTTTTTTCAAAATTTTAATAAGCCTATTGCATTTTTGACATATAAAAGAAGCTTTTTCATAAAAATTTTGATTGAAATCCGTTAGCCGTTAGTGAGAAAATCGAAAATCAAAAAAACTATTATATTCCGAGTACGCGTTAATAACAGTTCTTGGTAATTTCTTTTTCTAGCAAAATGTACACCATGCCTACAATAACGCAAAGATTTTTTTTATTGTCATGCCGAAGATGTGGGTTCGATTCCCAGCCGTGCCACCTAAAAACAGAAATGTTTTATTCGAGGTACTGCCTCTTGCGAGGAACTGACAAATCCTCCAAGAGTATACTTGTCATGAAAAAGTGCTTCTTATTTAGCCGTTCGGACTCGGCAAAAAACTGTAGGTCCCCTCCATTCCTGCCAACAACACGCACAAAGGAATGGTTGTGAGTTGTAAGTCACTAGGCCCTGGTTCTTCACGAGCTGTTGCGCCACTCAATTTATTTATTTATTTATTTTTTTTATTGAAATCGTTGGAGCCATTTTCGGGATAAATAAGCTTTTCCTTAACGGTTGTATGGCAAGTACCGTTATTTTTGTAGCTAAACAAAAATTTCAATTTCCCCTCTGGAGAGCTACAAAAAAAACCTTAAGTTCAAAATTTGAAGAAAATCGCATCATTGGCTTAGGCTGTAGATCCAGATACAAACAGACAGACAGAATTGTGCCACCCACTTTGTTCGTGATAAATAAGCCATCTTTTAGATGATATATTTCGTTTTCCGTTATTCCAACAAACCCAAGAGCAGGAGTTCCAAAAGTAAAAATTTTACTTTATTCAGATATGTAAAAATTAATTTTTGTTTGCATTAATTTTAAAAATAAGATACAGTGTGAAAATATTTTGCATACAAAAAAAATTTAATGCAATCTCGAAAATTTGTTGCATTAAAAATAATGTTAATGCAGAATACACATTTTTTGCATTAAAAAAAATGTCAATGCAAAATTTGTTGCATTAAAAAAAAATCTGTAAGATTTGAAAAGTTTCTTGTATTACAAAAAAAAAAATGTGAATGCGATATGAAAAATGCATTAAAAAAATATGTAGCAGAATTTGAAAATTATTTTTCTAAGAATAAAATCTTATAGGGGGAAAACTTTATCAACAACCCCCAATTTCTGAAAAATTGACTTTAAATGCAAACAAATATTGAATATTTAAAATCAACGAAAGCACATACAATAATGTGCTATAGCGTTTTTGAATGCTTATAAATACTTCCTTGGTTTCTTTTTTATTTTATGTCAGGTTGTTTCTGTGAATAGTTTTTGAGAAATTTTATTTCAGTCAAAATTTTTGAAAAAATTGGTAATGTTTTTTTTAAGTTGATATTTTTCAAAGTTTTGCGATTTTTGCAAGTGATAATGGGAAAAAGTACCTTTCATTTTTTTTATTTCTCGAAAACTAAGAGAGAGAGTTTTCGGTATTTGACTAAGAATTATTGATATTGAGCATTGGATATTGAACACAAAAATAGCATTTAA
This sequence comes from Dasysyrphus tricinctus, assembly GCA_963921185.1. Lineage (NCBI taxonomy): Eukaryota > Metazoa > Arthropoda > Insecta > Diptera > Syrphidae > Dasysyrphus > Dasysyrphus tricinctus. The sequence continues at coordinate 54,139,314 of OY992532.1, read as the reverse complement.
TTACGCATTTGTTGTACCTGGGCGAAATGCATTTGGACTAAAGGTTAAAAAAAAACTTTGAATTTTATCTTTAAAGCTAAGTATACAGTTCCTTGACGAAAAGAAGCTACATGTTTTTCTTATGGGAGCGCTTTTTGCGAGAAAAAATTTTTTTGACGTTTAAATTTGTTTATCGAACTGTGAACTACCCAAAGAAAACAAATTTTATATTCACCACGATTTTTTTCGTATAAAACAATGTCACTGACATTCTTTTTCCGAAAAACAAATTGCGTTTGGCATTTGTGTTTGCTTTTTCATAGATCAGTCTCATTGAGATTTTTTTTGGAAACTGTAAACTGACGGCGAATAAAAAAAAAATTACGCCACGGACATTTTTTCTTTGTGGAAAATATTTTTTTTTTCTCAACTTGAAGAATTTTTTTACTCAAAAGATCTGTATGCATAGCTCAATGCTACAAATTTTCGAGTTTGTATTAACATATTGTATTATTTAATGCAGAAAAATTTCGAGTTTATATTATTTTTTATTTAAATGCAAATGCCTATTTTTTGTTTGCATTAAAATTTTTACAACTCTGCTTTTGTCCTCGGTCTCTCCAACAAATTAGGTATTCTTTTTTTTTAATTGAAGACTCGTTTTAAAACCAGGAAAATAAAAGTCCACTATTAAAAGCGATTCACAAAATTCAATAAATTACTTTTGGGAAAGACTACCTTCGGGTGGAAAAATATTCTTTTTTCAAAATAAAAACTGTTATTGATGGCACCACCCAAATAACAATTTGTTTGATTTTCGAATTTCTTGAAAACTATGTTACTGATTTAAATCACTTCTGTTAATCAGAAGATCCCAAAAAATTCAAATAGTATTGTGTACCAAAATGTTTTAAAAAGTATTTCTTGGATTTTTAAAATAATTTTTCTAAAGAATTTAAGAAAATTTTAAAAACTATGTTATTTTTTTGAAAAACCATAGAAGAAAAACTTTTTCCTCGAAAACAATTTTTAGAGTTTTGATAAAAAATGAACCGGTCTACTATAAAATTTAAAAAAAATACACCAAGCAATTATGTATTAACCGTACCTCCGCTTAGAATGGTATTTATCTTTATTGGATTTAAATATTTCTTTCTTATAAAAACTTGCGAAAGCTGTAAATAATAAAAAAAAAAACAATTAAAATATTTTTTTTCAAAATTGGGCTTAAAAACTTAAAAATTGCACATTTCAAAAAAAAAACGCTTCAACCATCTTCAATTGTTCGCATAAATTTATATTATTTCCAGATGACATATCTTTTTTTCAGCTGAAACTATTTAAAGAGTTGTTTTAGCATTTTAAAGAACAAATTCCATACTTTTCAATGTTTTTTTTTATTCTAATAGGGTTTTTGGGGTTTAACATTGGTAAATTCAGATTTCAATCGAAAAATTGATTTTTTTCGTTGCGAATGGAATGTGATTTCAAATTGATTTTTTGCCAAAATATGTATTTGTGTTGTGTAATATAGTTAGTGTCTATCTCATTATTTTTTAAAATTTCCATCCTCTGGTGCACTTTTCATAGAGAAATATTAGCTTCAAGATGTCTTTCAATTGTTCTGGTGTGTAATGGTGTTAGTAAAAGAGGGGTAAATCTGCCGAAAAATTCAGATCTGCAAATTTGATTTTCGATCAAAAAAAATTGATTTTTTTTGCCCATTGGAAGGCTTTAATTGCAAAAATCTATGTTTTTGAAAGATGTGAAGGGGAAAAAAATCAATTTTTGTAACCAAAAGACAACCCCATTAGATCAGCAAAATTGATTTTAAATTATATTATACAGGATAGACTTATATGTATGGAGTAACACATCGAACAAATGGTCTGCATGGTTTGAAATTTTCCATACAAATTTTTTTATAATTTTTGAAATATTGTTCAACAACGAAAACACATATGTATGTAGTTTTCTCGTGTAAGGTTCCATTAAAATTTCATTAACTCAAAAATAAAAATGATAATAAAAGTGCCTCCACACTATCCCACAAAGTATTAACACATGTCAAAATAAAGTGGGAAGAAATTTCATACGACTGCCAAATTTGTGTGATGTAACTGATTTTCATATTTTTCTTCCACACTTGCATCAAAAAATCAGTTTCACCATACCATAACCTCAAACGCCCAAGTGGGATAGAAAGTGTGATGGTTTTAGAACCGATCCTAAATATTTCCATGTATTAACACATGTCAAATCGTGTCGGATGCGCTGTCAGGTTGTGTGTGATGAAATTTCATATTTTGTTTCCACACTATTATACATGATTTCTTCACACTTTTTTGACAAGTATTAATACTCAGTGGGATAGTGTGGAATGGCTATAAGTGGTTTTACAACAAAAAATACGTAAAATTAATAACATGGTATCTTATTTTTTAATGTTGTACCTCCTGGCATAATGGTAAGTGTGTTGTAGTGCTGCCACATTGAAAACAGAAATGTTTTTCCCGAGGTTCTGCCTCTTGCAAGGAACTGACAAATCCTCCAAGAGTTAACTTGTAGAGTACTTCTCATCTAGCCGTTCGGATCGGCAAAAATTGTAGGTCCTCTTCATTCCTGCCAACAACACGCACGCAGGAATGGTTGAAAACTAGGTCTTGGTTCTCCACGAGCTGTTGCGCAACCAAATTTAATTTAATTTAATTTTAAATCTTACTTTTAATATCACCTTTTCACTGCTGAACCTAAGTCTACAAAAGATCTACAATTTTTTTTATTTTATTTGAGATTTATTTAAGGAAAAAAAGCCTTTTTTAGTTTAAATCGATTAAAGCAAATCTTTTAAAAATCCTTGAGTTTATTAATTTTGTGAAGCGTTTTAAGAACATATATTTATAATCCCATTGAAATATTTTACTCTGGCTACGAGCCTGAGATAAATTATTAATAAATAATAAAAAAGAGAACAATCGTTATCTGAGATTAGTATTTTAATTATTATTATCGTTTTTCGATAAGCAAAATAATTTTTTGTAATCGTTTTCAATTGGTTGACAAACATAACTTTTGAGTACCTACCTACCTACCTATCTATTTGGTGAGAGTAGTTTTTCATTGAGTAATAGTAGTATTTTTTCAAGTGATTTAAGCCAATGCAATAAATCAATCTTAAGAATTCTGAACGATTGCTGGCTTGAAGCAAAGTTGATAAAAACTTCTATTATTATTTGCAAAGTGAGTTCAATAAAAAACTGGATTTTTGTTGTGTATTCAGTTAATTCTGTCAATTACAAGCGAACAGAGGTTGTAGCCGGTATTTTTAGAGTTCGATAATAATTCAACGAGAAAGCACATCAGACCTAACCACCTTCAAAGAATTTTTTTTGTTTTTAAAAGCCAGTTCGTCTAGTTAACACATAAGAATTCCACGATCATATAATAATTGAGTCATTCAAAGTCACCTAACTCTGAAATTTAAAATTTTCATAGAATTAATTTTTTTTTTTAATAATAATTTGGGCAACATATTATTTGTATGTCCGCAAGGCGAACATTCTTTCTTAATACAACCTGATTGCACAGCACGGGTGCATTGTATGTTCAAGTTCATATTCCATCTAGATGGGATGAAATGTCTGTTGCCACAGTGGATTAACAATAAAAGTCCCAAAAGCGTCATCAAGTTGAAACTTGTGGTATACAAAGTGGGATGCTCAGACCCAAACGTCTAAGTAAGCTATCAAGCATTTCATCTAATATGAATTTTGTAATTTTGTATTTTTTTAAAGTAGGTACATGGTACAATATTATTGTTTACTTGGTTCGAGCTGGTATCTACTTAGAAAATATTATAATTTGTAACGTCTATTAAAGCGTAATTTAAATGCATACAAAAATATACATATGTGTGTATGCCTACATTCAAAAGAAGTGACAAATTCTCAAAGAAATTGTGGATTTAAAGCAGTGATAATATAACAGGGCCCATATTACGTATTACGAAACGAACTGCAAAACAAGATACTCAATGAAGCCTAAATACCTAAATGTACACCTGATGAATAAAGATAAATAGGTCTGAGAAATTATTTGAAGCAAATCTAACTCAACGACAGTGCTGGGAGAGCATTCATTCGAAGACTCCCATCAACCAGTTCGAAAAATCCCTTTTCAATTAAAAAGAAAATTTGCGCAAATTTTTTTGAAATCGGTTAACGTTAACACGTACCGGCAAGCACTTGCAATCTCCAATACAAAACAAATGGAGATTTCTCAGTCTTTTACTCAAAATTTTGTCAAAAGATTGAATGTGGATGGACGATCTTTAAACTTGGTAAATGATTTTAGTACCATAAGGAGTAAACAATACAATTATTTAAAATCTTTTTGAACAATATTTAGTCCGTGACTGACTAATAAACCGGAAAAATAATATACATATGGCCACCACAGACTGTCAACATCAACTCATCCCTATTGGAAAACCTTTTATTATTTATCGATTTTTTATGAAAGTAAAACCTTCTTCATAGTGCTTGCAGCTCTTGTCCATAGTAAATTAATTATAAAGTAAGTTATCAATTACGTCAAAACTGAACTTATATTTACTAAAGGTGCCGTCACACCAGGCAAGTTTTACTTGACGCAAGTACTTGCAGCAAGTAAAATTATTGCTGCAAGTAAAACTTGCCTGGTGTGACGGCCCGAAAAGTACTTGCGGCAAGTACGACTCAAAAAAGTACTTGCAAGCAATTAATTGCTGCAAGTGATTTACTTGCTTGCAAGTACTTGCGCAAGCAATGCTTGCGCGGTGTGACTAGTTCCTGCAAGCGCTTGCAAGCAAGTAAAACACTTGAAATAACTTGCCGCAAGTACTTGCCACTTGTAGGATTTGCGCTAGCAAGTTTTTTACTTGCTTGCAAGCGAACGTATGTTTTTCGATCAAAATTACAGAAAAAATCGTCTCTTTCTGCCCAGAAGTCTCTCATCAGTGTTGTAAAGTACGAATTTTCAGCACGACTTTCAAAACAGGGTCATACCAAAATGATTAATGATCGATCAGCCGCATTTTTTGGTTTCAAATGCTCCAACATAGAACAGGTTCTCGTACTGTTTTTGAATACATGTTTTTTGACAGTAATAATATGAACGACTGGATCGTACGTAATTGCTCTTAAAGTTCAAATTGCTTGGAACTTGACAGATCTTTTAAAAATATTTGAGTAATTAAAGAAAAATGCAAGGAAGCATAGAGCTCTTTCTATCAATTGTTAAAGCAACTCATCAGATTTTGATAGAAATGGGAAGAGCAATTAATGATTAAGTCGAAATAAAAAAAACCTATAAGGAAGGTACCGCTAATAACAGTTGTTAGTAAATTTTTTATCAGAAAATTCAACTCACTTGCAATCAAATCACTTGCTGCAATCAATCGCATGTTATTTTTACTAATAATAATCTACAAGAATCAATTGCCTCGATTTCAACAAATCTTCATGTTCAAAACCATTTCCTCGTAAAAAACTCTTTCTCAAAATCTGGATTATCCATTCAGATCTATTTCTATATTAAATGGCAAAATCAAACCCGCTTACACGTGCAAGTACTTTCAGAAACTAATTTCAGCAAGTAATTTCAGCAATTACTTGCAGCAAGTACTTTCAGCAATTAATTTCACCTTAAGGTGCCGTCACACCGTGCAAGTAAAGTACTTGCAGCAATTGTTTCAAAACTTTCGATTTTGAAATATTCGTGCAAGTACTTGCAGAGAGCAGTCACACCAGGCAAGTAAATTGCTTGCTGAAACGACTTTTTACTTGCTTGCAAAACAAACTTGCTGCAAGTACTTTTCAGGTCGTCACACCGAGCAAGCAAGTACTTGCTGAAATTAATTGCTGAAAGTACTTGAGCCCAACTGTTGTACATGGGCGAAACGCATTTGGACTAAAGGTCACAAAAACTTTTAATTTGAATTATATTCCACAAAACATAAACAAAAATAATTTTCTATTATTTGCGTTTTTCTTCATTTACTTATACACTAGTCAACGAAAATAAAGGAACAAATTTTTTTTTCAATTTTTGTTAGCGTTTTTTGAAGAGCTGTATCTTTGTTACGAGTGGTCATATTGAGTTGAAATAAAAAGCATTTTATAGCTTTATGTTTTTTGTTTCGAGATTTGTTTGCAAAAAATTTTTATTGAAGTACCGTTATTGCGTTATTGCAAATAATGAGACGAGATAACAAAATTATTTTTTTTTATTTTTTTTGAAGGTCCTCATTTCTATGGATAAATTTTTTTGAGTCAATTAAATGTCATGATCAGATACCTTGTTTATTCAGCTTCAATTCACTTTTTTTGGTGTTGTCGTACAATTTTTTTTGACATGGTTTATCTGACTTGGAAAGAAAAAAGATACTTTTAGCCTTGATTACCAATATCTCAGCAAATAAAGACGTTATAAAAAATTCAAATACAGTTTTGGAAATTTGAGAAAGCGTTTTGCAAGATTTTTTAAGATTTTGTAGAAATTATTTTTTTTACCCTTCACCGTTAGTTTAAAAAAAGGACTAAAAACCAACGTTTTGTGGTCTTTTCGTAAATCTTTTTTTTTCTCTGCAAATATTGATTGCATGGCTTGCGTTGGTATGCAAATTTATAGATTATATAAATCATCAATATTTTTGTAAATTTTCAAATTGATTCATCGAACCGTTTTTCCTCACCAAAACTTCAAAGTCTTACAAACCAGGTAAAGGAACAAATTGTGTTGTTCCTAAACAATGCGTAGTCGTCATCAAAATGACAAGAAACCCTCAATTCCAGTGAATTTTTTTCACAGTTTTGCATTAGTTGGATACTTTTTTGAATTGAAATGAAATAAAAAATAAATTTTTCAAAAAAAAAAATCATCTAAGTCCGTTTAGCCAACAACGAGAAAATTCAAAATAAAAAAATACGTTCTATGACAGGTACTATTAATAGTTGCTAATATAGTTGCTAAGTGTAAAATTTTATAATTTTTGGTAGTAGATCGTACTAATTTAAGTACATGAAAAAAGTTTAATCAAAATCGTAGGAGTCGTTTTTAAGCAAAAAAATATATTCCTTTGGGGTTTTTTAACTTTTGTATGGACGGTACCGTTATTTTTTCATAAATGTAAATTTTTTAGAGAGTACTAAAAAACTCTTAAATATCAAGTTTCAAAAAAATCGATCATGTCGTTCTCGAAATATTTGATCTTCCAAAAAAAAAAATTTTAAACATTTTTCAAAAATCCAAAAAATATTTTTTCAAAAATTTTGGTACACAAAACTGTTTACATTTTTTGCAAGCTTCTGTATAAAAAAAAATAATTAAAATCAGTCGTATATCGTTTTGAAGAAAGTCAAAAATTTAAAAAATGGTTCTTTGGGAGGTACCATTAATAACCATTTTTGAAAAATGGTTTTTCCACCCAATGGAAGCCTTTACTAAAATAAATTTATTGAAGTTTTTTAAAGAAAAGTTGTCGAGCCGTTTTTGAGAAAAGCACGATTATTTTTGTATTTACCGTAATAAGAAGGTTATGATGAAAAAAGTAAGAAGTGCCGAAAAAAATTTTAAAATGTTTGAACTGTCACCAGTCCCGTAAAAATGCATTGATTTCAAAAACTAAAACGGCAATCAATCACCATTTTTTATTTTTTACAAAAATACACTAGTCAAAAAAAATAAAGGAACAAGATTTTTTTTAGTTTATTTTAGTGGTTTTTGTAGAGCTGTATCTTTGTGATGAGTGATCCTATTGAGTTGAAGCAAAAAGCCTTGTGCAGCCTAATATTTCTTGTTTTGGGATGTGTTTGGAAATAATTTTTCTTACAGTACCTACCGTTATTGCTATATTGCAAGAAATGACACAAGACATAATTTTCTTTTTAAATTTTTTTGAAGGTTGTCATTTGTATAGATAATTTCGTTTTGAGCCAATCAAATGTAATGGTCAGATACCTTGTTTATTCAGTTTAAATTCAATTTTCTGTTGTTGTTGTACAGTTTTGTTTTGCATGGTTGATCTGACTTTTAATGAAAAACAAAAAATACTTTTGGTTTTGATCAACAATATATCAGAAAATAATGACATCACGAAAATATTCAAGGGCAGTTTTGGAAATTTGAATAAATTTTCTGCAAGACTTTTTTAATATTTTGAAGAAATTATTTTTTTTTTTACCTTTCTTCGTAAGTTAAAAAAAATAACTTAAAAACGACTTTTTGTGGTCTTTCGGTAAATCATTTGTTTCTTTCCTAATTTTGACTTTGAACTTTCATTAATATGCAGATTAGTATACTTTTATAGCATGAATTTTCAAATTGGTTCACCAAACCGTTTTTCCTCACCAAATTTTTAAAAAATCTTACAAACCTATTATAGCCTATTGAATAGACAGGAAAATGAGGGGTATAAAGGAACAATTACGTGCAAGGGTTTTTATTATTGAAATGTTTGTTTGGCCCATAAACATGCTTAAAACCAAAAATGCTGCTAAATTCACCCATGCGTATCTGAGAGAATGGTCACCCTGGCCACTTTTCATTATTTTTGGTATTTAGATACTTTTTTGACTTGAAATGTTCGTAAAACGCCAAATATGGCCAAGTTAACCAAACAAATTTGGTAAATTTTCGGCAGCAAATTCTTTGGATAATTTAAACCAACTTAAACACATATGTACTGGCAAAGTTTAAACTGAATTTTGAAGAAGAAGATTAGTACTTTCAGGAGTCATTGTAAATTTCTGTAAACAAAATTACAGCTCGTTGGATATGTAACCTTAAAAATAACGAAAAAGAACTTTTTTTTAAATTTTATAACGACAATATCTCAAAGACCAGAGCCGATTGGGGAAATCGGATGAGGTTAGCGCCAAAAATTACTTTTGGAACAAGTCCTACCTGCCCGTGTCAAAACCGTGTACCTAATTAAACAAAACAAACAAAAAATTTGAATTTTTTCACTTGGACCTAATAATATGGCAACTTTTATTACCTAGCATACTATCAGATTATTTTAATCGTGATTATTAAAACCATTATTCACTTTGACATAAAATTCACAGACGAAAGCGTTCCTATGGCTAAGGAACATGATTTCACTACACCGAACAAAAATATTAAAAATTTATAAAATTTGATGACATGTACATACGTATTTTACTAGCAAACACAGCTATAATATTTAACTCACATCTTCAAAAAATAATGGTTCAGAAAAAGACCAAAACGACATCATTCTCGTAAACGAAAACATTCGCAAAAGAATTTAAAGGTAAAAAAAGAGTATAGGTAGTACCGATAATGATCTTACTTCATTTAACTTCTATTCACAATTAAAATATAAGAAAACACGCAAAATATTCGCATAGGTATTTTTCAAAAATTAATAATAAATCGAAAATTGGCATGCCACTTACTTTATCTATGATAAATAGACCAAATAGAAAGCAGATAAAACCACATCTTAGAGCAAATAAATGGTCCCTCTGTTATCATTTTTAATTAATTTTCTTTAAACAAATTGCAAAAATGTATCTTTATCAGTTTTAGTTAGATGTGCAAAAACTCCCACACAAATTATTATTTTATTCAAGGCAGTTATTATTATTAAAGCAAGCAATATGATTAGGTAAAATAATATAAGCTATAACAGTAATTACCGGTTACATGCATCAACTATAATGGACAGTATGCTGAACTTAAATCCCAAGTATTTTCGATTGAAAATCGTTCGGTTCCGAAAACAAAAACAGCCAAGGTCACCGACCATTTATTTCAACAAACGCATAATCGCAACTTGAAGTGTTTTTTTATTTTTCATGGAACTTTCATAGAAAAATAATTATCAAAGGGCACCGTAGTGCCCAGCCAAGTTCGCGGCACTACACCATTTTTACAGGAACAAACTCAGGCGATTTTCAACCCCCCTCTACCTTCAGTACTAATGAAGTCAGAAACTTCAAATTCGCAGTATTTGCTGAGCTGATCAAACAAAGGTGGCTCACCAAATTTCAACTTTTTAGCATTAGTAATTCCCAAGATACAGGACTTCAAAAATCGCAAAAACCGTAACTGACTGACTGATTAACTGACTCACTGACTCACTTACTCACTGACTCACTGACTCACTGACTCACTGACTCACTGAGTCACTGACTCACTGAGTCACTGACTCACTGACAGATCATCAAAATTATGGAGCACTTCTCGACATCGTAGAAACTTGAAATTTTGCACAACGGTAGCCCTTGTGGTGCATACAAAGGAAAAATTCAAAAATCTGCAATTTTTTATTCAGGGGGCGTGGCATCCACCCACTTTCTTAAAAATTCTTATAAATTATATGGAGCACTTCCGATTGTTGTAGAACGATGAAAATTGGTAGGTCGGTAGGGCTTGAAGTACTTTGAAAGAAAAAAATCGTTAAATTGGAAGTTTCAGTTCAGGGGGCGTGGCATCCACCCACTTTCTTTAAAATTTGTATTAATTATATGGAGCACTTCCGGTTGTTGTAGAACGATGAAAATTGTTAGGTCGGTAGGGCTTGAAGTACTTAGAAAGAAAAAAATTGTAAAATTGGAATTTTCCATTCAGGCGTGGCATCCATCCACATTCTTAAAAATTCTTATAAATTATACTGTGAGCGTCAAAAAAAAGTGTACACCTGTGAACTGCGTTTTTGTAACTCTGTTGAAGAAAATAGATTCGATCTTTTAGGAAAATACTTATCTTATTTTTTAAAGCGGTTAATCTTCAATGAATTGGCATATAAAACTTAGCAAAAAATATTGTAGTAAAAATTCAATAAAATAATTACAAAAAATACTTCATTTTTATGGCGTCAAAAGAAAGTGTACACTATTCAATTAAATAGAAAAACTTAAAACCAATACTTCGTTCGCTTCCCTTTTACCCTTAGGACAGCTTCTATGCGTCTGGGGATTGACTCTACTAGCTTCCTTGTCAATTCAGCTGGGATTTTTTGCCACTCTTCAAACAAAATTGAATTTTGTGCCTTTTTGCTAAATAATTTCCTCTTTTGGATCTGTTTGTACAGTTAGGGCCTGTTTCACATTCTCTGAGTAAAGTTCTGATTAGTTATTCGACACATAAATTCTGAGGTAGGGTCATATGTTCACAAATAAAAAATTGCGTATGAATTCATAACTTAATCAGGTGGGTCATAAGACAATAATTGAGATTTTTTCTTCTGTGGACTTATTACCCTGTGCTAATATTTATGCGTCGGATATCTAATCAGAACTTTATTCAAACATTGTGAAACAAACCCTTAATCTCACAAATGCTCAATAAGGTCAAGGCCTGGGGATCGCGGAAGGTCTTCTAGTTGCTTAGAAGTACCATGGAGTAATCATTCCTTGACCAATTTCGATGTATGTATGCTTGAGGTCGTTGTCTTGTTGGAAGATCCATGAATCAGTTAACCCCAGTTTTGCGACACTAAACGACAAATTGTCTCTTTAAATATTAAGGCAATCTTCAGTCCTCATCATACTGTCAATAAATACAAGGGTTCCAACTACATATGACGCCATACATCCCCAGACAATTACCGAACCGTCTCAGAAATCCCCAGCCCATTACCGAACCGTCTCAGAAACATTGCCGTATAGCCATACCTTTCCCAAAAATATCGAAAGTGAAAGCTTCTTTATGCCAAAAAATATAAAAATTACGGTTCATCATTCTGGGAATTGATCTTGTTACTGGACAAGAGCAAAATTGCCATTTTTGGATCAAGACAGCCACCAAAAATAAGGCAACTGAAAAACACTTAATTAAACAGGTTTCTTGCAAAAAGCACGGAGGAAGTTTGGTAATGGTCTGGGGATGAATGACGTCTTCTGGAGTTAGAAACCTTGTCTTTATTGACAATACAATGAGGACTGAAGATTTCCTTAATATTTAAGGAGACAATTTGCCGTTTAGTGTCGCAAAACTGGGGTTAACTGATTCATGGGTCTTCCAATAAGACAACGACCTCAAGCATACATCGAAATTGGTCAAGGAATGGTTACTCCATGGTACTTCTAAGCAACTAGTAGACCTTCCGCGATCCCCAGGCATTGACCTCATTGAGCATTTGTGAGATTATCTGTACAAACAGATCCAAAAGAGGAAATTATTTAACAAAAAGGCACACAATTCAATTTTGTTTGAGGGGTGGCAAAAAATCCCAGCTGAATTGACAGGGAAGCTAGAGTCAATCCCCAGACGCATAGGAGCTGTCCTAAGGGTAAACGGGAAGCAGACGAAGTATTGGTTTTAAGTTTTTCGCTTTAATTGAATAGTGTACACTTTCTTTTGACGCCATAAAAATGAAGTATTTTTTGTTATTATTTTATTGAATTTTTACTATAGGTAATATTTTTTGCTAAGTTTTATATGCCAATTCATTGAAGATTAACCGCTTTAAAAAATAAGATAAGTATTTTCCTAAAAGATCGAATCTATTTTCTTCAACAGAGTTACAAAAACGCGGTTCACAGCTGTACACTTTTTTTTGACGCTCACTGTATGGAGCCCTTCCGATTGTTGTAGAACGATGAAAATTAGTAGGTCGGTAGGGCTTAAGGTACCTACTTAGAAAAAAATTGAAACATTGGAATTTTCCATTCAGGGGGCGTGGCATCCACCCACATTCTTAAAAATTCTTATAAATTATATGGAGTACTTCCGATTGAATAGAATAGAGTTATGTATATCGAAACAGTTCCAAATCATGGCAGAAATTTGGTATTTAATGATTACTGATTAAAATTTGGTGGATTTAATTGGCAAGTTTTCTCTTAGTTACCTACTGATTTAATCACAATTTTAAAATGTATGAAAACTTGAACAGTGAACCCACCATATTTTAATCAGTAATCATTAAATACCAAATTTCTGTCATGATTTGGAATTGTTTCGATATTAACTTAAAACTTGGCATATATTTTAGATCTCATTACTTTTTTTGGTTGACTTTTTACGCATAGGTAGGTTTCTTGTGCATATAAGAACTTGGCTCTTTTTTTAACATTTATGTTTTTGTTGTGATTATTCCAACGTGATAGGTTTTAAAAAATATAATAGATGTTCGACGATTTAAAATGTAAAAAGACTTTAGGAGTCATTGTTGGGTGCGGATTTTGGTCAGGCGGAAGTATCGGTCCATTCCCCTTTCGAAATGAAAAAAAAACTCTCATAACCAGGGTAAGGATTTTGTTGACCTAAAAAACTTAAAAAAGGCAAAATAAAATCCTTAAAAAGGCAAAAAAGAGGTAGTTATTAAATAAAGAGAGTATTAATATATGTAACTTAACGTTCATATAGAAGCATTAGAAAAAACACATTTTTTAAATTCGAAGTTTACCGCTTTCTGCGAGCTTTCTAATGGGCCTCTCTCTTTGAAACGAGTTGAACCCAGTTTAAACTCCGTAAATCTATTCACTTCAACGTTTTTGGGATGTTTGAAATTGACATCCCCATTCATTACTGCATTTTTTTTGCAGTAATGAGTTTAAAGTCCCGTATTTGCATTTAAAAGAGCAGTGAGCTTATTCAAAACCTAATTTGAAATCGGCCATTCGCTTTTACCAAATTTTGTTTGATATTTTTTAAATTGAGACCACTTGCTAAATTGCAATTGATATCTCTTGATAAAATAGTAGCCTTTTTCCTTGTTGTTTTTGGATCAAAATTGATAGTCTGGAAAAGATGAATTTTTGTTTTTTTTTTTATTTTGTGCGAAAGAATTGCTGCCTAAGGAAATTTCTTGAACAGAATTTACCACTCTTTTTGAAGTGTGGGACATAAATTGAACGAATAAGTAACATTTGGCTGTTTTGGTCAATGTTTGGAACAAAAGCTAATGTTGGTGAATAAAAAAAATACGTACACAGACGCTCAAAACTACCTTTTTTTGTACTTAAAGATTTTTCATCTTGAAAAGCAATGCACTTTGAGCGAAAAAGGCCAAATAATGGAAAAATAGGCAAAATTTTAGGAAAAAGGCACTAATGGGTAAGGAAGGCAAAAGAGTCTAAATAAACTATACCTATGTATATTTTTGGAATCGGGGGCACATAAAACGTATTTGTATAAAGTCGATACTTTCATACGATAACGCACAAAAAGGCAAAGTTAGCAAAATCTTATCCCTGGTCATAACGCACAGCGCTTCAGATCGATGATGAGCAACTTCTTGGGGCCGAAACGGATGGTATACGTATACATAGATATCGACGAAATTAGGTTCCAAAAGAACGACGATAATGCATATGCCCCGATCGAGATTCTGCTCCAGCGTTTTGAGAATATGATTATCTGACGAGGGTGCAACGGGATCTTTAAATCTTTTGATTTTCGTGCACTTGTCACCTCAAAACAAATATATTTTATGAGTTTCAAAATTATTAGACAGCCATTCAATTCTAAAAAGTTTTAGACTTAACTAAGACAACGGAATCGGTTGTTCAAACCTAATCATTTGTCCAACTATGTATTTGGAACTATTAAGACATTGTATTACTTATTAACCGCCTAAGAAAATCTTATAAATAAAAAAAAACATGGCTCAAATGCCATTGGAATAGTTGAATTAAATTTGAATTTAATTGTGTTGATTTGAATGATCATAGGTACACAGACTGACAGTCACTGATTGTGAGTCAAATTCGAGAAACAAAAAGGCGCGAGTCAGGAGGAAGAACAAAATTAAAATGAGTTGATCAAAACTTGTCTCTTCAATTTTTTTTATACTTTTGTTTTTATATTTTTCAAGAGATTCCATAAGTTGCAAAATTTAAACAAAACAATCATTATCAAATGATAAATTTTTAGTTTTCACTGGCCGTTTTCGAAAACGTCACCTGCGTCAAAAACAAAACGTTTTTAAAAACTGCAAAAGTTTGCTCGAAAACTAAATATCCAAGTTTTACTGCATTAGTATTATGTTCGATAATCCAGCTAGCTAAGGTTGACTGCAATTCTGCAGTAAAAAAAATCGAATTTGAATTGAGAAGCCAGAAAACGTGCTCGTTAACGCCAAATGCATTTGCCTGACGTTGATCAAAAATATTTTTTGCAAACAAGACGATATTTGACGATAGCAAAACTTTGGTCAAAAAATGACGATCAAATTAACGTTGATTTGACATATTTATGTATTATGTACTTTTAATTTTTGAAGGCATCAAGAACAGAAAATAATTTGATACAACAACAAAACTGATTGACTTAGATCGATAATAGGTGGGAAGATAAGAAATGTGTATTTTCAAAGAATTGTTGTCAACCTAAAGGTAAATGCTCGCCTTGGAAAATGTCAAGATTTTTCTAAGTTTAGTCAAGGCACTGGAAAGTTTTCCGTAGGGGAAATCTAGTCGAGTAAAATTTTTTCAAATAATCGTGAGGCTCTTTCTAGAAGCTTGTTGGGTAAGTTTTTCTACTCCATCAGAAATACTCCGTTTATGTATAACACAAACCAAAACTTTATACCCATCGTACAAATGTATGAAAAATTAAAGTACATTAATTTTAAGCCTTTCAAAAATGCATTGTAAAACCAATTCTTTTTTTAAATTATTCTCGGTAAAAAATTAAACTGAAATGCATTTCAGTCTTAATATAATTTAGGCCGAAAGGTATTAGCATTGAGTTACTATAGTTAAACGTATAGTGCCCACATGAGGCCAGTTATAAGTTATAAGTTATTGATAAGTAGGCTAGTTTTTTTTATGAATTTACATATATCTAGCTTGAAATGAGCATAAGATGAAGGGAAAATAAAAATACATTAAAAAGCGTCTGGTCAGCAAAGGATCACAGGATCGAATCCCAATTATGACAACTTAATTGTTTTATTTATTGCCAATCGAAGCAAAGGTAAGGCCCTAGTGAATTTCGATTGTTACCCTTGCTTGGTCCGTTTTACTAACAGAATTTTAGAGAAAAAAATGATTTCACGGAAAATATAAATATTTATTATCATAACACTGTACGTACGATAGTCTTTTCTTGATAAAATTTTGTTTCATTTCAGACATAATTTAAGCGAAACGCAATACGCAAATAACCGAAACTACTGTATTAAAAACAAACATTAGATATAACACAAAACGCAAGTAACGGCATTAAAAAAAAACACAAAAACAAATATTATATATAGGTTTTTTGGAATATAGTTCACCCCGTAGGAGAAAGATGAAGATCTCATATCCATTTGCAGAGGAGGATTCGGTTCTAGAAGAGAAAGAGAAAAAAATTATAACAAAAACCATGCCGATAACGGTAGGTATGTATAGGTACATGATTAAAAAAAAATACTACTTTTTTGTAATTGCGCAATATTATCAGTAAAACTTTATGCATTTATGTAAGCCAATTGGTGTTTTCTGAATTTTATTTTGTTGTAAACATGAATGGATGGGGCGAATTTTAAGCATTCTAACTTAATTTTGTTATTTTTTATGATTATTTAATATTTATATACCAACCGGATAGATTAGGTGTTGAATATACATGAGATAACGGTTTAAACCCAAGACGCTCATTATGCTGCCGACTAGGGGGTTGTATTTTGTTTGCAGTTGATGATGTAAATTTATCGAAGCTATTGCCCATTTCTGTTTCGACTATATTTTTTGTTTGTCAATCAAAAACACTCGCAGTAGTCCGATGCTCTGATAATTTGTTAATTTTGTTAACGATTTATTTTTAAAGAGGACAGAGGTTCCTATGTAGGTAGGTATGTTTTGTTTTAATAATGTGTATGCCTATGAATTTAGTTGATCTTAAGAAACATGAAATTAGCACAGTAACTTTAAGATGCAAGTTAGAATTGAATTTTGTACTTTAAATTATTATTTTGTTCCCAATTTTTTTTTTTTAAGTTTATCATTTAATTATTAAAATTTGAAGGAAGCAGGATGGCATCAATTGTCGTGAATTTAAAAAAAAATAAAGAAAATCCATTCGCAATCATAGAGTGTTGATCTATTGTAGACCCAGATGCAAAGAACTGTGCATCAAAATAAAGTGTAAATTCATGAACGCATCGTCCAGAAATGATACACAATCCTTTCCACCAAACATTCATAAATGCATCAAACCCGCATCACTTTTTGTGTAACTTGATCATTATTGCAAAATTGCATTTGCATCAAATCACTTCTTTAGATGATAAATGATCGGTTAGTTCGATTCCAAACTATCAGAAAGACTTTCAATTACGGAATATGAATGTGGTTGTGATTTATTCTTTAAAAATTGATACTTTTTTTTAAGACTGAAACTGAACGCTTTCAAGTTCATATGGGATTTGATTTTCGTTTCGGAATTTATTCTGAACAAATACTTCGATAGTGATACTTGGTTAAGGATTAAGCAAAATCGTTACTACCACAGCTCTCGAGATAACTGCTACCTATTATACAAGTATGTTTGAGAAGATTGTCGTTGACAAACTTTAATCGCTGAAAAAGTTTATCACTATCAAAGTCCTCATTAATTCAAGCATCAATCTTTTTTATGGGAAACAATCATGATTCAAGTTTATATTTTCAAGAACCAATACAAAACCATTTTATTCTGTCAAAAATTTATTTTATCATAAAGAACCATATGTAGTACAAACATACACCACCACAAGTGCATTTCAAAATTATCCAAAGTGTCCACAATACAAGGGAGACGATTTTCTTTGACGGCATCCGTCATGATAGGGGATGTTGTTTGGGTGTCTTCCAAGCAGCTGGGACATACTAATTTAATGATTCCACCGCAAGATTTTATGTTGCTATAATTTTGCGAGCAATATTATGAACATTATGTATATGTATGCACATAGGTAAATTAGTTTGTGCGTATACAAATAATTAAATACATGTACATTATGTAGTTTGGTGAACTCTGTTTGTTTACTTTATCGAAAACCGGTATGAATTGTATAAAGTAAATTTCATCAACAATTTCATTCAATTGATTCATCAAAAATTGCGCCTTTTCATCCTGTGAGAATATAGTAAATGATTGGTAGGTACATTGATTAGTTGCAATTGATTGACAATTAAAATTGGCAACAAACAATAATAATTTTACTGTTGTTTAAAAATATTATTTGTTCTGACAACAAGTCCACAAATCAAAATTTTTATTTTTAGTTTTTTATATGAAGTGTGCAACGCATATAAAAAGATATAAATTATATACCTACATTTGTTTTAACGTTATACTTATATTTTATAACTGAGTCGAGCGAGCTTAAACTTGTGCCTTGCCAATCTCATTCTATATTTATCGTATAATAAATTAAATAAATAAGAAAGCACCTAAGAGCGAAATCATAATCTTCACTGGAAATATTGTTTTGAGTAAACATGTTCTCTATTATAAAGAAAATCTAATTTAAATCTGTCTAACAACTGTATTGTAAAAACTAATTACCTAACTATCCGTTGATAGAAACAGACAGACATTTGACTTTACATTTATGTGTACATACATTTACACATGTACTTATGTAAGAATATGAATTGATTTGAAAACTGTTTCAAATTGAAAATTGTGATTGGTAAAACGAAAGGAACGTTACTTGTGCAATAGGCTGACCGTTATTTCACAAAACTTATCTTTTCAAATTAGGCATCATCCAAATAAAATTTTTGCACTTTCAAAGTTTTATTTTTTTTTTTTATTCTCTGTAACAATTTTTTTTCATACTATGTTTCGTCGTTTACTACGCTATGAATTTTAGTACAATTTTATTTTTGTCTATGAACTTTGACAGAACTTAAAAACAAACTATAAATTCCATACAAATAAAATCGTTTTATTCGAGGTTTTAATATG
Source organism: Dasysyrphus tricinctus (assembly GCA_963921185.1). Classification (NCBI taxonomy): domain Eukaryota; kingdom Metazoa; phylum Arthropoda; class Insecta; order Diptera; family Syrphidae; genus Dasysyrphus; species Dasysyrphus tricinctus. Next base: position 54,120,438 of record OY992532.1, on the reverse strand, counting down.
AACGATTCAAATTCATAGTCAAAGACTATGAACAATTATGTATATGGAGATCGTTGCTTGGTAGAGGAATTCCACCAAAAATAGTTGCCATTATTAAAGAGTCCTACAACAACGCAAGGTGTTTTGTTTTGCACAACGGGCAGCTATCCGACTCCTTCGTAGTGCAACAGGGTGTGAGACAAGGGGATGTTCTATCGCCAATTCTCTTCCTGCTGGCGATGGACGACGTATTGACGGCCAGTGTAGGTACAGCAGAGCGACAGGGCATTCAATGGAGACCGTTCGAAAGGCTCAGTCATTTAGACTATGCCGATGACATATGTCTACTGGCAAATAACATCAGTGGGCTGAACGGGATGTGCCAAACACTGCAAGTGAAGGGAGAGTCGAGTGGTCTAAGAATAAACAGCAAAAAGACAAAAATAATGCTCACAGGCCGCTCCACACAGCAGCGTATTATTCTACAGGAGACGCCAGTTGAAGTAGTGGAACAGTTCAACTACCTTGGCAGTATTGTCTCTGCAAACGGTGGTACGGATCTGGACGTTAAAACTAGAGTAAATAAAGCTCGTGCTGCCTTCGGTACTCTGTCCCCAATCTGGAAATCAAGTCAAATCTCCTTACGCACTAAGTTGAGATTCTTCGAATCCAATGTCAAATCCGTGCTGTTATATGCTTGTGAAACCTGGAAAGTCACGTCTATCATTTCGAAGAAATTGCAGGCTTTTGTGAATCGCTGTCTTCGCCATATCCTAAAGATTCGCTGGCCACAAATAATATCAAATGAGGAATTGTGGCGCAGGACAAGTCAAGAGCGGCTGGACGTCGACATAAGAAAGCGTAAATGGCGTTGGATTGGTCACACACTGAGGAAACCAAACAATGAAATTGCAAAGCAGTCCTTTGAATGGAATCCTCAGGGTGCACGGCGGGTTGGAAGACCAAGAACAACATGGAAATCAACTGTCTTAGCGGAAGCAGAATCCCAGAGAAAAACGTGGCCACAGCTAAAGTACCTTGCAGCAGACCGTGAAGGATGGAGACGTTTTGTTGACGCCCTATGCCCCAGCCGGGGTTACAGGACACGATGATGATGATGATGAACAATTAATCCATTACATACATATTTCTCAATTTTTCTGGAGTGTATGAATAAAATTCAATTAAAAAAGTCAATTGTGGCCTATCGCATTGAGTTTTTATACTAATTTGTTATAATATGCAGATATCCGTAACCATAGACTTAAACAATGCGTCTACGATTGGGTACGGAGGCATCTATTCCACCACCATGCCTGGGCGCACCGATTTCTGGAGTAAAGACCACAGTTACCTTCTTTTGATAAAAGAAAGAGCCAATTGTTTTAGCATCAAAGGCTTTACATAGTAAAAACAACTACATACTTACAACAGCCATGTTTTCATAAGAATGGGAAGAGATTAACGCTTTGCGTAAATTAAATGCACGATTGAGTTCTGTAATAGTTGAAGACTATACGCTGCAGTGGTCAAAAATTAAATATGTAGGAATTGGTGTTCAAATACTATCACCTGTCGCATACACCTTTATTCTGTTATCCTTGTTTAATAATCAACGGTAGAGCTTTACTTAAAAGATAGGAAATTTAGATCCAATTCATGTTGAGGCTATTCATATTGAGACGGTCGTTAAGAATGGTCGCAAAATTGGTAGAGATTTTCAACGGACGTCAGATGACATGATTCACATTCACAATAGAAGCTGTCTGAACTTAAATATTTTAAACATTGTTACCTTTTTTACGACGGTCCTAATATGAATGGACCCTTTAGAGAATTAAAGTAGGCCATTTTCGACGGTCGTGAGTAGGGACGGTCTGAAGGTTTGTAGAGATTTTCAAAGGGACCCATGTCTCGCACAAGGCCCATTCACAATAGATCCTGCTAATTTTACATTGAAAATGTTTACGAACCTTGCGAACGTCCTAACAACCGCTTCAAGGTGAATAGCCTGCTTAAAGTACTATTTTATGTAAAAACTATTGCTCCAAAAAAATGTCTTCAAGAAAAAGATTGAAATATTTATGTAAATTGAAATTTTTCATCGAATAAAATGGAAGAATAGGGGATATACATACATAGGTACTGATACTTGTTTTTTTTAAATACAAACAAACTTAAAAATGTGATACCTAAGGAATTTCAATAAAATCGTTCAAGTCATTAACGAAAATTACTGGGACAAGCCAAAAATAAGACTTAACACACCTCCGCAATTTTATTTCAACCAATTTGAATGTCACAGATACGAAAGCTTGGCATTCACGTTCAGACAGTCGTAGGGACGGTCGCAAGTTTTGTAGAGATTTTCAACGAACTTCAGTACACACAAGGTCCATTCACAATTTAACCTGTCAATTTTCCATAGAAAATCTCAACGATTCTTACCACCGTTCCTACGACTGTCTCAACGTGAATGCCCAGCTTAAGTATAGATTTTCTATGGAAAAAAGACAAGTTCTATTGTGACTCGTGCGTCATTATAGCCTTTTCACAACCAAGCCCAAAATCTCATCAAAATTAACTAGATTTTCCATCCATTTTAAGATTTCGTAATCTAGTAGTATATTACAACAAAATCTTCTCACAATCTAATTGGCCTATTTACAATCACACTTAATTACACATTTTTTCTCTCCCTTATAATAATTTACACATAGAAGAGAGCAGATAGAAATAAAATGCACGACTGGGTCGCACGTACTTGCTCTTATGTTCAAGACACTGCGAGTTTAAGAAAATTGTATATAAAAACATGGAAATTATGAGAGAAAAATGTAGAGAAGCATGAAATACGACATTTAAATAAGCTAAAACAACTCTTTTGACAGTTTGAGGTGAAAAAAAAGTATGCCATCTTAATTCATGATGGAATATGATTGTATGGGAAAAAAAATTTTAAAATCGTTGGAGCGGTTTTTTTTTAAATTAATTTTTTATATATAAAATTCTTAAAACATTTTTAAGAACAAATTGTGGTATGCAGATCTTAAGTAAATATTTATGTGTATATAATAACAAAATTTGAAAAAAAATTGTCAACCCGTTTTTGAGATATCGAATTTTCAAAAAAAAAGTTTGAAACTTTTTTTAAAAATCCAAAAACTTTTTTTTTGAAAATTTTCATATGCAATATTATTTGATTTTATTTGAAATTTGTATATAAAAAAATTCATCTAAATCCGTTCAGTCGATAACGAGAAAATTCAAAATAAAAAAATACGTTCTACGACAGGTACTATTAATAGTTCCAAAGTGTAAAATTTTATAATTTTTGGTAGTAGATCGTACTAATTTTAGTATATAGAAAAAGTTTAATCAAAATCGTAGGAGTCGTTTTTAAGCAAAAAAATATTTTCCTTTGCGGTTTTTTAACTTTTGTATGGAAGGTAGCGTTATTTTTTCATAAATGTAAAATTTTTTCTAAAAATATTTTAGAGAGTACTAAAACAGTCTTAAATATTGAGTTTCAAACAAATCGATCATGTCGTTTTCGAAATATTTGATTTTCAAAAAAAAATTTTGAAACATTTTTTAAAAATCCAATAAACATTTTTTCAAAAATGTTGGTACAGAAAACTATTTATATTTTTTGGAAGCTTCTGTGTAAAAAAAAATAATTGAAATCGGTTGTACCGTTTTGTAGAAAATCAAAAATAAAAAAAATGGTTCTTTGGGAGGTACCATTAATAACCATTTTTGAAAAATGGTTTTCCACCCAAAGAAAGCCTTTACTAAAATAAATTTATTGAATTTTTTTTAAGAAAAGTTGTCGAGCCGTTTTTGAGAAAAATACGATTATGTAAATTTTCCAAAAAAAAATGTAGGACAGGTACCGTTATTTTTGGTTCTAAAAAAAAAATGAAAAAAAACGTGTCGGCAGAATCACCAAAAACCACTAAGTACCAAGTTTGAAGAAAATCCATCGAGTCGTTTAGGCTGTAGACGAACAGACAGACAGACAGACAGACAGACAGACAGACAGACAGAATTTTGCCACCCACTTTTTTGGTGTTCTCTATCATCGTAATATCATGTTTGATTGTTATCTCAAATTTTTTTTTTTGCACGAATCCAAAACTTGCCTTATAGTACCTATAATCGCAAGTAAAAAGAGACTTTATGTATATTTTTATGAGTTCGTGTATTCATTCAGGTTGTGGTCATTTTTATGTTTTATTTTTAAAAAAAGAGTGAAAAAGTGTAATATGCGCAATTGTGCCTTGGGACGTATTCTTTAATTCTTTTAAAATGTCAAACAAAATCTAGATTATGGCTGGTGTGAACGATTCAAGAAGATTTTGAAATCTTGTTGCTTTGAAGATCTCTACGAACCTTGCGACCGTCTTTGCGGCCTTCACAACGTGAGTTGCCTGTTTTAAGATTGATGAAAATGTTAAGTGCCCATATTTGAGGAATTTCGAAAAATAAAATTATTGCATACGATAATTTGCACTAAAGTAGCTGCCAACGTTCAGACACAGACAATAGTCTAAGAGCTCGCAACATACTTTTGGCATGAAAGTAAACCATACGATATTAATGTTTGTTACTGTTGCATTTAGACTGTTGGGTACCTAACCACTCGAAATAGGTATATCTCAAATGAAAGGGTTGGACACCCTAGGTGCAAATATTTACATGACAGTCTTTTAAGTGGCTCCGGAACTCCCGACAAACGCGATTTATGCAAGCGGCTAACCAGCTAATGTTTCGTTCTTTTCTTTAGATTTCAGGATCAAAGTTTACGCCTATAGAGTCCTAAATTTTCAATCAATGGATCTTATTCTTTAGTAAATAAAAATTGTATTTCAAAATAAAATGCGAATACTTCGAAGTGTTTCAGTTCTATGTCAGCAAAAAATATAGTGATGTCCGTTCTTTGTAACACTTTAAACCGAACTATTGATTCAAAGGTCGATTCATTCGGATTGAAAAATAGAGTCAATACCTATTTGGTTAGGTGGCAATAATTTCTCCCAGCTAGTGCTAGGTTTTCATTTTCTTCTAGCAAAAGACGTACATATTTTTTACAATGTGTTCCGAAAAAGAGCTTCTCCTGCTTTACATAGCACCAGCAATTTTACATAGGTACTATCAAAATCTCTCTTCCGTTTGCAAAAGAAAAATTGAAACCTAAAATAAAAATTGTATTAATAAAATAATAATAATAATAAAATAGCCTTGCTTTTTGCCTTGATCATCAGATTCAATGACACTCAGTCACGCTCATCTTGAACAAAAAAAAACGACACATAACTTTTTATTTATTGACCCATCAATCAATTTAAGAAGTGAAATCACTCCAAGAAAGTTTAATCAAGCAAAATGAATTTAATAAAAATCGTTTAAGCTTTGCCCCAGTTAAACTATTATCACAATTAAAATGAACGTAATGTATCTAGCCAGATGTTCCGAGAAGACACATATTGGACCAACCAGAAACAAGGTAGATTTCTAAACGAACCCCTTCAATTGATTAATAAAAGTTTTATAAACATCGGAACACAGCCAACAGTGAATCTTGTTTTAACAACCGATGTGGGAAGTGAGAAGTGAAGAAAACTGCACACAAAGGACGAATTTAGAAATTAATCGATATTTTCTTGTGTAGGTACCTAAACAGGTAGGTACCTATTATCCCTAAAAATAGAATTCTTTTGAAAATTTTACTTTGATTATGAGCTAGGGCTATGGAATCCTAAAATAAGTAAAACGAAATCTCTGTAAAGTAGTTTGTATGAAAGTAGATTAAAAAATAAAAGTAAAATTTATAAAATTTACATTTCCATCATGTCCGACAAAGAATCCAGGACGATTTGCCTGTCGTAAATCCTGATAGCCACTTTCTAGTTCAGTGTAAGACATGTTGCAATTCCAAGAATTTTGTCCTGGTCATTCGATAATTTATTTATTTTCTTTTGTGTATTGTAGATTCTGATTTGATTTTGATTCGAATTTGGATCAAGGACTTGTTAACAAGATGATTGGGGGGAAAGGGTAAAAAATGATAAAATGCGTATTTAGTAGCACATTGACTTCTGCGGTTTATGTTAAAATCAATTAATTTATCTTCATTAATCGGGGGTGTGTCGACTTCTTTGTTTTTTTCTTTTTTCTTCTGATTGTTTTTCTTTTTTACTGTGAAAAGGCAAATTTGTTTAGGAAATTTACCAAAAAATAATGTTATAAAAGTTATAGCAAAATCTGATTAGTTTTCACTTTTTTCACACTCGCCACAGAAGTTACAGGGAATATTTAATTATTTTCCCTTTTTGTTGATACATATGCAATAAAATTGTTATGTAACAAGAGTTTTCCTTGGAAAACCACGCGTTCACTACAGCAGCAGGTTTATTCGCGGCGCTTTGATGTCTGGCTGATTTGATTTTTGGTTGCGACACAGAAATGGAAAAACTTTTATATCAAAATTTTTTAATTTGCAGTAGCGCATGTCAAAAAAAACAGCTGGTTGAAAACAGCTGTCAAACGGCAGCGCGGCGCCAAATAAAATGCGGCGAGAAATAACTGTGCATTCAGAAGTTTGTTGACGTAGGCGAATTGAATTGTTTATAAACAACAACAAATCGATGAGGGTGATTAATTTGTTTTTACAGTAGCGTAGCGTTGCCACTTCGAAAAGAAAAATTTCTAAAGTTGCGAAATATCATTCAACAAAAATGCAGTACCTGCTTATTGAACTTTTCAGCAGTAGATTTGTAACTAAAAATAAAAATACAAGAATGGTATTCACGGCGTCATCGTAAATCCTCGCGTTCCAATGTTTATTCGCTATGCTATCTAGCTATCCCAAAAATTTTGAGATAACTTGAGTTGTTGTTGCGTCAGCTGTTATCAGCTGTTTTTTAACAAGGGATTACAACAACACAAAGCTATCCGGATAACTGAGAATAGCCAGAGGAACGTGCCTAATGTAGTAAAGTTGTAAACTTCGTAAATCTGGCTAATTTTCCTTACAAATTGTGACAGATTAACGAAGTTTAAAACTTTACTACGTTTACGATGGCTTTACGCCGTTGTATGAATACCCTTCATATTTTTGAAAAATAGGTATGCATACATTTTTACTGTACTAATAGAGTTTTCGTTTGGTTACGGAAGAAGTCTCCGGAACTCTCCGATTCAAAATGCCAAACGAACGAGTTGCAACACTATTTTTGATTCTGAAGTCCGTATTTGTTGTATTTTTTTATCTGGTTGTTGCTTACTTGTATCCAAAGCGTTTTGGATAGGTTTTTGTTGTTGTAATCTTTTTAAAACACAGCGCATGAGAAAACAGCTGTTGGCAAAAAAGAATTCTCAAGCTATCGTAAACATTTTAGGATACGAAGCTTCCCTATGAAAAAAGTAGGAAAATGTAGCCGTTCAAACACAGTCGGTATTTACATTGCCCGACATTTCCAGTACGTTTTTTGTTTTTTTTTTTTTTGATGGTGGAGGGAATAGAAGGGAATTAAAAATGAAGGGAAAACAATGTACTGTCGTGTATTCCAATATAGGTTCTCTATGGCAGGCCCCATGAGTAAAAACCTTTATACTAAGAGCCCACAGCAGATTTTGGGTGTGAATGATAGCAAAAATTAAGTATTGGCGTCGAAAGCTTCATTAAAGGTTATTCAAAAAATCAAAGTCTTGCAGTCCACAACTGGAGCCTTTGCGAGAAATAGTGCATCGAAAAAAGAAAAAAAAAATATGAATGCATCTTCGAGGATAATCGTTTTAGCCGACATTGGTTTTCACCCCTCCCTAGATAAGCTCCGCAGATCCCATATCACGGAATCTGAGATCATTTGAGTGTTTAATTCGCTCTGCCAGACTGTTTAAAAAAACCGTTTTTCAGTTATAATTTTAAATTTTTTAAACGGTCTGATAGAGCGAACTACACACTCAAATGGTCTCAGAATCCGTGATATGGTATACAAAACAAACTATTTGAACCCAAAGATACTGGTATTATTTCGCCAAATGACGAGAGCTATGTATGTGGTACCATACAATAAACAATAAAAAAACTTTTTCTAATAAACATTATTTTAATCTTAAACTTATTAAATAGAAAATAAATAAACTGATGTTTTCAATTAAAATTCCTTTTCAAGCCAACTGTTAATTATAGATTGTCATTTAACTGCTGCTGGTTAGGTCATCAAAATCCATATCAACTATAAAGAAAAAAAAAATGCAATCATGTCATAAAAGGGTACATAGTATAATGCTTCAAAACAATTCCTACCACCTGATTCTCCAAGTGCATTTGAAGTGTTCAAGCTCAGTGCTGAAGTCGACAATGATGATGTTGTTGTGTTCATTGAACGAGTTTCGACGAACAACTCTTCTGACTGGTCCTGACGCTTCTGCACAAGGTTCCTAAGGTAGGCTTTCATTTTGTTGATGCACTTCGTGTCTTTCTCGATGCCTTTTATCGCGGCCGCCTTGAATGTTTGCAGTACATTTATTTCTTCTTTAATTTTTCGTATACGTTCATTGTTTGTAGTCCACTCCTGCACCTCACATAGCGCACTTTGTTCACTCTGGAATCGTGTGCACTTTTGCCAAGATGTTAACAGTTTATTGGGATCTTCAAAGTATACACGCATTTTGTGTGGCATTGATTCGTTTATTTCGATGCCATTGAATGGACGTTTGTGTATGGGGCATGTTTTTGAAAGATTGCATTCTTCGCAAAGCACATGACAGCATAATCCTACGAAAAACTTCACTGTGTTATTTTCGTATTTCTGAATACCGCACTTATTACAATGCAACCACATTTTTTTTTTAAATAAAAGAAGGGTATTTTCACAAATAATTAACAATTTTAACTAAACTGACTCACAAGTTTTTATTTTTTGTTTTTGTTTAATAATTATGGATTGTGGGAAAAAGCCGTTGAGGTATAAAAGCAATATGTCTGATTTAGTACTTCCGCTAAGTTGTCAAATTGTATTGCGCGTTCAGGTTTTTAATAACCCTGTTCCATGGTTTAGTCCCAAACAGTTTCAAACAGTTTCAGACCGCCAGATTTGGTGCGGACCAGTACAATTTTTCAAGTGTGGAACGACTTCGGACTAAATCTGGCGGTTTCAAACTGTTTGAAAGTCGGCAAGGAACAGACCTAATATGTTCGTGCTTAATTTGAACCAGTTCAGCACTGAACACACATATTTTAAAAATAATGAAATTTTTAAAAAAGAAACAATTCAGTTTTCTAAATATTTCCCTATTTCTTTTCTTTAAATTTACTACGACCGAAAATATTTAAGCAAGGAATCCAAAAAAAAAGGAGAATAGGAAAAAACGGTCAAAACGACGAGACGAGCTTTTTTCACAAATTTGAAATAAGTTGCCATAATAACAACTACTGTAGGTAGATAAAAATACCTTTTCAACGACATACATTCTCGTTATTGGTTCCTAGACCAGCTTCAATATATTTTTCCGATTGTCCTTTCATTCCCACTTTTTGACAGGAAACCAAAAAATCGTTATTTTATACTCACATTACATGTTTTGCATTTACTTTTTGTGAATTTGAGAACCCAAATTGAATTTTTTCTATTCTCTATTCCTTACAAATGATGATAAGTATATGGGTTTAACACAAATTGTCGTGACAAACAATTTCGAAAAATTAATTCGAAGTGAATATAAAAATTTGAATTCACTTGTTCAGTTTATATATCAGAGCGCTCAACTGAGCAGACGAATCCAAAATTTTTTTTACTTGGTATTTATTTTTAGTCCAAAGTTATGTCAAAGTGCATATAAAAAAAATGTTTGACACAAGTTTGGACCAAAAATCACAGAAACCCAAATTAAAGGATCAGACCTATTTCATTTTAAGCGAGATTGGAATTTGTTTTCAATTAATTTATTACTTGGAGTGCACCACACAAAAAGTCTAATTTGTGCTGAGAATAACATTTTCTAACACCAGCAGCATTTAAACGCACTTACACACCGAATTAATAAATATTTAAATGGGATTTTTGATATGGGATATTTTTAATTTGTGAGATTTTGTACAAAACCTTCGAATGATGAATGGAATATGATATGACGGAACCAAAAATATGGATACATTGAAAAAAAATGTTGGAACTGCTATAGTGCATGCAATACAAGTCAATAAAAAACTCCAATAAACGCAACTTATTTGTATTTTATGAGGTTTATCCAACAATACTTAATAAGTTATATAAAAATGTTGTAAAAAAAAGACTACAAAAGTTATTTCTTTTCATAATATTTGAAGACAAGTTAATGATCTTAAAATAAAACACAATACAAAAATTAAATACATTATAAATAAACTTACAAATCTACATAACTCGATAATAAATTATTTTAAAGCTACCTTGACGCCAGCTAAAACCATCTCCCAACTGAATCCGTTTCTTCCTTCTTCCAATATCAATTTACACGAACTAGGAATCTTTGTTAGTAATTCATTGAACGGGGTATACTGTTTCAAGCAGGCAGAATCGCCAACAATTACGAGCTTATGCTTAGACCTAGTAATTGCAACGGTAAGACGACGTTTGTCCTCAAGGATTTCCACTCCCTTAATTTTTTCCAGGGTCTTACATGACGACGATCCAGTTCGAGTACACGAATAGAATATAATATCTTTATCCCGTCCTTGATATTGATCAACAGTGTTCACTTCCACATTGGCAAAATCCAGTTCACTCAAGGATTCACTATATCTGCTGGAGATTCTTTTCAAAAGATCTACCTGTGCTCTATAGGGGGCGATAATTCCGATGCGACTTCCATCGAAACCGGTTTGCAGAATTTCTTTGACGAGCTCGAAAATTACACCTGCATCGCAGTAGTTTGTGTATTTGAATATCTGTGCGTTCGTGGTGAGATCTTCTTCTTTTATGTTCTCTTCTTCAGAGTTTCTTCGGAAATTGGCAAATCGATTAGTTCTTTCGAGACAATCTAAGGTATCAATGAACACAACTGATTGATCAATGTGACTCTGTAGAGCTCTTTGCTTCCATTTTGCTGAAGTTATAGGTTTCTCCAACTTCATCACTCCACTGGAAACTCTCGCATCGTTACATTTCAACTCTCCGTTATAAGTCAACTCATTAGCCAATTTTGTGATTGTTTTATTCATGCGATACTGCATCGATAAAATGAAAGTAGCTTCAGTGGAATCTAATCGTTTGAATAAACTTTCATCAGCTCCAAGGACACGCGCCTCCTTCGACCGAATCAGAGGTGGCAGCTGATCAGGATCTCCCACCAAAATGAACTTCGATGCGAAGAACAGTGGCCTTAAAACAGTAGCCTGAAGCACTTGTGTGGCTTCATCTACAATGCAATAGTCAAATTTTCGATGGGTAAAGATTGTGTGTCCAGCTCCGAGGCACGTCACACCCGCTATATTAAATGAAGAATAAACCTTTGCCAGTTCATCTTCATTGCGACACTCAGATGTGTGAACTCTTTCAGAGTATTCCTTCAAATCCGGATGTACCCTTGAATCCGACCCTAGTCGGATTATCTTCAATTCCTTGAATTTCTTCAACCGCAGAAGGAGATTATCCACAGCTGAATGAGTATGACTGGTGATGATTATAGTTTTTCCGATGAGATTTAGAAGCCGTACTATACCGACGAGAGTTTGAGTCTTACCTGTCCCTGGGAGACCTTTGATTAGCATAAAACTATCTGTGGTTAAAGCTGCCATTGCAGCTTTACGTTGATTGCTATTCAAGGATCCCAAGAGTTCCAACCCAGTTTCGGACAAAACATTTCCTGAAACTTGTTTCGTAAAGGTTGGCTGCGCACGTTGGATTATTATAGAACGCAGTTGAGTACTGTTCTCGCAGTTGTCCAGAAGAACTCCCAAATTTGTGTAATTGAAGATTTGCTCTGACTGTGATTCGTGCTTGTCCACTATGAATGTCTGCCCTTTGTAGTTGTTTTCCATATTTCGTTCAAGATTGATGGTTATTGTGCATTGAGAAAGGTCATAAACGAAGCCGGAGGCTATTGATACACGCTTCGTCGAACTTACAATCACATATTCACCAAGGGATATCTAGAAAGATATTTTTAGTTCTAGAAGAGCGGATAATGATGGATGCCTTAAACTTACCTCAAAAGTTGTTATGTCAATAAGATGATTATCTTTCAAGTGGAAACAGTGTTGATACCTTCCTTCATGCAGTGCTTCTACGCTTTTCAGATGCAATTCAGTTATAGCCCTTCCGTTTTTCTCTCTTGTCTTTGGGGAATCCCTCCAGATGCTTCTTAAATAGTTTGACTTTTTTGCTTCTTGTTCCTCCAATGAAAGGAGACCACACCACTTGGTAAAGTAACCCAAATCATCATCTGTGAGGTGGAATGTGCTCGCTTCAGATACTTTTCTTAGGGGATGTGTTTCGGAAAGCTCAAAATTTGGATCAACTTTTCCAAATGCAGAGCAGATTGTCGCATAAGGACAGTTTGCACAAGCACTTGGATGGGATATCGGCTCGGGTAGTTCAAATGGTTCAAATTTTTTTTCAGGCAGTGCTAGGTACTCCTGGATTTTATCCTTCGATGCATCTAAGTAACGAGTGAGGAAATAACTGAGTTCATTGCGTAAGACTATCAGATCTCGCTTTTCGTTGCGAGTTCCATGGATTTCCTTCATTATTCCTTCACGCAAATAGAGAAGCAATCCAGAGTCAGTTTCTTGACCAGCTGCGGTAAGCATCATTTGATAAAGGATCAACTGACCCTTGTGTTCGAGCGAGAAGGATGCACGGCCAGTTTTCAACTCAAGGGGGAGTACATTTTTGGAGGAATTTCGATGAATCTTCACTGAAACATCAACTTTGCCTTTGAGTCCCAGCTGAGGAATCCAGAGGTTTTCCTCTATATCCCTAATTTGATCTATTTTTTCCTTAAATATACCTGCTGGGAGCTACTTGAACTTAGATAACATTCGCATTCCATTGACATCATTTCCTTACTTACCATTTCAGGTTGTTTTCCTTCGACATATTGTTGAATGAAATTGAAAATGTTCTCTGTGAATTTCTGGACTTCGAGGCGAGCCTCTTGTCGGTTCATTTTGCAGTCGTACAATGTGTAGATAGTTTGTTTGGATTCGAGAATTTCTCTGGACACATTTTCGATGTCTTGGCGAGTCTTGAGGGACTTTGCGAGGACGGTTTGGAGAACTTCATGGACCAAGGATCCAATAAACATCTATACAATGATATAATTCAAAATATTATTTTATGATTATTTTACTATATAGGTATTTACAATTTTATTGTTTCCCTCTAGACCGCGGAATCGATCTTGAAGAACACCTTTGCGCTGGCAGAAAAGGGCTCCAACCACTGAAGTTCCAGAAATCAGAGTATCCGGTTTGGTTATGATAAAACCATTATCTTTGTCAACTTTAAAACACTGATGGGAATCATCCCATACAGCTTGAACTGAGACAAGCTCTTTGGGTGTGATTTTCGTTCGACACCATGGCCCTTGGAGACGTAGTTCGGCTTCTTTCGTTGGTTCATCTTCCCCACAGAGTTTCAGAATTAATTGATATGTCTTTTTATCTTTTTCGACACTCATAACTATGCATCGATACCAATTGCGTAGATCGAGTTGGGGTTGTTTACATTCTTCGGGCATGTCGAAGTCATCATCGTCGTCGAGGAGGAACTCGTAGTTTTCGTTTTGGGTGGAGCAGTTGTCCATTGAGACATCAGCATTTGTACGTTGTTTTTTCGAGTTCGAGGATTGATATAGTTTGGTGGGTGAGTTTTCGACAGACGATAGTAATCTTTTATTTTCGCAATTTGCCATTATTTGAAAAGGTGGGTATTGGGGCTGCAGAGATGGAGATCGTATTTTTTTAGGCGGGAGTATTTTCAAATTGTAGAAAAAAAACCCTTCCCATTTGTTTCTAAATTCAGATCTGTCAAATTGGGTTGACACAAGATTCCGAGAGTCGAATGGCTAAGGCCAGAGATGAAGGCGAATTCAAAAGCTAATGGCGCATATACACGTGTGACAAATTAGGTCTGTTCGCGTACTCACACAAAACAGCCAAATTCTACCCAAACCTACCCAATTTATGCTATGTTTCCACCAAAGGTTTATCTCGGATTAGATTTAATAAATCTTTTTGGTGTTTTCACCGCACAAAAAGATTTAAAAAAGATTAAATTTGACAGCACCTTCAAAAATGCAAATGGCGTTCCAATTTTTCTTATGAAGTGCGAATGAGACAGAATGTTAGATTCGTGTGAAACAATGAAGAACTGAATGCGAGTCTCGAATGAATCGTTCAGGACCATTTAAGAAAAGGTTAGTTCGATTTGTAAAACTATTTGTCTTAGGAAGATTTAACAAGATTAATTTCTAATCTTCAAGATTTACGAAATAAATTTGTATGGTAAATCTCCGAGATTTGAAGGAGATTTGAGGTAAATCATATTAAATCTCAGATTAGCGTCAGGTGGAAATGTAGCATTAGACCAAAGCTGTTCGCGTACGCAAAAAATGTGTAGTTTTTGGCAGAAGAGAACGCACACGAGAGAGCAAAAAATTTCCCCTTCCTGACAATTTTTGCCAAATTCTGCCCAAAGAATTTGTTTGGGCAGAATTGGTAAGTGCTGTGTTCTGTGAGTTGAGAACAACAACACAAAACCAAAATGGCTGTTGTTTACTTTTAGTTTTGCTTTTTTTTCTTGGTAAAATTGTGTTTTTTTTTCTTATCGTTCGTTGTTTTTTGTATTTAATAAATTTATTCATCTATTTACTAAGAAGAAAATGTGACGAAATTGAGAATTTCTTGTTACTGTTTATTGTGAAGTGCTTTTTGGTTGAAAAAAAAAACTGATATTTCATAACAAAAAACTATTTTTTAATAATAAAGAAATTTTGTTTTATGCTATGTTCCCACCAAAATGAAATCCGAGATTTCGGTTGAAAACTTTTGATATTTCAAGTTGATGGAACAAGATTTCATGGAAATTTCAACGAAATCTCAATGAAAACTCTAGATTTCAACGAAATCTTAATAAAATCCCGCTCCACCAAGTCGAGAACTCCAAACTTTTCAGCTGAAATCTCAGATTTCGTTTTGGTGGGAACATAGTATTAAAGTGTATTTAATTTTTTTTTTGGAATCCTAAGTTTGTGATTAGGCGTGTTTTTTTGGGATTTCATATATAGTACAGTGAGAAATTTCCATAAAAACGCATCCGCAGCGGCCTATATTTTTGTATTTGCAATATGGTACGCCTGAACAGCTGTCACGACACAAAAGTGAATTTTGTGAAAGTTAAAAGTAGAAATAAACCAAAATTATTAACAAAAACGAACATATTTGCAAGTTAAATGGGAAATATAACTATATATTTATATAATTTATGGTTTTAATCAAATGTTTGTGTCCTTTTTTTCTTTATTTGCCATTTTCAGATACGAAAATTGATTTTGCAGCTATAAAAGAAAAGAAAAGGGGTAGGGGTGTGTTGGTAGACTATGGTCAAAGTAAAAAGTCATGATTTAGTCTGCTATTACACGAAGACTTTTTAGTTGAGATTTTTCGAAATTTAATATTGTGAAAGTGAAATCAAATTTTGTTTTCTGACTCAAAAGTCGTCGTATAATAACAGACTCAATACACATGGAGTAGATGACTTTATTAGCGATAATTTTATAAATTAAAATAAGGACATGATTGTATGGCTTATTTTAATGCATTTACCTAGTTTTCCACTGGAAATTTTCTAACTCACCAATTTTACCGGATTAACTGAGTACATTAGTAGCCAAATAAGCCTGAACCTTCCTTGAACTTCAGTTAGTTTCAGCTGTACTAACTGGTTCAAAATTTGATCCATGGTTCAGCATTTGTGACTCATCGATTTTATCGGATCTACTGAATGATGCTGTAATAACAATTTCAAGCTTGACCCTTGTTGAACCTCAGTTAAACTGCCGAAATCAGTGAGCTAAAATAATTGAACCACGCATCAAAGCTTGAACCACGTTTGTACAAGTATCCTTTCCACCAAAAGCAGTGACTTAAAATTGCTGAGCATCGGATCAAAATTTGAACCATGTCTATACAAACTGGTCCCTATAGACCAAAGGTTTACAAAAAGAGCTTTTCATATGAGCTGCGAATAGTGAATTTTGAAATGGGAATGATCGTGAATTTTGACCTTCCATTCCCTTGAGTAATTTGTTTGGTTGCCTATAGAAGAAAATGTGAAGAAAAATGCTTTGTGAAATGCGTCTTGATGTTGTGGTTTGCCAATGATCGTTTGACAGTCGGCAGAATATATCTTGTTTGTCACTTATAAATAAAAATGCTAAATTTTGCACTTTGAACTAATTTAAGGCAGCATTTTTTTTTTTTGCATAGCATAGGATAGGATCATTTTTTCATTTTGTCGAAAAGGTAAAACAAAACAACCATGCACTTACAAACGACCCTGTTTAGACTGTAATTGCTCACTACGCCACCATGACGTAAATTTATGGGTGAAATTTTCTCTTCACCGATTTCTTCTACAAAAACATGATCTTGACGAAGTGAAAAGTTACAGCCTAAACAGGGCCATTCATTCATCATAATTCTACTCTACGAACACAGCCATCGAGAATTCGAGACACATAAAAGTACCAGTCGTACCAATGACGACACACAAAAATCCTATTTAATTGAGTTCGATACTCGAACAAACGTCAAAAGTTTATCGGCAGCGGGATTCTACTTTAACTTTTATCGGCAGCGATTTTGCTGCCGATGCTGTTTTTGTAATTCATATAAAATTTCACTGTGCTGCGGATAGCTTTTCCAATAAAACACACCTATTAATAAATTAATACAAAAAAAATGCCAAATTTGCTGTGGGTTTGTTTTCTTGATTTCTTATGAGGTTCATTGTTTACTTTTTGTTGACGTTCAAAAAGTGGTAGAAATTTTGGTTCTATGCGTTCGTGTACTTTTGCACAGTTTTATTTCTCTCTGAGAGAATTGCATCTCCACTCCCCAAAATTTGACAGACTGCCCAATTTAGCCCAGAAAGTACCCGAACAAACCTATTGCTATAATTTCTTTGGTTATCAAAACTCAATTTCTTCCAATTTCAGCCCAAAGTCATGTCAATGGGCCTGCACACACGAGATTAATTCTGCCGGGTAGAAATCTGCTTCAATACTCCACTTCAAGCACACACAGGTTGAATTATTCTTGCAGAAAAAATGTATACGTGTACCTCTTTTCACTGTGTTAGTATTTTATGCAGTGTGTAAAGTTGTGTGTGTATCAGTTTTCTACTTCGTTCTTCCACTCCAAACATTGTAGAAGATTTTATGCCATTTCATACCGCACACTTCACTTCCCTCTCCCCTGTTTTCTGCCGGCAGAAATCATCCCGTGTGAGCTTGGCCAATGTTCATATGAAAAATTTGCAAACATATAAGAAATAATAGGCTTCTTCTAGTGCATTTCTACATTCGCTTGAAAAAATTCATGTTAAATACAACAACAGTACGGAACTTTACCAAATTTTGTTCGTATTTTACTATGGTGGACCTTGAATATTAGAAATTAATCTTGTCAAATCTTCCTAGAACAAATGGTTTAAGAAATCGAACTAACCTAATCTTACATGGTGCTGAACGATTCAGCACCATGTAAGATCAGCGATTCGGTTCTTCATTACACTGAGGCTCCATTGGCAATTTTTGAGGCAGTTTCAATTGGAATAGGAATGGCAATTTATTGCTTGCCGCTGTGGCTCCATTGGCAATTTTTGAGGCAATTGCAATTGGAATAGGAATGGCAATTTATTGCTTGGGTGGGCATTTTCATTGCCAGGCAGTTTCAGTTATAAAATGTGTGTATAGAAATATTTGACTGCAAATGCTGTTCAAATCCCCTGTTTTTAATAAAATTTAATTTTAATTCACTATATTTTGTCATGTGCATTCTCATATTCTACGATTTTTTCAATAAAGAAGCCATTCACAATTACGGGGAATACCATTTTTCCTCAATTTATTGCCTTGAAGATGGAAATCAATATGTGCCTCTCATCTTCTAGGCAATATTGCCATTGACAAAGCGTCTCCATTTGCATTATTAAAGGCAATAGCAATGAGTGAGGCAATTTATTGCCTCAAATATTGCTAATGGAGCCGCTGGGTGAGTGGCGATTTTCATTGCCAGGCAATTTTAGTTATAAAATGTGTGTATAGAAATATTTGACTTTAAATGCTGGTAAAATCCCCTGTTTTTAATAAATTTAATGTTATACTATGTTCCCACCAAAACGAAATCTGAGATTTCAGCTGAAAAATTTGGAGTTCTCGACTTGGTGGAGCGGGATTTCATTAAAATTTCGTTGAAATCTAGAGTTTTCATTGAGATTTCGTTGAAATTTCCATGAAATCTTGTTCCATTAACTTGAAATATCAAGAGTTTTCAACCGAAATCAGGGATTTCATTTTGGTGGGAGCATAGCATAAGTTCACTATATTTTGTCATGTGCGTTCTCATATTCTACGATTTAATTAAAAAAAATCGAAAAAAGAAGCTATTCACAATCACGGGGAATCCCATTTTTCCTCGATGTATTGCCTTGACGATGGAAATCAATAATTGCCTCTCATCTTCTAGGCAATATTGCCATTGCCATTGACAAAGCGTCTCCATTTGCATTATTAAAGGCAATAGCAATGAGTGAGGCAATTTATTGCCTCAAATATTGAAAATGGAGCCGCTGGGTTGGGTGTGTTTTTTTACTTGCCCGAACGGGCTTAGATGAAAAAAACGACGTCGGGGCTAAGCAATTTACATGTTAAAAGGACCAACTTATCCCTCGGGCCTAGCTAAGCCCACAGAATTTTCGGGGCTTAACTTTAGCCCAGATAAAAACTGTGTTACCTTCATGAATTTCATACATGTTATCGATAGTTTGTATGGAAACTCCATTTTTTTCTGTAATGCCGTCGCTAAGCCCCGATGTCGTTTTTTTCTTCCACTTCCCCCGGGCTTGTGAGAAAATGTCACAAAATCAGTTTCACCACTTCTTGTGACTTGTGAGGACGTATCAGTGATGATGCGGAGAATAGGGCTATTAATCTTAACTGAGATAAGCCCTTGGTGGAAACACAGCATAAAAAGCATCCTGCAACCAAAATCAAAATTTTGGGAGGTAAACAGTCCTGCTTCGCAAAATTCCTACCTTCTTAAAAAAATATATAGCTGAATGGATTCATTGTGTTATTCGCCGCAAAACGAAGATTTCGAGTCTCGAAACTAATTCTTTTTTGACACTTGTATTACTGTTGTATTTTTTTTTTTAAAGTAACCATAGCAATGGCCAAAAGTGAAAACAAAATCGTTACAAGAATTTATTTAATTTTTAATTCAATTAGTGTGAATGTGAATTGCTTTGCAAACAACTACATAACAGTACCATAAAGATTACCAAAAAAATCAGGAGAAATGGCTACAAATCGTCCGAAATATATATCAATTTATAAAATTGATGGAGTTCCAATTTTGCCGCCTTTGGTAAGTAAAATATTTGTTCCAAAAAAAAAGAATATCTTTATTGCTATCGTATCGTAACTCCTTAAAATTTAGATGACTTCAGAGAAACGCCGGCAAATGATGGTCTTCAAAGAGTTGGCAATTCAATTGGAAAATGCTAGAAAGAAGCAACAAAATCTTGGCAAATCGTCAATTGGTTCGGAGCAGTCATGTAACCTTCTTCGTCACGGTCACAGTCACATACCCCAGCCTAGTCAGACACCAAGAAAGCAATTTATCGAAGCCAGTACGTCTACTGCAGCTACAGCATCGAAACGAGAACGAGTTGGTAAACTTCGCCAAACTGACACCCTTGTCTATGACAATCGAGCCAATTCTATTATCCTTACACTTGAAGGATTCGAAGAAGAAACCGACTTCCAGTCGATGGTATTGAAGAGGCCCCACAAATTAGACCAAAACGACAACAAGATCTCCCCTGACGTGCCTAAGTCTCCAAACAAAGATGAATCATCCCCTCAAAACCCAATCAAACCCCAACCGTATGCCGCATTCATTCCGATACCCTCGATTTGCGTTAATCCACCCACACCTTCCGTCCAGAACAACCCAATTTGTGCGACCACACCATCGAAGCGCCTCTGCAGCAGTCCTACTCTCAAACCAGACGAATCAAATCTAATTCGTTCGAATTCATTTACTCTCGACGGCCCAAGCAACGCCCTCCTCGAACACATCAAAAACCAAAAACTAAAGAAATCTACTGCCACCCAAGACACCGTTGAATCCAAAGCCAAACGTGTTCAGAAAGTCGAAGCCAAACCTAAAGCAAAGTCACCCTCCTCGCCCAGCCTCAACCACTTCACTAACAACACGATCATCTTTAGAGCCAAACGCAGCCCCTACGAGATGAAGCCATCATCCAAGTCGAAGCTAGGAAGGAAACACAAAATCGCCAAACCCGTTGCAACACCAAAGAAGCCCAATGCATCTGATTTATCAACAATGTCTATGACTCCACCCCAATCCACATCGAATCTGGATCTTTTGAAAGACATCGAAGAGCAGCACCGAGCACGGTTCATTGAACTCGTACGTCAGCAGCAAATCGAACAGAAACGCCTTCAAAAAGAATTCGAAACACAACAGAAACTTCTGCTGGAACAACTCTCTGCCAGAGTTGCCAAAGTCCAGATACAGTCGGCTGGATCTCCGCCATCATCAACATTTGCTGACTCTGTCCAGAGTTCTCCATCAGCATCGCCCGAACAGGAGTCTTCTTCTTCGGCGGCACGTGTGACTCCTCGACGACGTTTATTTCTGGAAAATATCAAGGATCCACCTGCAACAGTAGCTAGAGATGCTTCTCCATCACCGCAGAGCACAGGTCGTCGTGTGAGTTTTGAGTAATTTACTTCTGTCCACAAATCTTTAACAATTTTACAGGGTGATGCATGAACTATTGAAATAGCTTTGAATAATTTTTAAAGTTTTTGAGGAAAAATTTGTTAAAATTATAAATTTTTATTTAAAAAAACAGTGATAGCGATTTTAGCCCGGATTCTAGTATATCCTGAGGTTTTGTAGGTGGTATAATATCAATCGAGAGAACAAGTGCGATTCTACGTTAAGTTCAAAATGAACCATGGCCAGGGCCGGACAAGCTATACGTGCAAGCGGTGCAAATGCGCAGGGCGCTGAACCCAATGGGCGCATTGAGGAAGTATGAAGAAAGCCACTACCACTACGTAACTATACTTTTTTAATTTTCAATTCTTTTTAATTGCTCACACCAATATCAGACAGAAATCAACTATTTCAAAAATAAGTCGATGTCTAGCTTCCTGTTCACATCCACAGTAAAAAAAACTAAATCGAAAAATCTTTGCCAAGTGCACGATTTTGTTCACCTCTTGGGGATACCTCGTTTGTCACTTGGGGATACTTCGTCAAAAAATAACGCATATCGAAGTCTACACCTTGGGTAGTGAGAACATGACTTCTTTTACTAGTAACCGCAATTGTGGGGCGCTAATTTTAAAGCTTGCGTGGAGCGCTAATCTAGCTCGGGCCGGCCCTGACCATGGCCCATGCGTGTGCCCTTCTCCACTTAATATAGAATATCCCGGAAATGAAAAAATTTGTCATTGATACAATTTTGTTTTTAAAACCATTTCGATGTCCAATAGTACTGAGACTTTTTTTTGCGCAGCGTAGGAGTATAAAAAGACTCAATTCTGTTTCTCTAAAATTGCCAATCGATTCGATTCACAAAACTGATTTATGAAATTGACCTTTAGACATTCAATCTGCTATAAGCTTGACATATACGACCGAGCCACGCCAATCCATTTGGCTCGGTTGAATTTCAGATTGGTTGCAAATCCAAATGGATCGTTATTCGATCCACCTCGCACACGATGGGTTTTGGATCGGCGCGGGGCCATTTGGCCCGATGGCTCTGTCGTATGTCTTACTTCTATTAGTTCCGTTTAACATTCCATAAGTCTTCTATAGTTTTTGACTCACTCTGTAAAACTTAAAAAAATATATTTAATAGAAAAAAATCGTCTGACTTATAAATTTATTGCTATTATTATTATTATTCTCTTATACATACATATATCAGAAAAAAGAACATACAAAAAAATACTTATCAAAGCATGTGCCTTGTTATATTTATGATCTAATCCTAATAATTTGTAGCAGTAGCCTAAACAAAAAAAGTGAGAATTTTAATATTTTTCACTTTAAAAATACTCTCGCTAGCGCATATGTATTGTTTTTCTCTCTATCTCTATTTATCGAATACATAATAATTTATATAAACTTAAACTAAAAAAAAAATAACCTATTTATAATGGTTTAAGCTAACAAAACAAATAAAAGACTTACTAACTTATAAATCTGGTAGTTTTTAAATTTAATCACAATCATACGAGTAGAAAAAAAAAAACTAAATTGAATTCCTGAACAAATATAGCTTGAGAGAGAGAACAAGAAGAAACGGTTTCATATTGCTGCAACTCTAATCAATGCGTATGCAAGAGGTTTCCTTACTCGTCGGCTATTTCGGACAGACTTTGTGCAAAGGATTGTACAGACCATCAAAGATACATTAGTTTTTGTTATTAATTTGCATCTTGAAACATGTGGTGATGATTCGGAGAGTAGTTTAAAGTTAAAAGCTAGATTGCTTAAACAGGTTAGTATCAAAATTTTTTGTTAATTTTTTTTTATTTTTATTTTTTTTTTAATCTTTTAGTTACATTCAGCAAGTAGAACATTGCATTCCGTATTCCTGGATACAACAATTAAAGAAAGAATGGAAATAATTGCTAGAGATCGAAAGTTTATCGAAGCAAAATTGCTTAACATTAAAAGGTTTTTTTCTTCATTTTATTAAATTTTAATCGCTTGTTGATTTTTTCATATGTAATTCTAGAACTCAGCGAATTGTTAGATGATTATTTATGCATTTATTGAACGCGGAAAAAAATTCAAAGATTACAATACCAGTATTTGCCTTTTTTTATAATTTAAGTACAAAATTGATGACAGTTATAAATATATATATTTTTTGAGATTGTGTTAATATTTGTTTCTTATTTGAAATTAACCTACATCTACCTGCAATAAAATAAAATTGTTGAACGTGAAATCATTAGACTTTGGAGATCTGCCGATAGGTATAATTTTAAATCTATGGTATTCAATATTAGACAAATCATCATGAAGAGACAGGCTTGCATCCTGGTTCGATGGAAAGCTACAAGACAATAACGAGACTAAATTGCATCCATAAAAAGGTTACATCATAAGACTTACTGTTTGGTGTGATTGGTGGCAGTTTAAACTGTCCTTATGTTCTCTTGCCATATATATTAGGGTGTCTTGGATAGCCCTCATTCGATTCAAAATAATTTCCCTAATTTTTGAGATTTTTATGTCACCCCCTGGTCACCCTTTTTTCATTTCAAGGTACAAATAATGAAGTTAGGGTGATTCTCATAACACGCGAAAAAAAATCATAACTTATAGATAAGATTCAGACGAGAAAAAAATCGTATCAGAGGGGGGTCTATTTTCCCCCGTTCAGGCGGGAGTGGTAATTTTCTAAAAATTTGACCCAAAATAGAAAAAAAAAATATTAAAAAACAACGGGACCACTTACAATGACATGCTATAGCTTTTTTTAAAACTATAAATCCACTCAAATATGCTTTTTAAATCAAGTTTTCATTGTAAATAGTTTTTGAAAAAATAATTTTCAAACTTAAAAATAAAAACAAAAATAATAATTTTTTACGTTTGAAATTTGTTTTTTCAGAAACTATGTATGTACATATTTACAATAAAAACTTGATTTAAAAAAATATATTAGAGACTGGATTCATGGCTTTAAGAAAAGCTATAGCATGCCATTGTAAGTCGTCCCTTTGTTTTTTAATAATTTGTTTCTATTTTGGGTAAATTTTTTTAGAAAATTACCACTCCCGCCTGAGCGGGGGAAAATAGACCCCTCTATATAGGTTCTGATTTTTTTCGCGTGTTATAAGAATCACCCTAACTCCATTATTTGTACCTTGAAGTGAAAAAAGGGTGACCAAGGGGGTGAAATAAAAGTCTGAAAAAAATAATAACATTTTTTTTCTCTATTTAGAGTCATTTGATGTCTATCCAAGTTGGAATTTCAAAAAACAATAAAAGGACCACCCTAATATATGTACATATACATATGTACAAAGGTACTGTGTTCATAGTATATGGCAAATTTTTCATTCATAAAAAAAATTGAACTCGAGATTTTGATCAAATTTGTCATTACGATGATAGGAACGTCGAAAAAAGTTAGTCTCACAATTCAGTGTGTCTGACGGTTGCGTTGAGCAACAGCCTACACGGCAAGAGAGCTAGTTCTCCTTTTTTATAGTCAGGGTCAACAACTCTTTAATAAATTTTGTTTAAATAGGACATGATGCTATGTCATATTTTCTAAGCTTAAACACTGCAATCCTGACGGTCCGATTACCAGAACTCAAGATAAACCCATTTAACGTGAACCTTATCATCCCTTTTTTGGAGATTTTCAGCAAAACAAAAATATCGATAAGGTTCGTTTTTAAAAAACCTACAAATCTTGAGACTAAGGTGCCAGTTATAGTTATCATTGAAACTCATCATTGAAAACTTTAATGATTGATTTTGAGACGTTAAGAAAGCAAAATAATTCATTATTTTGATGGACGATTAAAACTCAAGACTAAATTAATATTTCTAGTAAAAAAAAAATTTCAAATAGGCCCAACTTTCTACAAAAATTGACTTTTGATTTTGCAATGATCATTGGTAAGGTAGTTCAATCATTGAAATAAGAAAGTTGGGCCTATTTGAATTATTATTTTTTTGACTAAAAATATTTACTAAGTCTTAAGCTTTATTTATCCATCAAAATAATAACAGATTTTACTTCGTAAACTTCTCAAAATTAATCATTAAAATTTTCAATGATGAGTTTCAATGATAGCTATAACTGGCGCCTAACTGAAAAAGATACAGTCGATTAAGGGCGATTTTTTCAGTCAAAGTTGAACATAACTTGAGGATTTTTAATTTCAACTTGTGAATTTGTTTTTATTCATTCAAAGTTGACGTTTTCAACTTCCGATTTTCAACTCTAGAGTTGATCAACTTCTGATTCAACTTATTGATTCTAAATAAAGGTAACGAACCAACCTTTGTTACTAGAAATAGGAGAGAAGTGCTCGACGTGACACTTTCCAATAACTCTGACTCAATAAAGGTCAGTGACTGGAAGGTCTCAAGTAATGTTTCATTCTCTGATCATAGAATGATAACGTTCCAAATAGAGCACAAAATTGAAAACTCAAAACCCTATAGAAACCCCAGGAAAACAAACTGGGATGCCTTCAACACTAGATTGGCCTCATCTTTGGGTCACTATGAACATTTACCATTGACAACCTGCTCGGTCATTGATAAACATGTAAATGAACTAACGTTAGCCATAAATAATGCTTACGAGAGTTCCTGCCCCATTACCAAAAGTAAAGGCAAGCTCAACCCCGTATGGTGGTCCAAAGAGCTGTCTATTCTTAGGAAAAATTCAAAGAGGCTTTACAATAGAGCAAAATTCAGTAATGACCCCACCGATTGGGACCTCTTTAAGGTCAGCAAAAATCTATACAAAAACCGAACGACCTATGCTAAAAGAGCAGCCTGGCAAAAATTTTGTTCAGACCTTGAGTCTACGAATGAAGCTGCTAGGCTCAGGAAAGTCATGTCTAAGGTACCCATTCCCCCGGGATTTCTAAAAAGACCGGATAACACCTGGACGGACTCCTGCTCTGAAACCTTAGAGTCACTTATAAGCACTCACTTCCCAGGATGTACTAGCAGTACATCTCCTGTGGACAGAGGGCCCAACATAAGTGAAATCTATGATATAGGTAAACAAATCGTAGACAGTAGGAAGGTGGCTTGGGCCATCGACTCCTTCTCAGCATACAAGTCTGCAGGGCCTGATGGAATCATTCCAATGATGCTCCAAAGCTCTAAAGATATAATTGTTCCGATTCTAGTGGATATCTATATAGGCTGTCTAAACATCACCTATATCCCCGCTAGATGGAGAGAAGTCAATGTCATCTTCATTCCAAAAGCTGGCAAGCCCACCCATACCGAACCGAAGGACTTCAGACCTATTAGCCTTTCCTCCTTTCTCCTGAAGACCTTGGAAAGGTTAATTGACACTCATATTCGCCTAAAACTGAATAATGGTGTGCTCTCACAGGCCCAACATGCGTACTTGAAGGGCAAATCTGTTGAGACAGCACTCCATGAAGTGGTCGGCACAATTGAAAAATCAATCCACTTCAAGGAATTCACTTTAGCAGCATTCCTTGACATAGAAGGGGCCTTTAATAATGTTGATAACAATGCTATTCGACAAGCCCTAAACTCCGTCAGCGTCGATCCATCACTGATAAACTGGATTGTATTCATGCTTCAAACGAGAATCATAAATGCAGAAATGGGTGCCAGCAAAATAAGAGTTAGGACGAGTAGGGGTACTCCACAGGGTGGAGTACTATCTCCTTTGCTTTGGCTCCTTGTCGTCAACCAGATCTTGGTCAAACTAAATCTGGGTGGCATCAAGGTAGTCGCATACGCCGATGACATTGTGTTATTGGCCTCCGGAAAATTTGCCCCCACTCTGTGCGAGCTCTTACAAACGTCCCTTGACAAGCTCAAAAACTGGGCCAATAATTGTGGCCTTAATATTAACCCACTGAAGACAGAACTGGTGCTGTTTACAAGGAAACGTAATATTCCAAACATAAACCCGCCAACCATTAACGGAATTCAGTTACAGGTTTCGGGTACTGCCAAATATCTTGGAATTGTTCTCGATCGTAAACTAAACTGGAAAGAAAATATTAAAGAAAGAGAAAGAAAAGCCTCAATAGCTTTCTACACTTGTAGCAGAATTTTTGGTAAAAGATGGGGTCCCAGCCCCAGAACCATCCATTGGATGTACACAGCCATTATAAGGCCAATTTTAACGTACGCATGCATGGTCTGGTGGCCAGCCTTAGATAAGGAAACCAATCTAAAAACCATGACTAAAATTCAAAGACTAGCATGTATTGGTACAACCAGTGCAATCAGAACCACCCCAACGGCCGCCCTTGAAACTTTCCTTTCACTTGCCCCACTCGATCTGTATACGAAAGAGGTGGCGGCCAAAAGTGCTTTAAGACTTGTTCAATGTAAAAATTGGAAAAAGGGCCTCTACGGTCACAGAACCATAATGAATTTTATAGACATAGACATTCAAACAGACTACGTGTCACCGCACATAGATTTCAACCCAGTAACCATAACGGATATCCCAACCAGGGAACTCTGGAATGAAAACAGGGTCATAAATGCAAATCATGTTTCGGTCTTCACTGACGGTTCCAAAACCTCGGAGGGGGTTGGGTCAGGCATCTATTCAGATAACCCACCCATAAAAAGATCTTTAAAGCTTCCAAACTTTTGCAGTGTTTTCCAAGCGGAAGTGCTGGCAGTTTGCGAAGCCGCGAAACATCTTTCCTCAATCAGTGA
This sequence comes from Dasysyrphus tricinctus, assembly GCA_963921185.1. Taxonomy (NCBI): domain Eukaryota; kingdom Metazoa; phylum Arthropoda; class Insecta; order Diptera; family Syrphidae; genus Dasysyrphus; species Dasysyrphus tricinctus. Next base: position 54,092,705 of record OY992532.1, on the reverse strand, counting down.
ATTAGTCAACAACAATATTGACATTAGCCGCGTTTTATTATCGCCCATAACCCATATGGTTCACCTCGTGAAAATAAAACGATGTGGGTTAAGGCAGAAGCAGTGCTGTATATCAGTCTCTTTTTTCCTTACGTTTATTTGTTTTTCATGTAAGCACTTGTCTCTTTTCCTCTCTATTCCTAATACTGCTGACAAATCGCTGACATCCATTCACAATGGTAAATAGCCCTCTGCCGGTCAGAGTGAAAACCTCTATCTGGGTTATTGAAATTAACCTCGATAGAAACCTAGATCCCATGTTGTTTTTGTAATGCATGTTAAAAGATAACCTCGACCCAGACCCAGAGATAATAAAACGCAGCTATTTTCATAGACAGCCAGGCGGCAATTAAAGCCATTTCCTCGATCACCACAAAGTCCAAACTGGTCGATCGCTGTCGGAATGAGCTAAGAGTACTCAATGCGACGAACACAGTTACCCTTAGATGGGTCCCAGGACATAGGGATATTCATGGGAACGAAATGGCAGATGAACTGGCCAAAATCGGGTCATCTCTTGATCCGAGCCAAATCGAAGCCTCTGTGCTCATGCCACTGGAACAAGAAAAAGGTAGAATACACCAGAGTTTCTTGGAAGCTGCAAATGTCAGATGGTCATCCATCGACACTTGTCGGGTTTCAAGGAATCTATGGCCAAATATTTCAAAGAAAAAAACGGATTACTTACTTAAGCTAAGCAGGCCTCAATTATCTCTCATGGTTGGTGTCCTTACGGGCCACAACTCAATGGGAACCCACATGAACAGAATGGGCATCAGCTCATCGGATCTATGTAGAGGGTGTCATGATGAAGAGGCAGAGGAGGGCTCCCCCCACTTCCTTTGCGAATGCCCTAGCCTAGCTAGAACTAGAAAAGAAGCCCTTGGAGAATACTTCTTCGATGAACTGGGCGACATCTCTGTCTTGCCACTAAAGAACATCCTGAAATTCATTCAGAACTCAGGATGGTTCAGGGAGGCCCCCCAAACCTAAAACTTCTCCTTAACTCCCTCCCTATCCCTCCTAACTAACCACCTATCCCCTGTGGAGCACAATGGATCCACTGAGATCCGAGTGAGATGGTGCGGCTTGCCGCATTATCACCCCTTACAACCTAACCTAACCTAACTTCTGATTTTCTCAACTCCCGGAAAAAGAAAAAGAAGTTGGCATATTAAACTTGAGAGTTGACATAGAAATATTGTTTTTTTAAATTCATGCAATTATCAAAATACAGAAACATATAAAAAACGAATGTTCTGAAGCATTTATTACTATTATTGTCGGCCAATGGGCAGAAGGTTATAGTTTCGTCTTCCTCTTCATGAAGCGATTTGGGGAATTCCACATCTGATTTTTTGGGTGTTTGTGGAGTGGCGATGATTTGTATGTACATACCAGGGACGAAGCGTCCATATAATGAGTGGAATGAGTGCTTCCGTTGAACAAATTAAAAAAATCGTAGGAGCAAAGAATTAAATTCGAACTTGCAAATCGTATTCATTTTCCCGTTATAATATACCTATCTACCTTTATTTTCTACTAGGTACATATAATGAAATCTTCATTCTGTGAATTAAATTCCAACATCATTGTGAGAACATTATAGTCTAAGAGCTGAGAGCAAATTTTATGGGTGAAGGTATAACCAAAATTCACGAACGCTTATGTTGAGGTTGTTGAGCCTTGATTTCAAATCCAGTCGTCTGGCAGGATTCTCTTGTCGCCAGGGCTGGAGATGGGGGGTTGAAAACGGTGATTTTACGGATTTTTGGGTAGGGGGTATAACCACTTTTATATAAGCTTAAACTATAGAGAACTACGCTTTGGTTATAAATTTTGGGGTCCCAGACGTTTTAAGTGTCGCCACACCCAGCCAGACGCCCACAAAAAGTGTCAAAAAATCAATTTTTGTGGTCAGGGGTATAACCAAAAAATTGATATGTCAAAAAATCATGAAAAATCTCCTCATCACAAAAATATGCATGCCAGACGTTCTAAGTGTCGCCACAACTAGCCAGACGGCCATAGCTCAAAAAGGGGCGAAAATTAGTTTTTGATGCCGGGGGTATAACCAAAAATATGGTATGTAAAAAAATCATAAAAAATCTCCTCATCACAAAAATATGCATGCCAGACGTTTTAAGTGTCGCCAAAACCAGCCAGACGGCCCAACAGCTCAAAAGGGGCGAACATTTATTTTTGATGTCGTGGGTATAACTTAAAATTTGGTATGTCAAAAAATCATGCAAAATCGCTTCGTCATAAAAATATGCATGCCTGAAGTTTAAAGTGTCACCACAACAAGCCAGAAGGCCCAAGCTCAAAAGGGGCGAAAATTAGTTTATGACCCCGTGGGTATAACCAAAAATGTGATACGCCAAAAAATCATGAAAAATCTCTTCATCACAAAAATATACATGCCAGACGTTTTAAGTGTCGCCACATCAAGCCAGAGGGCCCAAGCTCAAAAGGGGCGAAAATTAGTTTTTGACCCCGTGGGTATAACCAAAAATGTGATATGCCAAAAAATCATGAAAAATCTCCTCATCACAAAAATATACATGCCAGACGTTTTAAGTGTCGCCACATCAAGCCAGACGGCCCAAGCTCAAAGGGGCGCTCAGATAATTTAGTTAGTTATTTTTTTTAAATAACGTGAAACCAAAAGTTATATTCCTCAACGCCATTTCATGATTATAAAGCCATAATTCTTAAATCAATGGCAAATGAACCCCATGCTGAATATTTTTGTGATGAGGAGATTTTTCATGATTTTTTGGGATATCACATTTTTGGTTTTACTCATGGGGTCAAAAACTAATTTTCGCCCCTTTGAGCTTGGGCCGTCTGGCTTGATGTGGCGACACTTAAAACGTCTGGCATGTATATTTTTGGGATGAGGAGATTTTTCATGGTTGTTTGGCATATCACGTTTTCCGTTATAATCACGGGGTCAAAAACTAATTTTCGCCCCTTTGAGCTTGGGCCGTCTGGCTTGATGTGGCGACACTTAGAACGTCTGGCATGTATATTTTTGTGATGAGGAGATTTTTCATGATTTTTTGGTATATCACATTTTTGGTTATACCCACGGGGTCATAAACTAATTTTCGCCCCTTTTGAGCTTGGGCCTTCTGGCTTGTTGTGGTGACACTTTAAACTTCAGGCATGCATATTTTTATGACGAAGCGATTTTGCATGATTTTTTGACATACCAAATTTTAAGTTATACCCACGACATCAAAAATAAATGTTCGCCCCTTTTGAGCTGTTGGGCCGTCTGGCTGGTTTTGGCGACACTTAAAACGTCTGGCATGCATATTTTTGTGATGAGGAGATTTTTTATGATTTTTTTACATACCATATTTTTGGTTATACCCCCGGCATCAAAAACTAATTTTCGCCCCTTTTTGAGCTATGGCCGTCTGGCTAGTTGTGGCGACACTTAGAACGTCTGGCATGCATATTTTTGTGATGAAGAGATTTTTCATGATTTTTTGACATATCAATTTTTTGGTTATACCCCTGACCACAAAAATTGATTTTTTGACACTTTTTGTGGGCGTCTGGCTGGGTGTGGCGACACTTAAAACGTCTAAAACCCCAAAATTTATTACCAAAGCGTAGTTCTCTATAGTTTAAGCTTATATAAAAGTGGTTATACCCCCTACCCAAAAATCCGTAAAATCACCGTTTTCAACCCCCCATCTCCAGCCCTGGCGACAAAAGAATCCTGCCAGACGACTAGATTTGAAATCAAGGCTCAATAACCTCAACAAAAACGTTCGTGAATTTTGGTTATACCTTCACCCATAAAATTTGCTACCAGCTCTCGGTCTATTATCATCTTTTACCAAAATTACTATAGAATGCGTAACAGATATGCATTCTTTACTGTCGCTTTCTTTCTTAAATCAATTTCAAAATACCCTACTACTCCAACTCCAACCAAATTGAGAATACAACATAATCCACCACTATTCATATAATCCTCACAGGCTCACACTAAATTGCTTCATAAAAAACTAGAATGCACAACTGCTAGGCATTCCATTATTTCGCATACTTAGCTTAGATCCCAACACAAAGTCAAAGTAGTTTTGTTTTGTTTCTCGCCATTTGACCAACGTATGAAGAATGAGTTGAGTGAATGCATTCTGAATATTTCATGAAACAAAACTAGAGATAGAGAGAAAAAAAAAGATGTATTTATTGAGTTGCGTATTGTCTCAAACTGATAATGAGTTAAATTTCATAGAAGAAGAAAGGGTTAGAAAAGATATTTTTTGTGTGAGTGGGGATAGGGTCTAAAAAAAGAGCCGATTTAAGGTGGTAGTTTTTTAATTAGTTTCGTGGCCGTGTGCGATAATAGCAATCCACCTGTTTTCTACTGTTATATTCTTTTTGGAAATAAATATGAATTCCTGTAACTGCGCTATAGAAAGTATTTTCGATAAACCATTTTCAGCTAGATCGTTTGATGAAAAAAAAATATAATAGATGGTGGGAGACCGAAATCTTATGTAATTATAAACAGCGTTACATAGCGGTGTACTAGGCATTTTTCGATGCAATCATATGAAATTTGTTCGTGACTAACAGGATGTTCAAATGATATGAACAATTTTTCAAAAGCCGACAAAAGGCATGGAAAAGAGTGCGGTTCATATTTAAGTGCAATGGTGTCATTAAAAATGTTTGGTTCTGTTCGCATAGAATCAATTAATTTTAGTTATTTAATTATTTTATGTAGGTATAAAATAATGATTAAGAAGAATTAAAAAACAAACAAATGTGATCTTAAAAAATAGGTCTTTACTTTTTGGTTTTATGTTAAGTGCTTCCGCTACTAAAAAAGTCACGCCTCGTGCCTGGTACATACATATACCCAAGACGCGATACAAAAAAATTAAGAAACGTGCCAACATCCTTAACAAGGATTTCTTTTGTTTGGTATCTTTTAATTTTTTCAGGCATTTTGAGAAAAAAATTAGTGAATAAAAAAGAATTTCAACTTGCGTTTCAACTCTCAAGTTGAGGTCAACTCCCAAGTTAGTCAACTTGAGAGTTTGCCTCAAGTTGAGCAATAGTGAAAAAAATGGCTCTTAGTGTTTTGGATATGGTGCTACAATATTGTCTTATCTTAAGAAAACTGTTTTGTGCAGATATGATTTAAAATTTGCCAGTAATTGAAATTTTACTGAAAAATGTCCCATACATACCCACTCTCCCCTAACCTCTTAAATTAATTTTTTTAAATCGGATATGATTCCCTGTCATTTTGTCTAAGCATAAACACCAAAATCTTGACGGTCTGATTAAGAGAACTCAAGATATAACCATTTTACGTGAACCTTATCATCCATTTTTTGGTAATTTTCAGCAACAAAAAAATCAACAAATAAAGTCTCCACAAAAACGCCAATAAGGTTTGCTTAAAAAGGTTAAATCATGGGTCCTATTTATCGGATTACCAAAATAAAAGACTTGAGACTCAGGGAAAATGAGAATTGAATTGAATTGATTTATTGAGACTTATAAAAAGAAGTTTACAAATGTGAATACATGTCAGTTATTAAAAAAAAAGAATTAGAAAATGAGAGAGCATCATATCCTATTTTTACTTGCGATATAGGTACTATAGGTACGGTGACCATATTTTAGAATGCCGAATAATGAACAAAATTCTACTTAAATTTCAAGTTAAATTACTTTAGCTCAAATAGAATATAATTTAAAAATAGAATAGAATATAATGAAAAAAAAAATAATGAATTAATTGCATTTCACATCAGCAGTCGTTTTTTTCAAGAATTTTTACTATTTTTGCTAGTCACCATTATATCCATGGCGGTCGTGAAGAACCAAGTATAAGTCGAGATACCTGAAGTGAATTTTTAGTTTTTTTTTTTTAATGAATAGTTAACAATATTTTACAAAATTTTACCCTCATCTTATACTTTCCTAATATATTGCGAAATACATGATGAACACTTGTTTTGACATTAGTTAGATTTTATGAATGACTTTAAACATAGACCCCAACCTTCCTTATTTGTTTAGTCGTTGAGTTACCTAGTTCTTCACGGCCGCCACGGATATAAGCATTGTCTTCTCTAGGTGGCATCAGGGTAAACTTATTTTTTTGCATTTTTGTAGATAAATTCAAGTAAAATTTAAACATTTCAATTTCAGTACGCCACGGACAGCCAAAACATGCATTATCAATTTTTATCATTAAATTTTGATTTTGAACTGTTAACGTTGTTGTTTTTAGGAATTTATTTGGAATACAGAATATAATAATGAACAACTTCTAAAATACTGAACATTTATATGTTTTGGTATATAAAATTATTCATAATGAACACTATCTTTAAATACAGAACTGTTCATTATAATAATGAACGGATGGTCACCGTAACTATAGGGCAAGTTTTGGATTCGTGCAAAAAAAAAATTTCGAGATAACAATCAAACATGACATTACGATGATAGAGAACACGAAAAAAGTGGGTGGCACAATTCTGTCTGTCTGTCTGTCCGTACCTCAACCTACAGCCTAAACCACTGAATCGATTTTCTTAAAATTTTGAACTTAAGGTTTTTTTGTAACTCTCCAGAGGGGAAATTGAAATTTTTTTTTAGCTCAAAAAATAACGGTACTTGCCATACAACCGTTAAGGAAAAGCTTATTTATCTCAAAAACGGCTCCAACGATTTTTATTAAAAAAATCTGTGTATTATTGTAGATATGATATACCTTTTAGTAAGAAAAAAAATCACCAAAAACATTTATTAACGGTACCTGTCATATAACGGTTTTTTTGATTTTTGGTTTTCTCATTAACCGCTCATCCGATTTCAATAAAATTTTTTGCGCAAAAGCTTTGTTAGAATATAAATAATACTGCATACCAAAATTTTTGAAAAAATAAATTTTGGATTTTTAAAAAAAGATTCAAATTTTTTTTTTTGAAAATTCAATATTTCAAAAACGGGTTGATGAATTGTTTTGAAATTTCAGTTTTAAATGTATATTAATATAAACTCAAAATTGGCATACCAAGTTTTTTTTTGAAAAATGTTACAAAAATTTTATATATAAAAAATTAATTTTTAAGAAAACGGCTCCAACTATTTTAAATTTTTTGTTTGCATATGTATATTGATATTTTTTTAAGTAATCAAATGGCATACTTTTTTTTTGCGCTGGCTGTTTAAACAATTAAAAGAACGATTTAAATGCTTTTTTATACTTTTTCTATAATAACGGTTCAAATTTTGATCCGTGGTTCAACAATTTTGAATGGCTGATTTCGGCGGAATTAATGAGGTTCAACAATGGTTCAATGTTCAAATACGTTATAGAAGCCAATTTAATGCCTGATTCATCGTTGAACCTCAGTCCATTCACGGAAGGCAGTGAGTTAAAATTGCTGAACCACGAGTTAATTATTTTTACAACTGGTCTTAAGCCTCATAAACATAAGAGCAATTACTTGGGAGCTTGGGACCCAGTCGTGCATTTTATTTTATTTTTATTGATTAAGGAGCGTAGGTATATAATGCACTCTTGAAAACCAAACATGGCCAAGTGATGATATAAAGTCAAAGTCAACTAGATAAGAAAGCTAAGGTACATTTTTAATTGGATATCAATTCATTGTGTTTTTATTGGAAATTACTGCTATTCCGAAAATATAAAGTTTACATAAATAAATTCAACTGATTAAGTTTAATTGTTGCGACCGGAAGATTTATTAAGCGCCTTAAGCTCATCTAGTCCATATTTTCGGACAGTTTTTGTTGGTGCAACTATACATGACGAACTGGCCATCTCGTTTTCAGGCGTTTTCACTCCAATACGCAAATGTGATTCCAAGTGACGTGGTAGCTTCCGATCGATATCGATTTCATTGTCCTTCTTATACTGATTGATAGCCTTGACAAACGGTATTAAAGGTCTATCTTTTTTAACAGCATCAGCGACTAATTTCTTGGCATAATCAAAGAAGAAATTATCATCTTTATCAAAACTAACAGTAGCCAATTTTTTGTCATATTCTTTTTCTTGGGCTTCAGTTAGTTTACGTTCATTTATTTGTTCGGCGAGAGCCTTACGCATTGCTGCAGCATTTTTGATTTTTTCTTGCTTTTGCTTTTCCTCAAAAGCGATATTTACTTCTTCGTTCTTTAGACGATTTGCTAAAGCGAAACGATTTTCTTCAATTTTACGTTGATCGCGTTCTTTTTTGGCGTTGAATTCTTTGAAATACTCTTGAATGCGAGCGTATTTCTGCTGACGACTACGTTGGATTTTCTCTTGCTCTTGAGCACTGAATTGCAATTGAATTGTACTGATATCTTTGCGAAGTCGATTTTCTTCTTCCTTGCAGGTATCTGGCTGAAGAGCTATTAGTTTTTGTGCATTCAATGTTAGGCGTTGAACTTGATCTTGGCGAGCCTGCGCCTCATGGTCTTTTTTAATATCTTCCATTTTCTTTTTACCTTCGTTGTAGATAGAGATAAGCTGGCCTTGAAGCTTGTCTTGGAATTGCTCACCTTAGAAATAAATCGTAATAAATTTGTTAATATATAATTCAAAGTTAAAAGTTCAAGTGAATTATATATTCGGTCACTCCACTTAAACAGAAGAATTTCTTTTCAAATTTTATTCATATTCAATTATTTGTTAATATAGCTAAAGCTACGAGCAGACGATTTGCGATAGTCGCAAATCTTTGCGAGCACTGACGTCACGAAAAAAATCGCAAATATACCGCAAATGGTTAAGGTTTGACAGTGCTCGCAAACCTGCAAATACACGTGTTCAGACGATTTGCGAATGTTGTCCCAAAGTTCTCAAATACATTTGCGATCAAGCTGCTCGCAAATGACATGCTCGCAAATAAGATCGCAAATTTTGCAGCATATTTGCGGGGTGTTCACACGATTTGCGCCAGTATTTTTAGAAATCATATTTTTACTCATTTGCAGATTTTCGAGCATGATATTTCTCTTTTGAAAAATTTGTTTATTTGTCGATTTTTGTTCGAATAGTCTCAAAATAATTTAAATACAAGTGTATGCACATACATACATTCATACATACATGTGTAGTATGTAAATTATATGTTTATTTTTGTGTTGTTTTATGGGCTGTAGGTCAATTAAATTTTTTTTTAAACTACGTAAAACTAGTTTCCATAAAAGAAAAAACAAAACAAAAACAAATTTAAATATATTAAAAAAAATAATCAAAATAAGAAGGTACATACAGCTGCGGTCAAAATAATAGTAGTACTCCTTTATAAAAAATCAAACTTGAAAAAAAGTTAATCCCTTAATTTTTAACAAATTAATACCCATGTGATTTTCAAATTGGTGTTTTTAAGCTTTTATTTTCGAAAAAAGAAAAAATTCCAAATATAATATTTTATAAGAGATTTTCAAATTTATTGAAGAACTTTTGCAAAACAGCGGTCAAAAAAATAGTAGTGCGCAGATAATACACCTTTAAATAACACAAAAAATCAAATTTAGGGCAAAATTTGTATCTTAAGATTTAGTTGAGGGTTTGAACCTTAAACTCACAGTTAGTCGCAAGTCCCTTGTTGGAAAAAAAACAGCAGCACAACCGCGTTGCATCGAGTTAATCAGGTTTTCACACCTGTCTACGCTTATCGAGCTCCATGAGTGCTGTATAGCTTCCCAAAGGGCTTTATTGTTAGTTGGATGGCAACTTGCAACATTTTTATTTGCATCGCACAACAAGTTCTCAATGGGATTTAAGTCCGGAGACTGTGTGGCCAGTCCATCTAATCAATTCTATTTGCCTGGAATCATTGCTTCGCAAGTTTACTAGTAGGCTTTGGGTCATTGTTTCACTGAAAGACACGTTTCAGTGGGTTTTTCATCTTCAGCATAGAGTAGCATTACTTCCTGCATGATCTTAATACAGATTTCCAAATCCATGATACCTTCAATTTGGTGTATTGGAAAAACACCATAGAAGGAAAAACATGCCCGAACCATTATGCTGAGTCCTCCGTGTTTAAGTGTTTTTGCTTTGAAACGTGGACTATATTCTGTGTTTGTTGGCCTTCTTACATATTTATGAGGTCAATTTCCACCATATAAAACAATCTTGAACTCGTCTGACTACAGCATATTACTCCGATTTGATGCATGCCAATCAAAGTGGTTCCTTTGCGAATTTCAATCTTTTTGTTACATTGTTTTTTGTCAACAATGGTACCCCTCCAGGCTGTGGGCGGCTTGAACATGTTCTCGTGACTTTCTACGAACCGTTTTATTGATGGCAATAATATAAAATATGCCTTTAATTTCAGAAACTGGCGTAACGGGAGTGATTTTTAAATGCCTGATGACTCGTTTCATCAACTTTGGTGGCAAAAGTGGCTTCCGCCCGCCATTTTCTGACTTTGGCAGTTAAATAATGACTTTTCTTACCATTGTTGGTGAGCATTCAACTTGGCATTGAACCAGCGCATAGGTTTTGCCTTTCGATATCAGTTTTCTAACTAAGACACGCTATTCCGGTGTGCGGTGTTTGCCTCTGCCCATTACTGGCAAAAATATGACCAATTTTTCAATAAAAGCTATGAAGATGTTATGGATAAACAAAAACCAACGTTTTTTAAATGTTTAATTTAAGAAATAAGGGAGAAAAATAATATTTCTTCACATAAACCGTTGCACTACTATTATTTTGACCGACAGAATTCGTAGCTTTGATTAATAACGGTTGCTTATTTGTCATATTACCGTTGCAAATAAAAATGTATGTGTACCCGCTCATTAAGAAAATGTTATTAAGTCAAAATGCAACAGTTTGTTACTATCAACGCAATATAAAATTTACAAAACTTAAGTTACGCAATTCTTTTACTTGTACTACTATTATTTTGACCGCAACTGTACATACTAAAAACCACGGCCAATTACTTCAAGTACAACAATAAAATTCATCGCAAATGTCCGCATTTGCAGTGATCCATTTTCGTGTGTTCGCAAATGGTTGTGACAGTCGCAAATACTCGCAAATTGTCACAAATGGTTTTCGTGAGTGCTCACACGATTTGCGAAAAAGTCGCAAATGTATTTGCGATTGGGGCCTCGCAAATCATCCGCAAATGATTTGCGAGCATTTGCAGGCTGTCCCAAAGATGTGTTCAGACGATTTGCGACCAAGGATCGCAAATTGTGACGTAAAAATGACGTCATACTCGCAAATATTTGCGACTTTTGCAAATCGTCTGCTCGTAGCTTAACACATCTCAAAAAAAATAATAATTTTAACTAGGTATATGCTTCTAAGACCAAAGGTGCTTTAAATGCATGCTGAATTGCACGGCAAGAAGGAAAGAATTTTTCTTGGTACAGTGGATTAAGATTAATAAGGTGTTATTCTTCCAGCTTTAACTCGACGCCAACCGTGAGAGTTAATGACATTATAAAAGTCTAATGCCGAATTGGAGATCTGCCAGTATAGACAAAAAGAATGAATTTGTCCATTCTTTTGTTGTTGTTTTGGTCATTATACTGCCAGTTTTCCAATCGTGTAAATCCGGCTTAAGCTGTGAAATTGAAAATTCTTTCCTTTGCCTTCTAACTATTGCTGTGTAATCCATGTTGAATTTGACAAACCTAACGTCTTACAGGAATGTAGTTAATACCTATTAATATTAAAAATTAAAAGTTACCCCGGAAGCCATCTTTTAAGCATTAGCTAGCGAGTTTTGGAAATCGGGTAGGTGCCATTATTTATTGTTTTTACCTCATTTCACCTTTTAAATAACTTAATTTTAAAAAAATTTTTTTTAAATATCTAACCCTTAAGCCATCCTCATGCTCCATTCCATATAACCTTTATTTCAAACCCAAAAAGATTTTTTTCGAAATCGGGCACTGCATCTTCTATACTGAGTGATATGACCACACAGTACACAAATGTGTACTCTGATATGACCATACTCGCAACAAAAAAAAATTACATAAATATTTCTCAAATAAAACTTACGAGCTCTCCTCTGTTCAACCATAATCATCGCTTCCAGTGCATTCTTCCGTAGAGCTTCACGCTTCCTCTTCAAAAGTTCCTGTTCCCTGTTGATTTGTGCTTTGATCTCCTTATCACATAGATTATTAGCTACCTTCTCAGCTGCTATTGTCTGTGCTGTTATCTCAGCTTTTTGACGAGATTTCTCATTAATTGTGCTCAATAGCTCAGCTTTGTTTTGATTATTTCGTTGGATATTATTTGATATCCGTTTTTGTTCCTCTTCGATCCATGGCATTGCTTGGCGTTCCATTTGAAGGGCTTTTTCTTCAGACTGTTTTTTTAGAGTTTCTTCAAACTCTTTGTTTATATTTCGTTGGAAAGCCCGAGCCTTCAGTGTTTCGCTTTGCATTGCTGCACTTTTTAGCTCTTTAGGACCTGGTTTCAATTTCTGGACAAGCTCTTCAGCTCGGGCTATTTTTTCACGGCGAATATTTTCATCTTTTTCTTTGATTTTTTGGTAGTCTTCTTTTTCTATTAGAGGGACGATGATTTAAAAAATAAATAATAAAATCAAGTAAAACGGTTGAAGATTACCTTTCTGGGCCTTTTCGGCAAATTTGTTTTCTCTGTCAATCTGTTTTTGCTCTTGCGTTTGTTTGAAACTCCTTCCCCACTTGGTAACAAGCGCATCAGATCCTTTTTTGAGATAATTCTTGTAACGTTGTTCTTCGGCAGCTTTTTCGTCCAAATCCTGACCAGTTATTACGGAAACCATTTTTCGATATTTGCTCGCTTTAATGACTAAGGGTCTTTTGTTGCAAGCACCCAATGGTTTTCGAATTACTTCCGATGAATTGTTACTCATTTTGCTTTGAATAAAATATAAATTGAAAAAAAAATTATGAAAACAAATTATCGAGCTAGGAAACTTCTTCGCTTCGTATTTTGGCAATTTAACTGAAAGAAAAAAGAAAGAGTAAAAAGCCTGTTTCTATGGAAAACTGAAACAAAAGTTTAGCTTGGCATTCTACATAAATAAACAAAACAAATTTCAAGTATTTCGGATGCGTTGTTGTTTGGGTAACAAGTAGATAAATTTTGTTTTCGTAACGTGGGAAGTAGCAAAAAGATTAGTACCCCAAAAGGAATAATAATTGTGGTAAACTATGTATTTTATTACTAATGCTATTCTATGTATTGAAAATATTTAAATGTATATATTTTTTGTATTTATACTTCAATCTGTTATTAAATTTTTACGATCGTGAATAATTTTCAACGATTGGACGACGTGCGACATGCCACAACTTTTACCGTTATTTGAAATCTACACTACCGACAAAGAGTACGTAATCGAGTATCGATACTCGAGTAGATTAAAAAAAATGCAGTTGTTCAGTGCCGCATCCTCACAAGAGGTTTGTTTACATATCGACTCGACTGGGCAATGAACCCCCCAGATCGTTTGAAGCAGTTTAGACGTCATTTGAAAAAAGCCCATTGCAAAAAGTATTGGAATATGTAATTTAACTTAGTTCATATATATCTAATTTACTTTGTATAATATTGTTTAGTAATCATTGTATGTTTTGTTTACTGAAAAACTAAAAATTATTTTTCATTCTCATTAAAAACTTCTTCATGATATATACCTAAAAAGTCTTTAGGTTATTGGCCCAGAAAACGTTTTATGCAATTAAGTTTGGTGAAAATAAATATATTTGAAAATGTTTGAAACATCATCTGTAAACACCAAAACTGGCATTCCGCTGTTCGACGGAAGCAATTTCAATAATTGGCGTTTTCGCATCGAAATTGCACTCGATGAGAAAGACTTGGGGATATATATCGAAGAAGATCTTGAGAAGCTAATTGATGCTGCGAAAGATGCTAAAGAGAAGATGACCTTACTAAATGAAGAAAAGAGATGCAAAAATATTATTGTTCAAAGCGTGCATGATAGCCAGTTAGAAAACATCAAAGGAAAATCTACAGCAAAGCAGATGGTTGATGGACTGGCAAGTATTTTTGAACGTAAAACTATTGCAGGTAGAATCTTGTTGGAACGTCAACTGCATTCAATGGCCTATCGTGAAGGTGAAGACATGAAGGATCATATTTTGTGTTTCGATAGACTGATTCGTGACTTGAAGGGATCTGGAAAGGAGATGGAGGACATCGATATCGCCATTTCTTTGATGCTCACATTGCCAAAATCTTACGACACCTTAGTGATTGCTATCGAGACGATAGAACAGACAAGCCTAACATTGGATTTTGTCAAGTGCCGATTGTTGGACGAGTATAACAAACGGAGATCTGGTTCTTCAAGTGTTGGATCTACATCGGTTGCAATGAACGCAAATATTACATGTTATGGTTGTGGCCAGGCGGGTCATATTAAGTCTCAATGCAACAAGAAGATAAGAAAACCGGGCAAAAAGAATTTCTTCAAGAAGAACAGATCTAGTAAGGGTAGTGCAAATGCAACGTCATCAAATGAAGCTGTTATTTCGCTTAGCGCGATCACTGAATGTGAATATGAAATCAAAGCAGACGTTACGAATGAACCAGAATCAATAATGAATGCAGCAGTCAAGCGAAATTCAAATCAAGGAAGCGCATCTATAAAATTCATTCTGGATTCAGGTGCTACAGAGCACATGGCAAACAGCGAATCGTTCTTCCATAAACTATTTGACATTGACGAAATAGAGATTTCCATTGCTAAGAAAAATGCGAATCTTGTGGCCAAGCAACGTGGAGACATTCTGGTGAAAACACTTCATAATGGCGATTGTGAAACAAAGGCAATAAAAGACGTATTACATGTTAAAGGGTTAAAATGTAATTTGTTGTCAATCCGCAGTTTGACCAAGCGTGGCTTTCACGTACTTTTTGACGGCGATTTCGCATACGTGTCTTTGAAAGGCCAAACAATTTTCATAGCACGTAGTTCAGGAAGACTTTATGAGGTGGAATTTCAAGTTGATAGAAACGGATTTGCTGGATTCACTTGTGAAAAAGATGTACAGATTTCATCCCAAAGTTTTTGGCACTTTCGATTGGGTCATTTGAATATTGGCGACATGAAGAAGATGGTCAGTCGAAAAATGGCTAATGGTCTGGAACATTTAACTCTCAACGTTGATGATCAATTTTGCGAATCATGTGTTCTTGGAAAGCAGGCAATACTTCCATTTCCACAGAAGAAAGAAGCGCGTTCAAAACGCATTCTTGAGTTGATTCATAGCGATGTTTGTGGCCCCATGCCTGTCCCTTCACACGAAGGATCCAGATACTTTGTCACGTTTACCGATGATTTTTCAAGAGCAACAACAGTGTATTGCATTGAACGAAAAAGCGAAGTTTTCGAAAGATTTAAGGATTTTGTTGCAAGTGCAGAAGCCTTACACGGTTATAAGGTTGCAAAGCTAAAGACAGATAATGGTGGAGAATTTATCTCAAATGACTTCAAGAATTTCTGCAAGGCAAGTGGCATTCAGTTGATTTACACAGTACCTTATAATCCTGAATTGAACTCAGTGGCTGAGCGGCTTAACAGAACTATTGTCGAAAAAGCAAGAACGATGTTGAATGCAAGTGGTCTCGACAAGAAGTTTTGGTCAGAAGCAGTTTTAACAGCAAACTACGTCAAAAACCGCTGTCCAACTAGTGCTTATGGAAAACAATTCTACAACAAGACTCCCGCAGAAATTTGGTTTGGGAATAAACCAAATTTATCGAATCTTCGAATATTCGGTGCGAATTGCTACAACCACATTCCAGCAGAAAAGCGTTCGAAACTGGATGAAAAGTCTGTGAAATGTATCATGTTGGGATATGCGCCGAATGGTTACAGGATGTGGAATTCGGAG
This sequence comes from Dasysyrphus tricinctus, assembly GCA_963921185.1. Classification (NCBI taxonomy): domain Eukaryota; kingdom Metazoa; phylum Arthropoda; class Insecta; order Diptera; family Syrphidae; genus Dasysyrphus; species Dasysyrphus tricinctus. The sequence goes on along the minus strand of OY992532.1, from coordinate 54,076,757 downwards.
AGTAATTCATTGATTGTGGGCAGAAACGTGATATTCAACGAAGGCTCTATTTTGAATCGACATAAGGCTATCGACTCATCAGTTTCAGAGGCGGGAGACAATAAATTGGTAAAAAACAAAACGGAACCTGAAATTATAGAATCATCATTTAACCACGGTGCCGATTTAGATGGTAACGGTGATAACAATAACTACGATATCAATACGAATGGCATCGGTGACAGCTTTAACAATAACCAAGATGTCGATACGGATGACATCAAGGACATCGAACAAATCGATTTAAGACGCAGCACAAGAAACAGACAACCACCTGAGCGATATGGAGAATGGGAGATTGATGCACACTTTGCATTATCAGCTCAGCAATTTGTCGATAATGATCCTCTTACAATCACTGAAGCAAAACATCGAAGTGATTGGCGTGAATGGGAGAAGGCCATTAATGAGGAATATTCATCACTAGTTAAAAATCAAACTTGGACCGTATGTGATTTACCAAAAAGCAGAAAACCCAGTATCATGTAAATGGGTATTCAAATTGAAGCGGAAGGCAAATGGCGAAATCGACAAATATAAGGCACGTCTAGTTGCAAGAGGATTTTCACAAACCATTGGTTTCGATTATAGCGAAACTTATGCTCCAGTAGCAAAACTGACAACAATGCGAACACTATTATCTATTGCAACAAACAACAACATGCATATACACCAAATGGACGTAAAGAGTGCATTTTTAAATGGTGAACTCTCGGAAAATATTTACATGGAATTACCTGAGGGATACAAAAATGGAAGCAAAGTATGTAAACTCAACAAGGCTATTTATGGACTTAAGCAGGCGTCACGAACTTGGAATGAAAAGTTCAATAAGTTCATGCTGAAGATTGGCTTCAAACGTTGTGCATCTGATCAATGTTTGTACGTAAAGGACGAAACTAATGTTAAAAGCTTCATTTTGTTGTATGTGGACGACTTAATGATTGTTTGCATTGATCAGCGAAAAATAGATGTTATCAAAGATTTGTTGAAGTGTGAGTTCGAGATGACAGACATCGGAAAAGTGAATACGTTCTTGGGAATGCACATCGAACAGAACATTGAAGAAGGAACGATAATCCTAAGTCAAACGCAATATTTAAAAAATGTTCTCAAAAAGTTTGGCATGAGTGATTGCAAAGGCGTAGCGACTCCAATGGAATTCGGACTGAATCTGGAAAAAGGAAATCCAAATAAATTGCCTGAGCTACCTTATCGGGAATTAATTGGATGTTTGACGTACGCAACACTTACTACACGGCCAGATCTTTGTGCAGCCACGAACTACTTCAGTCGTTTTCAAAGTTGTTTCACCACTGAACACTTTGTTCATGCGAAGAGGATTTTACGTTACATTAAATCTACTCTGGATCTAAAAATGGTTTTCAGGCGAGATAAAGAAGCATATTTGTTGATTGGTTTTACTGATGCAGACTGGGCTGGCGACAAAAACGACCGAAAATCGATTTCTGGATACGTTTTTAAAGTGTTCAACAACACCGTTAGTTGGGCCTCTAGAAAACAAGCTACTGTAAGCTTATCATCTACAGAAGCGGAATATATTTCGCTTGGACAGGGAGTCTGTGAGGCAAAATGGCTGAGAAGTTTGCTTCGTGAAATGGGTTTTAATTTCAACAAACCAACAATTATTTACGAGGATAACCAGTCATGTATTAAGGTGGCAGAAGAGCCTCGTGAGCACAAAAGGATGAAACACATAGACGTAAAATATAAGTTTATTCTTGAATCAATTGCAAATCATGAAATCAAATTGCAATACAAACCCAGTGGTGATCAATAAGATGATGTGATGACGAAAGGAATCAATCGAATTTCATTCGAGAAACGTTGCAATAACTTAAATTTGAAAATATAGTTTGTTAAATTTTGTTTTTTAAGTATTCTAATGTAATGCAGTTAATTTATTTATGTTAATTTAAATTAAGAGGCGGTATTGGAATATGTAATTTAACTTAGTTCATATATATCTAATTTACTTTGTATAATATTGTTTAGTAATCATTGTATGTTTTGTTTACTGAAAAACTAAAAATTATTTTTCATTCTCATTAAAAACTTCTTCATGATATATACCTAAAAAGTCTTTAAAAAGAACTGCTTCAATGTTCTGAGGGGTTCGTTGAGTTTGTAAGCTCCTGAAGGTAGAACTATAATAGTCGGAAGGGCACTGAAGTTAATGTCAAAAACCAACGAAAAGTAGCTTTCCGAACCGAAAAAAGGGGAACATACCCAAAATGTAATTATCATCTATCTCTTTTTGGCGTTCCTATTTCCAAAATGTCAGTTTTACTTAAGTGAGGTGCGCTCGGGAGCGCACCTCACTTCCGTAACCAAAGTTGAATGAAACTTGACGAAACGCTCCACTCCGCAATTATAGTCGCGTCAAATGCTTTCCGTCGCTTATTGTTTTCTTCCGATCACTTAAGTGCCCCTCCGAGCATTATAGTTCTAGCTTGATGGTTTATTTTTGAAAGCTGGACCTAGCTGTGTTCCCTACCCAGTTTCAAACAGTTTCTGACCGCCAGATTTAAGGCCTAACTAAATTTATTTCACTTTTGTACAAAAGTGCAATAGGTGCAAAAGTGAAAAAAATACAAATATATGCTAGCGACACCCTCCTGCGAAAAGATTTATCGTAGTGTTTCACTTTTCTACTAAAGTATAAGTAAAGAACGCTCTAACTTTAGCTTTTGTAAAAATTTGAGATAAAGCCTAGTACGCTGCTGATGCGAAACGAAAAATCCCATACAAAAATGACACAACGAAATCATTAATTAAAAATTTAGTTCTACTTTTCGTTCTGAAGTACGCTGTTCGATGAGCGAAATTGAAAATTGTAGCAGATTATTTGGAGAAGTCTACACTCTTTTTTCGCACACAATTAATTACCCAGACCATTTATTGTGTACGAAAAAATGACATTTGTGTTTTTTCGTGTTTATTTTTGTTGTTTTTTTCATTACAGCATGGCTGCTTGTGATTTATTTGCATTTGAATTTGTTCTAATTTTTGGAATTCGTGCAACTGTCAATGAATATTTTTCCGCTTTGTTTTCGTAAGCATTTTGTTGTCTTGTTGGAGACCAACTAAAAATTTCGTTTCGCATCAGCCAGCGTACTAGGCTTAAAAGATAGGACTGAGTAGTTTATTATAAAAAAAAAACAAAACAAAACATTTTTTCACTTCTGTACAAAAGTGAATTGAATGTAAAGGGTGTTTTTTTGTAGACGTGTGGTTTTCAAGAAGAAATAAAACGCATATAAAATGTTATAAACAAAAACAAAAATAATTAATTTTCAATTATTTACGTTTTTTTCTTATATAAAATGTTATGGCCCAGAATTTTGCTTTTTTATAAAGATATGGGTTTGCCATTTTGTTTTAAAAATGATTTCAGGCAAGTGGCCAACGCGGCTGGCTCGAATAAATTCCAGCCGAGAGGCTCAATTTTCGACCACTTTTTGTAGCAATTGGGACCGTTATGTCAGCAATAACGCGTTGTTGATTGTTTCGTTGGCTGTATGGCATGTAGCGCCGTCTTGTTGGAACCAAAGGTCGTCAACATCAACATCCTCCAATTCAGACACGAAAAAGTCATTAATAATGGCTCTATAGCGTTCCCCATTTACTGTAACATTATGGCTGGCTTTATGTTTCATCAATTATCATCGCAGCGCGCGAACCGAACCATTATTTTGGTAATAAATTTGCAGGATTTGCAAACGTTGTTCAGGAGTAAGTCTATTCATTATGAAATGGCAAACCAAACTGATAACTGAACATAAATCAAGTGACAGCTGTCAAAAAGACCAACTCCGAAAAAAGTATTGTCAGATTGAAAACCACACGTCTAAAAACACAACCTTTAGCAAGGCCTTTTTTGCGAACTAGGGCTGCCAGATAAATTTTTCGCAATATCGGGACATCAGTGACAAAAAATCGGGACAAATCGGGACTAAGAAAAGACAATGAACTGTTAAATACACAACAAATAGAAACCTGTTTACTAGCTAACACTTACGACAAAAAAGAAATAAATAGATTATATCGGGAGCATTGAAAATTCAGTTTTGTAACTAAAATATCTTCGGGTTCTTTGCCACTTTCTGTCATTTCGAAAGATTTGCAATTCTGGTAAAATGTTTAAGCATTGACATAGCTGGTTGTCTAATGATCACTTGAAAATAAAAATGTCTCGATTTCTTATTTCCACTTGATGTCTTTGCAAATAATTTTAAGATTTGCCGTGGTCAATATATGAAAGCAATTTTTGTTTGAAGGATTAATTAATAAAATTTAAAAACTAATCAAAATTATCATGTCCGGTGCCTCTTACCCCGAAGCCACACGAGCAAGTACTTGCAAGCAAGTTGCAATACAAACACATTTGTTTACTAACACAAACAAACCCAAGCAACTTGCTTATCAACTGGCATGCAAGTTTTGAAGCCAGTAGTGAAGCAAGTTGAGAAGCAAGTTGGGAGACAAGCAAGTGGAATGCAAGTGGGAGGCAAGTGGAATGCAAATTACGAATTTGACAGGCAGTGTATGTAGCCAACTTGCTTGCAAGTACTTGCTCGTGTGGCCTCAGGGTTAGGCAATTGCCTAAGGCCGCACATTGACAGGGCTGCAAAGTCGATGAAAATTCATGTTTTAAGACAACACATTAAGATTTGACAAAATGAAATCATGCAGAGCAGCATTATAATTTTCAAATTTTATAAAATTGTATTTTGTTGAAAACCTTGAAGCAATATTAAATAAAATCATAAATATTAATTTGTATGGTTTTCTTTTTTAAAACTTTTGGGCGGCTAAATAACAATTTTCCGAAGGTGGCAGAAACTCCACGTTCGGCAACGATCATGTGCATGTCTTGTTCCTTTACAAGAAATTTGCAAGAAATACCGTCGAAATAAACTAAACTAAATATGTACTACATCACATATTTCTTCTTAATTCGGGAAATCATTTTAATAATATTCTTTAATACAAGAAAGTTATTCTCATGAGTAAAAAAGAAAATTCGGGACAAAATCGGGACAGTTTGTATATCGGGACAATATCGGGACAGTGTTCAAATATCGGGATTGTCCCGCCAAAATCGGGACGTCTGGAAGGCCTATTGCGAACTCGTTCCACAAAGTGAAAAATTGTACTGGTCCGCACTAAAAATGAGTAAATCTGGGAGTCTGAAACTGTTTGAAAATAAATAAGGAACAGGGTTCCTGTCTCCTCAAAATTCTAATCCCAAGCTTTGATTGCTTTGCATCATGGAACACCCTCGTGACTCCCAAACTGTAATGTCGTCAGAACTCCTTTCGAGCGACCTTGTTTCTGTTTCTATTAATCTTTTCACAGAATTTATTGATTGTGATAAAGGAATCATCACACGAAAACATTTGTTTTCATTTTATCACACCTAGAGAATCACATTTGGCGTGAAGGCGTTAAGCTAGAACTATAATGCTCGGAGGGGCACTTAAGTGGTCGGAAGAAAACAAGCGAATACACGGAAAGCATATGACGGTGACTATAATTGCGGAGTGGAGCGTTTCGTCAAGTTTCGTTCAACTTTGGTTACGGAAGTGACATTTGGTGAAATAGGAGTGCCAAAAAGAGATAGATGATAATTACATTATGGGTGTGTTCCCCTTTTTTCGGTACGGAAAGCTACTTTTCGTTGGTTTTTGACATTAGCTTCAGTGCCCTTCCGACTATTATAGTTCTGCCTTTACTATCGATAAAGTTTATATCGATTGGTTTTTATTTCTGTGATGGCGTCGATAGCCCCGATGGCGTTTTTTCGTCCGATTCTCGACTTAAAAAAATACATACGTAGGTGTGTTTGTTAAAGTGAAATTTCTTGCAAGTATTCACAAATGTTTGCAATTTGCTGTCGGAAACCATATGAAAAAAACATAAAAAGGCATAATGTCAGTTTGGTAACGTGAAAATTTTACTAAGTTTATCAAACTCGGTTTTTTTCTCCTATGGTTTCTGACAGTAAATTGTGAAAATTTGCAAGAAATTTCACCATTCACAATAGTATAATTAGCCTCTTCCCACCAGAGTAGAAACTAATTTTTGGATCATTGAAATAATTATGTTTATGATCCAGATATAAAGCAGTGTTCCATGTTGTTTTTGCAATACACGCTAAAAACTGATCATACATTTGGTGGTGCAACAGCTCGTGGAGAACCAGAGCCTAGTGATTTTTAACTCTCAACCATTTCTGTGTGCGTGTTGATGGCAGGAATGAAGGAGACCTTCAATTTTTGCCGAGCCCGAATGGCTGGATGAGAAGCATTTATTCATGACAAGTAATAACTCTTGGAGAATTTTCCAGTTCCTCACAAGAGGCAGTATTTGGAAAAAAGAACATTTTTTTTTAGGTGACAGCGGCTAGGAATCGCACCTATACCTTCGGCACGACAGTCCAACGCACTAACCATTATACCACGAGGTACTACATTCACTATTGATTAAATTTTTGTTCAGTTCCGCGCATCTATCAAAATAAGTGTTGCTTTTAGTGATTGTTTCTTTAAAGTTTTCGGAAAGCTTCGGAACATAAGCAACAATCTTGTAGGCACTCCGGTCTTCTAATACGTTTTCTAATGGAGTTTTATGCTTTTGCCGGATTATTAAACTTCTTATAATTTCTATTGGACTATTGTCTTATCTATAAGGATTTTAGCAACCTTTTCCTCATTAAACGGAATAGAATTGTCGGTCACTCAACGCATCAAACTTTTGCGATAGTGTTTGCTTGATTTGATTGGAAATTAACGAGTCTTCCCAATGCCATATCTTGTTTTTACCAGTTGAAGGAGAGTTTATTATTTTCTCGATGGATCTTGACATTATGAAAATGATGTCCGAAGACAGACGGGGTCACATAATAATAATAAAACAGAATTATTACCTATTGCAATAAAACTATAAACAATTTTACTAGTTAGAAAAGTAATGCGTTCATGTTACACATTTTTCGTGACTTCTCTTTGGTAACGCTTGCTTTTTTCATTCGCCATGCACCATGCAACACCTTTTCTCAATTTTGAATTCCAATAAAGTATCGGTATTCTACTATTGCAGCACACAACCATACATTTACCTACAGACATCGTCATTCATAACGTAACTAGGTGTAGATCACTCTCTTTTATCTACCAGTCAAGATTAAATTTCTTGAAAAGTCATCCATTTCCAGAGTGATGAATGCACTTCCCTACTGACACACTAGTTCCTAGATAACAATGTATTTATATACAAAGCACCTTCTTTGCGTCTTCTGCACATCAAGTTGCGCCACTATTATTCAATACGCACATCAAACGCCATCTACTTTCACTCTCTAGTCCAAACCAAAGACTCTGGCATATCTTTTCCGTCAAAAAGAAAACGAAAACAAAAATCATAAATCGATGAAATAGAAATAAACACGCTCTAATGAAATTATTGAATTGATATCTTTCGCGGACATTGCGATCAATAGTTTTTTTTCTTCTTTCAGCCAAGTGTATGAGTTCGAACCTAAAGACCTGTTGACCAGTTTTACGTGTTAAATAATAACATCTATCTGCTAGGCTGATCCACCGATGAAATAACATCGAGTCACCAAAAACTGGTTTAATTATGATAATACTTTGTTATCTATCACTATTCGAACTATTTTTGTTTTTTGCTGATCCGGGCTTTTCGGAACCCATGCTAATTAGTATGAATATTTTTTTTTTTCGGCTGAGGATAGACGTAAACACTCTCCGGTTTCACTTTCGTGGTAACAGGTTGAGGTTGTTATTGATGTTTATACGCATGTAATAGTTCTACGTTATTTCCGACTAGCGACAGAGCTCTTATCAATCATTTAAGTAGGAACTAAAAATTTGTCATAAATTTTGAATTCGTTGAATGTTGTTTCTTGATGTTTATAGACTGCTAAAATGAAAAAGTCTTCCAAACCAATAACCAAACTTGGAAATATCATTATGCCTACATTATATATGAGATGCATATGACTCAATATAAATCGTCTCTAAGTGACTTTAAAGCGATGAAGAGATGATTTGTCTTTTTGACATTGATCTGTAACGTCTATGCTTATTGTTTCTCCTAAAGCTATTATGAACTTGATTGTCCCCTATTACATGATTTGCGTCTGACTCTTTTTTCGAATTACTTTTTGAAAATCATCCTGTGAGGCACGCGCTATTACGATTCTTGATACAAGATTTGTGTTTCTCGTTTATTTCTTGGCCCACAAGGCCACAACTCACAGGGCACCTTTTTTCCTCTTCGCACTCATTATGTTCGAAAAGACATACTTAGATGTGTAAATCAGGCATCAGGGCTCAGGAGCCTATTTCAATGCAGCTACACATATACCTAACTAAACCAACTAAATCTTATACATAACTATAGCCTGCAACTAAATACATACATAAGTAACATTTATCATTTATAATGTCTGTTCGTGTAGGTACTCCCGAAAACTACGAATTTCTATTAAATTTAGTACAATTTTTTATTATTTTTTTTTTTTTTATATGAACTTTGACAGAATTTTGTAGTTTTGGGAAGTACACGAAATACATACCTACAAAGAAATTTTATCTTTTATTTGATAATTTCAATTATTTCATGGTTAAAACACAAAAATGTAACTGATCGTAGTTTAAGGATGTAGCTGTGAGATGCAGTTGATGTAATTGGTATAGCGGAGCTAAAATAGGCCTCAGGTCATTAGCGTTCGGGGGTTTCAAGTGTTAAATCAATAGATATTAGATGTGTTTTTTTTTTTACGTGAAATTACTTGCAAATTTTCACAAATATTCCTAATTTGCTGTCTGCAAGCATAGAAGAAAATGCCTGTTTGGTAACGAATTTAGTAGTTTTAATATTCGTAGTTCTGTCACAATTTGTATGGGAAAATTGACAGATTTACGGAGTTTACACGTTCACTACTTTTACGAACGACTTCATGCTTTTGCATGAATACCCTTGTTAATCAGTGAGTAGAATAAAACTAATAGGCTATTGATTATGTCCTAAAAAACAGGGCAATAAGGAAGTAAGACGTTCATAGAATTTTATTGTAAAAATCATCAAAGGGGTCATTGAAGATGAGAAAACCGCGGAGTGCTATTAAATTGGAGGGTGCATTTTGGAGAGGGGGGTGCAAAAGCACCCTTTTTGGTTTTTTACATATAACTCGAAAACGAAGCAATATTTCGAGATAATTATCAAAACTTTTCTTGTAGAGAATAAAATTTACCATCAAAGTGGATTTTTGAAAAAAAATTAAAAAAATTTTTTAGTTAGCTAAATTTTAAAAAGATCATTGCAAAAAACTTGAAAAATCGCTTTTTTTGTTTTTTTTTACGTATTTGCTTATAACTTTCTTACCAGCAGAGATAGGTATAGGCATTGCTTCATATAAAAGAAAGATAATACATTTTTTTTTTAAATACATTTTTAAAAAAACAGTTTGGATAAAAATCGACCGAGAAATAGTCATTCAAACTAGGCTGATTTTAAGTTTTTAAAGCTTTATGAATGGCATTTTTGGCTATTTTGATGGACTTGTTAGATTATACGCTCAAACTGGGTGTATTAGTGAGCTATGACCAGTTAAGTCTAATATAAAAATCAAATTTCAAATGTTTCACAGCTTTAGGGTTGCCATCTAATTTTGTTCAGAATTGATAATACATAATTGCCAAAATCAACATATTTACTTGCTCTTAAAAAGTCGGGCTTTGAACAAATATTTGCTTATACCTTCTCGAACATGAAAAATAAATAGTTCCAGACAAGTTTTACGGTTGAAAGTTCTTGCCAGACCAGCTCAACATTTTCTAAGTAGGTATTAAAGAAATAACTTTCTTTTATTTTGGAATACCTAACTCGTCTGGCACTATTTTGTCCATATAACGAAAGGCATAAACTACCAAATACCTCGGTTTGTGAAAGTAGATTTGTTAGTTTTGATAATTATTTTAAAAATTAGAAAACAAAAAGAAAAAAATCACCAACTTTATAACATTAAGGGCCGTATGGCATGCATTTTCGACAGCCAAACTCGTCTGGCACAGCTTTGTCTCTATTCAAACAGACATTAGCTAACATATATTGAAAACCCGGCTTTATAAAACAAGGTTTGATAGTTATTTGAAATTTAAAAAAAAGTAATTTCTTATAATACTTACTTTGAAAATGTTGAGCTCGTCTGGAGAGGACTTCCAACCGTAAAACTTTTCTGGAACTATTTTTTTTTTCATGTTCGAGAAGGTATATATGCTAACATATGTGTACAAAACCCGACTTTGTAAAAGCCAGTGTGTTGATTTTGCCAATTATTCTAAATTTTGAAGAAAAAAAAAAATAGATGGCAACCCTAAAACTGTGAAAAATTTGCAATTTGATTTCTATTTTTGTTTTAACTGGTCATGGCTCACTAATACACCTAGTTTGAGCGTATAATCTAACAAGTCCATCAAAGTAGCCAAAAATGCCATTCATAAAGCTTTAAAAAATTAAAATCAGCCTAGTTTGAATGACTATTTCTCGGTCGATTTTTATCCAAACTGTTTTTTTTTAAATTGTATTTTAAAAAAAATATAATTATCTTTCTTTTATATGAAGCAATGCCTATACCTATCTCTGCTGGTAAGAAAGTTATAAGCAAATACGTAAAAAAAAACAAAAAATGCGAATTTTCAAATTTTTTGCAATGATCTTTTTAAAATTTAGCTAACTAAAAATTTTTAAAATTTTTTTCAAAAATCCATTTTGATGGTAAATTTTATTCTCTACAAAAAAAAGTTTTAAAAATTATCTCGAAATTTTGCTTCGTTTTCGAGTTATATGCAAAAAACCAAAAAGGGTGCTTTTGCACCCCACTCTCCAAAATGCACCCTCCAATTTAATAGCACTCCGCGGTTTTCTCATCTTCAATGACCCCTTTGATGATTTTTACAATAAAATCCCAAGAACGTCTTAGTTCCTTATTATATGACATAATCAATAGCCTATAACCCGAAGCCAATATCATCAAGATATTTGAAGCAAAAACAAATTTTCAACAATTTTGGGAGTTTTATTTAAAAAGACTGTTAGTTGAATATTTTATCAAATTTTATCAGTTATTAAATCACAAACATAGACTAAAACTAACCCGAAGCCAATATCATTGTTTGTTCTCATTTAGACATTAGCCGTATTGTAAAAAAAGAAACCTACATCTCAGAAGTATCTGTATTAGATATTGCATAGATATACAAATGTCAATCACACAAAAACCATCAATCAATCTAACAAACCAGTAGCTGTGTTATTTAAGCCTTAAGCCTAGTACGCTGCTGATGCGAAACGAAAAATCCCATACAAAAATGACACAACGAAATCATAAACTAAAAATTTAGTTTTACTTTTCGTTCTGCAGTACGCTGTTCGATGAGCGAAATTGATAATTGTAGCAGATTATCTGGAGAAGTCTACACTCTTTTTTTCGCACACAATTAATTACCCAGACCATTTATTGTGTGCGAAAAAATGAGATATCTATTTTTTCGTGTTTATTTTTGTTGTTTCTTTCATTACCGCATTGCTGCTTGTGATTTTGTTTGCATTTACATTTGTTTTAATTTTTTGAATTTGTGCAACTGTCATTGAATATTTTTCCGCTTCGATTTCGTAAGCATTTCGTTGTCTTGTTGGAGACCAACTAAAAATTTCATTTCGCATCAGCAGCGTACTAGGCTTTAGCCAATACAAATATGAAACAAAACCATTGTGCGTACATTATGTACATATTTAAATATTTTCTTTTGTCATTGTAATCTCATCAATGTGTTTCATGATGCTAATATTTCAAATGATAAATAATCTTGTCGAACATAAAATCATTTGAAAAGAGCAACTACAAAATAAAAAAAAACTATTGGAGCCCTCAATTATTGAAACTATTTTCATTGATTCTCATTCCTCAGCTACTCACAAAATTCACTCATTGAGTGTTAGCGGAGTTTGCTATTAAATTGGCTTTTCGATTGGCAATCCAGAAGCGTTAGGAATGCGTGTAAGCCTTTCTGAAAGTGTTCTTCTTTTTTTTTTTTTTAACCGATATTTTTGTATTATATTATATCTACTTATCAATATCTTACAACTAACTTACTGGCCCCATTCGGGCGCTCTAAGTTAAACTACTAACTTAATGCTAATGCCTTTCGGCCTAAGAACTATCTTAAAACTAGAATTCATGTTGGTTTTATTTTTCACCAAGAAGAATTGAGAAAAAAACTTGGTATCTTTATCTTTATTTTTTTTTGTTTTATATAAAACTTACAAACTAAATAAAACTAAATTAAAACTAATTAAAACTAATTAAAACTAATCATAACTAATTAAAACTAATTAAAACTACTATAAAACTACTTAAAGCTACTTACAAACTACTTACAGACTACTTACAAACTAGAACAGCCACAGCAAGCATTTTCGGGTTTTATAATTTTTTTGTGTTTTTATTGGTTTTATAATTTTTTTTTTGTATTTTTATTGGTTTTATATTTTTTTTTTTTTTTTTTTTTTTTTTTGTGCCACCCTGACTGTCCCTGCTTAAAACTAAATACCTAAACCTATGTAAGTCGGCCATGGCATAGAAAAATGCAGTCAACTTTTAAATATCCGAAGAATCTTCGTGTTCAGGTTTCAACCACCAGAACTGGTTCTCCTGCTTTACCCTATCTCTTCGGTCCCGATCGGACACAGTCCTACTGAACCGAAGGTGCTCCGCTCCGTGTGCGAGGACGTCTCGACTGTAAAGGAGCCGCCGGTCTACAGTTCTACGGCCGACGTGGTAGATTAGCGGAACCGCCGCTCTATCCTGGATCAGCCCTCGACTGTCTAAGTAGAGGAATGCATCGGGCGGAATAAAGCCGCTTAGACGCACACTCTCGTAGTAATCGTTTTTAGGGTAATAAGCCCCAAAAATTAAGCTGTTGGTCGAGGACATTGCTCTTGCAATGTGACCTCGAATAAGCTTCAGCAAGAAATTATCTATCCTGTTTATGTTGGCGCCGTTGTATAGAACCAGGTTGGAATAATAATGTTTGTACTCCGACTCTGGTGTTCTGTGTAATCCAAGGCAGCGTCTAAGACACTGCCTCTCAAACACCCGAATCTTTTCCATTTGAGATGGGGCAACGTTGAACCAAACCGGGCACCCATAGGCAATCATCGGCCGTATGAGGGCCATGTAGCAAATCACCTTCACCCTGCTGTCAAGCCGGCTGCTATAAAACAACCGTTTTGTCAGGGCAAAAGCTCCCCTAGCCCTGGACAGAGCAGCATTTACATGTCTGTCGAAATACAAATACTGATCCATCCAGATGCCAAGGTACTTTACTACACTTTTACTCGCCAGTGGCTGTCCATTTGGCCCTACGATCACCAGCTTACGCCAGTTCTTTCTCGTATCCCTTGTGGCTCCATGCAACGGAGTCCTAAACAAGATAGTTTCTGATTTCTGGAAGTTGATTTTCAACTTCCAGTCATCGCAATATCGCTGAATCTTCTCGAAGTCACGCTGCAAAAGAATTCTGATGACCTCGACTTTTGGAGCTGTTCTGTACGCAATTAGATCGTCGGCATACGCAATTGCCTGAGTTAGACTACTTATCAGATCGCTGGTGTAAATGCTGAATAGAATCGGCGAGTTGACCGCTCCCTGCTGAAGACCATTTTTAATATTAAAGGTTGTGGTAGAAGTCACATTGCCACTCTTGACAACAAACTTTCTACCATTGAGCATATCATAAAGCATATATAATAGTGGTTTACTAATGCCAAGTCTGGTCAGCTTTAGATAAAGACCCTCTAGCCATACGGTGTCGAAGGCCTTCTCCAAATCAACCAGACAGGCACTCTGAAAGTGTTCTATTGGCATTCAGAATGGCAGTTCTTCTCCTGAAAAGAACAGAAAACGATTCTGGATTTCATTATAGAATCGAAACCAGAACTACTCACACATTCAAACACATAGTTGTCAAAGTGTTGTCAAATATTGCAAAAAGTAAATTTTTAGCTAAAATAAGTAAATTTCACGCATTTTACTGTTTCTAAGAACAATTATTTTCTGTTTAGAATATTATTTTCCCATTTTCTTTATTGAAAATTATCATACTCGTTCATATTTGTGTCCACCAAGTTTCCAAATGTGAAGAACTATTTCGGCATCCGCATGTGAAGTTGCACAAATAGAGGGACGAATACTTCAGAATCAAACTGCATGTGCCTGTTTGTTTTATTGGTGTTCCGGATCGGAGAATTCTTCCGAATTGCCAATCGAAAAGGCCAAAAAATTTATAGTTCTAGACTTTTGAATATTAGCAATGGATTCATTTTCTTATGGAATGCCTATAAATAAGAAATTTCTGTAAAATTGGTCTTGACAAAACAGTAGATCTAGGCCAGGAAAAATGGGTTCCGAGGTTGAAAAAATTAATTCATGAAATATTAAAATTGGAATCGACGTAGAATTGCAACCTCTATAACATATCCAAAGTCCCCTAAAGTCCCCGCATTGGCTTTTTGTGTAGATGCATTTGAAGAGGTGCAGATGGGGAGAACTTGGAGGTCTATCAAACTAAAATATTTCTTTTTGTACAACATAACCATATGATACATAATTTAAGGGTAGTTTTTAACGCTGAATCTAATGAAACCAAATTCAAAATGATACAACCACCAAAAAAAAAGTTATAGTCCTTTTTACGTAATGATGACTTTTTTTCAGGTACAACAGGTAAAATATTATCGAAAACCCTTTTAAAATAAAGGTATGTTAATGATATTTGGAGTGAATGTTCCATTTGTCATACGAACTAAGAATCAAGACAGTCCCCAAAAATATCCATGGTGAAAGGGTGTTTTTTTAAGTGGTATGCGCAAGTGTAGAATGTTTACCATAACACCCACGGAAAAACTCTTACACTCATGAAACTCGCCAAAAGTATTGAATTTGTTAAGGCAACCAAGAATCCAAATAGTCCATTTAAATATCTTTTGTCTAATAGTGTTTTTGTGGCGGTTACATTTTGACCTGTTCTACGCGAAAATACGTTTTCAAAAACTGATTTTTGCTTGAAAAAGACCATAACTTTGTTAAGGGTGCTTGTATCATTTTGGTTTTGCTTTTATTAGATTCAGCGTTAAAAAATACCCTTAAATCATATGCCATACTTAGTGTATATACCTCAATTACACCAAATCGGAATTTTGGCTCAAATCTTTCAACTTCTTCCCAGATTTTCCCTCTCTTTAATAAAAAATCCCCCAGAACAAATATATTTATGTGGACTATATTGATTCTTGGTTGCCACGACAAATTTAATATATTTGGCGAGTTTCATGAGTGTAAGAGTTTTTTCGTGGGTGTTATGGTAAACATTCTCCACTTGCCCATCCCCCTTAAAAAAACACCCTTTCACCATGGATATTTTTGGGGACTGTCTTGATTCTTAGTTCGTATGACAAATGGAACATTCACTCCAAATATCAATAACATACCTTTATTTTCAAAGGGTTTTCGATAATATTTTACCTGTTGTACCTGAAAAAAAGTCATCATTACGTAAAAAGGACTATAACTTTTTTTTTGGTAGTTGTATCATTTTGAATTTGATTTCATTAGATTCAGCGTTAAAAACTACCCTTAAAGCATGTATCATATGATCAGGTTGTACCAAAACAAATATTTTAATTTGATAGACCTCCAAGTTCTCCCCATCTGCACCTCTTCAAATGCATCTACACAAAAAGCCAATGCGGGGATTTTGGGGGACTTTGGATATGTTATAGAGGTTGCAATTCTGCGTCGATTTCAATTTTAATATTTCATTAATTAATTTGTTCAAGGTTCCCCATACGATTTGTGCTATTTTTCCTGGTCTAATCATTCATTGACAGTAAATCATAAAACAGTTTTACTTATAACGTTCACATATTTTTTATTAAAAAAATACAATTTGAAAGACTACAACTTAACAAGGCAATTGGAAGCCCAAATCATTTTGTTAGTCATGTCAACATACCTTTTTTACCTAAATGTTGTTACGCTACTGCTTTCAACCGAATTTGGATACAAAGTACTTTTATTATTCAATGCAGTTAATACTGCGGTGGCTTGGTGCGGTAGAGGCTGCTGCATGTTAGCGCGTAAGCGGATATCCAACCAAAATTATTAGCAGAGACAGCGATCCCACCTGCCCTTTCTTGAGTCATATATTTTGCGAATTAGCACCTCTGCATGCAATTGATGGAATGTTGTTAAGTTGGTATGGTTATTCTGGCATTGGTAATTTAATTTTTTATACGATAACTGCACAAAAAATTATATAATACCAAAGGAGTCCAGGCGACAAAGGGAGTCAAATGTGCAAAATATGAGTAAGCCCTTGCAGAGTTTTGCTTGCGGAACTCGAAAGAGTATCATATACGAGTTAAAAAAAAGGTTGGGTACGAAACACCAGAATGCCAAAATTCCGAAAAGGCAAAATATCCCGAATGCCAAAATTCCAAACGAGGAAATCCCGAATGGACAAAATCCCGAATGAACAATATCCCGATTGGCTAAAATCCCAAATACCATAATCCCGAATAACAGAATCCCGAATGTCAAAATTCCGAAAGACGCGTGCGATTTTTAATTCTAGATTTGTGTACATTCGAAATTTTCACATATGTAAGATTTGTGTTCACCCCTTTTACGATTAATATTTATCAGTTGATGATTGATAAATATTGAATTTTGATATTTAACAGCGCGATTGACAAATGTTTTGATCATTGAAAATGATGCAGACCGTTAAGAGTTGCAAGAATGTAATTAATTTTCAATAGTTATGGTCAGTTTTTTAACAATTGACTTTTGAAATACCATTATCTTAATGTTTTTCAATTATTAAATTGATACTTGACAATCATAATAAAGGTGACTGTTTATTTCCAAATTTATTTTATAGACAGTCTTATGATGCCAAAGCAAGCAGAAGTTAATAGACTAAGAGCCCACAGCAGATTTTGGGTGTGAACGATAGCAAAAAAAGAAGTATAGGCGTCGAAAGCTCCATTAAAGACTATTAAAAAAATCAAAGTCTTGCAGTCCACAACTGGGGCCTTTGCGAGAAACAGTGCATCGAAAAAAAAATATGAATGCAACTTCGAGGATAATCGTGTTAGCCAAAATTGGTTTTCACTCATCCCTTGAGAAGCTCCTCGGATCACATATCATGGAATCTGAGACCATTTGAGTATATAGTTCGCTCTACCGGACCGTTTAAAAAATTCAAAATTCTAAGTGAAAAACGGTTTTTTTAAACAGAACAAAAAACATAGAAAACATAGAACGACAAATTCGAAATTGTAGCAGCTAATTAATGACTAGTTAACGACAAATTATGCACCTATCCATTTTTCAATCCGTGAAAGTTGCTTTGCTAACTTGATATCAAGTTAGCAAAGCACCCAAAAAAACATAGAAAAATTGAAATTGTTACAACTAATTAATGACTACTTAACGGAAAAACTGGCCATAAGTAGGTAAGGTAAAGGCAGTAAAGAAATAATGGACTTCATTCTACAAGTTTCGAAGTTTTAAAAATAAATACAAGAGAGATTTAAAGCTGTCCCCATAGATCAAGAGCCGACAGCAAATTTTGGGAGTGGAGGTATAACCGAATTCGGAGTATGAGGGATTATAGGTACATGTATCGTGATATGGAATATGAAAGTCTGGCAGATTTTTTTCTCAGCCTTTGGTGGGGGTGGGGGTTTAAAACCCGCTTGGTTTCCTCTTTATATGGTAGGGTCATTAACACTTCAATTCACTTTTAAAAGATAGGATATGATGCTCTGTCATTTTCCCTAAGTCTGGAGACTTATATCTTGGTGATGGGATAAATAGGACCCATGATTTAATCTTTTTAAGCAAACCTTATTGGCGTTTTTTGTGGAGACTTTATTTGTTGATTTTCTGTTTTGCTGAAAATCTCCAAAAAAGGGATGATAAGGTTCACGTAAAATGGTTATATCTTGAGTTCTGTTAATCGGACCGACAAGATTGTGGTGTTTATGCTTAGAACAAACGACTGGGAATCATATCTGATTTTTTTTAAATGAATTAAATGGTTTATAGCCCTGAAAATAAATCAGGAGATCTAGCTCTTTTTAACCCCCCACCCCTCCCAAAGGCTGAAAATAAAACCTGCCAGACTTTGGTATTTGATATCACGATACATGTACCTAAATCTCTCATACTCCGATTTTGGTTATACCTCCACTCCCAAAATTTGCTGTCGGCTCTTAGACTACCAGTTGCCCGTAACCTCAAAGTAACCATTAATCGATTACGCGCTGGTATAGCGTCGCGAAGAATTGTGTCTTGTGTTTGTATTAATGGGCTGACACGACCAAGAAATCAATCATAATCAAAATTTTCTTTCGATAATCGCAAAAAGTTTATGAATGACACTAGTTCCAGCTCTTTCATTAAATTTTCCGTGCAACCTTTTTCTTTCCTTTTGAGCAGCCATTCTCGAACCCAAACTTCTTTTCTTTTTTGTTTCCTTCTCCTCGAGTTCAAATAAAATTGCGACATGGTTAAAATAACATTCTCCATTACAATTAATTTTAATTTTGACAATTTAAAACTTATTAATAAAATATGTTTGTCAAATAATTTCATTTAGCCAGCTTATATTTCTTGAGTGCTGAGTATTTTTTCTCCGTTCTTTGACAGAGCTGGAATAAAATATAAACAGGATTCCTCAAATAGAAGTCAAAACAACTCTCTTTCTCTTTTCTTCTTATATAATCTACTGCGACAAAATATAACTGAGCAAGCGAATCCAAAAAATTTACGTCTCTGTTTTTAAGGGGAAAAGTGAGGAATTTTTGTGAGGACTCGTGTTTATATTTCAGAGTCCTCTGAGCCTTCTGAGATCTAATTTGGCTAATTTGTTTTTTAAAAGCTAGTGTGATAGCCAAATTTCAATTGTCATATAATGATCAAAAATTAACTGGCAAAGCCTTTTGAAATATAAGGGCTGTTCCTTTACTTTGAGTTTCTGTGATTTTCTGTGCATTTCTGCGCATTTTAGTCCAAAGTTCTGTCAAAGTTCATATACAAAATTTTGTTTGACACAAGTTTGCACTAAAAATCACAGAAACCCAAAGTAAAGGATCGGACCTATAAATTGAACACCTTTATATGGCGTAGTCTAATACTATCAAGAATACATCATATACTGTGCCATATTCTATATGACAAACATTGACCATATATATGGAGGGCTCACAGCTGTACCGAACCAAGTCAGAAAAAGAAAATTCAAAGATATTAAGAGGTTTATTAAATAAACTGCCATAAATTAATGAATATTTTACTCGTAAAAAGAAAAGTCTAAAGTTTATTCTCAAAATTAAATTATTATTATAATTCTCTTATTTAAAAATGAAAAACTTGAGTTGAAAAGTACCCACAAAAATCTGCAAAATAAAAAACAAAACATGACTTGGTTCGGTACAGCTCTGAGCCCTCCATATATGCTAATGTAGTACCCCCTTAAGTTTGATTGAACATTTTCCATGAGTATTTTCCCATATAAAACTTTTCGTCTTCGAGGCCGGGTTAATGTTGAAATAATTAGCTTAAATTTTACAGACATTTTTGTATTTATCAAGAAGAAATAAGGGGAGGGAGGGGGGGGGGGGATGTCATTTAAAAAAAAAGATCTTTTTAAGGACCACCCTAGTGTACATAATATTGTGTATGTAGGTTTATTTTCAAAGTAATCTTTTTTTTTGTTATATCTTTTACTCTTTTACTCCTGAACCGTGAAGGGTCTCAGCGGGAAAAGCAGCTTACCATCTCTTTAATGGAGGGTGCGCTGCTTCCCAGTCATCCAAACGAAACGTTCTGATGGCATCCTTAATTTTTGTCTTTTTGACACCTCGAACCTCGGGAATGGTTGGAAGACTTTCTTGGCCGGATTATTTTTGTAGATGTGTGTCAGTCAATGTAGTTTAAGTGTTATGACCTTTTAAGCGACATCTTCATCTTTGCTTAGCTATAATAAACAGTGCGCAGTCTGTTCACTCTCCTCGAACACAGGACCAGAACCTGGTCTCAGACCCAGGTCAAGATACTTGGGAACACTGGTTGTTGGCATCTGTGGTAGATGAATGCACAGATATGGTGAGGCGTCCAAGAGTAAATTTCTTCTTCTGAACGCTGTGGCTCACAGTTTCTTTTCGATTAAGCTATGAATTTTGCAACAATGAGGAAATGGCCAGTTTAGACATTTATAGCCGCCTTGAAATGTACACATAACTCAAATATTATATTCATGCCTAGCGTTGATCCAATTAGGATTAAAATGAGTTAAATTTATTACTTTCATCAACAAAGTGCTTAACCTGATGAACAAATGTCATGAATTTGCAAGATATCAATTGACAATACTTATAACTGCCCTATGCCCCCACAACCCTCATCAACAAAATTGAAAAAGGTTTTACAAGGATTAAGTCCAACATGATAGGTGGTATAGTGGGCCTTTCGTTTTGGATTTCGACCAAAATAATCGATTTTAATCAAAAGAAATATCAACAAATTTTAAAAATCATTTTTTTTTTAGCTGAAGAAGCTTTTGTTAAAAACTGAAACTGAATGTCAGGCTTCATTTTAAACATACAAATTAGTGTGAAATCCCAAAATAAATTCATATATTATTTAGTGAGAATCAATTTGATCCTAAATTCAAAAGTTGATAAGCAGTTTATGAATTTAGAAAAAAGCAACGTATGTATATTTCATATATGTACGTGTTGGCTTAGTACTTCCTTAAAACACAACTTTAGCAGCAATTTAATTTTAATAGATGAAATTCTATGCAAAGCTTTGTCTTCAATTCAACCAGGTATGTACTTGTATGAATGTTTTTTTGCTTCTTATTGTTACTACAAAATTATTTTAACACATACACCCAGCGACAAAAAAACCCTCGCAGTATATCTGCTGAGCAAAACCTCGCCTGTATTCAGAATTCGTGAGATATATTTAATTTTTGTTTCTTTATTTTTTTAATTTTATATATTTTTAATTAAAAAAAAACGTTTTTTTTTTTGTTTTTAAATCGTATTTAAAAAAATACAAAAAAAGTAAAAATTATTCATATTTTTCAATTTGGAAAAATTGGTATTTACATAATTTAGGGGCAAGGAAATCATGATTTCTTGAAAAATATAACGGTTTAGTTATTTAAACGGCTTTTTATTAAATAAATTACATGGGTAAACAAAAAAAAAGTGTTAATACTTCGTCGTTCCGCCCCTTTTCTTCATAACCTCACAAATGCGGTTTGGCATCGAATTGAACAACTTTTTTAAATAATTTTCATTTATTTCTCTATACCAAACTTCTTCAATAACTGATTTCATCTCAATAATGGTTTTTGGACGTTTTTCTCTAATTTTTTTTCCCATTTGCTGCCAACAGTTCTCAATCGGATTTGGGTCCGGACTATTTCCTGGCCATGGAAGTGACGAAATCCCAAGAGAATCTTTATGATTTTTTACCTGAATATCAAGAACTCATCAATGTTTCTAAAAATGTCTAAAAAAATGCATTAAATTAAGTTTAAACCCACCGTTTTGGCTTGGTGACGTGGAGCTGAATCATCTTGGAAAATCAAGTTTTCGGAATGCTCGGAGTATTGCTCTTATGTTGGCAAAATGCCTTCATTAATGATTTTAATGTATTTTGCAGCATTAACAGTGCCTTCCAGCATAATAATGGCCCCAACACCAAACATTGTAATGGCTCCCCATACCATCACATAAGGAGAATGTTTCACAGTAGGCAAAACACATTCATCCGAAAACCTTTCTCCTTTTTTGCGGCGGACTATCGCATTGCCATCGGGCCCGAACAAATTAAATTTGGATTCATCCGAAAAAACAACTTGTCCCCAATCATTTCCTGTCCAATCTTTATAAGTTTTAGCCCATTGCAACCTTTGTTTCTTCATTCTGCAAGTAAGCAAAGTCTTTTTTGCAGGTCGCCGTGCATTCAATCCCATATTATTTAACAGTCTTTGCATGGTTCTATCACTTATTTTTTTTTCAGTTTGGGACTGAAAATTTTGATTGATGTCCCCAGCATGCTGAAATCGATTGCGGATTGATGAATAAGACGCTCTCCTCTTAAATTTGTCAATTTAGGCCTTTCACTTCCAACTTTTCGCGAAATTGAACCATCGGACTGGTAGTTATTGAGGACATTACGCACGCTCCATTCATTGGTACCAACCCAACGTGCTATTTCCCTATTGGAAACATTTACCTCATGTAAGGCTACAATTTGAGCCTTTTCCACTAAAGATAAAACCATAGCCAAATAAAGCAAGCCGACAAAACTACGAGTTTTTATGTTAAAGCTTGTATTTAAATATGCGTACTTCACTCTATTGATGGCTTATTTGTCAATAAATATGACAAAATAGTAAAAGTAG
Source organism: Dasysyrphus tricinctus (assembly GCA_963921185.1). NCBI lineage: Eukaryota > Metazoa > Arthropoda > Insecta > Diptera > Syrphidae > Dasysyrphus > Dasysyrphus tricinctus. The sequence goes on along the minus strand of OY992532.1, from coordinate 54,054,114 downwards.
AGAAAAAAATGGATGAAAGGTAGAATTTTACCGTTAAAGCACAAAAATATGAAAATAGATAAATGCGAGGGTTTTTTTGTCGCTGGGTGTATATGTATTTATCTTAAAAAAATTTAAATGACTTCAGCTAGAACAAGTACACATAACCCAGTTGCGCCTTTATAGCAAAATGAAATTCTTATAATGCATACATATCTCGGGGAGAGTACGATACCTCAGGCGACAAAGTTTAATGACGGATTTGTGTAGGCCGGTTTGAAATCAGTTTTTTTTCAAAAAATTTTCATAAAAATTACTTGTTTTAAAAACAAAATGATAGAATAGACTTTAAAAAACGTGGAAACTTAATTGTAAGTATTACCGTTATTTTTAAATATTTTTTTTTTTCATTTTAAGTTTATTTTTTTTAAAAGAAGATTGCCTCTCTCACCCATATGAGGTGGATGAAGACCCCCCTTCCCATAGTTGAAAAATGCTCCTATCTAACTGTTCAATAAATATCCGAACATGTTTTATTAACACAAATTCAAACTTCTGGCTGTTTGTTTAAATAGCCTGTCTACAAGATGCAACAACTTCTTAAGATAAATTTTGGCGGGAAAAAGAACTTTTCATAACTGAAAGATTTCCTTTTACCTTAAACACCATCTTCATTCATCTCTTCAAACTTAACAATTTCATAGTTAACATCTTCCTCTTCTTCTTCGTCTTCTCTGTTGTGCTTTAACTCCCACTTCCAAATCAAATCAACTATTCATCAAAAGACCATGATGAGTGTAGTTTCATCTCATTAAAGTATTTTGCTCCAATGCACATAAAAGTGATTCTCATTTTCCTCCACTAACCGAGAGAGACACACACAAAAAAAATAATGGTGTTGGAAAACACTTTTTTTATTTTCTTCAAAATCAGACGCATAATTGCATTCAACAGTTTACCGGTTTTAAAACAACAACAAGAAAACAACAACCACCCACAACAATCCATCGAATTCTCTCAAAATAACTCTTTTTAACTCATTCTGTTAATTCTCTGCTAACACTCTGTTAAATAATTTTATCTCTGCATTTTGAGTGGAATTTGAAAATCTATCTCGTATCTCTTGGTGTGTTAAGCTCTCATCGAAGGTAGTTTGGTAACTATGGATTCTTACATGTGGTTTTGTATCTTTTTCCACTCAAATCAGATGGCAACAGCCATCCGTATCCGTGGCTCTAAGCACCTGTGGTAGATGGTTGAAGGTGGCAAACAAATTCAGTGCATCGGTGTCTCTTGAATGGAATTGTTGGTTCACTCGGGTGAATAAGAAAAAAACAAATAAACTAAGAAAAGATATTATTCCAAGGCAATTAAGTAGTTTGTCTCACAAAAGATACGTGGATTAAATTAAAATAAGCAAAAAAAAAAGTATCTGAAGACATATATTACTATAACTTGCCAGCACGACATAAATAACTCAACATATCGAACGGAATTTCATGGTACTTCACGTGATAGTGTATTAAGAGTTGTTTTCTTTTATTTTTTTTGTGTTATTTATTCTTTTTTTTTTTGTAAAAAAGTAAAAGTGAAAAATTTAAATAAATTATTTTTAAAATTCGCGTGTGCTTGGAAGAATTTTGAAAAAAAAAACGAATTTAATATCTTATTTTAGAAGAGTATCAACAATTCATCAATTTTTTTGAAATTTAACAAAAAAATCGGAGATTTTCAACAATCAAACGAAACTGCTAGTTTTCCTTTTTGTCGTTGCTGAAGATTCTTCATCTTTTCGAAAAGGACTAACGAGATTGCTGCAATAATGCTTCCGGTAAGTTGGATGAACATATACATGTACATATGGAGCTATAATAGCCTCCTCTCGTACTCATATATGAACCTATATTTTGCTGTATGATTGCTTCCGAGAAATGCGAAAAGCAAAAATAAATCCATCAGATACAAATCCGTTTTTGTATCTTTAAGTGCTACTAACCCAGAAGGTAGGTTATACAATGCAATCATCTCGTCGAAGTATCGTAGTCGTCGTCATCGTCATTGGTTGTAGGAAAAGTTCGTTTGCCTCCTCTTACCAAAGCTTTTCTATAGTTGAACGAGGGGGCATTAAGGCACTTGAGGATTGATGCTGTTATTGTTTCATCTGTTTTGAGGTTGGAAATGGAATATATTTTATTGAAAGGGAAGAGGAAGGCGGGCGGGGGGTGGTGTTTTTGCGCGCTTTGTATATACGATGGTATAGATGGTACCTCGCACTATCAACCTCTTTGAAATTGAAGCGCTGTTTGATGCTGCAAAAGTGTATAAAATATTTATAATGCCATACTAGGTTGTTAAATTGCTATACCTAGTCGAGAGTGCAAAACTACTTTCATTTTCCATTTATGTTTTGTGTGTTTGCATTGGGCGATACAAGTTGATTTATATTACAAAAAAAAAATATTTTTTTTTCATATGATTTTTTTTGTTTTTTTTTTTTTGTTTTGCTAAGCCTCTGAGTCTTGCGTTGGGGGGTTTTTAAACCAGTTTTGTGCGTAAAATATATATAAAAAAAAACAATATTTTCCAATCTTTCGAATTAGTTTTGCTATAAATTTATGTATTGTAGCCTAAGCGACAGAATGAATGATATTTGGCCTAGTAATTTATAAGTCAAAACAAAGGATTGTTAAATTTATCTAAGCCAAGCTTTGACATTGTAATTATATTTAGCATTGAATTCAAAGAAAAAGAAGAAGAGATTTAAGCAAGGTCATAACTGATGTACAGGTTTTGTTTTTGAACTTTTTTTGTTTAACAATCGAAATAAACCAATCTTCAGCTTAAATCTAATTTTTATTGGCTCAATAGGCATTATACGAACAACAATACCTACAGTATTTTTTTTTTAAATTTTGTTTGCGGTACTTTTATGTGTATCTCAGAAAGTAGGTGATCTGAGTCAATTTGCAATATTGCATACCGGTTTAATGTTTGTACTTTTTCAAGAAAAACAACAAATTGGGGGTTAAGCTTTAATTTATCTCGGAGTTATATCCGTAAGCCTCAAGAAACTGATCATGTTATTAAATTATCAGAGATTGGTGGAATTATATTTGTTTTAAAGGGTAGGTCGTTGGTTGGTTTCTTTTTAAAAAAATATATTCAAAAAGTTCCGTTCAATATATTTCAACGATTGTTATTTAATTAAAACAAATAAATTTTCCGATTGATTATGGAATTTAATTATCTTCTAATGACTTTAGCCTATTGAATAGACCGGAAAATGAGAAGTATAAAGGAACAATTACGTGCAAGGGTTTTTATTATTGAATATGTTTGTTTGGCCCATAAGCATGCTTAAAACCAAAAATGCTACTAAATTCACCCATGCGTTTCTGAGAGAATGGTCACACTGGCCACTTTTCAGTATTTTTGGTATACCTCGAAAACTAAGCCGAATTTAAAAATTTTACATATAATACTTTTTGTTCAAAATTAAATTTTCTATTGGAATGGATAGTTCAAAAAATTTTAGGAAAAAATTTAAGCAGGAAAAGTTAACAAAAACCAACTTAAAAAAATCAAAAAATCAAGGATATCTAAATTTTTTAATAAATTGTGCATAACTTTTTTTGAAGCAAGGATAGGGTCAAGACATGCATAGACAAAACAAAGTAGAGACTAAAGGCCTTAATATGGCATGTTCAAAAATTAATATTTGTTCAAAATTGACGGAGATATTCCCATTCAAACCTTATCATTTCTTATAATTTTTCTCAGCTTTGGCCCGAAAGTCCCTTTTTTGGTACAATATGGCAAATTTCACATTCGTAAAAATGTTCGAAATCAAAATTTTTGATTTAATATGACATTAGAACTATAGAGAATTTATAAAAAGGATGTAAGTTCGCAATTTCGTTTTTCGGCTGTTTTTAAATGCGTTCAGACCTACAGACCGAACGGCTATGGTCCGATTAACATAATATTTGATACTAGGTGCTAGGAACGTTAAATTTGTCATAAAGTACCAAAAAATAGGCTTTCGGGCAAAAAGTGCGGAAAATGATAAGAAATGGTAAAGTTTGAATGGTTATATCTCTGTCAATTTTTAAATAATATGGCTTTTTTAACATGTCATATTAAAGCCGTAAGACTACAGTTTAGTTTGTTTATGAACGTCTTGAGCGTATCTTTGCTCCGAAAAAAGTTATGCGCAATTTTGAAAAAAAATTAAAAATCTTTGATTTTCGATTTTTTTATGTTGGTTTTTGTTAACTTTTCCTGCTTAAATTTTTTCCTAAAATTTTTTGAATTATCTATTCCAATAGAAAATTTAATTTTGAACAAAAAGTATTATATGTAAAATTTTTAAATTCGGCTTAGTTTTCGAGTTATACCAAAAATACTGAAAAGTGGCCAGTGTGACCATTCTCTCAGAAACGCATGGGTGAATTTAGTAGAATTTTTGGTTTTAAGCATGCTTATGGACCAAACAAACATATTCAATAATAAAAACCCTTGCACGTAATTGTTCCTTTTTAAAAGGTCTATTCAATAGGAATAGGCTATTCTTCGGTTGACTTGGCAGAAGTAGGCCATCCTGTTAATCAAATTTTTCAATATATTTTCAATGGTTTCGGCCCCTATTTCAAAAGAAGTCTTACCAATGTTGTTCTTAAGTAAAGTGATTACTTGAACATCATTGATCTTTAATGATAACCTAAAAAAAAGGTCTGACAGCGAGTGCCAGCGTCTAATCGCATCTCGTTGCTGACCAAGCAACATCACCAAAAGGACTGATTGATGAACTGAGTTAAACAATAAATCTATTATTGGGTTTGGCCTAGCAATTTAGATTATTGGGCGGCCTATTTGGCAAGTAGCCCCAAATTGCTGTAACTATAGCTCACCTATGTCAAAATTTACAATTGCTCAGCATAAAAAGGTTATTAAGCCTCAGAAGCACACTCCTGTTACTGTTACCTTTCTTCCATTCTTGTAGACAAATAGAACAGTAATGCCAGGGCTCCAAAAATCACTTAGTTACTTTTCCGGCTCCCGATCCCTGGAGGGTCTCTGCCTGAGATATTGTGGTTTTCCATCGGTTGCGGTCCCTCGAACGCTCCCTCCATCCGTCGAGACCAAGCGCTATTGCGTTTGTAACCACCTGGTCCCAGAAGCGAAGGTTCGGTCTGTCTTCCTGGTCGTCTCAAGCCTGAGGGCTGGGATTCGAAGATTTTCTTGGCTGGAGCATTGTGGTCCATTCGCTCGATGTGGTCGAGCCAGTGTAGTCGACGTGTTTTGGCTCTTTGGACTACATCCGCATGAATACCCTTATTATATTTTTTTTAATTAAAAAGTGATAGATAGTACGAAAGAGAGAGAGATACGGATCTATATATAACGGTAAATAGGACGCATGTAGCAAATGCTCATCAGTAACCACAGTAATCACAGCGTTTTAATTCTTATCCAGTTCATCTATCAAAATGGGTGAAAATGCCGGATCAAGAGTTCCGACTTGTCAAATATCAGTATTTGCCGTTGTGTTTACTTATTGTTATTTGAGAGGCTCTCCAATAACCACTTCAAATTACTGACACTTTAAATTTTGAAAACCTGCGCAATATATGTATTACCTTTGATGTGTGAATACTTACTTTTTATAGCAAACACCGATTCGAATGGTTTTTGGGTTTTCATTGATTATGTTTTTATTAAAACTCGGTGTGCAAAATGGGTGATAGCCGCCATTGTGATGGGTGATAACCGCCATTGTGGCCGTTCACTGGAACGGAGACAGTATCTCGGATTTGGAAGAATGTGGTTACGTTGTGCATATTCTACCATCCAAGCAACATAACAAAAGTCAGTTAAGCACTTAGCACTGAGAGTGCTAATAAGTCGCGGATATTGACAATGTTAGGATGGTGGAAACAATAAATTAACGTTTTAAACGAGAATACAAATATTTAGAAATACTTATTTTAACAAAAAAGCGATATGTATGCATTTAGTGACTTTAAAATCATAGCAGCCGTTATTAATGCAAATCAGCAACCCTGTGCAAGCAGACCTTACTCAGACACACTTGTGGAAACAATTAATAACAAAATGCATAAGCCCAACTTGCTTGCAGGCTGGCAAGAACTGGCAAGAGTAGCTATTAGACTAGAAACTAATCAGTAACCACTCTTCAAATTTTTAACTAAGTTTTTTCTTGAAGTGCATAAAAACTGAAAATTTGGAGCCTAACTGTAAATTTCCGGCTAGCCCTGTTAATGAGAAAAGGGCTGTTATACCAACTTAACAGTGAAGTTAATGAATGCCTGACAACGTTTTTGAAGTTTCGAAAACATAAATTTAAAAGAAATTTTCAAAAAGTCGTATTGGAAGGTTTTCATATACGAGTTTCACGTGAGGCGACTCATTTTGACGTCTCTAATTTGTTTCTCACTCTCATCTCTTAGAAAATAAGAGATGGCCAAGTAAGGCTGAAGTTTTTAAATTTTTGAAAATTTCTGCCTCACCTCGTCATCTCTTTCCTTCCAATAAATAGGAATGAGACAAAAAAGAGCGACGTCAAAATGAGTTGCCTCACGTGAAGCTCGTATGAACACCGTCTTGTATCTTTTTGTCAGAAGACATTTAACAAATGTTACAGGTAGTCGATGTGGGTATTGCAACTATGTCTGAATCGAATGATTCAAAACCACTTCGAAGATTACCATAAAAACACACTTTTCAACTGCAAAACTTCAAAGCTTCACCAGTAATTTCTATTTTCAATGTAGGTTTTGTCTTATATGCTGGTCCACCTTCAATTTTCATCGCATTTTGTCTTGCAGCCGAATTATAATGAATTGCTGACATAATTTATTTATGTGGACTGATAAGAGCACAAGATGTTTAAAGAACATTAGATTTTTTCACCCACCGCAGCACAGGTGGTTTCTTTGGAATGATCAGTGCAACCTTCCACCCTATCTGAACTGTGTAAGACTAATTGACATGAAATAATAAACAGAGGCTTTGAGTGCCTGGAATTATCTTTATCTGATAGCTCTTTATGATAGAAGCATATTCCCTCTTATTACGGTAGTCGTTTTACTTAAACGCCAGTAAAACGGCACGACAAAAAAAAAACTACCGCAAAAGTGGAATAGTGAAGAGCGGAGAGAACGCTTAATTTTTAGATTCATTCAAATATCAATTATTGTCATTTCTGGTGTTTCAGTAAAATGACTATCCTAATAAAGGTGATTGACTGCCCATTCCTTCTGCAAAAAATTTCTCTTCAAATTAACACCAATAATTTTCGATCTATCCTAAGCTTTAAAATAAATTATCACTGCACTAGTTATGGAACCAACCTGTATGGTTCATTCAACTATTACTTTACAAATTTATTTTGACTTCCATTTAAGCAAAGAAAACTTTAAAAACCTAACTTAATAGACTTACTTTAATAGGTTTTCCTCTTTTGTTTTTAAATGTTTATGCTTGATCAACTAAAAAAAAAAGAATCATCAATAGGAAGAGTCAAATTATTTGTTGTAGCATGGAAAATTATGTATTTTGAACTCTAATAGATATTGACGAAGGAGAGGGACCTATAATTATTTATAATACATGAGAAAGCGTGGAACTACAATTAATAGGAAAAATGAGGAACGTGTTGCAAGATTGCAAAATGAGAGTAAATAATCTGAATATTTCTGAGTAATAGTGCGAGAGTAAAAACTCACTTTTAGTGAACTTTTTATTCGTACAGAAAATTCTACAAAAATTAAAATATATGTATGAGAATAAAACAGAACCAATTTAAGAAAAATCCATCAATTACTTATGGTGCCAGTTATAGCGATCAGAAAAACCCATCCGAAAACTTGAAACAGTATGAAATAGATTTTTTTTTCGGATGGTTGTTTATAGCAATCAGAAAAAATGTATCAGAAAAACTTTATAAAAAGTATAGCTTCTTCGCAAACAAAAAAAACAAAAAAATATTGTTTTGGCAATGTTTTTTGCGAAAAAAATTCTACGCTGAGCTACGCGTCCATTCATATATCAATACCGAATTGAAAAGTAATAAAAACTTCAATATTTTTTTTTTCGGAAGGCTTTTTCTGATCACTATAACTGGCGCCTATTACAGTAGTTTTGGTAATACTATTTATAATGATCCCCATAAACATTTTAAGAGTAGTTGCAACCTCTTGATTGTACGTAAAGTTTAAAAAATATACAAAATAGGACATACTCGTAAAATCTAACTAACAAAAAATACAAATTATAAATTTCTGTTAAAGATTTCTGTTTGAAAAAAAAAACTGTATTGCTCATAAATGGTTTACTTCCGTTGAAATGAATTAAAAATCACAGCACGTGACTTGTAGTATCTACTATCAACAAATAATTAACATAAAAACTTTATCTTCTGTAATTTAACTTTTTGCTGCAACTTGTGAATAGAAATATCAATTAAGTTTCATTTAAATTCAATTAAATTGTCTTAAGATGATCGATATTATTTAGAAGTTGCAGTTACTGGTATTTTGTAATTTGCATTGAGTGAATAATGGCAGAACATAATTGTTGTCTTCTCATTGAGCCTACTAGTTAATGACTGAGGATTACCCAATATTTCAAAAATATAGTTGTTGCCAATTTTGCATAAAAGTAAAATTTGTTCATAATAAATTTTAGAAAGTATTAAAAACCTTTTAAGTATCGAGTTTCAAAACAATCGATCATATCATTTTAGAAAAAATATTTGATTTTCAAAAAAAAAAAATTTGAAACATTTTTTAAAAACTCAAAAATTTTTTTTTCAAAAATGTTGGTAGTTATTAAGTTTTATATTTTTTGGAAGCTTCAGTCATACTGTGTTGAAGAAAATCGAAAGTTAAAAAATGATTCCTTGGGAGGTACAGTTAATAACCATTTTTTGAAAGTTTTTGGGTTCAGCCGATAGTAGGCGTGTTTTATTGGGAAAGCTATCCGCAGCACAGTGAAATTTTATATGAATTACAAAAACAACATCGGCAGCAAAATCGCTGCCGATAAAAGTTAAAGTAGAATCCTGCTGCCGATAAACTTTTGACGTTTGTTCGAGTATCGAACTCGATTGAATAGGATTTTAGGGTGTCGTCATTGGTACGACCGGTACTTTTATGTGTCTCGAATTCTCGATGGCTATGGTCGTAGAGTAGAATTATGTTGAATGAGTGGCCCTGTTTACACTGTAACTTTCCACTTCTTCATGACCATGTTTTTGTAGAAGAAATCAGTGAGAGGAGCACACATAAATGAATCTTCATGGCGTAGTGAGCAATTACAGTCTAAACAGGGTCGTTCGTAAGCGCATGATTGTTTTGTTTTAACTTTCCGACAAAATGAAAAAATGATCCTATCCTATGCTATGCTAAAAAAAACACGACATTAAATTAGCTTAAAGTGTTAAATTTAGCATTTTTATATCTTAAAAGTGAGAAACAAGATATCTTCTGCGGACTGTCAAACGATAATTCGCAAACCACAACATCAAGACACATCCCACAAGGTATTTATCTTCACATTTTGTTAGCACTCATTTTACTGGGTTTAAATTTTATGGCTATTGGCATCTATAGGCAACCAATTAAACTACTCAAGTGAATGAAAATGGATCAAAATTCATGATCATTCCCATTTCACAATTCACTCTTTGCAGCTCATATGAAAAGCTCTTTACGTAAACCTTGGTTTATAAGGACCAGTTTGTACAAACATGTTTCAAATTTTAGTCCGATGCCTAGCAATTTTAAGTCACTGTTTTGGTGGGTTTAAGACTATTTGTACAAACGTGGTTCAAGTTTTGATGCGTGGTTCAATTATTTTAGCTCACTGATTTCGGCAGTTTAACTGAGGTTCAATAATGATCAAGCTTGAGATTGTTATTACAACATACTTGAACCTTGTACTTCAGTAGATCTGATGAAATCGATGAGTCACGAATGCTGAACCATGGATCAAATTTTGAACCAGTTAGGACCCGTTGTACAAACGTGGTTCAAATTTTGATCCGTTGTTCAAATATTTTTATTGGCTGATTTCGGCTGAATTACTGAGGTTCTACGATTAAAAACTAATTGAATGCCTGAACCATCGTTGAACCTCAGTTTATTCTCCAAAGTCGGTGAGCTAAAATTGCTGAACCATTGAATATTTGTACAAATATTTGTTCAACTGGCCCTTAGAACAATTGAAACTAACTGAAGTTCAAGCATATTTGGCTACTAAAGTACTTGAACTATCGTTGAACCTCAGTTAATCCGGTAAAATATGTGAGTTAAAAATGTTCCAATGGAAAACTAAAATCAGCGATACAATCATGTCCTTATTGTAATTATTATGAAATTATCGCTGATAAAGTCATCTACGCCATATGTTATGAGTCTGCTATTATACGACTACTTTTGAGTCATGACTTTTTTCAAAATTTAATGAGTGCAAATGAGAACAAAAAATTGATTTCACTTTCACAATATTTTATTTCGAAAAAAGCCAACTAAAAAGTCTTCGTGTAATAGCAGACTAAATCATGACTTTTTTACTTTGACCATAGTCTACCAACATACCCCTGCCCCTTTTTTTCTTTATAGCTGCAAAACCATTTTTCGTATCTGAAAATGGCAAATAAAGAAAAAAGGGACACAAACATTTTTTTGAAACCATAAATTATATAAATATTAAGTTATTTTTTGCTAATAATTTTGGTTTATTTCTACTTTTAAAGTTCACAAAATTCACTTTTGTGTCGTGACAGCTGTTAGCCGTACCACATTGCAGCTACAAAAATATAAGCCCCTGCGGATACGTTTTTTTTTGGAAATTTCTCACTGTACTATATATAAAATCCCAAAAAACACGCCTAATAATAAAATTCAAAATAAAAAAAAACTTCATACTATTCATATTATTGCTAAGTATACATTTTTATAGTCTTTATGGTAGAAGATCACGCAAAGAAAAAGTTTTGTAAAAAAATACTTTCCTTAACGGTTATTTAACATTTGTATGGAAGTTATTTTTTCATAAAAGTAAACGTTTTTCCTAAAATATTGTAGAGAATGAGAAAAAACACTTAAATATCGAATTTCAAAAATATCAACCATTTAGTTTCCAAAATATTTGACAATTTTTGAACATTTTTTAAAAATAAAAAAATATTTATTTTTCAAAATTTGGTAAAAGAAGCTATTTAAATTTTTTAAAAGCTTCTGTATAAGAAAAATATGGAAATCAGAAATACAATTTGAAAATCATCAGAAATACTATTAAAAATTAAAAACAAATTAAAAATTAAAAATCATTTTTTTGGAAAACGGTAGCCTTGACGAAAATAGTGAATTGATTTTTTTAAGAAAAGTTGTGCAGCCGTTTATGAGTAGGTAAAATAAATTCTTTTTTAAATTTCTAAAAAAAAATTAACTAAAATTTAAACCCTCTGGGGAAAGAATTACGGAAACCATTGTATTATAAATAAAAAAAAATCAATCCAGCTTTTTAGGCTGATGTCGAACAGACCGTCAGAAACGTTTTTAGTCATCATCGTTATGGCAATTTTGATTAAAATCTCAAATTTAATTTTTGTTATAGGAATTCATAACTTGCCATTTATGTTGTACCTATGTATCTACATATATTGTAGGTAAAAATAGTTAATAATAATTGTTTACAAAAGCTGTATGTATGTTAAAATGAACGTCATCTACGTCAAAAAGTCAGTCAGACCAGTATCATTTTTTAAGAAAAATGTGGCCCAGTGAAACCACCATCCCATAAACTGCATCCAACTGTCACTTGTTGTGGATGGAGAGATTGTTCCAGCATTTCTTTTGGGCTTACTCCGCAACTATTAAAATATAAATATTAAATACACATCACACCTTTTGTTAGATCCGGAAGCTCTGGTTCAAGCTGAGTTTTTATAATCTTGATCTTATAAATAATACAAATCAAGCGCCGAACGCGAACGAAAATTGCGGGATTTTTCAGTTATTGGTGATTTTAGACGATCTAGAAAATTCATTAAAGCTTAAAAAAAAAACAAATAAAATATTTTTTGAAGGGTAGGTACTGTCGCTTACGAAGATGAGGAAAATCCTACAAGAGTATTTCTTCTACTTCTTCAGAAACATTTATGTTTCTTCCATTCATCTGCTGATAACACGCACAAAATGGTTGAAAGTTGTATGTAAGTCACTAGGACGCACAGTGGATCGCCTCCATATAATTAGACGTAAGAAAATCAATGACATAAATTGCAAAAAATTCAATTTCTTATCTATAACGGATAACTGTTAAGTCTGAAAACAATTTTTTTTTTCTTGTTTTAACCAGTTTAGTATAGAATAAATGATCTCCAAAAGAGAAGGTGAAAATTCTTTTTTTGATCTGGTGCGTTGAGGTTATTTAGACAAATAATTATTAAAATTACAATTTTAATTGAAATTGAAAAAAAAAATAGTAGATGTTCGTGAAGGTATGTTCTTTTATAAATCTGTGTTGAAATTGTCTTAATGTTTGTTTGTTGAATTTAAAAAATGTGTCATTGAAATAGCAAAAAAACATGTTTTTTCCGTATTTGTTTTGGAAAATCTAAATATGTGCTTAAGGTTGCTTTAAAAATAAATTAAGTGTTTTGGATAGCTGTGAACGTCTTCTTTCTAGAAATATATGTCATATACCTCGCAAAGATTTGCAAAGCCCTTTTTTTGCCAACTTTTCAGGAAAAGATTTCTGCGTTCCAAGGAAGGAATTTTTCGAAGTTTGGTGTTCGAATTCCAAATTGACTCGAACAAAAATACTTTTGGAGTATATTTCGAACAAGTTTAACACATTAACACGAAATAACTGTTTAAATACTGCTAGGCTAAAGAGAATTATCAGTTCAAAATCAGCCAATTTTGATTTGAAATGGAAGTCCGCTGGAAATCGATGAGACCGGTTTATTCTAAAATATAAAAATTGGCTAGAGGAGTTAGAAATTTTTAAAGAAATAAAAAATACAATAGAAACTGAAAATTACAACCCTAACGAAGATTCAACCAGGCATTTAATGTCTGGAAGGCCAAAAAAAAGTTTTGAGGCTTGCGGAGAGTACCTACTCAAAGTGAGAATTTATCACTTTTTCATTCATTAGTGACGCCAAAAAAACAGGTGCTTTCTATGAAATTATTGGCCATCTCATAAATGGCCTGGCCGACTTTGTACAAAGTTCTTAAAAACCATCTGCAACACTACCCGAACATTCCCTCAAAACTTGGTGTCAAACACTCCGATGGTACAAAAGTAGTAATTCATCAATGGATTTGCTTTCCATATTCATAGCTAGCTTAATGTCGCTTTTTTTTGTTAAATTATGTTTCTATTCTAGATTTATGAACATTTAGATGGAAACAGATATTTTCTGAAAAAATTAGAATTTTTCACGTCTAAATGTATGGAGTCGATCCACTGTGGGACGCCCTGGTTCTCCTTGAGCTGTTGCACCCCCGAATTTATTTTTTCCATCAAGTGAAAAATCAATAAATTCAGCTTAAAAGCAAATAATTTAATTAAAATCAAACCAAAATTCGTGACAATAAAATTTTGTTGTAAATTTTTAAAATGGGGAAAAGAGAAGAAAAGCCATATTGATTTAATAGGTCAAAAGCCGGTTGTTTTATACCTATTCTGCTATATTTTTTATTTTGAGGTTATATTGAGCAGACAACCTTGTACTTAATTGATACTTTATCGAATAAAAATGAAAATGCTGCAGGTGATTTTTAATATTCATTTCAGGTTATTTTCATTCTTAGTATTAATTCAATGCAAGTAAATTCTTTGCTTTTTTTTTGAACACAAGGTCGTTTTTTATGCATAAACAGGATATTTATTATGATGAGCATATATTGGTATTCAAGTCATATGTAAAGCGTGGTCCTGTGTCGTAGTTATGAAATGATAAAAAGTATTCTCTCTGTCTACCAAAGAAATGATAAATAAAAACTAAATATCTGCTACTGCATTCCATTGGTTTCTATCATACACATACTCGTATGTGTCAAATTATTTGACTATGTTTTTGTTTAAAGTTGGAAAATCATTATAAATGCACCTCATATCTCTTTCAATAAATAAATACCACCGAATCAAAATGACTTTTTCAATAAACGTGCCTGTTTACCTAGTTCACTGGGGCGTATGAGTGTTTTTTTTTTAATATAATTTTTGGCAAATTTTAAGTTTTATAATTTTTTGGAATAAATTGTTGAAATGTTAGATATGCAATAAAATTCTGCTTTAAAATTGAATTTCAATGGCTTTTCCCACCACACCTGTGATTTATCTATGCAAAGTTTAGAAAATTATATATACAGTCAATGTATCATATTCACGTACATTAGGATATGGCTGTTGAATGTAGAGTAAAATTATCCAAAGAGAAATTGTTTATTTTTTTTTTTATTTTTGCGAATAAATTATTCAATGGTTATTGTCAATGTTGCAAAATAAATTAAACATTTAATATTTGGTATTGATTTGTTTTGCAAGACAAACACAAATACAAAAATTATAATACCACATTGCATCTCCTATATACTTTTTTTCACTTTCGTTTGATTTTTCTTACGCCAACATGGCAGAGTCAATAGCAGCTTTCATTTTTCGCAGACAAGGTAGTTAATTTCTTTGAATGTCAGTTTGTATCTTTTTATCTTCTCAAATTTATTACAAATTAAACGTGACGATTTAGCAATTTTAATGCATCAATAGATACTGGTTTGGTGTTTAATACTTGATTATGTTTTTAATTAGCTGATCCAAATTTTGTTTGAAATTTAAAACAACTAAAATGAAAAGTCAAATGAAAGTTATTTATACCAGCGTACAAACATATGAACAAGGTTTGAAATACACTAGTCAAAAAAATTAAGGAACAGGATATTTTCAGTTTTTTTTTAAAGTGTTTTTTTTTGTTGTACCTTTGTGATGAGTAGTCGTATTGAGTTGAAAAACAAAAAAACATTCTACAGGTTCATATTTTTTGTTTTGAGTTTGTTTGCAAATAAGTTTTTTTTTACAGTAACGTTATTTTTAGTTACTGCAGAAATGACTGTTTGAAGGTCGTAATTTGTTTGTATAATTTTTTTTTTGAGTCAATCAAATGTAAAGGTCATGGTAATTATTTTTTTTTGCTGTTGCTGTATACAATTTAATTTTGCATGGTTTATGTGACTTTAAAAGAAAAAGAATACTCGTATCAGATTTTATAACATCAATATTCCTGGAAATTTTCAAATTACATAATTAATCTAACTGTTTTTCTCACCAAATGATTAAAGTCTTACAAACCAATTACAGGAACAATTATGATGTTTAATAAGTCAAAACATTACCTACATTATCATCATCAAAATGAAAATAAAAACAAGACTTCTCGTCCACTTTTTTCATAGTTTTGCATGTTACATACTTTTTGACTTAATATTAAATAAAAATGACATTTTTCCAAAAAAATAAATGCTTCAACAAAAAAAAAAATCAAAATTTTTGAAAATATCCCAACTAACAATTCAGCTTCGTTTTAAAATCTAATCCAGATCCTGATCTCAGTCTCTATAGAAGATTATAAAACACAGCTAGAATGCCAAGAAAAGTTTTGGAACTTCGCTTACATTTAAGTTGTGAAATTTCCCAGAGCTTAAACATACATACATCGATAAGTTCATTTAGGGTTTGTGTCTTAAATTTGACAGGTCACAACGAAGTATTTGATAAATCTTCTAGAAAATTGTAACAGAAATCTTTTGAACATTGACTGACAGCAACTGCAATAAAATGATTTTATACAATCCTAATACAGTTATAGCTTCATATTCCTTCTATAATTAAATTAACGGAGGCCTGTCTGAAAATAGCCAGCCTTGTTTAAAATTCTACATTTAAATCTGGCTCAAACGATTTTAAAGAAGCAGTTATTGAAATCATGACTTGAATAAAAAATTTGATTTTTGATGAAAGCCCTGCAGAAGCTTTACACTCGTACATAGTGAATTTGAATTGAAATTTTCGTTGGGATGTCATCTAATTGGTCAGTAATTTGTCAAAAAAGGTTAACTTCTTTCAGAAATTGGTCAGCCAAAGAAAATTTTTGATCAGTGGACACAAACTTTCAAGGTTACGCAAAGTCACCACGTAATTTTTGGTGGCATTCGTAAAAATAGTAATTTTAGGCTCACGGAAATTACCTCGGACTTTGTTTCGCCATAAAAATTCTGCTGTTTATTCCAAGGAAAAAAACAGAAACTTCTGTCATATTATTAGTTGAATTTCCGGGACTCTTTCCTATACTTTTTTTAATTTTTTTTTTCATTTAAAAAAAGCAAGAAAAAATACAGAAAATTTTCCAAAACGAAAAATGAAAAAAAAAAACGGATAAACTTCTGCCAATTCTTCCATAAAAAAAGGGAAAAAGCCCAGGAAAAAATTCTGTCCTTTTTCCCATAATACAAAAATTCAGCTGTTTTACCATAACTTTAAGTCGAAACAACCGAAAATGAAATTATGTTAAAATAGGTGTTAGATATGGCTTTTAAAAACAGAAATGCTTTCTGGTTTTTCATCAAAAGAAATAACATTATCCACTCTATATTAAGTCAAAATCCCAAGTGTTCATTCGTTTTTAAAGTTTGTAAGGCACAACAGTGACAGGGGAGAGGGCGTGGCTGCACGGCACGGGGTGGTGAGTGCCATATTGCACCCTTATATCAATATAAATTAAGAACAATGTGTTAAAAACTGTTCATTGTATTTTTACAACGGGTGGCCTTTTTTCGGGTGTAATTTCCAAGTAGTTGAAATACAACCAGAAATATTTTTTTCATTTCCGACATAATTTCCATTTAGACCTCAGAAAATGTTGTTGATCTGTGAAAATTTCTAACTTTCTAGTTCAAGTTCCTTCTCAAATTCCAGGATAATTTTCCAAATTCCAAAATGTTTTACAATGTATTTCAGAATTTTTTTCGGCTTTATGCGAAAAGAAATCCCGGCATAGTTTCCGAGGGCCACAATTTAAGAAAATCTTATTGTTCTCAAAAATCGCTCGGGCTCCACGCCTGTTCTTGAAAAAATTCAATAATTTACATTAAGCAAAGCTATTTTTGAGTGGGAAACCATTTTTCAAAATATCGATTTTAATGGTACCTCTCAAAGATCCATTTCTTGGTTTTCGAATACGGTCTACCTGATTTTAATTAATTTGAATACTGAAACTTCTAAAAAATACTCATAGTTTTGTGTTCCAAAATTAAAAACAAAATTTTTGGATTTTTGAAAAGTACCTATTTCAAATTTTTTTGAAAACCTTATGGTCTTTTTTTCAAAACTTTGTCTTTTTTTTAAACTTGGTATCTAACCTTGTTTTACCACTTTTTAGAATATATGAGAAAATAACGGTACCACTTTCCTTAGAACTGTCAAAAAGCTATTGAGGAAAACCTTTTTTTTTTTCAAAAACGGCTCCCATGATTTTGATCATATTTTTTCAGTACAATAAGATTGGTGCAATCTAATAGCAAATACAAAAAAAAAATCAAACTTACAAAATTATTTAATAGTACCTCCCATAGAACGGGTATATTCTCATTTACTGTTGAACGGATTTGAATTATTTTTCTTACAATACAAATTTCAAATAAGTTAAAAGAATATTTTATACCAAAATTTTCAAAAAAGTTTCAAAATACTTTTTTTTTTTTATATTTGATATCTCAAAAGCGTGTTGATATTTTTTTAAACTTTTTACTTGCGATATATGCAGGTACTATAAGGCAAGTTTTGGATTCGTGCAAAAAAAATTGAGATAATAATCAAACATGATATTACGATGATAGAGAACACCAAAAAAGGGGTGGCACAATTCTGTCTGTCTGTCTGTCTACAGCCTAAACGGCTAGATTGATTTTCTTCAAACTTGATACATAGGTGTTTTTGATGATTATGCCCACACATTTTTTTCATTTTTTTTTAGAACCACAAATAACGGTAGGTACCTGCCATACAATTTTTTCTAGCAATTTTACATAGTCGTATTTTTCTCAAAAACGGCTCGATAACTTTTCTTAAAAAAAAATTTAATAGATTTATTTTAGTAAAGCCTTCCTTTGGGTGGAAAACCATGTTTCAAAAATGGTTATTAATGGTACCTACCAACGAACCATTTTTTTAATTTTTGATTTTCTTCAAAACGGTAAAACCGATTTCAATTATTTTTTTTTATACAGAAGCTTCCAAAAAATATAAATAGTTTTGTGTACCAAAATGTTTGAAAAAATATTTTTTGGATTTTTAAAAACTGTTTCAAAGTTTTTTTTTGGAAAATCAAATATTTCGAAAACAACATAATCGATTTTTTTGAAACTCGATACTTAAGAGTATTTTAGTATCTACTCTCTAAAATATTTTTAGAAAAAATTTTACATTTATGAAAAAATAACGGTACCTTCCATTCAAAAGTTAAAAAAACCGCAAAAGAAAATATTTGTTTGCTTAAAAACGACTCCTATGATTTTGATTAAACTTTTCCCATACACTAAAATTAGTACGATCTACTACCAAAAATTGTAAAATTTTACACTTAGCAACTATTAATAGTACCTGTAATAGAACGAATTTTTTTATTTTGAATTTTCTCGTTATCGGCTAAACGGATTTAGATGAATTTTCTTATACACAAATTTCAGATAAGATTTAAAAAAAGTTTCAAATTTTGTTTGAAAATTCGATATCTCAAAAACGGGTGGACAATTTTTTTTCAAATTTCGTTTGTATATACAAATAAATAAATACTTTAGATTTGCATACCAAAATTAGTTCTGCAAAATGTTTTAAGAATTTTATGTATAAAAAATTAATTTAAAAAAAAACCGCTCCAACGATTTTAAAATTTTTTTCCCATACAATCATATTCCATCATGAATTAAGATGGCATACTTTTTTTCACCTCAAACTGTCAAAAGAGTTGTTTTAGCTAATTTAAATGTCGTATTTCATGCTTCTCTACATTTTTCTCTCATAATTTCCGTTTGTATATACAATTTTCTTAAACTCGCAGTGTCTTGAACATAAGAGCAAGTACGTGCGACCCAGTCGTGCATTTTATTTTAAGAACTTTAAGCCTATCTCGAACATAAATTCAAGTGCGTGCAACCTAGTCATGCATTTTAATTAAAATCTTTTTTTTTTCAAAGTCACAGAAAACATTTCTGGCACCTTTATTTAAGTAAAAAACAGGTTTACAATTTGAAAGGTCACTAATTATTTGGTCATAAAACTAAGCTAGTTTCAGTTACTGGTCAGCTTTATATTTTTTTTAATTAAAAATGTATTCAAAAAAAATCTATGGCTGCCCAATATTACTGACCTATTATCACAATCTAGTGGCCGCTCAGACGCCAAAAGTTTTTTTGTGGATATCCCACATATAATGAGTCACATGTCTCACATGACCTTCAAAAGTTTAAACCATTGATTTAAAATTTTCTGTGGCTGACCAATTTCTAAACCTAGTTGACCTTTTTTGACCAACTAGAAAGTAACAGTTGCACAAAAGATCCTGGTTATACATTTCATCAAATCTCTTGCACACTCACTACTATCTTTTTCCATTCAGTTTCTTCTTCAGTTGGTTAAAGAAAAAGAAGTATGCACTCGTCACTATGTAATCAAAAATTGATCAAATCCAAAAAGTTGTAATTTCCGTTTCGTCACCATCACTCGATGGCCACTGTTCGTTTCAAATTCAAAATGCTCTTAACCATCCGGAAATTGACATCTTATGAAATTTCCTTGTTTCACTCTTTTTTTTGCCAAATTGTTCACCCAAAACACACCTCTTTTGGGTTTCAACAACCAAATTCCTATCCTTCGACTCAATACATTCCCATTTACACAATACCAAAAATTCCATACAGCATCCCTATCAGTACAATATCTTAATACTTCATGTTCAAACTCCAATAATTCATCGTTGTGGTACCTGAATATGGAATTCCATGCGGGCACACACAATATCTTTGCTGCACAGTACCTATAGATATTTCTTTTATTTAGAAATTTTTCACGTCTTCATTTTGGAATCGGTATTACTCGTATACGTTCTTCATCTCTGTTTCTCCCGGACCTTAAGGTGAATGGACTTCTTCAACTTCAAGCCGAATTGTGCGTCGTCGTCGTCCGTGAGCCTTCCCTTTGTTTAAATTGACTTCATTTTAAAAAATTTGTGGATAATATTAACACTTTTCTGAATTCAAAAAGTGTAATCTTTGCAAATTGAATTGTCACACATTGGAGACGACAACGAATAATTCCGTCCTTTTTGTGTGCGATACGTGATTTAATGACTTTCCATTATACATACAATATGACAAAACACAAAGAAAGTTTAATGTAAATATTGATTAAAACTGAGGCTCGACACTTAATTATTTATAGTAACCAACCAATATTCCGACAGTATATGCTTGTGGATTCATTTGGTTAAATTGTAATTCGCTGATGGCACGCAGGCATTTATTCATCGCAATCGCAACGGATGCGGTATTTTAGCTGCGTTAATTATTATGAAGCCTCACTGCTGGTATATTATAGTAAAATAGGAATGAAAATGAAATTTAAGTGAAAGACACCACACGGAACCAGAACCATTGACGTTGAAAGTAAAATCTTTTGCAATGTATCAGCCATTTTGCATTGGAAAGCTGGTGATGTATGCTTGCATTTAAGAAGAAATAGAAATTGTTGAAAACGAAAATATAGAAATAAAAATAAAAGTTATAGTTTAAAATGGATATAGTTGCCTAGGCGGTATTCATCCCTTAAAATTTTAGTTCAATAATCATCGTTGAAGCGTTGATCATTGATTTGCAAACATGCCATTCACCTTCAATTAAATTGCATACTATATTCTGATAAATTGTGATTTAACTGATTTGCATGTTTTCTTAAATACTAAATATCTTAACTTAATATCGTCGCACTGATGCCATCTTTCAGCTGTCAAAAATCTATTAAAATCAATGTGCTGCGACAATATGTATATCACTCTTACCCCTTTCACTACCAACATCGAGATGGCACCACAGCAAAAATAGCACTTTTCAAAGATTTCAATAATTTTCACTATCGGAATCGAGATGGCATCACAACGGAAAAAGGGATTGGGTACGATATCTCGACTTTTAAAATATCGACTCCATAAGATCGACTTTTAAAATCTCGACAGAAAAAATCTCGACTGGTTAAAAGACCGACAGATCAAAATATAGACACAAATTTGACCGACTTTCTAAAATATCGATTTTTCAAAATGTCGATTCTCAAAATGTCGACAGTGATCGAGATTTTATGAATCGAGATTTTAACAGTCGATATTTTAAAAGTCGACATTTTGAAAGTCGACATTTTGATCAGATCATAGTTTAGGGAATGATGTTTACAAGCGCGCGCTTGTAAACATCATTCCCTAAACTATGATCTGATCATTATTTTCTAATATCGCATTGTCATTGTTCAATAAATCACATTTTTTGTAATTTAATTTTTGTTGTCTATATATTATTTTGACGTCTTAATTGCCCATTATTCAGGGTCTGTAATGTGTTTTAATATTAATACAATAATAAAACATCCAGAAAATGAGGCAGTTAAAAGTTCGAAACATAAGGTATAATGTAGGTAGGCAACAAAAATGCGTTCTATTGAACTTTCTTGAAGCTAAACAAAAGGTAATATAAAATTAATAACTACCTAAATAAGTTAATTATTATTAGAATCAAATAAGAACTTGTGTCTTAAACATAGTTTTAAATTTTCCACAGCATCAAAAAACTGTTAAGTTCCTGTTAAAAAATCAGACAAGAATTTATGATTCTTGAGTTTATAGTTGTTCCGTGATCCGTGCAAACATTTAGGGCAGAGCTTTGTTCTTAAGGTTACTTTCAAATGTACGACAGACAAAATATCGACAAGTCAAAATGTCGACTGGATAAAATGTCGATTTATATTTTACATCGACTTTTCTGTATGGGAAAAATTCCGACAAGTCGATATTTTTCTCGACTTCTATCAGGGCAGTCGACTTTTTGTCAAATCGACATTTCAAACTGTCGACATTTTAATAAGTCGGCAAAAACAAAGTCGGTATTTTAACTTTCAAAAAAGTCGATAAAAGTCGACATTTTAACCAGTCGACATTTTTTTTGTCGGTCATTCGTACGTAACCCCGGAAAAAGCCCTCAGTTTAGTCACAGAATTAACTTAGGATTTCATTTAACTAGAAAACACATTTCTGGAGTTAACTCAGGTTAAACCCCGAGACTAGGACGATCTCGCAATGAAAAACTGGCCCTTATACTACGTTTTCACCAAACACTAAACCGAGATTGAATAAGATTTACCTCAAATCTTCTTTAAAGCTCCAAGATTTACCATTCGAATTGTTTTCATAAAGATTAAATCTACAAGATTAAGGGCCAATTTTTTCAGTTCGGGGTTAGCTCTGAGTTAATCACAGTAAGCTAATCCTCAAAATAAATTAGCCCCGAGCTAACTCAGGAACAGTTTTTCAGTAGAGGATTAACTTTTTCTTTCAGTTGTCAAAAATCTAGGGCCAACGATGTGTGAAACTATGAATATCAGTATCACCTTTCTACACCTTTCATGCATCGGAATAGAGATGGCGTCACAACGAAATTGCACTGACAATAACTTTCCTTATCGAAATCATGATGGCGCCACAGCCAAAAAGGCCCTAAATTTGGTCCCTGTGTTAACTCACCAAATTAGACGAGTTAACTTACGATTTCAACTGACTGAAAAACACGTTTATGGAGTTAACTCAGGTTTATACTCGAGACTAGGATGATCTCGCACTGCAAAACTGGCCCTAAAAATTAGTATTGTTCAATTTCCCTAAAGCAAAAATTGAACAAATCAATCTTATCTTATATGGCGCTGAAGGATTCATTCGTGGCTGGATTCAGTTCTCCATTGTTTGACACAAAAGATACATTCTATCTCACTTCCACTTCATAAGAAAAAATGAACCCCTTTTGCATTTGAAGTTAAAAGTTAATCTTCTTTTTAATCTTTTCATCCGGTGGAAACACCACATACATCTTTTTCATTAAATCCCAGATTATCTATTGGTGAAAACGTAGTAATAGTGTAAAAAACTTCACGCATTTGCGTGGTGCGTTTGTCCGTATATGCGTCTAAACGTTTTTACATCAACTGAACTAAAGGCTAAATGAGCAAACCAAAATGCTTCAGAGCATTTTTGTGAAATTCTCTAGAAGAAAAATTCGATTCTTTGCTAAAGCTCATATAGAACGGGGCTACTCTACAATGATTGTATTTCTTTTTTTAATTTATCCAAAAAACGGATCAAACTATCAAAGAGCACGGTAGTGCCCAGCCAAGTTCGCGGCTCTTCACCCTTTTTACAGGAACAAACTCAGCTGATTTTCAACCCCCCTCTAACTTCAGTACCAATATAGTCAGAAACTTCAAACTTGGAGTATTTGCTGAACTGATCAAACACAGGCGACTCACCAAATTTCAACTCTTTAGCATTAGTAGTTCCCAAGATATAGGACTTCAAAAATCGCAAAAACCGTAACTGACTGACTCACTGACTCACTGATTCACTGACTCACTGACTCACTGACACATCATCAAAATTATGGAGCACTTCCCGACATCGTAGAAACTTGAAATTTCGCACAACGGTAGGCCTTGTGGTACATACAAAGGAAAAAATCGAAAATCTGCAATTTTCTATTCAGGGGGCGTGGCATCCACCCACTTTCTTAAATATTCTATAAATTATATGGAGCCTTTCCGATTGTTGTAGAACAATGAAAATTGGTAAGTTGGTAGGGTTGGAGGTATTTAGAAAGAAAAAAATTGAAAAATTGTAATTTTCCATACAGGGGGCGTGGCATCCACCCACATTCCTAAAAATTCTTATAAATTTTATGGAGCACTTCTTAAAAATTCTTTTAATTATATGGAGCACTTCCGATTGTTGTAGAACGATGAAAATTGGAAGGTCGGTAGGACTTGAAGTACTTAGAAAGGAAAAAAATTGAACATTTGGAATTGTCCATTAAGGGGGGGGTGCCATCCACCCACTTTATCAGAATTGCTATTATTTGTATGGAACACTTTCGGTTGTCGTAGAACTATGAAACTTTGTAGAGCGGTAGGGCTTGACTTTCACCTGGCAAAATAAATCTTTGCAAAAAGGAGTGAAATCAAAACAAAAAAAAAGAGCCAAGTTCTTATAGGTACAAGAAACTTGTGCGTAAAAATCAGCCAAAAAAAGTAATGAGATCTAAAATATATGCCAAGTTTTAAGTTCATGAAGTTTAATATCAAATATCTTAAGTAGAGTAATATCGAAACAATTCCAAATCATGACAGAAATTTGGTAATTAATGATAACTGATTAAAATTTGGTGGATCTACTTGGCAAGTTTTTTTTACTTCTTAATCACAAATTTAAAATGTATGGAAACTTGACCAGTGAACCCACCAAATTTAAGTCAGTAATCATTAATTACCAAATTTCTGTCATGATTTGGAATTGTTTCGATATTACCTTACTTAAGATATTTGATATTAAACTTCATGAACTTAAGACTTGGCATATATTTTAGATCTCATTACTTTTTTTGGCTTATTTTTTACGCACAAGTTTCTTGTACCCATAAGAACTTGGCTCTTTTTTTTAAAATTTATGTTTTTGTTGTGATTTTGATTACACAATCGTCAACAAACTACGTTTTATACTTTCAGAGTAAAATCACATTAACAGAAAAGGAGTTTGAATGCTTTTTGAGAAATTTGTCTGTCGATGGTCGAGCTCCGCTTCATATTTGCACACCCCAACTCCTCAGGAGATAATTTTTTTCAGAATTACCATCTTGACATGAAATATCTAATGGAGTACTCTGTTTCATTGCAAGGGCAAACGCGCAAGGGGGGGGCAGAATATATTTCATACACTATTCAATTTATCTTCTTTTGAAAACACTTTAAAGCAAGATCCTATTTTTTTTTAATGAGAGGCCGTATCGTTTTGGCTTTAGTATCATTTGATTCAGCATTCAAAACTACCTTAAGAACATGTGTCATATGCTTAGGTTGCACCAAAGTTAATTTTTCTGTTTGATACACCACAATTCCCATCCCCCCCCTTCTCCCCCTCAAAAAAACACCTTTCAATATGAAATATTTGTTTAGACTTTTGATTTTTCATTCTCATAATACATGAAACGTTTTTACCAAGTTTCATGATGGTACTAATTTTGTAGTTTTATTTATCCTATTTTACCTGTATTAAATACTGAGGAAATCGAATTTGACACAATATTGTGATTATTATTTCCATTTTTGTTTTGTCGCTGCTTTTAACAGTTGTTTTTCTTATAAACATGGGAGCTATGAATGATATTATTAAAGTGAAATGTCAAATACCAATGAGTATATTCAATAAATAAAAAGTGGTGCCAAATTGAAGGAATGCGTTAAAGTATATGTTTGGGGAGAGAAAAGTGCTTTTTATATGATTTGTTAAGGTATATGAATAAAAATATCTCCCAAGATTAGATTTGGGCTATTTAAAGCCCAATTATGATTGGGCTGTCAACTGTCATACTGGAATTGTTGACGGCAATTTTGGAAAAAGATAGCTCAATGTCCGAAAAAAAGGAAAAGAATTCAGTGAATCTCAATCTCCGCTCTCCGGTCAATAGTTCTAATTCGGAGTATTTTCTAAAAACTTATTATAAGTGCTCTTTTTTTTAATGGGCAGAAGACAGCTCCGTTTTATTATCTCCGGGTCTGGGTCGAGGTTATCTTTTGACATGCATTACAAAAATAACATGGGATCCAGGTTTCTATCGAGGTTAATTTCAATAACACAGATACAGGTTTTCACTCTGACTGGCAGAGGGTTATTAACCATTGTGAATGATGTCAGCGATTTATCAGCATCAGCAGTGTTAGCATTGTATATCCAATCTATAGTATTCTCATGAAACACGATTTTGTAGGTAGACATTTGGTCGATAGGTTCGCTGTGATCGCCTTACGGAGATCCCTTAACAAAAATTAGTATGACATTTGGACGCATAGATGGCCACGAGCTTTTTTTCTTCATGAGAATACTATAGAATTTATATACAATGGTGTTAGGAATAGAGAGGAAGAGAGGCATGCTTTAAATGAAAAACAAATAAATATAAGAAAAAAAGAGCAGCACTGTTTTAGCACTAACCCGCATCGATTTATTTTCACGAGGTGAATGGGTAACAGGCGATACTAATATAATGCCAGATTCTCAATTCAGTTTTAATGCAGGACATGACACCATTCATGCCTCGTCTAAGCTCACTTCTAAATAATAATTCTCTTATTAGACCGAGAGTCCACAGCTGATTTGGGTGTGAATGACCACGTTCAAACACCGAACAAAACGATGTGGATAGGTTTGTGTTGTTGTAATCCCTTATTAAAACACAACTGATGACGAAACAGCTGTTGGCAGAAAAGAGATCCCAAGACTTGCGTTCAAACACATACATGGATACAAAGCTATCCTAGATAGGCTATCCATTCAAACATTGAACGCGCCCAATGACAGCAAAAAAAAAGTATAGGTGTCGAAAGCTTCATTAAATGCTATTCAAAAAATCAAAGTGATTAAACAAACAGTGCACCAAAAAAAAAAATATGAACGCAACTTCGATGGTATTCATGTTAGCCAAAATTGGTTTTCACCCCTCCCTAGATAAGCTCCTTGGATCACATATCACTGAATCCGAGACCATTTGATAATGGATAAAACTGGGTAAATCCGACCTTAAGACCTTTCAGAAGTCTTATGCTTACAATACATATATGTTGTATGGCATACTCGCATTGGTAAAAAAGTTTGTTATTAAAAGCGGCAATGTAGCTTCTTCTGTAGTTTTAATATTGGTCATCAGAAAGGAGCGGTCATTTCAACGATTTATTCCAGCATTTAATATTTAGCATGCATCGGAACAGCTTCAAAAGTCGAGGTCATTAGAAGTCTTTTTCAGCGTGACTTTGACACGAGTCAGCAATATTGTGAAGAATGGAAGAAAGAACTGGCGCAAGCTAGTGATTTTAGGGCTGTAGAACTGTGATGCTACCTTTTTACCCATTTTTGGCAGTTCATTCATAAAACTTGTAAAATTCCTATTGATTTTCCAAGTAACCCCGTCAATTGTATCCATTTTTCCAAATAGCTTTTTATGGCCTTTAGTCCTACAAATTGGCGTTTCGTTCGGCTTACTCACTTGAACTCATCAGTGACATAGTGAGGGCTTTGTCATACGCAATTTGTTTTAAGTTCAGTTCAACTTACATGCATTTTTCAACGAAAATCCACTGTAAACTATATCCAACAAGATTAGAATTCCTAACCATTAAGCAGGAAGTTTTTTTGCCCGGGGCCAGGCATAGTTTCTATATAAGAAGGTTTTATAATACAAATTCTATATACTACTGAAATAAATCAGCCAAGTAGAAGACTTAGCATTAAGGATTGGACTTGTTGAATTATTGATTCAAAATAGCTTTTTATGGCCTTTAGTCCTACAAATTGGCGTTTTGTTCGGCTTACTCACTTGATTGTATCCATTTTTATTGGACAATATGTTTACCTACTCACAGCTATCAAATGTTTCCAGGAAATATTTTTTATTTCTCACAGGGAATTATGGAGAAAAAACGATTGCGAAAATAGTGGCCTCAAATAAGTGACGTGTAGTGTATACAACCGAAGCAAGATTTTGAATTTAAAAAGCAAACGCAGCACAAGGTTTATCTTTTCATTATATTTTTTTAATAAATTCAAAATATATTAATATTTTAGTTTTGCAAATATAAATCTTACTAATTTGAAATTTGTAGGAAACTTAGGTATTTTTTCAATGATAATTTGTTTGTTATTCTTTTTTGGATTGCATTTGTTTCTTTAAGGTGTATACATTTCCGCGAACCCCCTATGACGCCTTTCCGCACTTACATGGTCCGAATTTAAGTTATAACTTGTTTCAAAGAACTTTGAATATGAGGCCCAGAAAAGCAAAAGCCCTGGTACCTTGGGCTAGTAGAATATAGAATATAAATTAAAAAGAAAAAAAGTAGTGTGCATGCTTGATACTCATAATATCTGTTAATGAACTTCCCATAAAACTGCGAATTTAAGTACAATTTAATTCTTTATATGAACTTTGGCAGAGTTTTGAACTAAAATTCATAGAAATTTGTAGCTTTGGGACGTAAACGAACAGCCATTATAGGTTATACTTATGACAATACAAAAGATCTAACAAACGTACAGAAAAATTCACATAGGTATGAATTTTTCAAAGCTCCACTAAGTAAAAAATACAATAAATAAATTAAAATTTTATCAGTTCGGCTTAAAATCGATTTTAAACCGAAGCGCATTAAGATTTAATTTATTTTAAAAAATGATATTATGTGGGTTAAATTAAAATTCTTGTGTTAATAGCAACTAGCTATTGCACGTTTCATCTAGTACTCGTGTTTAGATCTAAATGAGTCATAAATATTTAATTCTTGGATGGTTTTATTTATTATTTTATTTATCTGAAAAGCGAAGAACTTAACTTGCTTCATACATATATGCGACAAGCGCACTAAAACAAAAACAAAAAAGCATATAAAACTTGCTAACCTTGAAAAAAAAGAAACATTCCTTCCAATTTTAATGGCACGAATATCTAAGTTTAGTCATCTATAAGAGAAAAAAAAAATAGCCTTTAGCTTTAGTCCATGTGTATCTATAAGATATTAATTTTAAAATCAATCCACAAGAAACAAGATTATATTAGCATACTTATATGCATGACAAAGATTTAAACATTAACATTTAAACTGGTATTTGTATATATTATTAAAAGAATGTATAAAATTTTATTTTCAATAACTGAGATTTTGAAATGTCAAAGAGCGAGCCAAAAGGAAATGTTAATTAATAAGTACTTTGCAGGAATGAAGATGATTTTGTAGTTGATGGCTTTCGAGGAGAGTTTGAGGGAAGTTGGAAAGAATAATAATAATTTATGTTACAAAAGTCAATGAGTCAGTTATAACCACATACTTAGCATTTTCTAATAATTTACAGGTTTGCCAAGTTCTACCGTTACAAATTTTTCATTGCACTTTAAATATAGAAATGATTTCTAACATTGAGAATCGAACAATTTAACTTAAGTAAATTATTCAAAAAGGTTTAGAACTTGCAACATATTGAAATTATGAGTCATAATAACTCTTCTTAAAATTCACTTCGAAAAGATATTATGTTATGTGATGAAATTGCGTGACATGAATGCTTAAATTTTAAACCATCAAGATTGAAACATATTTATTCATCAACCAGATGTTTCGAGTAAATTAAAAACCCTCTCCTCTAAGCTTTGAAACGTGAGACGTGCCACACCAGGAAGATAAACGAAAAAAATATACAAATAATTTGAACTAGACAGCGTCATGTCGAATATCTTAGTTTAAGGCTTTTGTTTAATATACATTTTGAATCTTCTGCCAGCAGACTTGTTTTTAAAAAAATGCACTTCACATTGTCTACTTTTTCGTGTAAACGATGACGAAGAAGATGGTATTTATGATTGTGAGCCTACCATCAGACCCCAATTATGGTTGCGACCTGATGAGACCTTTGAAGATTTTGTTTTTTTTTTGAAAAATTAGTCACGATTAACCTTCTTACATCTCTGTAATTTAAAAAAAAGTCACTTTTGCATTGATAATGAAGATTTTTCCAAAGAAAACACATTTGTTGGTACAATGGCAATGTGCAAGCACTATGTCAATGATGAAGTTCATGGGGTAACGGTGAAGATGCTTCTTTTCCTGGTCACGATTTAAAATTAGATTCACCAACAATATGAGTTGAATCTAGGCAACCTGTTATATGGTGCTTTTATTAAACCAAAAGGTGGTCGAGACTATATAGTAGACATTTAGAGAGTGGGCTTAGTTTTTGCTAGTAATTATGTATATGGGTGATTCCGTTCCAACTGTGATTCTTTGCGTCCAGTGCTTTTTTTGTTGTTTAATGTAAAATGTTCGTATATATTTTTGGTTTGGATTGTGTAAATGGCTATTTATTACAATCTACATTCAATATCATGACCAAATTTGCAACTTCTTCGACATGGCTTGGAAAAGTATGGTCAAAATGTCAGTACCGTGGCATGTCCGATCCTTGTTTTTCCGATTAAGTCTACTGTTTTCAAATGAAATAGTTCATTGAATAGAAATGTTGCCCTTAGAAAAGTTTGAGTGCAATACTTGCTTGACAAAATAATGCAAAAATTAAGTCAAAATACTTATAGCTGAATAAAATAATCATGAATGAATGTTGTCCGAGGTTTTAGTTTTATTTTTGAATTCAAAAGATTTCCCGCTCAACCACCATTTTGTTTTAGCTTTAACACGTATGTATTGAGGTTTTCTAAAAGAGACACTATTGATGTATATTTAATAACAGTAATGTTGTTTTTGGTACGTTGTTGTATTTTAAGAGTGATATGTTTGCATGCGATGAAAGAATGTCACAAATTAATTTGTCAGTACCGTGGTAATATTTTTAAAGCATGTTATAACATGTTTCTGGTTGGTTATCAGAATTTTGTATTCCTTTTAACGGCACAAGTCAAAATTGTCCTGGAAATTATTTTTCTCATAAGCATAGAGAAGTGAGGTTACATAAACTGTCTAAATGTCAGTACCGTGGATGTCAGTACCGTGGCATTTAAATACTTATTGAGCTTTAAATAAATATAATTAAATAATTCCTTGCAATAATATTTTCTTCTACCAATTTTCTTTATGAGAACGGTAGCAATACCTCAGACGAGCCAAACAAAAATCATTCCGTGCAATAAAAACTAAGTTATAATCCAGCACAAGGAAAAAGGTTGCCATTCAGAAGAACAGACTTCAAAAACGAAAAAGAGATAATTTTTTAAAGAAAAAGAGGGAAGTAAAAAATGTCAAGAGGTCAAAACTTATTAGAAAATCAAGAATCTCAACAAAAGTATGGTCATAAAGAGGGAGAAAAAATAAAAAATAAAAAAAATAAAAAGAGTGTCATTATCGTCTATACTAGTTTTAGTACATTTCACTATATTTTTTGTTCTTTAAAAGTTGTAGGAAAATGCTTTTACAGATATGATACTCTGACTAAATGAAGCCACAAACACAAAACAAAAAATGTTTCCAAGAAGTTTAAATTTTTGAAAATTTTCTTAAAAAAGAATCACAGTTGGCAGAGAATCACCCATATGTGGTATAAAATTAACAAAAAATGCATGACTGAATATACGAACTTGTTCTTGTTGTTCAAGGGTATAACGTGGCTAGGCTGAAAATGTTATGAAAAAGTGTGAAAAAAGTACAAAAAATAATGAAAATTTCTTCTTGTTTCTTAAGTTTTGGAATAAAATATTATGTCTGTTCGCGTAGAGGTTGTCGATGCAATACTGAAATATAAAAATAAATATTCTGGTAAGGAATACAGTGTAATCAAAGGTTACTTTGAGACAACAAGACTGACGAAGCTGTATTTTCATATCCTGACACCATAACCTTTAAAAATATAACCTTTAAGTCCAATGGAAATGTTTTGTTAAATTTTAAATGGTAAATTATGAAAAAAACTATATACATATACAGAAACACACGTGATGTAAAATACATAGGTGACATTTTTTTAAGGTAAAGTTAAATAACATTTTCTTATTTTTGTGAGTAGGATACTATTTTTGTCAGCCATAAACGTCTAGTTAATAGTTTTAGGTAAAGTAGCACCACCTTGTAGAGGTTCAATTTTAGCTAGATCTGTCTATTTTCACATTTTTACGGTATCGATTTATGCTAGGCATTCACTTGTCTTTGAATTGACACAGTTTGATAGATCCCGATTTGGTCTTTGAAAGATAAAACTGCGAGTTAATTTCCAATTGTGCCTTTAATTGACACAAAATCGTTGGTTGTTTCAAAGACAAATAAATTTTGATAAAGGGGTTTGTCAGGTCATTGACGGCGTAACGACACAACGCCCAAAGACAGATCGCCATAAATCGCAAAATGGCATATCGCCCAAATATTTGGGTGTTCTTTCATAATGACACAACACCCAAAATAATGTGTCATAGCACCCAAATTATTACGAAATAGCGCCCAAGAGTGTGACACAAAGCCCAAATGATTTTTACTTGCGATTATAGGTACTATAAGGCAAGTTTTGGATTCGTGCAAAAAAAAAATTTTTTTGATAACAATCAAACATGATATTACGATGATAGAGAACACCAAAAAAGTGGGTGGCACAATTCTGTCTGTCTGTCTGTCTGTCTGTTCGTCTACAGCCTAAACGGTCCGATCGATTTTCTTCAAACTTGGTACATAGTGGTTTTTGGTGATTATGCCCACACGTTTTTTTAATTTTTTTTTTAAGAATCAAAAATAACGGTACCTGCCATACAATTTTGTTTAACAATTTTACATAATCGTATTTTTCTCAAAAACGGCTCGACAACTTTTCTTAAAAAAAATTCAATAAATTTATTTTAGTAAGGGTTTTCTTTTGGTAGAAAACCATTTTTCAAAAATGGTTATTAATGGTACCTCCCAAAGAACCATTTTTTTGATTTTTGATTTTCTTCAAAACGGTACGATCGATTTTAATTATTTTTTTACACAAAAGCTTCCAAAAAATATAAATAGTTCTGTGTAGGTACTAAAATTTTTTTAAAAATATTTTTTGGATTTTTAAAAAATGTTTGAAATTTTTTTTTGGAAAATCAAATATTTCGAAAACGACATGATCGATTTTTTTGAAAGTCAATATTTAAGACTTTTTTAGTACTCTCTATAATATTTTTTGAAAAAATTTTACATTTATGACAAAATAACGGTACCTTCCATACAAAAGTTAAAAAACCGCAAAGGAAAATATTTTTTTGCTTAAAAATTACTCCTACGATTTTGATTAAACTTTTTCTATATGCTAAAATTATTACGATCTACTACCAAAAATTATAAAATTTTACACCTAGCAACTATTAATAGTACCTGTCATAGAACGTATTTTTTTATTTTGAATTTTCTCGTTATCGGCTTAAAGGATTTAGATGAATTTTTATACAAAATTCAGATAAGATCAAATAACATTGCATATCAAAATTTCCAAAAAAAAAGTTTTTGGATTTTTAAAAAAAGTTTTAAATTTTTTTTTGAAAATTCGATATCTCAAAAACAGGTTGACAATTTTTTTTCAAATTTTGTTTTTATATACACATAAATATATACTTTAGATTTGTTTACCAAGATTTGTTCTTAAAAATGTTTTAAGAATTTTATATATAAAAAATTATTTTTTTTAAAAACCACTCCAACGATTTTAAAATTTTTTTCCCATACAATCATATTCAATCAAGAATTAAGATGGCATTCTTTTTTTCCACATCAAACTGTCAAAAGAGTTGTTTTATCCAATTTAAATGTCGTATTTCATGCTTCTCTCATAATTTCCATGTTCTTATATACAATTTTCTTAAGCCCACAGTGTCTTGAACATAAGAGCAAGTACGTGCGACCCAGTCGTGCATTTTATTTTTTGGAAAATTTGTACAAGATGACATAACGCCCAAGTTTAAATTTATAAATTTAATTTCGATAAATAATTACAAAAATACTTGCAATATTTTGTCTACAATATGGACATTGACAATCTTCCTTACCATATCAGCTTGACTTGCAATTGCACTCAAAGCAAAATTACAATTAGCAAAGCCTGGCTCAGATATGCATGCTTTGTTACATGGCCGAGGCTTGCCATGTCTATTCTGGCCATAGTTTTCCCATACTGTTTGATTTTGGAGCTTCAAAGGGTGTCTGTGGTGATTTCAAAAAAACTTATGACGCAAGCCTTTCCAGATTTCTTTTCATCTTCGAGTACACAAAGTTTCTCGAAGCCGTTTGATTGCTGTATAGCAAAGTCGAAAATGTGTATAAGCATCGTAGTCACACAATATTGATTAAATTGAAAAAATATAATCTTATAGGACTCTTCAAAGATTGGTGAGTGATCGCGCGACGGGGGGGTGACGTGACGGGTGCCATGTCACGTCACGCTGCGTCGCACCTTGCGTCGCACCGGGTTGCGCTGGTTCGCACTGGGTCGCGCTGGGTCATGCCATGCCGCCCCACGTTACGTGACGGGTTTACTGTTCACCACGCCCCCCCTGGCATATTTCTCCCCTTACCATTACAAAGTCATTATTAGAATAAGTACCCTTCACACACGTTCTTTAAATATATTTTTTATTCGATTTGCTTTTCATATTTTACATTTTAAGAACATGACACAAAGCTCAACAAAAATTTTGCTTTTAGGTGATAGGGTTATGACACAACGCCCAAATAAAAATGACATTAAGCCCAACTTTTATGACAGATAACCCTAATTACAAATACAATTCTACAACAACAATTTCTTCGAAGGGTTTTTGGCCGTTGTGTCATGTTGCGATTTGGGCGATCTGTCTTTGGGCGTTGTGTCGCTACGCTGTCATTGAAAGCTATTTCCATTTTCTTCGTCTCTTATGAACTGACACTCATTATCAATGAGAGCATTTTCACAGCTGTCAGTCGTATATTATGGTAGGTTTCCATTTGTCTTTGATTTGACACACTTTGACAGATCACGATTTGGCTTTTGAACGACAAAACTGCCAATCCATTTCCACTTGTGTCTTTGATTGACAAAAAATTGTTAATCTTTTCAAAGACAAAGAAATTTTACAAACTACTTTTTCAGTTCATTGACAATATTATTCCCATTTGCTTTGTCTCTTATGAACTGATACTCAATGTCAATGAGCAAATTTTTACAGCTATCAGTCATCTTCAATGAAATGTGTGTATAGTGCGATGAATTATTATTTTTGTCTACTTTTAATTCAAAAATACTGTTGAATTTCGGTACTTATTGTATCAGCGAGATTGGTTAATTTCCATTATTCACTTTACTTTTTTATATTTTTCCTTTGAAATGAATGGAAAATGGCTTATGTTTTTGTTACTCATCTTACAGTCTTCTTTTTTCACTTTTGATAACAAAACCGGCAAAATTTTCAAAATCGTGTTCAAATTGCATTGGATTATCTGTCACATAAGTGTCATTCATTGACAAGGAATTATTAAACACGTTGTCAAAATTTTCTTTGTTAGTTAAAGACAAAGTGAAATTTAGTTTTTCTATTGAGCTTTTATCCACTTTTATTTCAAATTTGTTGTCTTTCAATGAAAAATAGTGTTTGTCAGTAGAAAGACAACCAATTTTCCCATTTGTATTTGAGTATTGCCAATTGTCATTTGTCATTTGTTGCCATGATATTCATCTCACGAGGTTTTCTCGTATGGGACCATGGTGTTCGTCTCTTCGGGGTCTTGCTCACCGTGGGCTTTCACATGGAGTTTTCTCGTTTATGCATTGAGTATCATCTATTTATGGGTTAGTTTGTAAAATTTGCTTAATAGCCTTTTGAATAGACCTTTTAAAAAGGAACAATTACGTGCAAGGGTTTTTATTATTGAATATATTTGTTTGGTCCATAAGCATGCTTGAAACCGAAAATGCTACTAAATTCACCCATGCGTTTCTGAGAGAATGGTCACACTAGCCACTTTTCAGTATTTTTGGTATAACTCGAAAGCTAAGCCGAATTTGAAAATTTTAAATATGAATATTTTTGTTCAAAATTAAATTTTCTATCGAAATGGATAGTTTGGAAAATTTCTTAAAAAAATTTAAGCAGGAAAAGTAAACAAAAACCAACATAAAAAATTTAAAATCGTTGGAGCGGTTTTTTTTTTAATTAATTTTTAATATATAAAATTCTTAAAACATTTTTAAGAACAAATTTTGGTATGCAAATCTAAAGTTTATATTTATATGTTTATACGAACAAAATTAAAAAAAAATTGTCAACCCGTTTTTGAGATATCGAATTTTCAAAAAAAAAAATTGAAACTTTTTTAAAAATCAAAAAACTTTTTTTTTGAAAATTTTGAAATGCAATATTATTTAATCTTATATGAAATTTGTATATAAAAAAAAAATCATCTTAATCCGTTTAGCCAAAAAAGAGAAAATTCAAAATAAAAAAAATACGTTCCATGACAGGTACTATTAATAATTGCTAAGTGTGAAATTTTATAATTTTTGGTAGTAGATCGTACTAGTTTTAGTATATGAAAAAAGTTTAATCAAAATCGTAGGAGTCGTTTTTAAGCAAAAACATATTTTCCTTTGCGGTTTTTTAACTTTTGTATGGAAGGTACCGTTATTTTTTCATAAATGTAAATTTTTTTCTGAAAATATTGTAGAAAGTACTAAAAAACTCTTAACTATAGAGTTTCAAAATTGCTAAAAAAAATTGTATGGCAGGTACCGTTATTTTTGGTTCTAAAAAAAAAAGAAAAAAATGTGTGCGCATAATCACCAAAAACCATTATGTACCAAGTTTGAAGAAAATCGATCAAGCCGTTTAGGCTGTAGACGAACAGACAGACAGACGGACAGAATTGTGCCACCCACTTTTTTGGTGTTCTCTATCATCGTAATATCAT
The DNA here is from genome assembly GCA_963921185.1 of Dasysyrphus tricinctus. NCBI lineage: Eukaryota > Metazoa > Arthropoda > Insecta > Diptera > Syrphidae > Dasysyrphus > Dasysyrphus tricinctus. Next base: position 54,017,310 of record OY992532.1, on the reverse strand, counting down.
GTTTGATTGTTATCTCAAATTTTTTTTTTGCACGAATTCAAAACTTGCCTTATAGTACCTATAATCGCAAGTAAAAACATGTGTGGATGTCACGACGAGAATAGAGCGAGAAAACAACGACACAAAAACCAAGTGTAACCGTACTTGGTGAGACCATCGCGATATGAAAACAGTGACACCGACACTAACACCCACGTGTCGACGACATCGGCTAGATGATGCCGAGACAACGAGTCGTCATCGTCGTCGGAAGGGGGTACCCTTCCTAACCGGATTTAAAAATCAATTCATATCTCTTCATGACGACTTGCATCTACTGAGTTCTGATTCTCAAAAGAGCCAAAATATTTCAGACAGCTCTGCCCTTATATCTCCTTCTTCTGGGAGTGAAAACACAATTCTTGATTTATTTTCTGTGAAAACGGTTTTAAGTTAAGCATTTTCCATTATTAAAAAAAAAAAAATTCAACATATGTATAAGAGTTATTCTTGAAATTAAATAACTAATCTCACCACAAGACCTAAGAAAAATATTTTTTTTTAAATAAATAATCTCACACAACATGAATCACAAATTAAAGGTCAACTCTATACGCAACTTTTTTCACAAGCAACCGAGATACGAAGTTTAATTAAACTCATTTGAGTCGTTTTTGAAATTTTAAAAAGACAACATTTTTGTATGACACCTACTCATTCTAGAGATAAGCTAAAACAAGAATTCGAATATATGTAGTCTCTTCTTCTATACCAAGTTTCAATCAAATCAGTTCGTTAGTTTAGGATATTGCTCCATGTAGAGTGAGCATTAGGGTGGTCCTTAAAAAGGTCACTGTTTATTTGAAATGATGCACACCCCTAATTTTTCCATATAAATACAAAAAAAATCCTGTAAAATTTTAGCTCATTATCGTCAGCCCGGCACCCAACCCAAAAGAAGTTTTATGGGGAAACACATGCAAAATGTTAAATCTGATTGAATTCAGGGGGGTGCGTCATTTAAAATAAATCAATGGATTTTTAAGAGTCCCCTAGTAAACATACATTATTACTAAACGGTATGATGACATGAAACCAACTTTTTGACCTTATCTTCTTCTGTTTAACTGCCTGAACAGTGCTGCAACTGGAACTGAAGCTGCAGCTGGAACAGCTGTCAAAAAATATCGTACGTGCAGCTGTACAGCTTTTTGACATTTCACTATCGAAAATAAAAATAAAAATGGATAGCGATGAAATGGAAGCTAAAATTACTATACGTCTTTATGAGAACAGTTTAAAAATCACTTAAACTCACATGTAAACACTCGGCTGGACTGGCAATTTTGAAGCGTCAAAACAGCTGCAAGCAAAATTTTGCCAACTTGTCCAGCTCTATCTGCAGCTCCGTCTGCAGCTGCGTTGCGTTGTGTTCGTATAAATGAATTTGTGTGTATTCAACATTTTGACAGCTATTGCAGTTGCAGCTCCGTCTCCATTCTGTTCAGCAGGTAAACCTACTTAAAGTGCCTTTCACATGAACTGCGAGCTGCGACCTGAGAATGCGAATTAATTAATCTATTCAGTTCCCATCGCAAATTTGCAGTTCGCTATTCGCAGCGCATTTGCAAGGCACTTAGCCTTGATGACTTTCTTATTGTGAAATTGCACTCGAAAGCTACTAAGAGAATATTTTATCCCTTAAAAAACCCCAAATTGCTAACCTCCGATTTTGATATTATCTTAAAACAGATAGCAACAAACTTTTATTTATAATTTATTATTATTAGGTGCTTTTCACTATTTTATGATACAAGTTTCGGTTTTCAATATAATTCAAGTTAGATTTATATGCGCAATTTTTTAAAACTTTTGCAAAACTTGTTCTTCACAAGTTTGATAATAAAACAAAGCAAAACGAAAAAAAAAAAATTTTAATTTGAATATTACCTCTTAAACTCTCTTATACTTTGATCAAATATAAATCCAATTCAATTACTTTCAAATCACAATCATATCACATCAATCTTTCTAAGTGGCTTATCAATAAAATTCTCAAGTGAATTGATATATACATTTTGTAAATCACTCTTTAGTGCTTTGCATTATTATGATTGAATTTTATTGTAACGTCCTTTAGGGAATGCACCTTGATTCAGTTATTTCATTTTTGCTGAAATATAAAAATGCTTTCGTAGGTAGGTATGTACATACCTATACATTTTGATTTTATTTATAAATTCTTTTGTTGAACGAAATAATTGAATTATTTCAGTTTAAATTGGTCATAAGAATTTTTGTTTGCATTTTTGTGCTAAATTAAGTGTTGAATTTTGAATCTAATTAAAGTTAATGATGCAGGTATATAAAAATGAAATTTGAATAAAACGGTATTATTTTATTTAGTCACATTTGTTTGTTGTTTTCGTAAATTTTTTGAAAATTTATTTCTCACATGTTTAAACAAAAACCTATACTGCAACTTACCAACATACAAAATATATATTTGTCCAATTTTTAGTATTAGCTATTTTTAACAACAGGATTGAAGATCTTAAAAGTTTCATAAAGTTGTGAAATTAAAAAAAAGTGACAAAATTAAATGAAAAACACAGCCCATCCATACACACATAGATAATTGAAATGAAAACATTTTCAGAAGGATTGGAAAGAGATATTCCATGATGGGGTGTTTAGTTGAAGCATGATAACTCCATAAAATAATTTCCATCCTTAGGTCAACTTGAAATGGAGATAGAGCCTCTAAACAGGTTTATCGATTTTCTTCAAATTTGGAATGTTCCTTGAAAAACTACATTCCAGATTTGAAAAATCAGTTTATTCCAGTTTGATGTAAAGTCGACGTAAGGACGCAAATTATTTTATGAAATAATTATGTTTTTAGCTACAAAGCACCACATAAATATACTTAGCAGTAAATGCTGTTTTATAATTTATTTTTAAACATTCTTAAAACACGCACTCGTTGAAATGATATGAGATATCAAGATAAGCGAGAAAACATAAACAATGCGTGGCCTTGTTGATCATCAAGTAATTAAGACTTTAAACGAGTTATTTTATGAATAAAACGAGGGAACCTAAAAAATAAAATAAATATGTTAAATAGCAAAAAATAACATTCTTCTTTGAATTGCAGAAATAGAACAACTTTTTAAAAAACTTCTGAGCTCAAAATAATGAATACCAACTGATTTATTTATTAAATACATTTTTGTTTTTATTTTGCGCTGCATTCAAAATTACTATTGAAGACATAATTTTAAAAATAATTCAAAAACTAAAATTTAAATAAATTCAAGGGCAAATAATTATTACTGATTTTGAGAAGGCTAGCAATATTCCTCATCGGGGGCTGCAGCAAGGAAATAATAACTTTACTTAGCAACTTATCCAGCTTCCGATCCATAAATTGTCGCAGCTCGCAGCCCAAGACACGGCAGCCTTCCATCCTCTATGATACAGTACAGAGCACGCTGCTTCTAATGACCTAGACCAAGACTTCTGGCATCTGTGGATGACTTGGTCTTTCAACAAGAGGTTCGGACTTCTTTGTTCTCTTGAACCTAAGATCTGGGACTCAAAGACTCTGTTGGCTGGAGCATTATTATTCATTCCTTTGGCTCGAAATAAATGGCCGCCTACTGACACGCCCACTTTAAACGAAAGTAAGGAATTTTCCAAAATTAACGAGGAAATGTAGTTGTGCTCTTGTATAATTTTTAAGGTTTGTCTTTTAAGCACTTCGTCAATACAAAGCTTTTTGCACACAAAACAATTTTGTTGAAGTTTTCAGACATGGTAGAAGATAGTATAGGGAATTATAAACAATGTACGTCCTCTGACATAACCATTTCTAAAATGTTGATATTTACTATGGAAGGGTAGAAAAAATCGGTTTTCTCGAAAAAGCACAGACCACAGCAGCAGCTTTTGAAAGCTCAATGGCACGATTCATTTTATGTGCTACGAACTCAGTAATAATCAAATCAGTAAAATGAGCAATAAAGTTAAAAAAATCTTCGCTTGGATCAATATTATTACATTAGGGTGGTCCTTGTTTTAAAAACTTTTTAGCACCCGTTGTTTTTGTTCATTGACATCTTAAAACACTACCCTATCTTTTTTGTATGCTCCTGTGAGAGTAAGGACCTATTTAAATACTGTTTTAGCTCCAAAAATAACGGCACTTGATATACAATCGTTATGAAAAACCTTATATATCTTAAAAAAAGCTCAAACGATTTCGATAATAATGCTAAAAATGTTTGTATAATTACTCGAATATTTTTAAAAATTCTTAATTTCCAAGCATTGAACTTTTTGGGCAAGAACGTGCGACCCAGTCGTGCCATTTATTTATTTTTCTTTCGAAGCAAGGGTATGTAACTTCCCAGACTAAAAAGTTTGACCATTTTTTCAATTGCCATGAAAGACTCTATAAATGCACGTTGGAAGTAGCCAATGATGTTGATAATCGTCGGAATACCCTTAACTTCTTCTATGTTAACGCCTGCCCTGAGTACTATATGCTACAAAGCGAACTTCTGTTTGGAATCAGCTTGAAACAGTCCGGAGTAGCTTTCCCTTAGATGGACATCGCATCACGTATTTTCCAATCTTACGTGACACAGCTTGATCAGTTTTCCCGGGTTCCCAAGATCAACCATTGTCATAAAGCCAGGATTTGCCTCAGAGTGAAAGTTTTGTCTATGATCGATCTGGTACTTGCCGATTATAGTGTTGCAAAACGGCTTAGAGGTTGAACTATAATGGTCGGAAGGGTACAACTGAAGCTAATGTCAAAAGTGAACGAAAATTAGCTTTCTGTATCGTCACAAGGGGGACACATCTATAGGTACTGTTACTACTTATCTTCTTTCTTATTCCACCAAATGTCAATTTCACTTCAAGGCTCTTACGACCGCACCTTACTTTCGAAAGCAAAATTGAACGAAACTAAACGAAACTCCCAACTTCGTAACTATAACCGAATCATCTGATATCTGTGTATTGGTTCATTTTTTTCTGATCACTTCAGTGCCGGGATTTATAGTTCTAGCTAAAGACGCTCACAGAATACGTTGGATAGCATCTTGTTCTTCTTTGCGATGACGTTTAGTAGGGATATACCTCGATAGTTCTTGCGAACATATATAGGATCACCTTTTTTGCAGATGGGACATATGGACCTAATAGACCTAATAGATGCTTCCTACCACCCAAACTTCGTTGATGAGTTGATACATGCACCCTTTTTGCCTTGCCGTATTACTCGTTATACCTGAACTAAAAAAAAATAAATTTGCCTTACGGCTTTCAGGTGTTGAAAAAAGAACCACTAACTTGTCTACCTACCTAAACAATAAACATGTGTTAAATCAGTGTAAAATTTGACGTAGGTACATTTTTACTTCGATTTTTTTCAGTGTCTATTGGTCGGAGTGAAAAAGTATGAATACAAGAAATTTTTAGTTTGCAATTTTGAACAATTGATGTCATCGGTCAAGCTCTCTGTAGTTAGTCCCTAAGAAGATAGAGAGCACTGAAGTTTCCAAACATCATGTGGAAACTTCAGTGAGTTTTACCTATGACAACAATTGTTCAAAATTGCAAGTTAAATATTTCTTTTATTATCACTTTTTCTCTCCGATCAATAGGCATCGATGATAAATCGATGTAAAATATTTACATCAAATTTTACTATTGTTCGTCACGTGCATAGCTAAGCAGACAAGCGGTTCTTGGTTCAAAACCTCAAAGGCTATTCATTTGATATGACTTACAGCGTTACGCAAATGACTTGACTTTTTATGTCGTTGGCACTAATTGTAAGACGATTTCGCTGTTTCGAAGAGCCTGCCTGGCAGCAGCCAGTTGCTTAACTTTTTTTTATAAGACTTCCGGTGTTGCTTTCGATAGCACCTGACTCTTTGATTTTATTGAGGTAGGAGGCTTCGTACGCCCTCTTCTTCTCCTCTCTTCTCCTTCCTCAATACCCCTTAATTACTGCTCTTATTTTGCTTTGCAGCATACTCGTATTTTAACTTTCTGTCACCTGTTTCAAGAGTACGGATTCATCATCATGCCACGGCTGTAATTTTGGCTAACCCTTTGATGATATCGCGATTCTTGGTAGGTGAACGCACGGTGGAGAGTTTGTCACTCAGGTACTCTCCTTATTATCGTCGGATTTCTCCTTTATGGTGGTTCATAGTTTCTTTTCATTTGACAGTCGAGCTTTGAATCTTGACGCAGGCGGGAAGTGGTCAGATTCAACGTGTGCCCCTGAAAAATATTGCAAGTCTGAGATTTAAGATAATGTGCCTTGCGTGGATTAGCACATGGTGCCAGGTTGCTTTGTGTATTCTAGCGCTACTTATCATGGTATTACGAGCTTCTGAAAAGTCTATTAGTTGGAGGCCATTGTCATTTGTCCCTTCGTGAAGGCTGTGTCTGCAAGCTAATCCACCGAAGGTGTCGTCTATTTCACTTTTGGCATTGAGACCGTAAGCATTGCTTTGACATAGGACTTTGGCTACGTTTCACTAGTTTTATTCAGGAGGTCAAAAGACTCATCCTTTACACGTCTTTTAGCTTTGTTGTGAGGAGCATGTTAATACTTCTGGAAAGTGGTTTCGATGCTTAGCCGATTCTCTACGAAAAATCTGCATCCCAATATATGCAATCTTGCGATGATAAGGGTATTTATGCACCGTCGTAAGTTTACAAATTGTGTAAAATGATAAGTTTACGCAAAAGTTTGCATGAACGACTTTTTTATTAATTTGGTTAAATGCTGTGTTATTGAATCAGCTGTTCGTTAAACGTCAAATATTTGGGCGTGTTCGGCTGCGTATCTTTAGCGATCCAGATTTGTTTGTTGTCTGTTAGCCTAACTGATAGATGCTCGAACGCGAGGAAAGATTAGGTCTGTTCCTTTACTTTGTATTTCTGTGATTTTCAGTGCATTTTTGCGCATTTTAGTGCAAAGTTCTCTCAAAGTTCATATACAATAGTCGCGTTGTAAGGTAGAACTATAACAGTCGCAAGCTCACGGCAGTGGTCGGATGCAAATCAGCGAATAAAAACAAATCATAAGTCACGCCCATAATGTCCTTTTCTTGATTTTCGTTAACTTTTGCTTTGGGAAGTGAATAGAGCGCCCCTGAGTACACTTCACGGAAGTGATACTGAAGTTTGTTGAGGTAGGAACGAAAAAAATAGAAAGAGTGAATTATGGATTGATTCTGATTTTGACAGTTCAGAAAGATACTTTGCATTGGTTAATGACATCTGTTTCTAACAGATTCCGACTCTCAAGAATCTTCCAAACCAGTGCGAATCATTCGTTGACGACAAAAAAATATTAATAACAACACGTTGTTGTAAATGAAAACAACACGTTGTTGATGTAGTTTCGTCGTCGTCAATGAAAGATTCGCATTGGTTTGGGTGAGACTTTATAGTTCTACCTTAATAATTTACGAAAAGTAGCTTTCCTAAAGGCTCTCCCAAACCAACACGAAATTAAAGCGAACCATTTTCAACGATACAAAATATGACAGATCTCAATACTAAAAACAACAAAAAACTGTCTTTGCGAATGCTTCGCTATAATTTCACGTTGGTTGGGCAGACCCTTAATCTTTGAGTTAATGTAGACGTTCTAATTATTTTTTTGGTATAAACTACGTTTTAATCAACAACTTTTATCACCAACTAATGGCAATGCGATAGTAACAGAACACATTGAGGGCATTTTTAGTTCTCTGCGATATCATTTATATCATGTTTCTAAACATGCCTAGCTCTTAAAGTCACAAGCACGCATTATTCAATCTCTAAAAGTCAGAATGACGTTTGGATAAGTTTATCCAAATATTTGGTTAATTTTCCGCAGCTAAATCCTTGGATAAAATTAACCAAATTGTGTAAACCATTTCCCATACAAAATTTGACAGTTCGTTTACCAAAAGATAAACTTAACCAAATCTTAAACATATCTAGTGTTTTACGAAGTTGCATGAATACCCCTAATGTTAGCCTTGCGATAATGTTTCCCTTATTACCCCGTAAGAACAGACTCAAGTTCTGAAATAGTTGTTACTGTTGTGACACTTGATATTGTCAACAGTTTGATAAAAAGATCGTAGCTAAGCCTTTGCCGTCCCCAACAACTGTTCACAGGGGTTGAAATTGAAACAACATAAACGTAGATAATACAGTTGAGGAACTGGGCTCTCGATATTCACCACAGGAAGGTAAAAGTAGGGGTTAGTAAATAGTGGTTGATCTAACAAAAACCTGTGGACTCTGGAGTTCTCTTGAATATTGGGTACCCCCTTTGAACATCTTACGTTTTTATGGTTCCCTTATTTAAAAATCTCGTTGAGTTTATCAGTCCCTTTTATACTTGTTTGACAAGCTCTGGATATTGTTAAAATGTTCTGGTATTTGCTTCTAGAGCTTTCCGTAGGACAAATTTCCCATAATTTCTAAGGCTTTTATTTTGACATTTAGCACCAAGGCTCTGAAGTTCAAGAAAACTCTCCGCTGGTTGGCTCGTATTATGTATAATCCGGAAGATGGCGTTTCTTCATTCGAGAGTCATTATAGTTCGTTCGAGAGTCGTTATAGTAAAAATGTGAAAGATGCTAAAATATTTTCGTGGAAATCGTTTTTCCGTTCTCTCTTTCTATAATATTTGTCTATTTCACTGAACGATACGATTATTTATTATCAATAAATAACCGATTTTGATCAAATTCTTTAAGACATGAACCACTTATAACTTCAATCAAATGTCAGAAATCAAATAATGTAAGGTAAGAAGCCTTTAGAAATAATTGTTTTCATTAATTCAATACTGTCCATCATACAAGAGTTCTTGTCTTCACTTTCAGGAACCAACTAATTCATTTGAGGCGTGTATGAAGTTGGTATTCTTTTGTTATTACAAATTCAATAGATGACTGATTGCAAATGGCTTATACTTGATCTATAAAGCATCCAGCCCAACCTTATTGTCAATCTCTTAATCGTGACCTTTAATGGAAGGAATGCAAATTACATAAATCTAATAAAGCATTTCAATTGACATTCAATAGTTTGATTATCTACAGCATCCTTATACTTTGATAGAGTATTTTTTTTTATCAACTTTCATTTTTTAATCAAACAATGATTGCAACAAAACACATAATTAATTGTGTTTATCTTTCAATCATCATTGGCACATCAAAATCATTGAACGATTGAGATCTATATCGACCAACAGACCGACAACGACGAACTGTTGCAAGGATGCAACATAAACTTGATTTGTAATTTTTTTTACTGCTTGTATTTTATTTGTTTGTTGTTTTTTTTTTTTAAATTTCAATGCAGATCCAATGGAAAAATCGAAAGGAATATTGTGTATACGCAATGTTGCCCGACGAGTTTCATTTTCTATGCCAGTTTTTAGTTACCACTCCATTATATTACCATTGGCAATATTGGTGTTGCAGCACCATCACAGTAGCTGATGGCTGCAGCAGAATCCGGCAGAGAAGAAATCATGAACTACATTGCCATTTTTGCAACATCATCATTACTGTATCTGGATGATGGATCGAAACTGCATACTATTATGTGTGCTTTAAAATTAGATGAAATCTTGTTCCGAATTGATTTGGAAATCAAAAAAAAAACATAAATAAAAATAACATCACAACATCACTGCACCAACACATATGGTTATTAGAATGGATATACAGAAAGAGAGAGTAATGACAGCTCAATAAACCATATTGATTCATATATTTGAATTGATCACATAACTATATTAAACTGTGCTTTAATTAATTTAAACCAATTTAAATAAATAAATAACATGATTTTCCGTTTAAAATCGTTTTGATTGCATCTCACACCAATTTACTGCAACTTCATCGGTCGTCGTTGGTATTTCGGTCAGTAATGAAATGATTTTTTTTTTAAATTGTGCAAAAATCACACTCTGTCCATTATATCGTTCCCGATAAATGAATCATCTCTGGCTGGCAGTTTTTTTCTGTCGACCACAGCAAAACCAAATTTTAAGCCACCATCGCCATTGTTAAATTCATTTAGCCGGTTAATTTGATTCGAACATCATCATCTTTATCATCTTCATCATCGCTAGCAACAACTCATCATATTCCATTCCATCTCTCATGGCCATGAGCCAGCCCCAGTTGCAGCCCCTTTGGCGCCATCAACGCGCTCTTGCAAATTTAAACGCTTCGTTGAAAATGGCTATATAGTGCTTGGAGCAAACGCGCAACCCAGTCATATTATATTGACGATAGTGAGATACAATTTCCGACACAATAAAAAAAACTTTTATAGGAAATGTGAACCATGAGCGCGCGGCGGGATAGACGATATCCGTGAAAATTTCATAATTATCTCTTGTTGGGACTATTGAACCGAAATGGCTAAAACCTACCTCGCTATAGACGCTTTTAAAACAAAGTATTTTTTATTTTTAAAAGATTAATTGAGGTTGAATCTTTTTAGGGATATCGAATATACTATACGAGGAGGAAGTGATTTATCGAAGAGATTCACTACACGCTACACAATTTAATGGAAAAGCAACAAGGAGCAACTAAAGGCAATCTTATGGAAATAATAAAACTTTTGAATTTATGCGAAAAGTCCGTTTAAACTTTATTAAAATCTCATTTGTGAAGTAATCACTATGATGGCTATTATCAATTTAAACTTTTTAAGTTCTCTATTGTCATTAGAAAAAAAATCATATTCGAACTTGTGAATAGGTATATGTATTGTATTTTTTTAGATAGGAATAGAAAATGATAAATACCTGAATATTAGATTATTTTGCTATGTTCGATTTACTTCTTGGACTAATCGTTAGTGTGTATCAGCACATCAGCGATATTTTAACATATAGGCTAGTTTTAAGGGCTTTAAGCTCTACAGGTGACAGGTCCCCGAAAATCCCAAAAAACAGAGAAATTAAGTAGAAAGAATAGTCAAAAGAAAAGAGAAATTATGAAGGGATTCATGGAACGTAGTCCAACCGATGTTGTAAACGTCTTACTTACTTAAAGTGTCGCTATAGCCTGTGGTGAACCAGTGCCTCAACAAGCAAACTTCTTCGACCCGGCTCGGTTTCTAGCTAGCTGTCCCCAGTTTCACACGTCAAGTTGGTTGAGGTTTTCTTCCACCTGCATGCGCCACCTGTAACGCTGTCCTCCTCTACTGCACCGTCCCATGGGGTTGGTTTCAAAGCCCTTCCGGGCGGGAGCATTGATTTCCATTCGCTCTCGGTGACCCAGCCGTCCTAGTCGTTGGCTTTTCACTTTTGTGGCCAGGTTGGTGGCACTTTACAGCCCGTACATTTCGTTGTTGTATCTTCTTCTCCATTTTCCATCTTTGCAGACGGGACCAAAAACTCACCCGAGAATTTTCCTCTCAAAACTGCCTTAAGCGTTCTCATTCACCGTTGATAGGGTTCATGCCTTTGCATTACCATACATTAGGACCGGGATTGATAAGAGTCTTCTAAAGGGACAATTTAGTTGCTCAAGAGAGGATTTTTCTTCTCAATTGCCTTCTTAACCCAAAGAAACAGCGATTGACAAGAGAAATTCTTCGTTTGATCTCTCACTGGTATCGTTCGCTGAGTTTTTAGCGGAGCCTAGTTAGACAAAGTCTCTGACCATCTGCAAATAATAGCTATCTATATTAACGTTCTTTCCAAGACGTTTGGGTGTCCTTTCTTGTTGACAGCTTTTGCTTCCATTCACCGTTAAACCCATCTTCTTGGCTTCTTTCTCAATACTCACAAAAGCACCACTGATATCACGCTTTGTTCGTCCGATTATGTCAATGTCGTCAGCGTAAGCGAGTAGATAGATAGATAGATAGATACAATTCCTTATTTCAATAGATTTGTACAATATTTAAACCTTAAGATTAAGGACATGGCTTTGCTGCCGTCTGCCTAAGCGAGCAATTGAACGGACTTTTAAATGATTGTTCCTTTAGTGTTGACGTGAGAGTTTTGCACTATTCTTTCAAGAATGATGTTGAAGAAGTTGCATGACAGCGCGTGTCACCTTGTCTAAAACCTTTTTTGACATCAAAAGTATCGGTGAGGTCTTTCCCGACCTTGGTGAGGCAACGTGCATTCTCCATCGTCATGCTGCCCAAACGGACAAGTTTGGGAGGTATGCCAAAATTAGGCATTGCTCTATATAGCTCGTGTCTATAGATGCTGTCATACACGGCCTTGAAGTCGATGAAGAGGTGCGTTTGTTTTTAAATCTGCCTTAGTGCGAATATTTGGTCGATGGCGGATTTTCCTGGTCTAAGGCCACACTGATGTGGACCTATCAGATTGTTGACAAGTGGCTTCAAGTGTTCACAAAGTAAGGCAGAAAAGATCTTGTGATGTGATGTGAGCGTGAAGGAATGCCTTTGTAGTTGGTGCAGTCCGAAGGATCGCCTTTATTGAGGATCGGGCAAACAATGCTTTGGTTCCATTCATCGGACATATTTTCCTCTGACCATATTTAGCAGATGAGCTGGTGCATACTCTTCACCAATTCATCTCCAGATGCTTTGAAAAGCTCGGCCGCAAGCCCATCAGCTCCAGCAGCTATATAAGATTTTATTATAGATATAGCGATCTTAACGTGTCGTCGTGGAGATTGGGTGGATGGAATTTTTGTCTTACGTCGTCTGCGTCATCCAGGTTGAATAGTGCAATCAGCATGGCAACGGGATACGGTTCGTCATCTGTACAATTTGAGGAAATGATTTTTTCATATCCTCAGCACCGACTGCGACTGGTCTTCTATATGCCACCCCGCCGCTTTGTATGTCTGTGTTTTGACTGCATTTCTTGCCGGCATTCTTCGCCGAACCTGGTTCTCAATTCTTTCACTGGTTCTCGATGCTTGAAGTTGGCGGCATAGGACTATTTAAAAGGGTGCGAGAGACTCAATCGGAAAAGGACCTGGTGATTTATTGCGATAGTAAAGCCATCCGACATTAAACTTCCTCACAGTATTTTCCTGTTTTGGCTTTGGTCTGGATATCTAAGATTCCATAGCATTACCTTAAACTACAACGAGGTAAGTTTGGCAGGGATACCTAAACTCGACATGGCAAGGTACAGCTCATTCCTATCAACGCTTTCATAATCTGCTTTGAAATTGATGAGAAAGGGATGTCTATCGATATTAGGTTCTTGGGTTTCTCCAGAATTTGGCGTTATTTGAAGTCTTTCCAGACCTGAAATCACACTGACAACAGCAAATCAGTTTGTCAGTAAACAGCTTCAGACGTTCGCATAATATACGCTTAACAGGACTTTGCAGGCGATTTTTAAAAGACTTTTGCCTCTGTATGATACTAAAATTCCACTCGTCGGGCATACTTTCCTCTTACCATATTTTATCTATATGTTGGTGTGATATGCCCCTCACCAGATCATCTCCACCGTAGTTCCTCCTGTAGAACATCGGCACCAGCTGCTTTGTTCGATTTTGGACCGGTGATGGCTGCCTTGATCTCATTTTGGTTGGGTTGGTTTAACTCCAGATCACCAAAAAATTGATTTGATGGGGCTCCTCATTGGTGGGATCTTGGCCTTCATCGCCGTTGAGCAGCTGATGATTGAAGTGATCTCTCCAGAGAGATTTAACATCGACTTCCTTTATCCTTGCAGGCTCCAGGCAGCTTACTGAGTCCTGTTGTTTTATTTTTGACTCTTCTATAGAAACCTTGCACCTGATTTCTGCTTTCTCATCATGTTGCTCTTGATCTTTTTCTGAGCCAGCGGTTTTCACCCCCTTGTCGACGTAAAGCTGACGGAAAACCCTCGTCTTCCTTTGCTGTCACGACTTGTAACTCTCCAGTTTGGATTTGTTTGCCTGAGCACATGCGGAAAACCAGAGGTTACTTTGTGGTGACTGTGAGAATCCTATCACCTCTTCTGCAGAATTCCTGACGGCTTGTTGGAATTGCTGCTAGATGGCTTCTGGGCCCATCTCATGAGTTAAAGGGTTTCTCGCAAGCTCTAAGCCTACTTCACTGACATAGGCTATGATCCGAGTCAATGTTAGCTGACCTCGATAGCAACATGATCAATTTGGTAGGCAGGTTCGATCATCGGGGAACCGCCAAGTGCCTTTGTGGTTATTAAGACGGGGAAATCTAGTGCCACTCTATAACATATTCTTTCCCGCTACGAAGTCGATTACCCTGAGCCCGTTTTCGAAAGTGATGTTCTGCAGGCAATATTTTCCAATTGTCCAACGAAAGATGTCTTTCTTACCAATTTAGGCATTAAAATCTTCAAGAAGTATTACTCCGTCCATCCGATGCTATTATACTTGTGTTTTCATCACAATCGGGTTTTCCTTTTTTCGCCGGCATGTGAGGGCTGCGCATTATTGAGATCTAAGGGCTGGATCTTCAGACCGATATCTGTTTGTTTGCATCTACTTCCTAAGAAGATAGCTCAGCTGTCACTAACCGTATTTTTGATTTTGAATTTCCTCATTATTGGCTGAACGGGTTTCAATCAAAATTTGTTATACAAAAAGTTGTTCTAACTCGATGAACAATAGACTCATACAGACGCAAAGACGAACAAACGTGAAATTCTCTTCTCGAAATCGTCAGATTCTTGTGGATGTGTCTCACTTCACAAACGGAAAGTTTTCTTTGAAGATTCGCTCAAAGGTGATCCTAGTCACCAAACATGATTTTCGATCAAAAATATAAGAAATATAAATATACAAAATATAAACAGAAGCATCTGTCAGGTGTGAGCCAATTCCAGATAATTTATTCCGAATTGTCACGAATTATTTTTTTTTGTCATGCAATGCGGAGCCATTATATGCAAAGTTAATCCACTCATGAAAATGGAAGTTTGACAAGCCGCTGGCTGGTCGCTAGTGCCCATTAAGTCACAAGCCCAAATCCTACTTTTGCCGTACGGCCAGCGCGTATGTTTTTTTTTTAGTAGTTTTTAGTTAGTGAGATGTTATTCAACCTCAATTTGTAAGTCATCTCTGTAAATGATATATCTGGGTGACGTCAAGCCAATTTTGCCGCACGTCAAAAATTGCATTGTAAAAAGCTAGTAACTATCGAGAATACACCGACCATTTATGTCAACAATGTTGAAATGACCACTCCCTATTGAAAAGGTCAACCACTTTGAAAAAAATAGTCTCTAAGTTAAACAATGATTATTTTAACCAAAATAGTTTTTAAACATTACTTAAGGCTTAAAAATGGTTTATTAATTATTTCATTTTCTTTTTTTTTTTAGGTAAGTGTTAACCAACCAATCAAATTATGACGCTCATAAAAGCACTGCCACCGTAAGTAAAAGTAACTTATTTGGTATCCATTTACTTTGTATATTTATAGTTTGGATGCACCAAAGTTATTTGTTAAGTCAGTGTCGAATCAACTTCATCCAGTGCACCCAAACTCATTTCACAAAACAAAAAATCAAACTACAAAGTCAACCGCTAACTTGTTAATCCACCCAAAATGCCATGAACGCAATAAATTTTCTCAAATTTTAAAATGTCTACTTAAACACCACAGGATGCTTCTTGTTAGCACATTTATCAGATCATCTTTACAATGTGTGGAGAGAAAACAGTGTATTGAAAAACTGTTTACAACTTGAAGGCATGCCAATATCTTAGTTAATATAAATGAAGGCTGAATTTTAGACGTGTTCCTATGTTTTTTTTTATTTTTATTGTTACAAAACTTTAAACTATGAAAGACTCACTTATCCTAGCCATTTTTGACATTTTTGAAAGCTAACAGTTTTGATCAAATGTAGGTATGTACATAATTCGATATTATTTTTGTAAAATGTTATTGAAATATTCGCACGCTTCAATATCTTGTCAAACGAGAACTGTCATTTTTCTGCCAACAGGTCTCTAAATTGATCGGTTAATTAATAACCACGAACATGCAGTTTTTAATTAAATGAATCTCACTTTGGCATCATGTTCCTTTTAAGCCTCTAGCGAAAGTTATAGAGATATAAAAATTATGGGTCATCATACCAGTAGCTCACATCACAGCATAGTGTTGCCGTTTAAGTCAAAATCCGACATCTGTCAGATAGAAAAAAAAAGATTTTCTTTTACTTTTAGCTTCATATAAGATCACACTATGCTGCTGATGGCCAAGTTGATCGAAGCCCAATGAAATATAGTTAGTGACAAAAGAAAACGGGAAAGTTTTGATAAATAATAGAAACAAAAGTCACACAATAGGCACATACTACATGACTCGTGGCTATAGATTATTCGCATAACACTTGATGTGAATTTTAAAAATTTATCTAAGCCGTTGTGTGTTGCATGTTTAAGTTTGTTAAGTTGTTTTAAACAATGAAATGAAACCTGAGTGAAACAAAACAGTTGAATGGATCTTAATGCTATACCACACCGTACATGAGCATTTACCGGATATTCGTTGATTATCATGAATGGTTAGGCTTCAGTTTTTACTTTCTTTCATTGGTAAAGAAATTTGGGTCCGCATTATTGGTAGAATTTTAATGTAAAGATAAGGAAAGAGGCAAGAGTGAACTATATGAATTTGTTATTTTTTGTTTGATCAAGGAAAATTAAAGTTCATTGAACAAGAAGATACAAGGTGAATGACAAGTTCAAATAAACTAGTCACATCAGATTTTGCAAATGGTTTACATTTTTTAAATCGAAGAAATATTCATAAGAGTGTGAAAGTAAAACTTGTCCGAATAAAAATTAATGAATTATTCGGAGAAGGGTTTTTAAAGCGAGAAATGTTAGGATCTAATAAATCCTCACATTTCTAAAAAAAAATAAAAGTGTCATCATCATCGTGTCCTGTAACCACGGCTGGGGCATAGGGCGTCAACAAAACGTCTCCATCCTTCACGGTCTGCTGCAAGTACTTCAGCTGTGGCCACGTCTTTTTCTGGGATTCTGCTTCCGCTAAGACAGTTGATTTCCATGTTGTTCTTGGTCTTCCAACCCGCCATGCACCCTGAGGATTCCATTCAAAAGACTGCTTTGCAAATTTCATCGTTTGGTTTCCTCACCGTGTGACCAATCCAACGCCATTTACGCTTTCTTATATCGACGTCCAGCCGCTCTTGACTTGTCTTGCGCCACAATTCCTCATTTGATATTATTTGTGGCCTGCAAATCTTAAGGATGTGGCAAAGACAGCGATTCACAAAAGCCTGCAATTTCTTAAAAATGGTAGACGTGACTTTCCCCCACCAAGAAGTGATCTCCATATACATTCAAGGTTGACTCGGTCAAAGGCCTTCTCAAAATCCACGAACATGAGGTAAAGCGGTGATTGAAACTCCGCAGACTGCTCAAAAACGATACGCAGAGTCATAGGCGCCCGCAGGATTTTGGCGAAGACACCGACATTATTCTGAGATATCGAACTTTCAAAAAAAAAATTTATTACGTATTCAAAAAATACTTTTTTGAAATCCAATATTATTTGAACTTTTCGGAAGTTTTTTATAAATAATTTAATTCAAATCCGTTCTGCCAATCGTGAGAAAATTCAAAATAAGTTTCTATGGGAGGTATAAATGATAATTAGCGTAAAATTATTTTATCTTTAATAGTAGACCGTATACTTATTTTAGCAGACAGAAATTTTTGTTATCAAAATGAGATTTTCCTCAGCGGTGTTTTTACTTTTGCATCGTAGGAATCGTTATTTTTGCATGAAAATGAAGCATTATTTTTATATTTTAAAGGGTATTAAAAAATTGTTGCGTACCAAGTTACAAAGCAAGTTTAAAAATAGTTTTAGAAGACTATAATGTATTGAATTTTCCAGAAAAAAAAAATATTTCTTAAATATATAATACTCAAAATTTTTAAGCATTAAAAAATTATCAACACCGCTCTTACCGTTTTCGAGAAAATCGAAAGAAGAACAAAAAATAGTTCGATCGTTCAAATCTCGTCACTAAAAGTAATTTATTGATTTTATTTCTAATCTGTGGGGCTATTTTTGAGAATATTTAATTGGTGAAAAAATCATATTGCAGAAACCGTTAAATTTGTTCTAGAATTACCAAAAAACGCTTTGTACCAAGTTTAAGGAAAATGGATCCAGTCGTTAAGACTGTAGCCAAACAGACAGACAAACACACACAGGCAGACTGGCAGACAGGCAGACAGGCAGGCAGGCAGACATACAGACAGGCAGACAGACAGACAGACAGGCATACAGGCAGACAGCGGAATTGTAACTTTACCCACTTTTTTCGTCTTCCGTATCGTCGGTCGTTTGATCAAATCTCGAGTCAAATTTTTGTACGAATTTAAAATTTGTTACATAGTGCCTTTAATATGCCAAGTAAAAACAAATCGTAAAAAGTTTAAAAATAAAATTATTTGTATGGATTGTATCCAGGTAATGAAAATAAGGAATCAGAATTGAATTGGATTTCGAAAAAAATATTAAATACATAATTTGGAAATTTGAACAAAAAATTCTTTATTCAAAAATAATCCAAGGCTCTTTGGATAGGTTTGTGTTGTTGTAAGCCCTTGTGAAACAAAAGCAACTCAAGATAACTGAATTTTTGTTAAGTAAGGTAAGCTAGATAGCGTAGTGGATAGGTACTGGAAAGCAAGGAAATGTTCTTGGTTTGATGTCAGAAATCAGAAAATCACTCACAAAAAAAGATTGTGTATAATTTTAGGCAAACAACAATTCGCAATTTAGTTGTCCATTTTATGGTGAGGCAGTATATTTCATTTTCCCACACAGCTTGTATCAACGGGTGTAGAATACTAGTCGTTCTGACAGGGTCAGCTTTCAGGAATTCGGCTAGTATTCCGTCAAGTCCAGCTGCTTTGTTGTTTTTGAGAAGATTTATCGAACATTGAACTTCCAGTACTGTAAGGGGTTCGATGTCAATGCTCCTATATGATCTACGCATCTTGTTAAGCTGGGGCACTTCAGCACTCTGCTCAACAGAATCCTCATTAAGCAAGACACAAAAGTGATCCTTCCACCTGCGCAGCTGATCCTCAAATGATACTAAAAGTGTACCATCCACATCCATTACAGGATGATTGGTGTTGCTTTTCTTCCCAACAACTTCCTTGGATATTTAGTACAATTCCCTTATAACTCCTCTTCTTGCAGCGTTTTCCGCATTTTCTGCGAGACCGTCTAACCTCACCCTCTTGTCACGTCTCACACAGTGATATACCATCTTATCAGCTAAGCGATACTCTCTTCGCAACTCAGCCTTTCTTTGAGCATCTGTTTCGGCATTTATTTGCATCTACAACGATTTGCAAAGCTCAATTTATCCCAGGTATCTTGGGATATCCAAGAGTCTCTAACTCTCGACTACTTGGGTACAGTTTCGGATCCAGCCTCCATAAAAACACTTTTTATATCACCCCACATCTCATCGATTGTTGAATTTTGAATTCCGTTTAATGACGAAGTTACGACATATGTTGGGATCACTTAAAGCATTTGTATTGAACTTCGAATTCCTTGATGCACCCTGTGATTGTCGTTGTAGAGCTGCAGTTCGTAGCTTGAGACTCATGAGAACCAAATGGTGGTCGCTTCCCATGTCATGTACTAATGTACCTACAATTATTTTTTTTTTGTAAATTATTACCAAAAATTGTGCCAGAAGAACTGTTACTTCCTCTTAAATCAAAATTAAGGTGAAATGTGGCTCACTCGGGCGTATGCGTACTTTTCTTAGTTTTCCAGTTTTGTAACCCTTTTCTTAAAAATTTATTTCTGCGTTATTTTATTTTTTAAGAGTCAACTAACTGTAACTTATTTATTTTAAATAATCTATTAGTTGCTGAGTAGGGTTGTAGCTTTCGTTCTCATGTCATAATTTTGGTTTAAAATGTAAAAAAAAAACACTTTAATTTGTTTTGATATTTTATGGAAAAATTAATCGAATCGGTACCATGATATATGTATCTTAAAATAAAATAAAATTTTTAATTTTAAATGAGGCAATTTTAGGAAATGAGATTTCCCACAGTGATTTCTAAATGTTTGTAAATGGTACCGTTATTTTTGCCTAAAGTTAAAAGAGCCAAAAATGTGTTTTTTTTTTAATTTATCGATGCTGTAATTTTTCTTTTAAAGAAATTTCATGGAAAAAGTTTTGCAGCTTATAAAATGTTGTCCATACCAAATTTAAACATTTATTTTCACAAATGCTGCAAACCTGTTTTTTTATGTTTTACATATCTTCCTGTGCTTTGTTCTAAAAGTCATCTATGCTTGAATTTATGGATGTCCAAAAACTTTGGGTTGAAAATTTAGCAAAACGAAGTCTTGCATTTACAAAATCCCGCTTTTCATAATCTCGCATACCTAAAAATCCTGGATCTCGCAATAACGAAATCCCGCAGATCAAAATCTTTCAAAATTTAATTGCATTGCAAACAAATACATTTTTGTCAGTCAAAGTATCTCAAAATAAAATATCGCGCGAGATTTGAGAGATTTTGATTAAAAAAATGTATTTGTATTTGTATTTCAATGCAATTAAATTTTTCGAGATATCCTACATAAGAGAGACGAAATATAAAGATTATATATCCAGTTTTAAAGTGTCCTGTGTTAGTTCCATTAATCGTGCCTGGCTTTGAACTAGAGAACACATATTTAGTTCATGATACAAGCGTAAAAGAAAACTAGGAATGTAAAATGAATATAGAAGTTGCTGACAGTAGTAATAAAGGCGGTAAAAAACTATGTATTGACGGGAATAGTTATCACTTGGAAACAAGAAAATTATGCAAAATACTCTTGGGTGTGTTCTAAAAAAAAAAAAATTGTTTCCAAAAGACGTGTGAGATTCGTTTCTCAGCGATTTGAATTTGCGAGATTTTGATTTTCGAGATTTAAAATTGCGAGATTTTGGTTGGAATTTGGCGAGATTTTTTGATGCGAAATTTTTAAAAGCGAGATTTTGTAATTGCGAGATAATGGAAAAGAAGATTTTTAATTTGCGAGATTTTGTTATTCGAGATTTAAAAAAAAGCCAATGATGAATTTTCCATTCACATTTGCATTTTGAAAATGTAGCCTGATATTTATCCTTTCCATAAAGACCTTTACTTTGAAGATTGGACAGTTAAAACCGAAGTTATAATTTTTCGAATCGATCAACTCGAAGGCTATTTCTGTATTTTCAGATTTTCACATAGTTATTTAGCAATGATACAATAAATTTATCATAACGTGAAGCAGTTTTGACATTTGAGTTCAATTTCTTAGACTTACTAGTTATGTACAACGAATTAGGCGTGAAGTAGTGAAATAAAAATATCATTTCACAATATCACAAAACGAGAATTGACTATTTGTTCTCAAAAAGCTGTCACGTCTCTAATTTATGTAGGTATGTATTTATAAACTAATAATTAAAATTTAAAAATCATATTTTATTATGAATGGCTCTAACCCAGCTATACTCAACCTGCGGCCCGCGGGCCGCATGTGGCCCGTCGAGCTTTTTAAGTGGCCCACCTGGCATACTTTCATAACTATGCGACTTCATAGAAAAACAGAATACCATAAATCAAAATTTACAGCCGTTTGGAAAAAGCGCCTAAATCAATTTGAAATCAACACCCAAAAAAAGACTGAATATTTTGGATGATACTTCCTGATTTCGTCACTTTCTTTTATAAAATGAAACAATGGCCGAAATAATAAATAAAATTTGAAATAAAGCCCAACAAAGGAAACATTTCCAAACAAAGAGTGTTGTCAGTGAAAAACATCAAATTTGATAAACAAGTGGAAAAAGCTCGTCCGACATCATATGTCACTTTGTCTTTTCGTTGTCATGAATGACTGAAAGCATTTTCGCTTGGTCCTCCAGTAGCATCCGGAAGCCTTTCAAATGCATCTGAAAAAGTTTATTTGGCACGAGATGACAGTTCTTCGTCTGAAAAGAAGAGATCAACGATTCTGGATTGGAGAACAAATCAAAACCAGATGCACGCATACATGCGCACAGTTAAAAAGTCAAACTGTCAAATGTAATATACTTGTTTTCGATTGGGGATAGAATGACAGTTCTTGTTCTGAACAGAAATTGTTCTGAATTTGATTTCATCGAATCGAAATGAGAAGTGTTCACACGTATCGAATCGCTGTTCCGGATTGCCAATTGAAAAGGCCTAAGCCTAAGATATGGAGTTAAAAGGAAACAGTTATGAAAAAAATGCACAGGCCAAACATTTCATCCTCTCCAATTCTCTACTATCGTCATATTCATACCTTGCTGTAGATTTTTTGCTTAGGTAAGGAGTTTACTCAAAATAAAAGCCCAAGGTGGAGACATTCGTTGCTGTTATTGAGGAATATCAATATTCACAGAACAGCTGTGTGAACGTTTGATCACCCAAATGCAACAACCCAGCGCACAATTACCAAATCTAAACTTCAGAATCAAGAAAAGGGTTGCAACTTGTTCGTTTGGCATTCTGGAACCTGGATCTAAGAGCTCCGGAGGGTTCTTCCGGAATACCAAACGAAAACACTATGACAAAGCAAACATTTTGCTAACGCGTGAAAGAAACTGATTTTGCAGCTGATTAAACTAAAATCGCAACTAATTTTGAGAAGTTTGACCGGTTTCGCTCTCAAAAGTGAATACACAAACTAAAAAAAAAACAATAAGACTGTGAAAAATTAGCGACCATACAGCATACATTTTCCTCCTTCTACTTCAAGTAATAGATAATGTTCCTGACAGACAAAAAATCAGAAAGTCGACGATGGATTGAAAAATTAGCATCTTGGATCTTCAAACGTTTGGGAATCAGCGTTTTCAATCCTACAAAAAATGAAATAAACGATTAAGTTTAGCATGCAGGAACAATCCAGATCTTGCAAACGTGTTCTAAATATCAGAAATAAAATTTATGTTTATATTAAAATGAATAAACCATTCAATATACATTACTGAACACCTAAGTGCAAGAAATAATTCATGTTGCGGCCCGAGGCAAAATAGCTAAAACGTCTTGTGGTCCTTATGAAAAAAAGGTTGAGTATGGCTGCTCTAACCCAAAAATCCCTTTTAACACTCATATTTACCGAAACAAAATCAAAATAAAATTATTATTTTAACCAATAATAATAACAAACATAAGTAGAGATATAGATATGATCCTATCAATAATGGTTGACTTAAACCATTACACATTCAAATGACATCTCTATAAAATTACCATCAGGTTCGTTAATTTTTTATTCCTTACAAAACCTACACTCAAATACCACATACATTTTCCAAGTTACTGACCTAGTTCTCTATAATCTCACCACTATCAAACATAGTTTCCAGCAAAATACAATTAAAATGTTTTTTCCATTTCGCACCGAAAATTTATGTGCGATTTTTTTTTTAACCAAAAATTAAAAAAAAAAACATTCTATTCTCAAAATATAGGATTCCCAGCTTGTCG
Organism: Dasysyrphus tricinctus; assembly: GCA_963921185.1. Lineage (NCBI taxonomy): Eukaryota > Metazoa > Arthropoda > Insecta > Diptera > Syrphidae > Dasysyrphus > Dasysyrphus tricinctus. The sequence continues at coordinate 53,993,752 of OY992532.1, read as the reverse complement.
AGTACTTGTATAATAGTAGTTGTTGTATTGTATAATAACATTGTTCTGTTCTTGATGTAGGTATACAATTATTTGTCAGTTCTGTTAGAAATACATACCTTGCCTACATATGTTTATATTTATTTGTCCCAAGTTTACCCCTTAAATATCACAAAACGCATAAAATTGTTTGCAATGCAAATGTGGGCCAATATACGTATGTATACATACATACATGTGTACCTAGTTTAACTTTGACGACCGAATTGTTAGCTATTCGGCATTTAATTCTTTTGGCCAGAACGTTGTCGAGTCAATCGTTTTATTGGTACATTAGTTCTTAGGGTCAAGTATTGGTTAGCCTCCAAAAAAATCAAGTCATATTGTTTGTTATATCATCAAAATCCATGTTGTAAGGTTGTTAAACATGTAATTTTATCTAAATCCTGCTCTGATAAAGAAATAAAATGGCGTAAAATTATAGTTAAGTATACTCAACAGCAAAAAAAATGCTATGTGACTTAAGGCGAAAATGACGTTTTTGTAAATTATGTTGACGATGTCAAAAACCCACTTTGCATTAAAGTTGAAACCGTAAAAACCTGATTATAATTTTTAAGCGTCACACTAGCTGGTATGACATCTGTCATATTTTTCACACAAACTGTCATCATTTTTGGCGTGTTCAATTTCATAAGGATATGGTTTAAGTGGAACTCTAACTAAGAAGGGTTTATAGAAAAGTAAGAGTAGTACAATAAAGTTAAACAATAGTTAATTATGATTTGACGCTAAGACCCTTAAAATAGGCTGTCTATTGCTTTGCACCATTATTATTAAGCCATTTAAGAAATATTGTCTCTTGTATCATAACAGCAAGTACGAGCAACTACATGTGATGCATTTAACATTTCTTTTTTCTATGTGAATTGCAAAATTTAACTCATGGTGTAGATTCGCATTCGCAAAATTTATCTCCGATGCTTGATCGTTAGTCGGCTTCCCAAAGTCCGTCCACAATGCTGACAGATAACATTGCTGAATTGTGGGTGCATTTTAGTGGCCAGTGCCTGTGGAGGTTCCCACAGTCACAGTCAACCTCCTCTGGTAGCGTATAAGTATACTCCTTCCTAACCGAAACTAGATCTCTAGCCAAACGATGCAGCATTAAGTGGTTTCGGTTTTTTAGGGGAGGATTGAGTGTTTAGAGAGAATTCAAATAATTTGTGCTGTGGGTCAAATGGCTGGAAAAACTCGAAAAATTGTCCCATTGTTGTCCCAGACCAGAGGTTCAGATGACTTTGTTTGCACTTCTATTTGGTACAGAGCTATTGTACAACATACACTATACATAGTACCTTTGTCCTTTAAGCAGTTTTAACAAAATTGAAAAGTTCGAATTGTGTGTTGTTGTAGGTTTTATGACTTGGTGAAATCTGAATTAAGTTGGGCATCAATATATATGATGCAGTCTGCATTTCTGCATTTGCAGTTGAAGTTGAGTAGGGGTGTGGTGTTTTGTTATATTATATCAGAAGGGTATTGCATATGGAAGGTGACTGAGTGGCACTTTAAATGAGTTCACATCGAAGTGGGGCTTCTATGTATAGCTTCAATAGCCAGCAGTGATTGTGGTCTGAACTTTGATTTGTGGATTTGAATCATTTGGGTGTCTTTAAATGTGTACGTGTTTTGGTTTTTTGCAAAGGTGCGGTTTTTCGTGAAAATTATGGTGAGTAACATTGTGTATGACTATGTATAACTTAAGACGGATTTGGAACAGAGACCCACTATCGGCAGATACAATGTGTGAGAATATAAGAAGTACAATCAAGCAAGGTTAACATTGAGGTTCATGAAATATTATCTGCAGATAAATCTTATAATGTACTGTACACTATGGGAATTTTATCAAAAATTAGCATAAAACATAGTTTTTAAAGTGTTGAGTCTTTATCAAAAAATAATACCAATGATTTCATACATATATGTTTTTTTTTTTTGTTATTTATATCCTGTCACCAGAAATGCCATTTGTAATTGAAAATAATAAGTTGAGTCAATAAAGTTTTTTACTTGGAACTTTTGGATCCAGGGGCCTGCAACAGAAAACAAAAATTTCCCTACACTTGTAGGGACCTAGAACCAAAGTTATTCTTTTGAAATCCTCAATTAGATCCACCATACCCATCTTCAGTATCTGATAGAAAAAAAAACCGACACCTTTCATTTAACTACATATGCATGTACGTATGTATGTTTTTGATCAATTAAAATTCGAGTCCAATTATTTAACAATTCGGGTATTGGTCTTCTATTTGCAGTGATTTCCTTTGATTTTTACTTTTGAGTTATAATACGCATACGCCCCAGTGAACCGTTTGAATTACAGCCAATGTATTGCAAAAAAGGACGGTATTTCCAAATTCGTTTTAGTAATAAAGTATGGTTTAGTGCGTTGGACTATCATGCCGAAGGTGTGGGTTCGATTACAAGCCGTGCCATAGTGTAACAACATATATGGGACGAAATGCACACTCTCCCTTGTGTGTTGGACAAATTACTTGAAATGTTTTGAAAGTACATTATCTTTTTCTATATTCTATAATTTATTGAAATAATATTTACTTACGTTTGGTTGAAATACCTTCTCATTTTTTCCTCCAATTTTCTCTTTTAATCTTTTTTTTAATTCATGGTTTTGAGCTAAAGTCAAATACCTCACAACAATTCTTAAAATAAAACAGGATCACAGTTGGCACTTGCAAAGACAATTTTCCACTAAACTTCTTATTAAAACTAACCCAACCAATAGAAATAAAGTCTCAAAAATTAATCAATTTTCATTTAATTTTTTAGTTAAAATATTTATTAATTTGAAGAAAATTAAAAATAATATTCTTCTGTTTTAGTGGAAGAATATTATTTTTAATTTTCTTCAAAATCATAATTCTAGAAAGCCTGAGGAGCCCTGGCATTTGTTTTCTTGGTGTCTGAATTTAATCAAATTCCCCTGGATAAATAGAATTCACAGTGTATTCATGCTGTGAATTCTATATGAGTCGATAAACATCGACCAAAATTTGCGTCTTAAAAGGGTACAACAGCATCGAACTGATGAGCCCAACTGTTGTACCTGGGCGAAACGCAATATATGGAGTAGAGCTCACTTAAAATTCCTTATTTGAAGTTAAAATATTTAATTATTTTATCTATCCATAAAGAAGGTACTACCACCCTAAGAAAAAATGACACAAATGCCTGTCAAAAATTGAGTTAGTTACATGTTTGGAAACGTTTAACAGTGACTTATTTTGGTGTGAATCTTTAAAAGTCACGAACGAAAATTTTGGCGCAAATTTCAAGCAAGTTACGGCTCCCTGAAATTACGCCATAGGAAATATCGTCAAAACGAGTTTTGGAAAAAAAAGCCCAAAATTGTTTGGCATAAAATTTTTGGGAAAAGCGCTCAAAATTGAAAAGGAAAATTCGCCAAAAAACGTGGAAACTACGCCGCACTTTTGGAAAAAGAGCCAAAAACTTTAAATGGAAATAACGCCAAAAAAAGATCAACTTTTTGGTTTACTTTCCAAATTTATCATGTAAGTTTCAACTTAATCAAATAATTGTTATAGTTTTTGATTTTTTTTAATTTTCTTCACTTTAATTCATCAAATAAGAAAATTAAAAAAGTTTAAGTTTAATTTAAAGATTTTTTTTATTTTTGACTTACAAGGTTTTGAAAGAAGCTCTAAGGGCTATAGCACTCACTCAACTTTAATAACAGCAAATTATGATCCTGTTTTATATTCCCTTAGCTCATAAGCGGAGGAGACATTAAGTGGAACTATTTTTGTATTTAACAACCAAATTATTTTTTAAGTAAAGATCAGTGCACAAAAAAACATTGGTTACTTCGAATGTGTAACGGGAGTTTTTCCTCTTTGTTTTGTTGTAGGCTCTCCTTCTGACTAGTGAAATTTTTCAGCCTGTTGCAATTTGCCGATGCGGAAACAAGTTTTAGAGTGTTTTTTTTCAAGTGTAAGTATTTTGTAAGGTTTAATAGTGTTATAAAGCCGCGTCCACATTATGTCGAATTGTGTAGATCAGATGCCGCATATTGATAAGTGTTAATTTTTTTGCTTTTAAGATAATATAAAGCTCCATTATGCTGTGAAAATATATCCGCAAGTCTAACAGAGGAAGAAAAATAAAATAAAACGAAGATTGAGTCAGCTGAGGATCCTAATAATCGTGCGGGATGTTGGGAAAATTATTTGTCAACGAAAAAACGAAAAGATTGGGTTCAGTGTAAAGAATGTATCAAATGGCTCCATGAAAATTGTACACGCTTCAAAAAACCCAATTACACCCTCTGTACAGACTGTGGGCGTGATGAGGAACGCAGATAACACATTCCACTTCCACATTAAATTACAAATTTAAATTATATGCATTTATAGGTACTATGTGGCATCTCTCCACACATGCAGGGAGAGATGGCACAGTTAATACTTTTTATTTTTTTTTTTTATTTTTTTATGTAAACTGTTTTTTTTTAGGTTGAGCATTTTTTCATGGTAGAATATATGTAAATCCATTATTTTGTTTAAAAAATAAAGTCTACTTCTATAAAATGTTTATATTGATTTTTGAAAAACCGCGGCATCTCTCCCGCAATTACCCTATAACAAAATGTTTTCGGGGGTTTATCATTTAAAATAATAACCTTAAATGAATAATAATAAATTGGAAAACATTTCAATAAAGTTATCAAGTTGTTATTAACTTTTCGTTAAAGTTTTTCTTTTTTTACTGAAAGTTTTTTGTTTTTATTTTTTACTGTTAAATTCATCTTATTCCAAAAAAAAAAATTGTTTAATTATTTTAATGGTATATCTTTTAGAAATTTGAAAGTGTATAAATATTATATTTTCTCACACTTACTTAAAGTGATGTCATAAACATAAACAAACTCATCAAATTATACATATAAAAAAAAAGAAAGATTGACAGCTTACCAAGTGATGAAGATCACACAATCATTGTTTGAAGGTCATGTTTTTCAGGTAGACAGTAAAAACCAATTACAAACGATTACACTTTTAAATCTTTTCTACTCTTTTTATCTTGTGATCGTATAGCCTCAAATTAAGAAACATCGTAATAATTACACCCGCCTATAAAAGAGGCTTTACCATCTTCAGATCTTTTAACGGATTACATGGCCATCACCGAGGCGTTAAACATACCACTTTCGGATCGTTGGTCAAGAGCTTGAGGTTAAAGTATAATCATGGTGTTGCATGTTTTGATATGGTTCCTCACTTCTGTATCAATGTACTCGTACATATTATATTTTTGTTTAAATGAACGTATTTCATTAAATACATCAAAAATTTTAAGACATTTAGTTTCAAGCTGGTGTATAGATATCAATTAATTAAGGTGGATCCTATAATGCAAACAAATAAATTACAAATTTAATTGTTTAAATACATAGCCCGATAGCTGCAATTATTCGAAAAAATTAATGATTCACTTAAAATATTTACCCAAATAATATAATTAAAAAACAATAATCATAGGTATGAATAAAAAAGCAATAAATTTAAATTATTCAATTAACTAATACCTAATTATAAGTAGGTAAAAACATAATAATTTGACTGCCAGTAATAAAATTAGCAATTTTCAGATCGTATAGATAACGTTAACGCATTTTTAAAACTGAGGAAGATCAACGCTTTCTACTTTGTCACGCGTTTGACATTGACAATTAACATGGGTGCGTTCAATACAACTCCTTTATCAAGGCCTTTGATTGAGTAACTCTAAAAAAAACTTAAATGATTTTTTGTTACGTTGAGCTTATGTATGTCCGTTAATCATTGGCGTAGGAAGGAATTTTTTCTAAGGTGGGCAACCAGTCCAAACCAGAACAATTTTTCGGTGCAAATGATTCCTCAATAACTAATAATTAACTTCCGAATTTGTTCAAAAGAGATCTAATGAATGAAGCCGAAAACGAAGTCAACAGTGAAGGAAATCAACAATCATTAGAAGTTCTACGAAACTCAACTCTGCAACAATGTCTTACGATGCATCTATATTAGTTGAAATGAAATACATGGTTTTGGGTAAAATTAGTTCTCAACCAAGTTTTTAGAATATAATAGAATATGTTCAAGTCGCCCTTTGAAGTTGACATATGTATACCTATGTTATCCATCATCTTAGTCGAAAAAAGAGTTAAACGGTCGTATTTATAAACTTTGATAGCTGCCCTACTCCAAAAAGTTCTTTAAAAACTTTGTTCACACTTGTCCTAAGGTTATCTTACTTGGACAACAGCATCGGTTTACTAATATTTGTAGAACTTTGCATTTTATTTAATCAAACAAAGCATATTTCTAGCTCTTAACAACTTTTAGAAACTGTCTAACTACTCAACCGTCTAACAAATTTAAATTAAGAGTATAAACATTATTCAATTTGATTTTACTTTAAAAAAGAGCTTGTCTTTTGAGTAATTTATTGAAATGAAAAATAAATTGTTCACTTAAACTTTGATCGCATTTTGAAAAGAAACTTCAAAATATGAATTTAAATACTAGACCATTAAAAACAAATAAAAGCTTTATTAATAAATCAAAAAAAAACCTTAATTAAAAATCTACCTGGGTACAAATTATAATATTTATTCTTCAAAAATCTTCGGTTTCGATATGGGAATGGGTTGCCAAATCAAGTGTTTTGTTTTTGCCACAACTGTTGCTGAAAAGTAAACTTGTTTTTTCCTGACGTCTCCTTTTTTATTTCAAAACAAATTTAAAAATCATTCCTAAATGCTTCAAAGGTATGGACTGTACTGTCTGTAGAGTGTAGGCACTGGCACAGAAAAAGTGTATTTTGATCCAAATGTCACCCAATTGCCCTAAAATCGTCTTTTTCCGGAACAGTAAAAAAAAACTTAAAATTTCTCATTTTGTAGAGGTATCGAAACCGAACCGTAAGCTTTAATTTTAAACAAACCAATCGAAATACGTTTCGGTTAATGTTCCAAATTTGTCAGATGTAGCGATTTATCGTCAAACAGACGATTTGAAATTTCATTTTGTGGCATGACAATCGATTTGGCGATGTACATGTACACAAAACAGGCAATATTTTTAGCTTTTGGTGATTTTAATTTTTTGAATTCAAATCTTTATACGTATTTTTTTCCAAGTTATTACTTAAACTTAACATTCGTTTTATAATTTGATATTTTGCTAGATGATGGAGCCATCATAGTACTAAATATGAACGCACCCCAAAACTGAAAAACGATTTCTTTCTTATTCCTAATTTAATTTTAATAGATTTTTGAATTCGGTTATTTGAAATTTTGCGATTTTTTGGCGATTTACATTATATCTTACGATTGGTGATTCCGCTTTTAGAACCTGAGAGCCTACTTCATCTTCAAGGTTCACGCTAACTCGGTTTGAGACAAATTTAATTCGGTTTAACTAGGTTTGTCCTTGACTCGGGTTAATAAACTGAATTGAGCCTTCCCGGACAGTGATGCATTGTGTAAATACAAACAAAATTAAGGTGGGCAAAAATTACTTTTATGTGACTGCTAATTGTAACTGTATAGGCAAAATTTAAACTTTGGTGTCTGCAATTTTATTCACAGTTGTTTAATTTTGCTTCTTGGGTGGGTTGTAGAACCAGAAGAGTTTAACTGTCGATTTTTCTAAGGTGGGCAGTTCATTTTTTAAGGTGGGCACTGCCCACCTCCGCTCCCTCCTTCCTACGCCTATGCCGTTAATCCATAGACAATTCTTATCTCAAAACTAGGTTCATGAACCTTATGTCTCTGCACTTTTTGTATTTGCCAAATCCTTATTTTTTCAAGACATTAATAATAAAAAAAAATTCTTGGAACTCCTTTTGCAAACTTCCGGGAAATTAATTCAAATACTCGTAACTATCTTCATTTTGTTTTAAATTTTTTTGTTTGGATTCTCTACCGTAAGGATTTGGTGTATGATATGATATGATTGATATCTATGTCACACAAGTACAGGGCTTCACAGTATTTTTATAATTGATCACAGTTTCTTCATGCTGATGATGGATTACAAAACGAAAAATAGTTAAAATCGCAGAACGCAATTTTGTTTTCTGGCATATTTTAAATGCTTCCTAACCTACATGGACCTAAACGAATAATCCGATTTATATAAGACTTGGTACTAGATGCAAGGAATATGAGCAAAAACTGCAAACAATTATCAGAAATGGTGAAGTTTGAATAGCTATATCTTTTATAAATTGTTTTAAACCATTCACTTCGATAGAAAATGTACATGTTATTTTTAACAAAAAGCTTTATGTATAAAATTGTCAAATTGAGCTTAGTTTCCGAGTTATATCAAACATATCTATTGAAAAAAAGCCAGTATGACCATTTTCTTTGAAACACAATGTTGAATTCAGTAGGATTTTCGGTTTTAAGTATGTTTATGCCACAGATAAAAATATTGAACGTAACTGTTCTCTTATACCTCTCATTTTCCGGTAAATTTATAATTTGTAATTTTTTATACCACTCCATATTTTGTAGATATACCATATTCATATTCAAAGTATTGTTTTACATTATTTAGAACAAACAAATTATTAAAAAATATAGCTTTGTTCCACACTTTTAAAAAACATACGTTTGTTTTTGAGTATGAGATGTTTAAGATTGTGTATGCAATCTTCAATGACTTTAATTAAGTGATTGCATTCATTGGGGAATACTCAAAGATTTTGTTTAAACTATGTTTATTGTTGACAAAACTTGAGTTTAACTGATTAAGGTTCAATATAATAAACTCCAGATTTGCCTAGTAATAGCATAAGCTTGAGTTTAACTGATTAAGGTTCAATATAATAAACTCCAGATTTGCCTATGAATACGCTCCATCGACCTCACTTTGAGACTTCAACTTTAAATTATGCAATCACCATTCATTTGACATTTAAAAGATTGCACTCATGTTGTTCTGTTGGCACTTATTTGATAAGGAAACAAACAAATTAGATGATTTTTGTATAGGCCAATCCTGCTTTTAGACTAAGTTCAACTCTTATCTCTCACATACAAACTCGTACCATAAAAATTGCTCTTTTTGTTGGGTGTAACCCTAAAACAAAGAATACAAAAGAGTTCAAAATAATGTCAAAAATGCAAAGAAAGCACATATTTCAAAAAGATTGCATTCAATAATTGATTGCTGTAAAATGAATGGGGGGAACCAAATTGTTGTAATCTTTTTGATGTCAAATAAATGGTGATTACAGTATTTGAAGTCGAAATCTCAAACTAAAGTCAATGAATGCAATCTTATAATTAAATTAAATGACTGATTTTTAAAGATTTCACTCACAAAAGATTGTATTCATATACTGCTCTGCAATTTTTTATTTTTCTCAAGTCACACCGTTCTACTAATTTTCATTTTTATACAATAATCGGAAGTGCATTATATAATTGATAACAATTTTTAAAAAGTGGGTAGATGCAACGCCTCTTGAGCTGAAAATTATAAATTTCCAATCTTATCCTTGCACGTAAAACCCTACACCGTTCTACCAATTTTTCATCGTTCTACAACAATCGGAAGTGCTCCATTAAATTTATAAGAATTTTTAACTAAGGGGTGGATACCATGCGCCCTGAATAGAAAATTTCAGATTTTCAATTTGTTTCCTTTTTATGCACCACACGGTCTACCGTTGTGCGAAATAACAAGTTTCTACGGTGTCGGGAAGTGCTCCATAATTTTGATAATCTATCAGTTAGTGAGTCAGTCCGTTACGGTATTTGCGATTTTTGAAGTCCTATATCTCAGGAACTACTAATTCTAAAGAATGGAAATTTGGTGAGCCACCTGTGTTTGATTAGTTCAGCAAATGCTGCAATTTTGAAGTTTCTGACTATATTGGTACTAAAGTTAGAGGGGGGTTGAAAATCGCCTGTGTTTGTTCCTGTAAAAAGGGTGTGGTGCCACGAACTTAGCTGAACACTACCGTGCCTTTTGATACTGAATTTTTCTGTATAACTAATTCGGACAATTTCCGGAAACGCTGTGCACAGTGTATAAGATGCCAAATTTGGAATTTAATTACCAGGCCCTGAACATCAAGAGCCTCTTCACCGTCGTCGTTAGAGGTCACACGATGCGAATCTTTTATGAAGAAATTTCTGGTGCATGCCTTGTCAAATGATTTTTCGCTTTCTTTTTTTTTCAGTTGATTTCAAGATATGACAGAAACTGAAAGAGGGTTTTTGACAGTAGTTGTTACACTTCTTGTTTACAGAAATTTGTGTATTAAAAACTCGCAAGTTTTCCAACGGAGGTTAATATATTTGTCTCTAATTGCGCTCTCTCATTGCGCTTTCTCGGTGCTTTTATTTTTTGAGTTAACAAACAGGAATTTATGACAATTTATGAGAATTTGTGAAAATTTGCAAGAAAGGAGAATAGGACATATGTCACTGGAAAGGAATTTGTATGTACTACAATAGTTACTATGGAGGCTTATTTCAAATCGCTGCGTGAAAAAAGGTACTCGCTCAATAAGATTGTGTTCTAGTGCATTATTTGTATGAAAAAAAAGTATTTATTTAGTATGGGCAAAATGTATGAAAACTGGTCTTAACAATATTTGAAAAAAAAATTTCACACGGGCCTGGTAAGTTCATTTTTGTGAAATTTTTCAAATTAAGGACTTAAAACAAAAAGATTTGCAAATTTTAAGCCTTAGGTACTGAAAGTTTCTAGCATGTTTGGATCCTGAGATACACGATGTGTCCTGCTAACTTCACAGTCACTCGATTGCACCCTCATTTAGTGAACTGCAACATCGGGAATAGAAATGCAAAACAAAAACTCAAATTCCTGTCAAGATCCCCTTTGCCTACCTATATGTAGGTAAGAATTGCCCTGCTGACTTTAGAGACGTGAAATGTGTGCTTCCTTGATTTGTTTGTGCATTCTTATTTGGAAAGGAGAATGGGCAAAAATGTATGGGATCTGGTCTACCTACTCAGCAGACATGTGTCATACATCAATGAAAAGGGCATTGCAAAAACTTCATTTTATTATATAACCGTTAAGTTGTAAACCATGGGGTTCAAAAGATATTCGGCTTTAAAGCACCAAAAACAATAATAATGCATTTCTTAATTGGTACTTGGATGACCTGCTCAACATTTATGTGTTATATATCGTTGGAAAGGTTATTGCATGTACTACGTTTTTGTATATGGCCATTAAGCCGTAGACCCCGGGGTTCAAGAGCTACATGGACATGAAAAACTCCAAATATAACAATAATGCAGTTCTTGATTGGCACTTGGTCTACCAAATCAACAGAAATGTGTCATACGTCATTGGAAAGGTCAATGAGAGTACTTCATTTTCTTATATGGCAGCTAAGCTCCAAACCATGGGGTTCAAAAGATATTCGGCTTTGAAGCAGCAAAAACAACTAAAATGCATTCTTAATATGGTAACTGGTTGCACAACTCAACAGTAATGTGTCAGGTATCGTTGAAAAGGTAAACTTATGTGCTTTATTTTTGTATATGGGCGTTATACGCTCAACCATGGGACTCAAAAGATATTTGGGAAAAATGCAGAAAAGAGCAATAATGCATTTCTGCATTAGAGCGTGGTCTTCTTACTCAACAGCGATGTGCCATACATTTTTGAAAAGGTAATAATATGTTCTTCAAATATTTGTATGTCTATCAGCTGTAGACCATGGGGTTTAAGAGCTACTTGGACATGAAAAACCCCTAATATAACAATAATGCAGTTCTTGATTGGCACTTGGTCTACCAACTCAACAGAAATGTGTCATACGTCATTGGAAAGGTCAATGAGAGTACTTCATTTTCTTATATGGCAACCAAGCTCCAAACCATGAGGTTCAAAAGATATTCGGCTTTGAAGCAGCAAAAACAACTAAAATGCATTCTTAATGTGGTAACTGGTTGCACAACTCAACAGTAATGTGTCAGGTATCGTTGAAAAGGTTAACTTATGTGCTTTATTTTTTTATTTGGGCGTTATACACTCAACCATGGGATTCAAAAGATATTTGGGAAAAATGCAGAAAAGAGCAATAATGCATTATGGAGCGTGGTCTTCTTACTCAACAGCGATGTGCCATAGTTTTTTGAAAAGGTAATAATAATATGCACGGTCGGTACATGTGCGCATGTTATATCAATTTTGTGGTATTTGTGTTTTGCCCGGCATCAAAATGGATTTACGCCTCCTACAGCTCACCTCAGCAATGTCATATTGGATGACGCTATTATTTAAATATTAAAAAAAAAAAAAATATATGAATACATTTTCTATGAATATCTCTATTACTTATTTTTAAAACTCATCCATTGATACATATATACGCTCAGCTTGAATATGAATATCCTTAAACCCCAATGTCAACAGCTGATAGAAAAACAAATGATTGAAGAACATATTATTATCTATTCAAAAATGTATGGCGCATCGCTGTTGAGTAAGAAGACCACGCTCCATAATGCATTATTGCTCTTTTCTGCATTTTTCCCAAATATCTTTTGAATCCCATGGTTGATCGTATAACGCCCTTATAAAAAAATAATGCACATAAGTTAACCTTTTCAACGATACCTGACAATTTACTGTTGAGTTGTGCAACCTGTTACCATATTAAGAATGCATTTTAGTTGTTTTTGCTGCTTCAAAGCCGAATATCTTTTGAACCCCATGGTTTGGAGCTTGGTTGCCATATAAGAAAATGAAGTACTCTCATTGACCTTTCCAATGACGTATGACACATTTCTGTTGAGTTGGTAGACCAAGTGCCAATCAAGAACTGCATTATTGTTATATTTGGGGTTTTTCATGTCCAAGTAGCTCTTAAACCCCATGGTCTACAGCTGATAGACATACAAATATTTGAAGAACATATTATTACCTTTTCAAAAATGTATGGCACATCGCTGTTGAGTAAGAAGACCACGCTCTAATGCAGAAATGCATTATTGCTCTTTTCTGCATTTTTCCCAAATATCTTTTGAGTCCCATGGTTGAGCGTATAACGCCCATATAAAAAATAAAGCACATAAGCTTACCTTTTCAACGATACCTGACACATTACTGTTGAGTTGTGCAACCAATTACCATATTAAGAATGCATTTTAGTTGTTTTTGCTGCTTCAAAGCCGAATATCTTTTGAACCCCATGGTTTGGAGCTTAGCTGCCATATAAGAAAATGAAGTACTCTCATTGACCTTTCCAATGACGTATGACACATTTCTGTTGATTTGGTAGACCAAGTGCCAATCAAGAACTGCATTATTGTTATATTTGGAGTTTTTCATGTCCATGTAGCTCTTGAACCCCGGGGTCTACCTACGGCTTAATGGCCATATACAAAAACGTAGTACATGCAATAACCTTTCCAACGATATATAACACATAAATGTTGAGCAGGTCATCCAAGTACCAATTAAGAAATGCATTATTATTGTTTTTGGTGCTTTAAAGCCGAATATCTTTTGAACCCCATGGTTTACAACTTAACGGCCATAAAATAAAATGAAGTATTTGCAATGACCTTTTCATTGATGTATGACACATCTCTGTTGAGTAGGTAGACCAATTTGCCCATTCTCCTTTAAACTAACAATAAGTCAAATACATATAACCAACATTAACATTATGTATAGGTAGGAACTTTAAATATGTTTGAAAAATTATAGGAAAAAAGATGTTAAAAAAAAGGAGACAGTTAAATTCAAACGAAAAAGCCTTTATTTTGAAACAATATTTTTTTCAAAAGCACCTTTATTAAAAAAAAAATATATAGCTTCAAAAACTTATTTATAATTGCACAATTTTAAGTTGGATGTAGGCTATTATTATTCTGAGCACCTCATTTAAAGATCATTTTTTTCAAAATCTTGTTTGGAAAAAAAAAATGAATTAAATAACTAAGTAAGCAAATATTTTATTTAAGATAGAATTTATTTTAATAAGCTAAAAAGGTTTAAAAAAACGCAATTTCCAGTTTGACATCTCCAAAAACCTTCTGCTTCCTTCTTCAAGGTCAAACCTTAAATTATAGCTGCACAACCGGACATTAAAGTTATGTCTGTGCCATCCTGTACCTGCTCATCACCGTTGCCAACCATTAACTTTATAACAGCTATTTACTAAATGCTACTTTTTTTAAACAACAAAACTTGTTTCCAGACACCCAAAGAAAATCCAAAAGCCCCACACACACCAGACTCAAAAGAGGAAATTCAACTAACCTTATAATCGCCACTTATTTCCAGCCCAAGTATTGCATCGATGGTCAATGAAAATACAAAAAAAAGTATAAAATATTAAAATAAAATCGAAAAATGTTATGCAACACTAGCCGGAGAGGTACCTACATTGGAATGTCTGACTTTTTTTTTTTTGGATGAAATATTTTCAATTAATATTTTCACCGTGAATACACTACACACTACTCATACACATATCCACTCAAGTGTTGCAAAATATTCGAAATTTATGCGATGAATTTTTCACATAAAATAAATCGACTGATGGAAATCGAAACTATACCAGTAGAGGAAGAGTGATATCTTCAAGCGTAATTCCTAGGTCTGTAAGACCGTGAATTGGGAATTAAATGCGTATAAAGGTCATTACTTGGCCACTAATACAAACAATGGCCATACAAATGAAAATCTGTGCGTAGTTTATGCGATTAAAATATCATAGGTCCAATCCAATAACTGGGTTCTTCCAAAAATAGCAAAACTAGACCAGTATAGACTTCAGGGCAAGTCATAAAAAGCAGGCATCTCAAATTTTTAAAATGGAATAATTAATGAACAAAGTTTTTTTTGTTTTGTTGTTGTTGAAGCGAATCTTTCTAACGAAGAAGATTCATTGGTTAAATAATAAAATTAAATTTTATCATAAGCCGGTTCCGAAACACGTCTTCATGTCTTTTCGTTCAGTTGCCATAAATAGAAAAGGTATTTTGATTGCTGTTATCGCACAGTAAGAGGCTCACATTGATTTTGTAAATAAATTCTTACAGAGCCGTTAACTTGCCATTGAACATTATTAGTATGATAATTAGGTTAAGTAAGTTTGTTTTTTTTTTTAAGAGAGAAGTGGTTACATGCAGGTTGTTTCTGGTGTATTTTTAATTGCTGTTAGTAAACTATAAGAGCCCACTATTAAGATATTTTGGGACCATAATTTAATTGGTTGCTTAAGTTATATGGAAAATGATTGCTTTAGTTACATATATGTAGATAGCGTATTATTGAAACTTTATCGCATTTACAAATTTCATAATTTTTATCAATCAATATCAATAGCGTCAGAGGGTTCTCTGAGGCTGTAGTTTTCTTATAAAAAATCTATCCCGCAAACAAAATTGATTATGAGAAAACACTTGGAGCTCAAAACAATGCACACTCTAACGGTCATATGATTCAGTCTGGATTTAAATTGGATTCAAGTGAATTTTAAATCCAATAATCAAATCGGGGCTTATTAAGTCCGAAAATTGAAATCCATGTCCATATTATTCACTCTAAACATACCTTAAATCCAATGGATTTAAAATTTCATCCAAATGTAAAATTTTCCGAAATATCAAATTTCCCCCGTGACAGTTCTTGAGGTTATGTTGTTTACTGTATTTAAAAAGTTTTTTTTTAAGCATTTTGATCAAATTAAGGTGACAAATATATATTTTAAATTATTAAATTATATTTTCATTGTGATGCATTTTGTTGTTTTACATTTTCCATAGTTTTTTTGTTTGCTGTTGCTCCTCCCGAGGGCAGTTTAAATCCAATTGGATTAATCAAGTGTTGATTTATGAAATTGGATTAAGGTTTGGATTAAACGAGTGAATAATTTGGGATTGCACTTAATTTTTGTATTTAAATTACTCTTAATCTGGATTGAAGTTATAATCTGGATTAAACGAATGAAAAATATGGCAGTAATAGTTCAGTCAATTTGTGCTTAAAAGGGCTCTTATTAGGCAAATTGTAGAGCAGTTTTGATTTTTGTGTCCGCTTTATATTCCGGGTACTAAATCTGAGTCCCATAAACTCTTATGGTTCGAAAACTATTAAGTGTTCGTAAATTACAGCAATAGAAAGTAAACACAATTTCCAACAAAACTCCCTCGAAAGTTTTTTTCACCAACTACCCATTTGGGCTCAATCACTAGTTGAAAATTGACGCTTATTACTGTTTTCGCAAATCCACTCGAAAACACTCATTAATTATGCTGTATTGAATTTTTATCCTTGTTGCGCTGAATTAGTATCTTAATTCGAAATTGTTCTAGCACGTCACGTTTTTGAGATATTCGAATCTAAAATTTTGAAAAAATGCAATTTTTAGGGAAATTTGTGGTTATAGTTATTATTTATCTAGCTAATTTGTTTCCAATTCTGAAGTATGAACATTTTCTTTCGAAATTCTTTTCCAATCTTTCAGATACCATTATACATCCTCGAAAAATTAGGTTTAAGCCTTCGTGTAGTTTCGATATAAAATGTTTATACTTCAGAATGACCAACAAATTTATTCGACAGTAAAATAATTAAATTAAATAAATTAGTTTTAAGTATATGTACCTATAAAATACTTAAAAAACCTTTCAGGACATAATTTTGGTACGCAAATCTTACGTAGAGGTATTGAGTTTTTTGCATACCTATGACAAAAAAAAATAAAAAAAATAAATTTTTTTTTTTTTTTTGAAAATTTTGATATTCAATATTATTTGAACTTATTTGATATTTGTATATAAAACTTTTAATATAAATACGTTTAGCCGATAATGAGAAAATACAAAATAAAAAAGACTTCTATGAAATCGTAGGAAATATTTTCCTTAACGGTTTCTTAACTCAAAATAGCTTTTTATGGGTTTTAGTCCTACAAATTAGCGTTTCGTCCGGCTTATTCACTTGGACTCATCAGTGACATAGTAAGGGCTTTGTCATACGCAATTTGTATTAAGTTCAGTTCAACTTACATTTTTTTTCAACGAAAATCCACTGTAAACACAAGATTAGAATTTCTAATCATTTACCTGGATGTTCTTTTGCCCGGGGCCAGGCATAGTTTCTATATAAGAAGCTAGTTTGAATCAATAATTCAACAAGTCCAATCCTTAATGCTAGTTTTTTTTAAATATTTTTGTATGGAAGGTTCCGTTATTTTTCAATAAAAGTACATTTTTTTCTAAAATATCTTAATGAACATTAAAAAATCAAAAGTACCAAGTTTCAGAAGCAGCGATCATGTCGTTTTCGAAGTATTTGATTTTCAAAAAAAAACTAGAAATTTTTTCAAAAGTAAAAAATATTTTTTTTATTTTTATTACTATTTGTATTTTTTAGAAGCTTCTGTGTAAAAAACATTAGTTAAATCAGTGATACCATTTTTAAGCAAATCCAAAATAAAAAAATTGTTCTTTTGGGAGGTATGCCATTAATAACCAATTTTTTGAAAATAGTTTCCCACACATAAGTAGCCTTTACTAAAAGTAATGTATTGAATTTTTTTTAAGAAAAGTTGTGGAGCCGTTTTTGAGGAAAATACGATTATGTTAAATTGCTAAAAAGCAAGACAGGTACCGTTATCCTTAATTCCCTTTAGGCTGTAGCTCAACGGACCGACTTCTTTCGTCTCTTCTATCATCGTTAAAACAAGTTTGATCAAAATTTCGAATACATAGTACCTAATGTACGTGTACATACATTGTACGAGCATGTAAAAATTTCCTTGAAAAATAATATAACCCCAAGAAAATGCATTTTGTCATCAAAGGGCACGGTAGTGCCCAGCCAAGTTTGCGGCACTGCACCCTTTTGACAGGAACAAACTCAGGCAATTTTCAACCCCCCTCTAACTTCAGTACCAATAAAGTCAGAAACTTTAAATTCCAAGTATTTGCTGAACTGATCAAACACAGGTGGCTCACCAAATTTCAACTCTTTAGCATAAGTAATTCCCGAGATATAGGACTTCAAAAATCGCAAAAACCGTATCTGACTGACTGACTCACTGACAGAATCAAAATTATGGATTGTAAATTAAGCGGTAGGGCTTGATTTCACCTGGTAAAGTAAACCTTTGCATAAAGAAGTGAAATCACAACAAAAGCATAAATGTTAAAAAAAGAGCCAAGTTCTTATATGTACAAGAAACCTGTGCGTAAAAAGTCAGCCAAAAAAAAGTAATGAGATCTAAAATATATGCCAAGTTTTAAGTTCATGAAGTTTAATATCAAATAACTTTAAGATTTATAAAATAAATTTTTAAGTTACATGAGAATAACAATAGAATAAATACTAAAGATTTACTTTTCTTGAGCATAATAGAGACAGGAATTTATTAAGATTATATTGATATGAAAAAAACGTATTTGCCAAAAAATGCGATATGTGCTCTCTTCGAAATTGGTTATTAGATTCAAAATGTTGCTAAAAGTGATCTTCGAATGGCAACACAAAATTTGTAAAGGTGCATATTTCAGAAAACCCTTAAATATAAAATCTTCATATTTTTAACGTATGCAAACTACTTACATTTAAAAAAAGGTTCACATTATTCTATTGAAAAACTGCAAAGATACCTATAATCGGTCAAAAAATGATAGAGTTAAAAATAGTTGAGTGTATTAAAAAATTTAATTTATATTAATAACTTTCCTTATTTCTTGAAATATTTTTTTTATATATAATATAAATGTTAGAATTATGTACATCCATAGTAGAGAATACACATTATTTGGTTATTAAATGAAAAATAACTGAAAAATATTTAGAAAACTTAATAATAAACATAAATTTGTATTAGGTCTATTAATTAAAAACTACATTTTTTTAATAATTTTTTTTTTTTTTTTAAGTCATGAAAATTTCTTTGGCATTCAATTTGAGAATCCCAAAATCTATTTTAAAAATACAACCGTGGACCACCCTATTCCACACGTTTATAAAACAGATGATGAATCATTCACCTCAAGCTTATTTATAAATTTAAAATTACCTAATATATGAATTGACGCCCACATTTGTTAGCATTTAAATGCGCAGCGGCGGCGCGGCCACCGCCGACGCCGACGTCTTCAAATCATATTAAAGGCCAAATATAATGATGCCAGGCATATTTAAGCAAATTTTAATTAATTTTCACCAAAATACAATGATATCTTCTTGGATAAATATTTTTGATGAGACGTTCTCGACACGTGCCACAATCGATCGGTCGGATCCTCAAATGCTTTTTTCCCGATATTTTTATTTCTTACAAATAAAAAACTTTTTGTATCAACAAGAAGTAGTAAACACACAACGGAAGTGATGTTTCTTATGCTTTTTTGTGCAAATTTAATTATCCCACGTCTCTCTGCCTTTCATAATACCTCTCGCATTGGGGACATCGGAGTTTGTTTTCATTTTATGATGAAGTTAGTAATAAAATAAACAAGATAAAAACAATTATTATGTTACGTTCATGCAAATTTGTATAATGTAATATATACTAACATCTGTTATTGGCCAAATGAATGTCTTTGGATGATAAAGATTAGAGACTATGGCTCTGTTTAATAATTCCAATTAAAATTAAAAAAAAACGGCAATTATTATATATAGAAAAGAAAGTTTTCTAATTAAAAATGACAAAAACATTATATGGTAAAATTTCCCACATTTCCCTTCCACAAATATAAACAAAAATTTAATAGTAAAATATTTTTTAGAAGTCAGATTTGTGGGCATGTTATGATGACAATTAAGGGGAATAGTTATCCACTTAAACGCAGAGTAAATAGAACCTTGCCCCTGTATGTCCCAAAAATCGGAAAGTCCACCCACACTGAACCGAAAGATTTCAAACCAATAAGTCTATCCTCCTTTCTTCAAAAGACCTTGGAAAGGTTAATAAAACGCACATTCGCCTATAGCTATAAATGAGCTGTCAATGATAGTGTTCTCCTTCAGGCCCAACATGCATATATAAAGGGAAAATTTGTTGAGATGGTGCGGGCGTGGTGATCCATGAAGTGGTTGTCCCGATTGAGAACTCGATTCACCTCAAAGGATACACTTTTGAGCATTCGTCGACATACATAATGTAGAAGGGGCTTTCTACGATATTGAAAGTAACGCCATTCGGTAAGCCGTAGACTCTATTAGGATCGATCCGATGCTGTCAAATTGGATTGATTCCATGCTTAAAACTAGGGTCTTATCGCCTCTACTCTGGATTCTGGTCATAAATCAGATTTTAGTTGAGCTAGGTCATAGCGGTGTTAGAATCTTATCTTGGTTTGGTTATCGATCAGAAACTTAGAAAACATTAAAGAAAAAGAAAAAAGCTAAAAGAGCTTTCTGCACTTGTAATAGAATTTTTGGAAAGAGATGTGCATACCCATCCCCAAAACCATTAATTGGATGCACACAGCCATGAGTCATTATAAGGCTTATTCTTACGTACGCATATGTGTTGTTTCGTGGCCAGCCTCCGATAAGCGTGTAATAGCAAAACTAGGTCCTTTCTTTCACGTGACTTATTTGCAAAGGAGTTGCTCTACAATTAAAGGAATGTAAAAATTGGAAAAGGGGCCACTGTAGTCATTAAACCATAATGAACTTCTTTGACATAAACATTCAAACAGATTATAAAACGGAAGCTGGAGTAGGGTCAGGCATCTCCTCACTTAACCCACCCATAGACAAATCAAAAAAGCTCCCAAACTTTTGTAGTGATTTAAAATGGAAGTGCTTGCAGTTTGTGAGGCCGCAAGAAATCTTTCTTCATTTGAACTTCATCATCAAGTCCTGTAACCCCGATTGGGGCATAGGGCACCAACAAATCTTTTTATCCTTCACGGTTGCAGCTATAGATATTTTAACTGTAGCCACGTCTTTCTCTGGGAGTCTGCTTCTGTTAGAACTGTTGATTTCCATGTTGTTCTTGGTTTTTGAACCCGCCGTTAAATACAAATTTGGTGGCGCAACAGCTCGTGCAGAACCAGGGCCTTGTGACTTACAACTCTCCAACATTCCTGTGTGCGTGTTGTTGGCAGGAATGGAAGGGACCTACAGTTTTTTGCCAAGTCCGAACGGCTACTTGAGAAGCACTTATTCATGACAATTATACTTTTGGAGGATTTGTCAGTGCCTCGCAAGGGGCAGTACCTCAGATAAAACATTTCTGTTTTTAGATGGCAGTGGCTGGGAATCGAACCCACACCTTTGGCATGACAGTCCAACGCACTAACCCTTATGCTACGAGGTACTACTCCAACCCGCCGTATACCCTGAGGATTCAATTCACAGGACTGCTATTCAATTTCATCGTTTGGTTTAGTGAACTTATAAATAAAAACATTGACATCTTCATAGATAGCCAGCTGCAGCTGGTAATCAGGGCCATTTCGTCAATTGTCACGAAGTCAAATCTAGTTTATTGCTGCCGTACTGAATTGAGATTGCTCAGCGAATCAAACTCAATCCCCCTTCGATGGGTCTCGGGACATAGTGACGTTAATAGAAATGAAATGGCAGATGAATTGGCCAAATTCGGTTCATCACTTGAAGTGAACCAGACAGTACCAGCAACAGTACTTAAGCCACTGGAACTGGAACAAGAAAAAAAAGAAATCACCAGATTTACCTCAAAGTCGCTATCGACAGATGGCCAGCGATTGATACGTGTCGGGTTTTAAGGTAACTATGGCCAGATATTTCGAATGAAAAACTAAGTATTTACTCAAGCTAAGCGGACTTCAACTGTCTCTCTTGGTTGGAATCCTGACTGCTCACAAACCCACATGACCAGAATGGGCATCAGCTCATCTGATCTATGTTGAGGTGGAGGAGGGATTATCTCACTTTCTTTGTGAGTACCCCATCCTAGCCAGCACTAGAAAATCAGCCCTCGGAGAATATTTCTTCAATGCTCTGGGCGATACCTCATCTTTGCGACTAAAAAGCATCCTAAAATTCATTCAGAATTCAGGGAGGCACCCCACTCCTAAGACTTCCACTTACTCCATTTCCCTTACCTACATTTCACATATCCTGGGGAGCACAATGGATGCATTGAGTTCCCAATGAGGTGATGTGCACCACCATATCATCACCTCTTCTAACCTTACCTTACCTACCCCTATATGAATTCCTTAGAAAATTCTCAAAAATTATTTTGCCAAATAAAATGGTGGCCCACTGCCCTTTAAACATTTCATTGAAATCTGTTGAATGAATAAATGATTGTGTCACACATTAAGCGAATTAACTTTAACTCTAAAGTGAGAATCTTTTCAAATGTCGTGGAAGAGATCTAGGCCCCTTGTAATTGTTAAAATCTTTTGGAAGTAGGATAGTGTTTAATTGATGTTATACTTATATTCAAAATATAAAATACAATAATTATGTACTTTCCCCGCTATAATTTCAAGAAGAAGCTATAATTTGTGAATGATTTCCAAAAAAATTAATTCTTAATTCAATTGTTTTTAGTGGTCAAATTCCCACAATACTTTCCACCAAGAACTACCAATCCCAAGTATCTTTTGAGATTTTTTCACCCACTTTACCTATCGTATAAACAAAAAAGTCTTGAACTCAATGACTGTTCCGAAGATTTCGCTTGGCTAGGTTGATGGATATAGCCAAGATATGCAGTTAATGGTTCTTTGTTTCTAAATAATAATAAATTTGTCTTCATAAAACAAACAAATATACATCTTATTTCAAATGAATAAATTTTAAACTATAATTACTGTGAGATTTAATGAACATTCTAGTTCTTTGTGCATACACTTAATGTTTTCCATTGTCAAAAACAATACACAATCCATTATAGTCCGGGAGCTAACGACCATTTTGAGTTACTTATTCTAGAAAAGTTGGAATTTTCAAATGTCCTTCATTTGATATTATAGGTCACCGACTAGCGGTGATTGTGTCTGCATAAGGATGTAAGAAAATTGTAAAAAAGAAGCTGTATTTCAGAAAAGATGAGCTATGAGCTATTGTGAGCAGGCTTATGATACAAGCTGAATTTTGAGTGGGGATATATATGAAAGTCTGCTTCTCTTTTTGGTCACTTTTCTTGGTAACTTTTATTGGTTAATTTTGTTGGCTATTTTTACTGGTTACTTTTATTGGTTACTTTAATTGGTTTCTTTTATTGGTTACTTGTACTGGTTACTTTAATTGGTTACCTTTCTTAGTTTCTTTATATTGGATACATTACTGGTTACTTTTATTGGTTACTTTTATTGGTTACTTTTACTGGTTACTTTTATTGGTTACTTTTACTGTTTACTTTTACTGCTTAATTTTACTGCTTACTTTCTATAAAGTTTTCTATACAAAAAAGTGATGGTAGGCCACTATTATGCCAGTGCTGAAGTTTCTAAACAGTCACTGTCTCCCTGACTATTAACTTCGTCAGAACACAAAACAGCACAACATGATGATTTGATCATTTATATTATTTCCAACAATTGCATCTTGTGCAATGTTTTACATTAACATAATTCTGTAAAAACTTCAAAGTGGACTAACAATAGCAACCTTGTTAACACAATTTTTGCATATACTAATCTAAGCATTTAGACTATTTTAATATTTGTATGCCTGGTTGCATCATAGCGTTACACACCTTAAATTTTTTAAATTTAATGAATAGTAAAATTACATAATTGATTTCCTTAATTATCTCCCCGACTAACAATTTTGCCCCTATAATAATCCAAAGAAACTTCTCATAATAATTTCTTGCAATCATATAAGCATTATATAATACTCCATAGAGTTAAAAAGGCGCACTTTTTAAGCTCCTATTGGACCTTTATGGAGTAAATTCAGTTGCCCCGAAAAACACTTAGTGGACTCAATTTAGAGGTCTTATAGAAAAAAGTGGAAAAATAAAAAAAATATTTCACAATTAATTTATATTTATTTATTTTTATTTTTATTTAATATTATATACAGGGTGTCCCGGACCTGAGTGGAAGTCTTTAAGGGGGTGGTTCTTGGGGTTATTCTAAGAAACAAATTGTATGGGGGAAAAGCAAGGGGGGCAGTTTCTGAAACATTGACTTTCAATGCAAAAAAAAAAAACATTAAAAATCAACGAAAACACATCTAATTATGCGCTATAATTTTTTTAAAAGCCAATACTCCATTCTTGCATTTGGTTATTAAATCAAGTTGTTTAAGCCAATAGCTTTTGAGAAATTAAATTTCAAAGTCAATATTAAAAAAAAAATTGTGATTTTTTTTTCTTAAGTCGATATTTTTCAAAATTTTACGTAATTAAGTGCTTTTTTGTGTTCAATATTCAATGCCCTCATTTTTTTTAGTCCATTAACGAAAACCAAATGTAAAAATCTTTCTTAGTTTTTGAGAAATTAAGAAAAAACAAAAGGTACTTTTACCAAAAAACCACCCCCTTAAATACTTCCACTCAGGTCCGGGACAACCTGTATATAATTGCTGATATTTTAATTGAAAGTTTTTATCTGAAATCTTAGAATTTATTAGATATTATTTAAGTTATAAAAATTGCAAGGTTTCTATGGGATTCGAACCATGGTCCACTCGCACTGAAAGTCCATCACGCTAACCACTCAGCCATGGAAGAAAATATTTACAATGAAAAAAAACGTATGCACTTTCTCCACACTGCTGGTTTGTGGCTATACTCTTTAGGCCCAGTTTTTCAGTGCGAGATCATACTAGTCTCAGGGTTAAACTTGAGTTAACTCCATAAATGTGTTTTTTAGTCAATTGAAAACCAAAGTTAACTCCGAGTTAACTCGTCTAATTTGGTGATTTAACTCAGGGACCAAATTGAAGGCCTTTTCAGTTGTTACGCCATCTCGATTTCAATAAGGACATTTATTGTCAGTGCAATTTCGTTGTGGCGCCATCTCTATTCGTGAAAGGCGTAAAAGGTTGATATCCACAGTGTAACACATCGTTGGCCCTAGATTTTTGACAACTGAAAGATAGAGTTAGTCCTGTACTGAAAAACTGTTCCTGAGTTAGCTCGGGGTTAATTTATTTTCAGGATAAGCTAACTCTGAGTTAACCCTGAACTGAAAAACTGGCCCTTAGTATACCAGAAGTGGTGTGTGTTTTCACTAGTATAGCAGAAATGGTTTATGGCTGCACTTAAGCATATCAATACAAGCAATATAGAAACGAAGTAACAGAAACTAACATAGAGATTGTATAATAATTTTACAGGATGACTATAGAAGCGAAAGCTCCGTCGTCATTTCATAAGAGCAATATAGAGAGATTACAGAAACATTGGTATATCGCTTCCATCAAGCTGATATAATTTGCACCAGAAAATATTTAAGGAATCAGTAATGCTCCAACAAGGTATTTACTTCCCGTCAGAGGTGTAATAGGAGTGCTATAGAAACAAATAACACTTTAATGTCTGAAATGCAAAGCAATTTTCTTAACTGGGTCAATTCTTCCATGCAACATATATGCTGAGTTTTTGATTATTAAAATTAATCTTTTAAAAGATATAATTTTTAAATATTAAATTTAATTTAAGCTCTAATTTATTCACTTTTAATTTTTCCGTTAAAAATGGGAAATTCACAAATTTGTTTGAAATTTTTAAATCTCCCATTTTTAATTGTGACTTTAAATTTAATGGAGATGGAATAAGTTGAAATAAAGGATATTTTAAAAATTTTGACGCGTTGGCATAATTTAAAAAAAATACTTGAAAATCAATCACAAAAATAGTTCGGTGCAACTGGGCATTATTTTGTCTAGAACGAGATAATTAAAAAAAGAAAAAAACAAAAATATTTACTTCTTGCTTGCGATTGCAATGATTATATTTGTTTGCCACTTCGGACTTTGGCTACTGGATCTAAATTCACGCAGCGAACCAAGATCATTTCAAACTTAGTTTTAAATTTATTGCATCTTAAGATGCGGCCATGAGATTGCACGGCGCAGAATTTGTCGTTGCATCACACATGATAAACTCTAACTCAGATGCATTTGCCATGAATGCCATCAAGTAGAACGCTGGTACTTTTTGTTTTGATAAATTTATTGGCCAACTCGATCATGCAGAGGCTACTATAAGTACATATATGTTCCAATTATTTTTGAATCTAAATGGCCAATTTAAGTTTTAGTATTTGGCTAGAGCGGCTATTAGTAAATCATTTCAGTTGAAATTTTGACCATGTTTACATTGTGTCAACACCTGCGATTGGCTCTGTTGAGATCCATAGCTAAGCAAAACAAGCTATGTAAGCTTTGGTGCCCAGTAGCATTGAAAGATTGTATAGACTTTTTTTTATAAAATACATAAATATCCAAACAAGCCTTAAATAAATACTTAGCCTCATTGGGATTTTGTTATTTAATTAAAATTTTCTTGCACCATACCATTACCATCATCTGAGAAAAGAAAAAAAATGCATGTTAAACTGCGGCTAAGTGTGTGACGATGCATCTTATCCGCATATTTTCAACCATCCGCATGCAGCGTGTCCACATTGCATAAGACTGATGTACCAAGAGAGTGCGCAGTTGGTAGGTATAGCTTAGTCTATCTCTCTGGGTAACGCTGCTGGCAAACGATCAACGACCGATTCATCCCCTACTTCTCCTATACTTAACTTTATAGTTGTGGGACCACAAAAAGTGTAACAGATATTAACTACTAACTTGAGATAGATCGGCCTATATTTCTGCTGCATATAGTAGGTTAGGAAAAATATGATATTTCCTTTATAGCAAATTTGTATCAATGAGAGTGAATAATATAATTCAATGACGTAGACGAAGGTATATAATCCGAATACGGGGAAATGACTTTGGTTCCATTGGCTGCTTACGAAGACCGACGAACGACGATGTAAATCGGTCGGCTTAATGAGCAGTTCACGCATGTGGTTTTGTTTTTAAGCTACTGGTTAGGTGACATTCCAACCGCTCGGTTTAGTTCCAATACCTCTATTACATGTGTTTTGTGAGTTGCATATGGGTCTGTGTGATGCTGTTCCGTTGACGCAATGGATATAGGTACATACGTACAAATGTCAGTTGATATTATTTTGTTGCAATAGCCCAATGGTTTCAACGATTGATTGGAATTACTCTGAATGTTGGTGGCCAAATTGTTTCCCTTATAGGAAAGTGCAATTACAATTTAAATCTTTGCTAATCAGGACAGCTTTATGGCAAATAATAGTCTTTTATTTGCGAATTAAAAGGAGCAATTTGTTTTGGCTTCAGAAAATGATCTAGATTTACTTAAAAAAAAAAGAGTTTTTGCAAGAAGTTTCACAAAAATTGATATTCAATCAGTGAAGTAAATCAATTTGCACAATCTATGGAAGTTAAAAATCCTTCAAGAGTAGTTTACTGTTCATAATATGACCAGTTCGGACTCATTAGAGAGTCCCATCCATTCGTATTGACTAATAACCATACATATGAATGTTTGAGGATTAAAAATCAAGCTACTAGGCTCTCGAAAACATTTTTAACAATTTTGATTCTTAGAAAACCAGAGTATTGATGTTGGTTTTGAATACGGTTACTAACGAAATATTCACATTCTAGAATGTACTGTTAAAATTTAGAAGTTTTTAGCAATACTCCAGCATTGATAAAAGTTCAAAATGCTTTCGGACTTTTATCAAATATTTTCTTGGGCAACACAACAGTAGATAATCCTATGTCCCTCAATGTCAATGATTTTTTTTCCAGGTTCAATGCTTAGAGAGATATAAATTTTTTTTACAACAAAATGGTCCATGGCCTTGGTCAGAGAAGAAGGGTTCTGCTTCATCATTGATTGTTGGAGTTTTACCCAGGCCCAGGATTTGCATAGCGTTTTGGTACCTTTGGTTTCGGATGTCTTTGTTGGTTAATAGTCGTCCTTATCAGTTGATTATGATGGTTAGAGATTTTTCAAAGCAGTAT
This sequence comes from Dasysyrphus tricinctus, assembly GCA_963921185.1. Taxonomy (NCBI): domain Eukaryota; kingdom Metazoa; phylum Arthropoda; class Insecta; order Diptera; family Syrphidae; genus Dasysyrphus; species Dasysyrphus tricinctus. Next base: position 53,965,682 of record OY992532.1, on the reverse strand, counting down.
ACCTGCAGAAAGCAATAAGTTCTTATTTTGGGAAGTTACCTTATACTACGATTTCACCGAACACTAAACCGTGATTTAATAAGATTTACCTCACATCTTCTTTAAATCTTCAAGATCTACATACTAATTGTATTCGTTAATCTACAAGAATTAGAATTAATCTCGTTAAATCTCCCTAGAACAAATAGTTGAACAAATCAAAAAGAAACATTCTATCCCACTTCCACTTCATAAGCAAAAATGGAACCCCTTTTGCTTTTGAAGTGTTCTGTCAGAGTTAATCTTCTTTTGATCTTTTCATCCGGTGGAAGCACCAAACAAATCTTTTTCCTTAAATCCCAGATCATCTTTTGGTGAAAACATAGTATTAGCCTCAAGCCTGATTCACAATGCGGAGGGAAAATGAGACGAGAGCGTGACGTGATTCGCTGTCGTCTTTTTCTAGTTATAAAATCGTTTCCCAATTCACAATACGGCGAGACTCTTTACAACAGATTATGAATTACTTTATCTTTTAATTTCAAATTATCGTATTTTTTCTTAAAAAAAAAAATACTTCCATTATGTAAATAGCTTGTCAAAAAAGAAAATCGTCATATCGTCGCGTCTTTTTTTCAATTTTTCGAATCCTTGGCGTGACGTGACGACGAGAAACGCTTCATTGTGTATATCCTCATAATACTTTCATTGTTTGAAATTCATTTGACAACAGCGACGGGATCTCGTCACGCTCACGTCTCGTTTCCTCGTCACTTTGTGAATCAGGCTTCAGAGTAGAGTTTGTAGTTGCTTACGCTGCCACCACTAACGATTGAAGTTAAACTCAGTGCAGGTCCTCAAGATTTTCCTCTCCAATATTTGAAGTTCCTTCATAGCCTTTTCTGAGGTAATAAACCAAACTGTGAAGCTGATGGCTAGTCTCAGGAGTTGCTTATAGACTAGAACTTTTGTCTATAATAAGCTAAGTCCAGTTCTCTTTCTCGTTGTTTATTTTTTTTTGGGGGGAGGGGAAGTATGTGAATCTGGGTTAAATCTCAGCAGTACGTTGAAGTTGATGCCTAAGTTACATGGTGCTGATGAAACTTCAGCAACGGATGAATTGTTTTTCGCGGCAACAGGGATGAAGTTGTTTTCGCCGCAGAGCTTCTTTAGCTTAATAAGTATCAGCTCTTCCAAGAGCTAGGTTGTTCAGGACAAAGTAGGATACCCCATCGGGTCAAACTTACATAATTGGTTTGAAGTATCTAATAATTTCAGCTATCTTCTCTAAGGTGCTCAAGTTTGGGCTGTCGACTAGTACTCGCAGGATTGGTGTTGCTAAACATTATTCTATCCAAGTTGAGCATCAGTGACTGCTGGATGGGTGCATCAATATCGTCAAAGATGACTGCGTCATTAGATGTGTTGGGCGTGAAGTTTCCTTCGAAGGCTCCATCTTTATTGTGTATTCTTGTTGCCGTTCCATTGTTGGTGGTAATCGAATCAGCCATCGAACGTTGGTTGGTGGGAACACACATAGGTTGTTGTTGTTAATTGAAAATTATTCATTGCAAATAGATGTATTCGTCGCAGTACATATATGTACTGCACCTGTGTGGATTCCCATTTACACACAAAACCCCCACTGTTGATGTTCTTGAAGAAGTCATGTGGGTCACACAATTCTGTGAATGGAATGGAATTGAATTGAATTGAATTGAATTGAATTGAATTGAATTGAATTGAATTGAATTGAATTGAATTGAATTGAATTGAATTGAATTGAATTGAATTGAATTGAATTGAATTGAATTGAATTGAATTGAATTGAATTGAATTGAATTGAATTGAATTGAATTGAATTGAATTGAATTGAATTGAATTGAATTGAATTGAATTGAATTGAATTGAATTGAATTGAATTGAATTGAATTGAATTGAATTGAATTGAATTGAATTGAATTGAATTGAATTGAATTGAATTGAATTGAATTGAATTGAATATAATATAATATAATATAATATAATATAATATAATATAATATAATATAATATAATATAATATAATATAATATAATATAATATAATATAATATAATATAATATAATATAATATAATATAATATAATATAATATAATATAATATAATATAATATAATATAATATAATATAATATAATATAATATAATATAATATAATATAATATAATATAATATAATATAATATAATATAATATAATATAATATAATATAATATAATATAATATAATATAATATAATATAATATAATATAATATAATATAATATAATATAATATAATATAATATAATATAATATAATATAATATAATATAATATAATATAATATAATATAATATAATATAATATACTATAATTGAATTGAATTGAATTGAATTGAATTGAATTGAATTGAATTGAATTGAATTGAATTGGAAAAACTGCAATAACGATTTTTACTTTTTTCATTACCGGTTCTACTGCCGATGCACTACACATCGCGCCACTGAAGCCACATGGTTAGCTCCATCCCAATGCAGGTTTCGTTGTTTATCAATTGCAACAGTGACTAGCATTTTTATTAACACACACAAGCTTGCTATTGTTCAGTCGGTTTCTTTCTTTTTTCCCCATGCACCGATTCGTATGCCTACAATTCGTTGGTCATACAAGGGGGGAGGGATGAGTTGAAAGAGTTGACACTAGTCAAGAATTAATTTACAATTTAAGTTGGGTCTTGTGTGCATCGGCCTCTGAATCGCAAGGTTCATGGTTCGCTCCCATATGACGGCAAAGAGTTTTTCAATTAATACGAGCATAACCAGACTAAGCACCACTAAAGGAGTCTGATGATCGAGGTGGCTCTCGTGAAATAGCTATAACTCCAGCCTATAAACTTGGTGGTAACACACACAAGTTGTTGTTGTTCATTCAAGATTTTAAATTTTTTGTTTGCGTATACATATTCATATTTCCTCAAGTAAAAATGGCGTTCTATCTTTTGGGCTCTAAGCTTCTTTACGAGTTGATTTTCCAATCAAAAGAACGAAATTCATGCTATTTTTCATTTTTCTTTAATTGTATATTATTTTTTAAACGTTCTTAGTTTTCAAGCAACTTAAACTATTAGAGCAAGTACGTGCAACTCAGGCGTGCACATTATTTATAATTGCATTTAAATGGTTGTACTCCTGACAAAAAAACTGTAAAGCTGCTATTTTCATACCCTTTTATAAAAGTTTTAAAATTCCAAGATACTTGAACATAAGAGCAAGTACTTTAAACCCAGTCTTTCATTTTTCCTAAACCAAAATCGGTTGTTTAGAGAGAAACTTTTACAAGTCAATGAATGTAATTGGAAGTAACACCAGTTATTTTAACCTTCCTGAATTAACAAAAATTTCTTAAGAAAACTCCAATACTTACATACATATGTACATACATACATTATGTATTTGACTGTCCCATTCTCTTAATCTCTTTGATCCTCAATATCTTTAAACAAAGATATTATTTTTTTTATAAAGGCTTTGTTAACAATTGATAACAAAAATCAGCAAAAAAGTCCGCACAGTATTTGACCCCTTTATCCCATATCACGGAGAAACTTTTAAACCTGTTAAATATGTATATTCTTGCCGGCTTAATGTCTTCCTCATAATATTGACAACCTCCACAAGGTTGTTCGAATTATAATTATTTATGAATCATTCGTTACTTCATACGGGTCACCACTGAAAGTGAAAACTATACCAATAGCCAAGCCCACAAACAACAAAAATGATAAAATTATGTAAGCTCTCCTCCGTGTTATGATGCTTTGATATTTGGATTTTGTGTGCGCGGTAGGTATCGGTTATTTTGATTACAAAATCAATTATAATAAAGGGTGTATCTTTTTATACCGTAGGTAGATTGTATTTGACAAAAGTTTTTTTTTTTAAATGCAACACAATTTTAGGATTCTGTTTAGAAAATAGAACTATTGTAATATTTCCAATTGAGACCAATTGGATCGGAGAGTGGCCTAACTTTTTTTTCACTTTTTTTTAAAAGTAAAATTCTGCTTTTTTGAATCAGGTATATCAGTTGAAGTAGCATAATACCAGATAAACATTAGATTTTGCCTGAAGAAAAAGTCTAAACATCAGTTAAGTCCCACCCATCTATGGTTGGCATGCCCTCAATTATGAGTTTATAAAATTTTATAACATACAATTTTGGATTTACAAAATGTTTTAAAAATAGAATATAAGACTAAAGAATTATGAATATATCATTTTTCCATAAATCATAACCGTTATTTTCAACCGTTGATTACAAATGTGTATTTTGTAATATTTCTGCGTAAGAAGATGTTTTGAAACAAAAGTAGGTAGGTAGTTTGTAAACTGAAGTGTTGACTCAAAAGGTAATCAACCAAATAAACGAAAAACACCCTGCATTTTCATGTTAGGTTAGTAATTTCTTAGAATTTAAATGCTGAAACTCCCCTTGATTACTTTTTGGTGAGCTTTTTTTCGAATGGATTATATTACCTATTTTAATATTAAATACGTAGTGTTGCAAGAACTTAATGGACTTAAGTCGGATGTGCTGACTTAAGTCATTTATGATTTCAGCATTTCAATTGATTGGATTATAGATTTTGATCTCTCATCAAACTTAAGTGACAAACAACATACAATTCATTGGTGTTGATTGATTCTTTCTTTATAAGCTTAAAAGATTTAAAAATTAAAATCTTCAACTTAAGAAAATCATAAAGTTGAAAAAACTGATTAAGTTGTCGTTCAACTTCAACTGGAAAGACCTGACAAAAATCAAATAAACAGTGACTTAACAAAAGAAGTGATATCGTGATCATTTCTCGATTAAATTTTGAATGTATTAAATTAAAATTTTTGTTTAACCAATTAGTTATAAATATCAATGATTCTTTATCTGTAGCCTTAATAATATTAGAATGTGGTGATATAAAATTATACTAATTTGTTTCTATTTTTCTTCTAATTTCAGCTTCCGCGCGGAGCGGTATGGCAGTTATTCTTCCTGTTATGTGTGGTACTTCTGACAAATGGTAAGGTTTTATTAACATAATATCTAAGCAAAAATATTTATGTAAATATATAAATTTATTTATTTTAGGATATTTTAAGAGAGTTGTAACCCATAACTTATTAATAGACTAAGCTCAAATTTTAATATCTGAATAATTATTCAAATTTATAGACACTTCTTCTATTACCCTTTCCCTTCAGCGATACCCTGTCGAAGGTCTTCTAGCTTGCACCGCGTGCCGGAACAAACACCGAAAATCCAATGTTTGTTTTTGGGCTCTGGAACTTTGGCTCCACATATAAGGGAAATTTGATAAAAAAATGTCATCTAATTGGTCAGAAAAGGTCAACTTGTCCCAAAAATTAGTCAGACCTAGATAACTTTTAATCAAGGCTTAAACTTTCTCAAGGTCACTCAAGGTCACGCGCGATTTTTAGCACTTCATTTATAAGAAATTGGCAAAAAATGTATACCATCCAAATAAGATTTCTAGATTGAGATAAAAGGTCAACTACTATTTTCAGTAATTGGTCAGCCATAGATTTTTTTCTATGAATTTTTAAAGGTAGTTTCAAAGTCACAAAAAAAATTTTGGCATCTCATTTGGGTAATTTAACAAAAAGGTATGCAATTTGAAAGGCATCTTCATGGTTGTAAAAGATTCAGCTGTTGTCAGTAATTGGTCAGCCATAGTTTTTTTTATGAATATTTAATGAATTTAAAAAAAAATTAAGGCGAAACGATTTTTGGCACCTCATTTTAGGGAAATTTGCACAAAAAAGTGTACCGTCTGAAAAATCTCTAGATCTTTATAAAAGGTAAGCTAGTTTCAGTAATTGGTCAGACCTAGATATTTTGTGATGAATTTTTAAAAATTTTCAAGGTCATAGTGATTTTTGGCACCTCATTTATGGGAAATTTGCAAAAATTTAATTATATCTGAAAGGCCCTGAGAACTATATGAAAGGTCAACTAGTTTTCGTAGATGGTCAGCCATAGTTTTTTTTATGAATTTTTAAATTATTGCTCAAGGTCACGCGCAATTTTTGGCACCTCATTTATGGAAAATTTGCAAAAAATTAATACTACCCGAAAGGCCCTAAGATCTATATAAAAGGTCAGCTAGTTTCAGCAATTGGTCAGCTATATATTCTTTTTTACGATTTCTTAAAGTATTTTTTTTCAAGGTCACGAACGATTTTTTGCTTCTCACACCGCGAACATCAGCCGCCATCTTGAAAAACACGTTTTATAAAATATCTCGTGACTGTGCATCGTACGACAAAAAGAATAAATTTTTTTGAAAGCTAGTATCCCAATCTTTTATTTATTAAATTTTAAAGTAAATATTTTTGAAAAAATGTGATTTTCTTTCAAGTTGATTGTTTTCAAAAATAATAATAAATCCGTCCCGCCAACCTGTATTTACATTAAGAGGACACCCCTGAACATATTCCATCAAGAAAATTGGTTCAGTAATGATTTGCAAACAAAATGAACCCGGCTCGCTTGGCCTATTTGTTTCGAAAATAATGGACTCAGGAGTTTTCATAGAAAGACCGACGCGACGTACGACCATATGTTCCATTATTCCGTTGGAAATCAAAACCACAATGTGATCAAATTTATTTGCTTACTAATTTAGTATGAAACAAATGTTTTTATTTATAGAATTGCAGTAGTAACTATTTTAGTTCATAAAAATACCTTTCGGACTCGCATATACACAAGTAGTTACGGAAAAAATAGGACCATTTTTATAGTATTTAATAGCATGTAAGAACTCATCAATTTTATATTTTGTTTGCATTCTCTGGTGCCTGACCCATCTCTTGTATCATCTGAACCCAGCAAAAGACGCCATGCACACATTTTGTTTGAAAAAGTGAAATTGGTTAAATTGGCTGAAATTTTGGTATGTTGTTGGTTAAGTGTTAGTTACTAAAAGTCTCCACAGAACTTGGGTCTGAAAATCAGTCCTTTCCTAGTTCCTAGTTCCTCCTGATGATCGCTGCAAAGCATATATGGGTCTATAATGTGTACGTGTAGGTATATGTGTTTCGTATAAGTGCTCCATAGAATCTTCTACATTGTTTTCTTCCGGTGGTCAATGTCCCGCAAAAGTTACATTTTTAGATGATGCAGTGCTGGGGTATTGGATATTTGGATGACGTAACAAGAAGGGATATCTTCCAGGGCGGGGGAGGGGCACATCATGAACTCTGAAGGAAAAAACACGTGTATTTTCCGAAAAACGTAGTAAAAATATTAAAAGTATTTTAGAAATATGTGTATGTATGATACTTTCAAGAGTCTGGGCCAGGGGTTAAAAGCCCCTCTTGCCTTTAACGTGGAAAAACAATTGTTAAAAGCAACAACAGTAGGTAGGTAGAAGTACCTATTCAAATATTGTGCTGTAATATTAAGAGTCTTACCACCCCCACCTCCTTCCTAAATGAGGAAAATATAACTCTTAAAATATTTTTTTATTTTTTTTATTTGCCTCCCCTGTTAGATTTTCCATCCCAAACATATTGAAAAATAGTGAGTGTGATCATTCTATCGGGTGAATTCAGTAGCATTTTTGGTTTTAAGCATATCCATGCCCCAAACAAACACATTCAATATAAAGTGGTTCAACTACTCATAAATAACGATCGTCTCAAACATCTTTGGAAAGGTTATTGCTAGTACATTATTTCATTATGTTTTAACGTTAAGCTCTAAACTATGGAGCTCGCGAGATATTTGACATAAAAGAAGTGAATTAAACAAGTGAATAAATATAACGATAGAAAGAATTTAAAAGAGAACTTTTTAAGTGATTTGGATCCCTCGAACTCTGTTACAGTGTCTTTCATAATAAAATCGCTATTTTTATAATGAATGTTTTGAGTGAAATAAGGGGTTGCATTCCTTTCCTTCTTTTGAAGCAATACAACCGTAATACTCATACTACTCAATTTACTCTTGAGCACAACATCAAACATACTATTTAGTAGGTCCTTACTAAAGCCACACAAAACGAATGTCAAATGATTTACCCGGCCCAATTTATCCCTATCCCTACTATTGCAATAAGATACCTATTCAAATCCGATCTGCATCATTGGAATTTCTTTTTTAGTTCATATAGTATTTGCCTATCGCTTGCACATTTTAAGAAATTAATAATTTGGTAAACTATAGCCGACATTTCGTCTAAAACTTTTAGCAGACCTCAGAGCTCGGGGCAAAAAGTTTGGTTAGATACTTTTTTGACCTGAAATTAAATAAAAAGTGAATATATTTTTGCAAAAAAAATTAAAAAAGAATTCGAAAAAATTTTCAAACAAAGGAATTTCAATTTTTTTTATTTTTTGATAAATGCACTTTTTATCTCATTGTAATGCAAAAAAGTATCTAAGACTGTTAGTAAGACTGTGAAAAAAGTTAACGGGAATAGTTGTTTTTATTTGTATGACGCTAGCAATGATTAAGAACAACACAATTTGTTCCTTTAATTAGTTCGTAGGACTTTGATAATTTAGTGAGGTGCTATAAAAGTCTACAAATCTGCATACCAACGCAAGTCATGCAATCAATATTTGCAAAGTTTCTATATAAAATGTACTCTTCGGCCATTTCAAAGTAACGGAGAAGACAATGGGACGCTTGTAGTAAGGGTTTTCTTGTTAAGAAATCAATATTTTTTTTTATAAAACTCAGTGGTTTTTAAGAATTCATCACAAAGTACACGACACTAAAAAATTATGAAATTTAGTAAGTTTATACAAAAAAATAGATGGTAACGGAGAAGACACGTACGATTAAAGATTTCTTTTTTGTTCAATTATATTGTAATTCGTATTTTTAAATTATTTTCATCAATGATAAAAGTGATTCAAGCTATTGAAAAAATGTGTATAAAATTTCATTGAAATCGGTTAACGTGAACACGTGCTAGCGAGCACTTGAAATTTTTCATTCATTGTTTTCATAGTTTTTACTCAAAATATCAGCAAAATTGTAAGAGTTGATGGAAAATCTTTAAACTTGGCACATAAATTAACTACCGTAAGGAGTATCAAAAAAAAATATTTTCAATAGTTTTGTATTATATTAACCCCATCAAAAAATTTAATTAAAAATCGTTGTTTTTTGCATTTGTTGCTATTTTAAAGGGAGTAACTGTTATTTACAAAAACCAAAAAAATTATATGTATACTCCTTATGGTATTTAGGATATGTGCTAAGTTTAAAGTTTTTAGATCAACGTTTACACTTTTACGGACACTTTGTGTAAAAGACTGTGAAAACACCATGAATTTTATATGAAAAAATTCAAGTGCTCGCTAGCGCGTGTAAACGTCAACCGATTTCAATGAAATTTAACACATATTTTTTTTTAGTTACCTTGATCCATTTTAAGCATGGGGATCAAAGAAATTCAGACCTAGAAAAAAGTGCCTATGAGTCGTTGAAATTTGGATGAGAAACTGCATCTTTGTCTTCTCCGTTACCCTGTTTTAGACAGTAAGACATGATTTAAAAATCTATTAAAAATCAACCATAATCCTTTTTCAAGTCTTGCCTTGTATGCAGAATAATTTTACAAACACTAATATGGTTCACCATTTATACCAACTTTTGTCATTTTTCGGTAACGGAGAAGACATGAAATGTTCAGCCATTTCGAGGCGTATAACTATTTTTACAGCACTCCTATCAAGACAATAGTTCCGAATTTAAGTAGTGTATTGAAAACACTTATAAAAACCTACCTGCACATCGCCATTTACATCACAATTCGTAGAGAACTGATAGCGGCAAAAATGTCCAGGTACGAAAGATAATGTATGAGCTTTTTTGATCACTTGCCTATTTTACAACAACAAATAGAATTGTATATTTACTATTTTTTCGTTAACTCTTATATTTACTCTAAATACACAGGTTTACAAATATTGGTTAACTTTTCGACACGTTAAAGTAAGAGTCGTTCTAAGGGTAATTTTTACGTTGAACTCAAATCCGTTATCCGTTTTTCGCTATCAGCTCTGGTTTTCGAGATATTTCCGTTATAAAGTGCAAAAACAAATCTTTTTCGACACTTTTGGGCTTATGTAAATATGCGAATACATTTTTATTTTTTTGAACTGTACAGATTTCTGAAAGTACTAATCTTAATCTTCAAAATTCAGCTTTTATCTTTCCATTATCTCTTTTACTTTTTGAAATATATTAAATTAGTTATTTGTCCTCATCTGACTACATATAATTTTAAAAATGCTTTCTCTTTGGCTTACGTCATTTTCGACACGAGCAGGTAAAATATATTCTTAAAAGAGTTTTTTGCGTAGATTTCAAATCTTAAATCCATTTTTTGCTATCAGCTCAACTTTTGGATATAGATTAAAAAACACCCGTTTTTGACCACACTTTTGTTTTAATTTGAATTATTCTTACAAATTAAAACGAAGTGTAATGGACTACGCGGTTTATATAAATTTTGGTCCGTTTGACGTACAAGAAACCAACAATAGTCACTTAGCATACCATCATCCCAAAAACCATTGTAACTTGATTCTATTCTTTCTAAATCTTGGTGAAGTCGATCTCCTTGCTCATCACAATATATTGAAAAATGCAACTGAGGATTTCTCAAAAAGTAAAAGAGACGTTGGGACGATTAAAGCTGAATTTTGAAGATTAAGATTAGTTCTTTCAGAAATCTGTACAATTTAAAAAAATATAAAAATCAATTCACATAGTTACATAACCCCAAAAGTGTCGAAAAAACGTTTTTTGGCACTTTCTAACGGTAATATCCCGAAAACCAGAGCTGATAGCGAAAAATGGATAACGGATTTGAGTTCAGCACATAAAATTACCTTTAGATCAACTATTACTAAGTCATGTCGAAAACCTTGTAAACCTGTGATATTGGCATATTTAAATATATGTATTTCCTTAATTTGAAATTGAGTTGCTTGGTTTCGAAATTTTTTGAATGGCCGTCTTTTATACAACATTTAAGGTTGAACCCAAGGTGATAAGAAAAAAATTATAAAAAAACAACGGTAACACTTGTAATGCCATGGTATACATTTTTGTAAAGCCAAAAATATCTTCTCATATTTTAACTTTAAGTAAAATTGCTTGAGTGAAAAAAATTTGAAAGAAAATTTCAACCTTATTTTTAGGTAGTTAAGTACTACATATTGTTTTCAAAATTTAATGCTCTTATTAATTTATAGTCAAAAACAGAAAACCATTAAATTTTGAAAACAAAAAGGGTATTAAATTACATAAAATTTTGAAAAAAAAACTTGTTTTAATTTTTGTTTAGTTTGAAAATTATTTTTTCAAAAAGTTGTTCACTCAAACAAGTTTATTTAAAGTAAAAATAACAGAAGAAGTTTTTGGTACAGCATGGCATTTAAAGTGTTACCGTTGTTTCATAATTCGGTTTTTCTGTTTCAAGTCAATTTTTTTAGAAAATTGCACCTCCCGGCTAAACTGGGAAGAATAGAAAAACAAAACCTTTAAGTAAATCCCTGTATATATTTTACAGTACTGTTTTCTAATTTTCCTGGGGGATAACACGCAAGAAAACTCACCTTGTACTCAACCTCAAAGAATACATTTAGTATAGAAACATAAAATTCGTAACTCTACCGACTGAATTATATAGAAAACGCTTACTCTTATGAAGAAAAGTTAGTTAAAACTTTTGTAGGAAATCGTCTAAGCTACAACCTAATCCTTGGAATGTTGCCTGTAAAAATCACCGTTTGGGGAGATATTCCTTAAAAACCGTAAAATTGTAAGTGGTACTCATACCGAGGAGACTTTTTACAATTTCCTTTGAATTTGTTATGTTATTCGGATGTTATGTACCAAAATCCAGCTTTCCGCCATTTTTCCGTAATTTTGCTGCTTTTTCGGCTAATGACTGGACTATAATAATGAAGGGTCAGACGAAAAATATTCTCTACAAAATCTTGGAAGAATCTTGAAGAAAAATCATTCGAAATTCCAAAACTGTCCTTGAATTTTGGATGACGTCATTATTTGCTGAGATATTGTGAATCAAAAGCAAAAGGATCTTTTTTCAAGTTAGATATTCCATGCGACAAAAAAAAACTGTTCAACAAGAACAAATTTAATTAAAGCTGAATAAGCAAGTTATGACCATTGACTCAAAAAAATTATCCATACAAATTAATTATGAAAAATCGCGAAAAATTTTGTAATTTAATTTTCTAGACAAGTGTATTTTACAACCAGTAAATTTCAGTATGGAAAAAGATAAATGTGTTATTTGGCGTTCAGGTCATACAAAAAAATCTAAAAACTTCAATTTTTAAACATTACAGAGGTCCACACAGAGGAAAGAGTAGTATGCTACTACACAAATTGGAGTGTCTATCGGCCTGGAACAGCAAAATTCAATCCACAAAATATCAATCCTTATCTATGTACGCATTTGATTTATGCTTTTGGTGGATTTACAAAAGACAACACAATGAAACCATTTGATAAATATCAAGACATTGAACAAGGTAAAATTTCATATGAGGCTACCATGGAATATTCTTTAAAAATTCTAATTTCATTTATGTTTATTTCGTTCAGGTGGATATGCTAAGTTTACAGGCCTCAAAACCTACAACAAACAGCTTAAAACTATGATTGCTATTGGTGGTTGGAACGAAGCTTCGTCACGTTTTTCTCCATTAGTTGCAAGCTCTGAGCGCAGACAACAATTTATTAAGAATATCCTGAAGTTCTTGAGACAAAATCACTTTGATGGTTTGGACTTGGATTGGGAATATCCAGCACATAGAGAAGGTGGTAAATCACGTGACAGAGATAACTATGCTCAGTTCGTTCAAGAGCTGAGGGCTGAATTTGATAGGGAATCAGCTAAGACTGGAAGGCCAAGGTAGGATTTTAATGTTTATTTGTCATTGAAAGGACTTAAATAATAATCTATAAAAATTTGTTTGAAAAGGCTTCTTTTAACAATGGCTGTCCCGGCTGGAATACAATACATCGAAAAGGGTTACGACATCCCAAAACTGAATAAATACCTAGATTGGTTCAATCTGTTGACTTATGACTTCCATAGCTCCACTGAACCATCAGCTAACCATCATGCACCTTTGTATTCTTTGGAAGAAGAAGATGAATATAATTATGACAGTGAATTGAACATTGTAAGTTTTAATCACTTTTTCGAAAAAGACTTCGAGTTCAAACCTTTCTCTTTCAGGATTACTCCATCAAATTCTACTTGGACGCTGGTGCAGATCGTGACAAGCTGGTTCTAGGTATTCCCACCTATGGTCGATCATATACTTTATTCAATGAAGAAAGTACTGAACTTGGAGCTCCAGCTGATGGACCTGGAGAACAAGGTGATGCCACTAGGGAAAAAGGTTACTTGGCTTACTATGAGGTGAGAAAATCTTCGTTACATTTTATTATAACCATTATTCTTCATCCTAAAATGTAAATGTATCATTCCTTATAGATTTGTCAAAATATCAAAGAAGATCCTGATTGGACAGTGGTTCAACCAAATCCCAAGGCTATGGGTCCCTATGCTTTCAAGGGTAACCAATGGGTCGGCTATGATGATGAAGATATTGTACGTAAGAAGGCTGAGTATGTTGTTGAGAATGGCTTGGGAGGTATTATGTTTTGGGCAATTGACAACGATGATTTCCGAGGATTGTGTACTGGGAAACCATATCCATTGATTGAAGCTGCCAAGGAGGCTTATTTGGATCGTTTAGGGTAAGATGCTTTGAAAAAGATTGGGTTTTGTTTTTGATTATTTAACTTCAATCCTGAAATAGTGTGGGAGATAATGAAGTTGCCAAGCCATCACCAACCAAAAAGAAGCCATTACGTAACAGGAATCGTCTTGCCTCTGTTAATCGAAATAAGGTTGAAGAAGTTGTTGAAAAAGCTGTATCCATTTCACGCAAGAAGCCAGCAAATCGTGTTCGTGCTCAAACTGAAAGGCCTACGAAACCTCCTACAACCACCGGTTCGTCTTTGTATGTAGGTGGACGAACAACCACTCCTGCTCCTCCAACAACACCTGATCCAGGATCTGGTAAGTTTAAAAACAAAAAAAAACATTATCTGCCTTTTAGTTTTATAACTTTTTTCACTTAATCTTCAGACTTCAAATGTGAAGACGAAGGATTCTTCCAACATCCAAGAGACTGTAAGAAATATTTCTGGTGCCTAGACAGTGGACCATCGAACCTGGGAATTGTTGCACATCAGTTTACTTGTCCTTCAGGACTTTATTTCAACCCCTCAGCTGATTCATGTGATTTTGCTAGAAATGTTCCTTGCGATAAGAAAAACAAAGAAACTCCCACAACCTCAAAGTAAATTTTCTAAAAATATTCCCTTAAATGGTTCTCTTCTAATAGCTCTTATTTCATTTTAGACCAACGACAACCACAACAACCACACCAAGAACAACAACATCTTCCTACAGAATCACTGCAGCTACATCTAGAAATTCATTTGTTCGTTTCACATCGACAACAACAGAAGCTGCCGAAGATGAAGAAGAATACGAAGATGAGCCTGAAGATACCGCAGTCGAATCTGAAGAAGATCCTCGAGTTATCAAAGAATTGATTGATCTTATTAAGAAAGTTGGTGGAATTGAAGAACTTGAAAAACACATTCTCCAACAAGATGATGGATCTGTAATGCTGAAAAAGCAGGATTCATCTTCAAGTGGAGTAACTACTACACCATCTTCAATTAGCAAGAAACTTTATGAAAAAGTTCTAAGCCGACCAACTAATTTGAGTGCATTTAGAAATAAATTCACTTCATCAAGTCTCTTTAGAAGTACCAGCAAACCAAAGACTGTCAATGAAGATGAAGAAGAAGAAATCGAAGAAGATGAAGAAGATAGCAACACGAATTCAAAATACTCTTCGATTGTACGAAATAGTCGACCAGGTCCTCAAAATGCAGGAATCGAAAAACTACCAGAATTCGAAGGTTTTCTGAAAGAAAAGAAAAAGTACGTGACTATTAAAAGGCCACGGCCTACTTCATCTTCAAGTTCTGAACTCATTGAAGAAGACAGTGATGGACTGAAAGATATTCATCAGAATTCTGAAGATGATGATGATGACGATGATAAAGAAGAAGCACTGTCAGTGAGTAGCAGTAAGAGACCAGTCTCTGCATCCACTCCAGCTTATACAAGTATCAGGCGAACAAAAGGAACCACTGTTAAACCAGAAGTTATTCAAAACGACGAAGAAGTGGAAGAAGACATTGAAGAAGCTACTCCAGATAAGAAACCTTATGTCCCTTTGAATCGTATTCGTGTTCGGAGCACAACAGAGGGTGCACCCTTAGAAACTGAGAGCACTACGATTGCAGGCAGCAGGTAAACACTCCTCATCTTCAATTTGAAGCATTTTCTTCATATTTTTTTTTTCTTTAAAGGTACAAGTTCTTGGAACGCACACGACCAACCAGACGTGCAATAACTTTGATATCAACATCAAAGGAACAAGTTGATGAAGAATCTGCAGAAAGTGAAGATCCTCTTAGTGTAACGGTACAATATTTGGAACCAAATGAAATTTCAACACAATCACCAACACAACAACAAGCAATTACAACAACAACGCGTACATATTCAAGTATAGGTCGTCGTACAACAACAACCTCAACTACAGTAGACCAAGCTCCAATTACAACAACACTACCAGAATCTTTTCTTAGTGATACCACAACACCTGAACCAATAATCATTTCCACAACCACAACTACTTCAACCACACAAACCACTACTAATCCTACATCCATTGAAACCTCCACACAATCATCCACAACCACAACTCCCATTCTTCCCGCTTTAACGCTATCAACAACTCAAAGATCTTCTACGTTGCAAGACGAAGAAGATGCTACAATCGCCCCTAAAATTCCCAATTCCCAAGCTACAGAATCTGGTCTAGATACACAGGAACTTGACTCGACACAAAATCAAACTCAACCCGAGACAACAACCACAACGACTGCAACTACAGACGATACCGACCGAAATGAGGTAACAAACGCAACCACTACCTCAACCAAAACCACAACAACGCCCTCTAGTATTAAGTCACAATCTAGTCTCAATAGTAGTAATAGCATAAGGGGCACTTTTAACAATAAGTATAATGGTGGTGGTAGTCGAAGACAACAACAACAACAACGAACAAAATCAACAACCCTATCAACTGACACAACCCAAGAAACCAGTACCTCTACTAACGAATTCCTAGGAACTGTATCTAGTCCAAGACCTTTTGGTTTTCCTCGTCGTCGTACACGTCCAACTCTTGCAACCAAATCTAATGGTGGACTTGATGATAATGCATCTTCATTGTCATCGTCAACCGCTTCTCCATCTGAAACATCAACGCCAGCAATCATTAAAAAGGTGAGTTCAACTCAAGAGTCCTACCTTCGTAGTCGTAGCCGTTTATCGCAGAATTTAGATCGAGCTCAAAACCTAAATGATGGCACTAAATTTGTTGTAGATCATGTAGCTAATGTAGTTGGTAGTTTGATGGTGAAGGGTGTTGCTAATGAATTGAATCAAGCTTCGGATGAAGAAGATTCAACTCCAAAGCGAACTTATTCGTGGAAAGATGCTCGAAATCCAAAATTCCGACCTCGGAAAGTTTTGCCCAAATCCGAATTAGAAAACAATGCACGTTACTATGATTGGCAAGTAGGTAGCCAAGGTGCGAGTGGCGACGACGGTAGCTACAAGCCGGGTGGGACTTGGCATCAGCTTTGGGGGCAAAATCATAATTTGGCATTAAATTATCGCGATAATTCACGTTATGGTGGTGGTGGTGGTACCGTTGGTGATGGGTTAAATGGCTTTAATTCAATTTCAGGTGAATGGAACAATGGAAAGTATCAATCGGATACAAGAGGTAAGTGGAGGGCAAAAAGTTTAAGTCAAAAAAATGATGATGGCACCGCGTTTCGTAGAGGCTATGGCATGGGTGGGGAAGATGTACTTAATTATTATCCCTATGAGGGTTTCTCTGATATTGGAGACTATTCAGCAAATGTTGACAATAATCGAGGGTCTTATGTAGAAAGTTCTCAGGGGGAAAACTTAGGAATATCTTCTTACCGGGGTAATAAACTGCACAGTGATCAATCACAATTCGAAGATGGCAGGTACAAAGGTTACCAACAAGGTGATTTACAGTTCCAAGATGGTAAGTACCGAGGTTGGAACGAAAATAGTAACATTCCAGATGGCAGTTATAGGGAAGAATTGAGTAAAGGGCAAACTTTAAATAATGGAAACTCCGATATTGTATCTTCAATTGAAGGAAATAGAAAAAACACACGTTTGAATTTGAGCTCAACATTGCATAAAGGTGAATCTGAAGCCATTGAACATCAAACAAATAATCAGAATTCAAATACAAGATTAACTTCGGCAGAAGATTCGCTTCAATTAGGAAAAACTTCTCAAAACAGAAATAATTTCAAGACAGGTTCAACACTTTCGAGCAAAACAGATCAATCAGACTCCGAATACAAACAAGCTCAACAATCAAATAAATCTAAAGTAGAACAAAATTCAGCAACAGACGATCAAGTTCAACGAACAATTAATTCAGAGACTGGAAACACCGATTCCGAAAATATGGGCTCCTCAAGTACTGGAGACTTTTCAGCAAAGGTTAACAGTGATCAAAAATCTTATGTAGACCGAGGTAATAAACAGCACATTGATCAATCACAGTTTGAAGATGGCAAGTATAGAGGTTACCAACAAGGTGGATCACAATTCCAAGGTGGTGAGTACAGAGGTTGGAATGAAAAAAGTAACACACAAGACGGCAAGTATACAGCAGAAGATGGTGAAAGCCAAACTCTTAACAAGCAAATCTCTGATTCACTTGAGAGAAATAGAAATAACACACGTTTGAAGTTTAGCTCTACATTGCATAGCGGCAAATCTCAAGCCAAAGAAAATCAAACGAATCAGAATTCAAATGCTAGAGTAACTTCGACAGAAGATTCGCTTGAGCTACAGAATAGTTCTCGAAACAGAAATAATTTCAAGACAAATTCAACACTTTCCAGCAAAACAAGTCAATTAGAATCAAGAAATCAGCTACTGAATGGATCTGGAACAGGCCATCAAATCAATACAACTTTAAATTACAGTCGTTTGGAAGGGAACGGTCAAACAGGAAATCAGAACAGGCTAAGTTCTCAAGTAATTGAAGAGATTGTAGTAGGAAAACTAGCTATGATAGAAAAGCAAAAATCAAATGATAGTTCTGGGGCTTTGATCCAAAAAACTTCTTCTCGCACTGAAGGCAAAAATGATCAAAGTGCTTCCATGGAAGGAATAGGAATGGTTGACACAGCGCATGTTGCTGCTGATAGTGGTAACAAATGGAATATTTCACGTGGTGGCGTCATTCATAAAACTGACCAAGCTATTGATAGATCTTCCATCCACGCAAATAATGACATAACGTCTAACCGAGGTGATACACTTTATACAACTAAAACGAATTCAGCAACAGGAGATCACATTCAACGAATAATTAATTCGAAGACTGGGAACTACGTTTCCGAAAATAAGGGCTTCTCAGGTATTGGAGAGATTTCAGAAAACTCTCAGGGGGAAAACTCAAAGATATCTTCTCATCGAGGTAATAAACAGAATATTGAACAGTCACAGTTTGAAGATGGCAAGTACAGAAGTGACCACACAGCAGAAGCTGGTGAAAGCCAAACTTTGAGCAAAGAAAACTCAGATAGACTTGAAGAGAAAAGAAAGAACACACGTTTGAATTTCAATTCAACATTGCATACTGGTCAGGCTCAAGCCACAGAGCATCAAACAAATCTGAATTCAAATAGAAAAGTATCTTCGATAGATAATTCACTCCAGGCAGAGAATAGTGCTCAAAACAAAAATAATTTCAAAACAGGTTCAACAGTTTCTAACAAAACAAGTCAATCAGATCCCACAAATCAACATTTAAATGGATCTGGAATAGGTCATAAAATTAACAGAACTTTAACTTACAGTCAATCCGATGTTAACGGCCAAATAAGCGATCGGAATAGGCTTGGTTCTCAAGCAATTGAAAAGACAATAATTGAAAACCTAAATAAGTTAGAAACTTCATCTCAGACGAAAGACCGAAATCGTGTTTCATCTTCAGAAAAAATAGGAAATATTGAATCAGTGCAAGTTGGTGCTGAGAGTGGTGGCAAATGGAACTCGTCGCGTGGTAGTGTAAATCATAAAACTGACGAAGCAATTGAAACATCTTTGGTCCACGAAAATAATGATATAACGTCTAACCGTGGTGATTCAGGAGATCACATCCAACGAATAATTGATTCGAAGACTGGGAAAATTATTTCCGAAAAAGAGGGCTTCTCGGGTATTGGAGAGTTTTCGACAAAGGCTAACAATGAGGAGGGAGAAACCTCTGGTACATCTTCTTACCGGGGTAATAAACAGCATATTGAACAAGCACAATTTGAAGATGGCAAGTACAGAAGTAACCAACACAGTGGATTGCAGTTCCAAGATGGTGCGTATAGAGGTTGGAATGAAAAAAGTACCACTCAAGATGGCAAGTACACAGCAGAAGCTGGGGAAGGCCAAACTTTAAGCAAAGAAAGCTCTGATGCACTTCAAGGAAATACAAAAAACACACATTTCAACTTTAGTTCAACATTGCAAGCTGGCCAGTCTCAAGCCACACAACATCAAACAAATCCAACAACATATTCTACCAAAACAAGTCATTCAGAATCCACTAACCAACAAACTCATCATTTAAATGGATCAAGAATAGATTATCAAATCAATAGAACATCAGCTGATAGTCAGTCCGAAGAGAACAGTCAAACAGGAAATAAGAACAGGCTAGTTTCTCAGGCAATTGAAAAGACTATTGAAGGAAAACAAAAAACGGTACAAAGAGAAGACACAAACGATAATTCTGGAGTATCGATCCATAAAACTTCATCTCAGACGAAAGACAAAAATCATATTTCATCCTCAGAAAAAGAAGGAAATATTGGAAAAGTGCAAATTGCTGCTGAGAGTGATGGCAAATGGAATTCTTCGCGTGGTAGTGTCATTCATAAAACTGGCCAAGCTATTGATAAATCGTCGGTCCAAGCAAGTAATGATAAAACATCTAACCGAGGTGATATACTTCATAACACTAACACAAATTCAGCAACAGAAGATCACATTCAACGAATAATTAATTCGGAGACTGGAAAAATCACTTCCGAAAAAGAGGGCTTCTCGGGTATTGGAGAGTTTTCGACAAAGGCTAACAAAGAGGAAGGAGAAACCTCTGGAACATCCTCTTACCGGGGTAATAAACAGCATATTGAACAATCACAGATTGAAGATGGTAAGTACAGAAGTAACCAACAGACGGGATCACAGCTCCATGGCGGTGCGAATGGAGGTTGGAATGAACAAATTTACACTCAAGAAGGCAGGTACACAGCAAAGGCTGGTGAAGGCCAAACTTTAAGCAAAGAAAACTCTGATAGACTTGAAGGAAATAGAAATAACACACATTTGAATTTTAATTCGACATTGCATGGTGGTGAGTCTCAAGCCACACAACATCAAACAAATCCAACAACATATTCTACCAAGACAAGTCAGTCAGAATCCACTAACCAACAAACTCATCAATTAAATGGATCAAGAATAGGTTATCAATTTAATACAACTTCAGCCAATAGTTGGTTGGAAGAGAACAGTCAAACAGGAAATCAGAGCAGGCTAGGTTCTCAAGAAATTCAAAAGACTGTTGAAGGAAAACAAAATACGTTACAAAGAGAAGACACAAATGATAATTCTGGAGTATCGATCCATAAAACTTCATCTGAGACGAAAGACAAAAATTATATCTCATCCTCAGAAAAAGAAGGAGATATTGGAACAGTGCAAGTTGGTGCTGAGGGTGATGGCAAATGGAACTCTTCGCGTGGCAGTGGCATTCATAAAACTGGCCAAGCTATTGATAAATCTTCGGTCCAAGCAAGTAATGATAAAACATCTAACCGAGGTGATACACTTCATAAGACTAACACTAATTCAGCAACAGGAGATCACATTCAACGAATAATTAATTCGGAGACTGGAAAAATCACTTCCGAAAAAGAAGGCTTCTCAGGTTTTGGAAAGTTTTCGGCAAAGGTTAACAATGAAAAAGGATCTTCTATTGGAAATTCGCAAGGACAAAACTCAGGAACATCCTCTTACCGGGGTAATAAGCAGCATATTGAACAATCACAGTTTGAAGACGGCAAGAACATAAGTAACCAACAGACGGGATCGCAGTTCCATGATGGTTCGTATGGAGGTTGGAATGAAAAAAGTAACACTCAAGAAGGCAGATACACAGCAAAGGCTGGTGAAGGCCAAACTTTAAGCAAAGAAAACTCTGATACACTTGAAGAAAATAGGAAGAACACACATTTGAACTTCAATTCAACATTGCATGCTGGTCAGTCTCAAGCCACACAGCATCAGACGAATCCAACAACATATTCTACCAAAACAAGTCATTCAGAATCCACAAATCACGAAACTCAACAGTTGAATGGATCTAGAATAGGTCACCAAATTAATAGAACTTCAACTAATAGTCGGTTGGAAGAGAACAGTCAAACAAGAAATCAAAACCGGCTAGGTTCTCAAGCAATTGTTAAGAAAGTAGGTGCATTAGAAAGAGAAGATACAAATGGCAGCTCTGGAATTTTGATTCAAAAAACTTCATTTCAGAATGAAGACAGAAATCAAAAAAATATTTCCTCAGAAAAAAATAAAAATATTGGCAGAGTACATTTTGCTGCCGACAGTGGTAACAAATCAAATACTTCACGTGGCAGTATCATTCATAGCACTGATCAAGCTATTGAAAATTCTTCGGACTACACAAATAATGGCATAACCTCTAACCGAGGTGATGCACTGTATAAGTCTAAGGAAACTTCAGCGACAGAAAATACTGGAAACGGCATGTCCCAAACATCTTCAAATAGAAAAATTTCTGGGAATACAAGTCAAGGATATAATCTTTACAATACTGCTCAAGCTGTTGCAGCAGAAAATCGCACTAAGGAATCAAATCGTTTAGATACTAAAAATATCTTAACTTCTTCTCAAATTAATGAAAGTGATCAAGAGTCAAAACTACATTCCGGTTATCGTGGATATAAGAAACACACATCTTCAAAGTTAGCTCTTGATGATGTTATAACGCATATAATGAAAATTCCCCGAGGTAGAGTTATAGAGTCGCAGGAAAAATATACTTCCGAAGACCATAAAGCTTTAAGCTCTCCATCTGACGCGAATTCCCGAATGACATTTTACGTCAAGGTTGTGGTTGATAAGCCAGCGCAGCAGAATCAATTGAATGATCAGGGCAACAAAAGACTTGGACTACTTAGTGAAACAAAAACGAATGAAACACAGATTGGGAACAATGCTAATTTTTCAATGGGTTCTTCTGATACAGAAGTCCATTCGAGAGGAACTTCCAAGGGCACAAAACAGTTTACTAATTCTGAAACTTCGAATACTAATAGTTTAAGTCATAAATCAAGTTCAGGAAATGAGTTTGTGAAAGAAACTTTGACAAGGGGTTCAAACTCTTTGACATCAAGTAATACCGAACCTATTAATAGGAGAACTCAAGTTAGTTTTCAAGGAAAACTTGACCATAGTTCCAACAATGGTCTTACGACCCGAAAAAATCACACTGAAACAGTTCAACAAACACACAACTATTCTTTCGGAGGAGGCAAGAAGGTTCAATCGCAGTCTAAACACGAAGGTATTGAAACTGAGAAACTTGTTCCCCAAAGAGGCGCGATAAAATTAAAAACTGAATCAGATACTGGAAATAAATTAATTTCTCAAAGTGCAGTGTTCACTCCCGAAGATGTCGTAATTCTTGATAAAACCCTTGAAGCAATCATAGATACAGATAGTATAGTTAAAGAACTCACTTCTAAAAACTCAGAAGCTTTTGGATCTAAATCAACGCTAGAAGGTAGTCACAAGGTTGTAGATAGTTCAAACTTTCGTAGAAAAAATTCTAAAACACAATCCAATAATGATATCAAAACTGAAAACAAAAATGTAAAGCCTGAAGATGTAATCATTGTTGATCAAAGTCTTGAAGCTAATATTGATGGTGAATTGGTAACTGAAGATATAGTTTCTATTGGAACAATAACGCCAAAAGTATCAATATCTCAGGAAATTGAATCAGGAAGCTCAGGAAAGGTTGATACTTCTGGATTTTATAAAACAAATTCTGAGAAAATCAATAAGGCCAACAATAATACAACAAGTAATAACTCAACAATTGAAAACATTTATTCCAAGCCCGAAGATGTATCAATTGATGATCAAAGCCTTCAAGCTGAAATTGAAGTGGGAACCGAAGAAAATGTTGCAATTAATGCTTCAAATTCGTTAAAATCTCAGGCAGTTGAATCTGGAAGCTCTGAAGCAGTAAATACTTCAGGTTTTCTTAAATCAAAAACAAACTCCGAAGAAATCAGTAAGACCGCAAATAATACAGGTAAATCAGAAAGCGTAGCAATTGATGACCAAAGTCTACAAGCAGACATTGAAGAAGAAACTGATACAAAAGAACTCGTAAATAAAACTTCAACATCTAAAGCTCCATCTGAAGTTACCCAGACTTCTGAATTAAATGGTTTCAATGCTGTTGGGACCTCGTTTGGAAAAAATTCCAAAGTTGAAGATAAACAAAGTCTTCAGACCCATTTTGATAACAATTCTAAATTTAAGACTTCTGTAGATGGTACTGAAACAACGATCGCACAGTCACAGCAAGAAGCGTTAAAAAAAGCTGTTGCTGATGCGGAATCAAGAAGTGTTCTTGAATCTTCAAAGAAAACAATTCAGACAACTTTAAGAAATCGCTCAAGAACGCGATTTGGAAATAACAAATCTGATTCTGAAATAACAGAAGAAGTTGAAATAAAAAGAACTCCTACGGCAAACAACAATCGATATGAATCTTATTTAACTCGTGGATCATCAAAGGAAAGCTCAGAAGGACAGAATCAAACGATCAATAGAAATAGAACATCATCAACACGATATGAAACAAAAAGTTCTTCGTCATCATCTGAAGGACAGGACACTTCCAATAAAAAATATCAAAATAGGTTTAGGCTTGGTTCTGGCCCCTTTGTTAAAGGAACTAAAAACAAGGTTCAGGAAACTAATTCTGAGATTGGTGAAACAACTGTCAATTCCAACAATACTTTTAAAATCAACGAAGAAGCTCTAGACAGTAATTCTCAGGGTAAAAATTCATTTACAACCCGGGGACGACAATCTGGGTCGGCTAGAAGAATCTATGAAAGACCAGCTGCACAAGTTTTAACCCAGCAAAGACAACGAGTTTCATCAGCTCAAACCAAATACGGAGACTCCGGATCAAGAACTAATAAGATTAATTCTCAAGCAAATGCCGAAGAAAACACAGAATACTACGATGAAGTAATCTACGAAACACCTTCAACAACAACCCGTCGTCCTCAAATTGTCAATCGTGGTAATGTTAAGGCAATGTTAAGTGATCTTTCATCTCTCCTTGCTATAGACTACTACCGACATCATTCTCAACCAAAAATACCAACTGAGGGTCGTCGTGTTGTTGTAAGGCGTCGTCGACCAATTCAACAATCAACAACTGAAAAATATATAGGAAATAAAGAAATTATTGAGGGATCAACACGAACGAGTTTTAGAACAGCAACAGAAGAATTAAAAGATGGACCTAAGGCAATGATAATTATTAAGCATACTGGTGACGGCTTACATAGAGAAAAAGTCCTCAATGATACTTTGAGCCTACCTAACATGAAGGGTAGCTTTGTATTGAAGAAGAGGATTATTAGGAAAAAGATTACAAATTCTGAATCTGATCCAATTTCTAAGGAAGCCATTGATATCGCGGAGGTGAAATCTTACATCACCGAGAGCTCTAAGGCAGCTGAAAGTGAAAACAGAAACAATAAATATTCTAGTGTCAGATTTCAACCAAAATTCGGTTCCAATGAAGAAGCATCTACGAATATAAACGATAATACTCCAAAGCAATCATTTCGAAGTCGTAATACTCTAAAATCTTTCAGAGAAGGAAGTAGAATAAGAACGAGTACTGAAAAAAGCACAACAGAAATTCAAGAAAGTGCTGGTTCTAATGAGGAAACATCAACGGAGTCAAGTGATACTAATTCGAAGGCGGCTGAAAGTGAAAAAAGAAACAATAAATATTCTAGTGTCAGATATCAAAGTGGTTCTAATGAAGAAAAATCTACGAAGTCAAATGATAATAATTTGAAGCAATCATTTCGAAGTCGCAACACTTCAACACCTTTTAGAGGACGAACAAGAATAAGAACAAGTACTGAAGAAAGTACAACTGAAATTGAAGAACCAGCTACGTCCAAAACTCTCCGAGGAAGACCTCGATTTGATTTGAGGAAGACTGTTTTAGTGAGAAAACGACCCGTATATCAAAAAGAACGTGAAGAAACTACAATTGAAGAAGCTGATTCATTATCAACCTCAACTTCACCAACATTACAACCAACAACTAAAAGTGGAAGAACATTCGATTTGAGAAAAACTATCAAAGCTGGAAAAGTAACACCGTATGCAGGATTGACAGAAAAGACTCCAGAGAAAATTGAAGCATCTACTAACTCTTTATTAGATCTCACTACAGAACAAACTGACACCACATTTCTTAACACTCTAAGAACTGAGAGTGTGGAAAACAAAGATAATTCCACAACAAATGAAGATACCATATCAAACGAAGCATCTGGCTCAAGAAAAGTTGATGAAATTAAAACCACAACAAATAATGATGATGCCATCATAAAAAATGAATCATCATCCTCGAAAAACTATAGTAAAGTTACAACTACAACCAATGAAGGTACCATCACAAAAGTAGAATCTTATAGTTCACATTCTGAAGAATCTAGCTCGAACAAAGCTGACGGAACAATAAGTGCTGAAGACAGTTCAAGCGCTGAAAATTCACCGATGCCAATATTTGATCGCATGAAACACTTGCAATTCTTGGCAGACTCTCCTATAATATATTTAGGAAAAATCAATGCTGCTTCTAATGATCTTAAACATACAGAACTTTCTGAGGAAGTGAAGCAAAAGCATTTCGAAGATAATGCTTCCAGTACTTCATATTCAAAACAAGTTCAAAATGAAAATAAGCTAGCAAAAGAGATCAACAACGAGTTTAATCAGTTTTTTGAGTTCGCCCCCAGGACAAAGGAGGATCTGGGGGCTATCAGATCTTCATCTATTGGAGATATTTCACAAACTACACAAGATGAAATAAAAGATGAGAATTTGAAATTGGCCATGGAAGTAAATTCAATGAGTACAGGAACATCTCTGGAAG
Organism: Dasysyrphus tricinctus; assembly: GCA_963921185.1. Lineage (NCBI taxonomy): Eukaryota > Metazoa > Arthropoda > Insecta > Diptera > Syrphidae > Dasysyrphus > Dasysyrphus tricinctus. The sequence goes on along the minus strand of OY992532.1, from coordinate 53,939,064 downwards.
GAATTTCATTGGAAGATTCACATTTGGGAGACATTTTAACTACTATGATGTCTACTTCTACAAGTTCATATAAGGATTCAAATAAAAAAATGTCATCGGGGGCGTTATTAACGGTAGCATCCTTAGATGATGAGGAAAATACTAAATCAAACGAAGAATTTGATATCATTGAAGATAGTAAAAATAGGAAAACTACTACAAAACGATCAATTCCAGATTACGATAGCACTAGTGATTTAAGTTTGGTTTCGGACAGTGAAGAAGATTCCACTGAAGATTTAAATGAAGAAACAGGATCTTCCATTTTGGATATAAAAGATTCGAACATGGATACATCAACTTCTCTAAGTCAAATGAAGGTTTCTGGGGATAAAATAAACAACTCAAGTGTCGATCAATTGAAAACTGATGAAATGATGGAAGAAGCCTTGAATGATGATATTGAAGATATAGCAAGCACGATTCCTCCTCAAACTGAACAAAATCAGGAGTCAGAAATTGAATTGAGTTCATTCAGGCCCTTGGAAGAATCAACTAAATTATATCGAACAGCTAAAACTTTTAAAGACTTCACATCAAATCAAAATTATAAAAACGAAGAAACATTGGGTAAGGTTTTTCCAGAAGCTATCAAGTCAGAAACAGAATCACAAACTTTAACAGAGGTTTATGAAGAAGAAGATGAAACTTCAAAAATACCTGACAGTAATGAACCAGATACTGAAGAATCTGAAGATATTTCACCATTAAAATCTGAAATAAGTGGGAGTTCACTTCAAAATGACATATCTGCTTCTAGAGCATTTTCGTTCCGACCACGATTGAGAATTACTTCAACTACGGAAACCAGTACGGATAATATTATATCTACAACTCGAAAGAGTTATACAAATCGTCCTAGACCAAATCGTTTTAATACAAAGAAGCCTACAAATGAAGACAAAGATAGTGATGCTGAAGAAAACAACGTTATAAGCACAACTCGTCGTAGTTTCAGCAGATTTACTTCACCGAAATCTTTTGCTGATGCTATTCTTCAGAAGAAAAAAAGCAATTTTGAAACAACAACAAAGGGTTTTAATAGAAGATTTAGTCTTTACAAAACTAAAACACCAACTATTTCAACATCTACAGAGACCACCAGTGAATTGGAAGAACAAATTAAATCTTCAAACAAACCACCAACTACTCGAAGAACTTTCAATAGCTCAGGTCGTCTTAGAACAACAACACCTTCTACTTTAATAGAAGAAGGAGACAACAAAGAAGTTGCTTCTTCTTCTGCATACGAAGAACAAAATGAAGAAAGCACAATTACTACTGAAGATTTAAATATTGAGTCAAGTAGTCAAGATTCAACTGATGACGATGATATAACATTTTCTCCAACAACTGAAGCAAGTGAAGATTTATTCGATGAAGAAGAAAGTAATCTTCAATTAAATGAAGAACTAACAAACAAAGAAGATCAAGATTTTAATAAAACAACTACAACCCCCCGATCATATATAAATATCAACAGACTTAGCTCTTCAAGTGCAAGTCCCGCAGAAGAATTTGAAGATAACCTTGAAAAAGACAAGGCTACTACAACACTTCAAACATATTCGTGGTTGAACCGTCGCAAACCAACAACAACTTCTTCCATAGAAGAGTCGGAATCCATTTCTAACCTAGAAGACGATAAAAACACAAGTAATTTTGAAGAAACTGAAGAAAGTATTTTGACTTCTCGTAAACCATATTTAACTATAAACCGAACTGGAACTTCAACAGTAGAACCCATAAAATCAACCGAAGAAGAACTACCCGAGGACAAAGATATAAGCAAATTTTCTACAACGAGGCGAGCATATATTTCCTTAAATCGTTCTAAGACCACAACAGAAGAATCAGATATTGATCCTAAAACTGAAGATGAAGATGAAGATGAAGAAGACGCTAGTCTAGTGAAGACAACTGAAAAGGAAAGCATTTCAAGCTCACGTCGGCCATATTTAAGTATTAATCGATCTTCTTCAACAACCAAACCAAGTAAATCTACGAACGAAGCATTTGAAGATAACAAGGAATCAGAAGCGGATGAAAATTCAAGTCTTTTAATTTCTACTACTCGCCGATCATATTTAAACATAAATCGTTTAGGAACTACCGAAAATCCAGTGGAAAGTATTGATTCTGATGATTTGTTTTCTGAAAGCCTTACTCTTGACTCTTCGCAAAATGTAGTCAAAAAAGAAGAAATAACCACTACGCGTCGTTCTTATGTTACTCTTAATAGGCTATCAACAACTGAATCTTCAAAGATTGATGAAGATACAAATAAAATTGAAAGTATATCTACAACAAAGCGTACTTTTAAAGCTGGGAATAATTTTAAAACCAGACCACTAGTAGCTGAAACAATTGATTCATCGACCGAAGAAGAGATTAGTGAAGACGAACACGAACTACCTTCAACAACACGTCGAAGCTATACAACTTTCAATCGTTCAAAAACAACAACCGCTGCTGATACAGAAAATGAAGAAGATTCAATTGAAGATAAACGGGTAGGTGATGCAACTTTGATCACTAAAATTGATGAGGATGAACACAAACTGCCTTCAACAACACGTCGAAGTTATACAAATTTAAATCGTTCGAAAACAACAAAAGTTCCTGTTTCAGAAAAAGAAGAAGAATCAATTGAAGATAAATTGGCAAATGATGCAACTTTGTTAACTAAGGTTGAAGAGGATGAACACGAACTGCCTTCAACAACACGTCGAAGTTATATAAGCTTCAATCGTTTAAAAACAACAACAGTTGCTGACACAGAAAAAGAAGAAGATTCAGCTGACGACAAATTAGTAGATGATGCAACTTTTCTAACTAAGGTCGATGAGGATGAACATGAACTACCTTCAACAACACGTCGAAGTTATACAAGTTTCAATCGTTCGAAAACAACAACAGTTCCTGATACAGAAATAGAAGAAGATTCAGTTGAAGATAAGTTAGTAGATGAAACAACATTGCCAACTATTCGTTTCACTAACGCTCAACAACAAAAGCAAGCACGATTATTAAATAATACTGAGCAAATGAAATCTAGCATCGAAGATGAAGATCAATCAACGAAAAGCGAATATGTAAAAGACAGTGTAATCAATATTGCTACCGATCATCATCAAACAGAGACCGAAGAAACTGGAACAACAATTATTTCTTCTTCACTAGTTGAACGTACTGAAAATGGTGAAAACACAAGTGAAGATTCAACTATTTTGTCTAGTACAAATCAGAGTTTCACGAATGCCCAACAACAAAAGAATTTGCTTGCTATTGAACTAACTACAACACTACCTGTTCTTGATAATGCAGAAGAAAATCAATCAAAAAACATTTTAGATGAAAAACTTATTGAATCTAATCTCACAGAAGAACCATTCACTGACAAAATTAATTCTTCTTCTAGTACGTCTAGTGTATCAACCGGTAAAATAGAAAGTGATCTTGAATCTACTGATTATTCAGCAATGTTATTAAAAGAAATACTCTCTAAAGCAGCAGAATCGAGAAATGGTAAATCTCTTGATTTTATTGAAGAAACAACTGAAAGACTAGATCAGTCTTTAACTACTCAAGCCCCAAAACCAAAACTCTCCCTCTCTGAACTCCGTAAAAAAGTCAAAATTGATCAGCTTAAGCCTGATATTGACGGAATTATAAGCACTCGTTTTAAGCAGACTCAGCTTAAGACAACATACACTTCTTCTTCAAATAATGATGATGCTTCGGACTCAGCCAGAACATCTTTAGATGAAGAGGAAGAAGTCAATCCATCGAAAGAAGAAATCTCAGAAAAAAAAGATGATGAAAATGAAGAAAACCAAAAACTTAAAAATGTTGTTGGTCTTCTTAGTCGTACAAGACTTAGACCAACTCAAGTCACAAAACAAAAACCTTCTCTCAATGAACTACGCAATAAAGTAAAAATTGATCAATTTAAGCCAGATGCAGATGGAATTATAAGCACACGTTTTAATCAGCTTCAAACAACAAAGGTTTCTTCTTCAACCGATGAAAATACTGGAGAAAACATAGATGAAGGTTCGACGATTTTGTCTAGCCTTTCCAACGAAAGTGCAACATCTACATCTTCTTTCAATCAAGAAAAAAACAAACAATCTTCAGAAATTTTAAATGAAGACCTTATTTCTGCTGACCGAACCGGAGTATCATCAGATGATGAAGAAGAACAGTCACTAAATCAATATTCTTCAAAAACCCCGAGCACACTCGTTGCAACAAAAAAAGATAAACCCGAAGAACTTGATGACGAAGAAGAAAACCAAACGACATCAAATATTGTTAATCTTCTAAGTCGTACAAGACTCAGACCAACTCAAGCCTCAAAGCCAAAACCTTCCCTTTCTGAATTGCGTAAAAAAGTTAAAATTGCACAATCAAAGCCGGTTATAGATGGAATTGTAAGCACTCGTTTGAAAAACCCACAGCTTGAAACCATTTCCTCAATCTATGAAGATACTGAAAGGAGTGAAATCATAGATAAAGATTCCCTTTCCGAACTACGTAAGAAAGTCAAAATTGCTCAATCAAAGCCCGTTATCGATGGAATTATAAGTACTCGCTTTAAGAACCTACAACTTGAATCAACCTCATCAATCGTTGAAGATACTGAAAGCAGTGAAATAATAGATGAAGATTCCCTTGCCCGACTACGTAAGAAGGTAAAAATCACTCAATCGAAACCTGTTACGGATGGAATTGTAAGTAATCGTTTAACACCGGCACAGCTTGAAACAACAACTAAAACATTTTCTTATCCATCGACAGACACTTCTTCAATCATTGAAGATTATGAAAAAAGTGAGAACATAGATGAAGATTCCCCAATTTCACCTAGCACTTCCGCCCAACAAGAAAAAGAACTAATTTCTGAAGAGAGTACTACATTTGCTCCTTCCTTAAATCAGAACGAAGAAATCCAATCTACGGAAAGTTTCAACGAAAACGGTAGTTCATCAATTCAACAATCGTTTAGTGAAAGCAATATCACTGAAGAATCATTCACTAAACAATTTAATTCTAATTCAACCACGATATCTTCAGAAGACGAAAACCTTGCTGTACACGGAAAAATAGATAGTGAAAAATCTTCTAATTTGTTAGGAGAAACAAGTACTCATGAAAATCAATCTGAGGAAGAACAAACAGAAAATTTGATTCCTATTGAAATTCCTTTAAGAGATCAGCAAGAAAATAGCACACTCAATTTTAACTCTTCTGTGGGGGCACTAGAAAATGTTACTGAAACAAATAAAGAAGCTACCAGTTCTTCGTTAATAATAGATCTATTAAATTCTACAAATACATCAAACACTTCAGAATTAGAAATTCAGCAAAATGAAAGCACAGAAAAACCAGAAAAAATTGAAGACATTGAAGAGAGCCAAACACCTAAGACTCTTGTTGGCCTTCTCTCTCGTACAAGACTTAGACCCACCCAAGCCCCAAAGCCAAAACTTTCCCTCCTTGAATTACGTAAAAAAGTCAAAACTGCTCAATTAAGAACTGATAATGACAACGGTGTTATAAACACTCGTCTTAAGCAAACACTTGCTACTCGAAGGCCATTTAACCCTATCACTAAAATTACTAATAATAATAATGTTACTAAACAAACAGTTACTAACTTCACTGTAGAATCCATTTTAGAACGCACTAATACTAATACCAATCTGTCACTAACCCCAGTTAATGTTGATAGTGATGATGAAGTTACAGAGCTAGGTCAGGAACAAGACTCAAACAGCGATGATTCCATCGTAGAAACTAATTCTAATAATAGCTCGAACACACCTAATTTTAATCGACGTTTTCAGAGAGTACAATACAACCGTACAGATGGACGTAGAAGACGACCAACATCAACAACATCACCAACAACAAGTTCATCATTTGATGATGATTATAATATTATTTCCACATCAACAACTGAAGAATCTGGATCGACAGTAGTAGATGCAATAACAGCTGTTGTATCATCTACTGAAGCCGTTCAAAGACGTCGTGTTAGAGTATTAAAATATAAACGACCATTAAATGTTAATAATAATCTTAGTTTAGATAACTCTACTAATACCACCACAAGTAGTATTTCAGAATCTGTAGATAACCTTAGTTTAGGCGTTGATTTAGATACCACAATTATTACACCAACAACACCTGCAACAAAACGTTTTAGAAAGGTAATCAGAAAATTGAGACCTGTTTCGAATAGAACAGAGGAAGAAACCTCAACTGAACAAACAGAGACAACGGTTAAAACGGAGAAGCCTCTTAATATAGCTGAGCTTATAGAAAGACTAAACAAAGAAACCCCGACGACTACAACAGCTTCAACTACAACCACTTCAACAACTACAGTTCCGATGGTCGAAGAGTCAAACACAGAAACAACAATTGATGATCTAGAAATGACAACATTTGAAGACACTACGATAGAAGAGTTTTCAGAGACAGAAATGGAACCAGAAACCACCATTTCAACCACATCCTCAACCACAACAACAACGCCAAGTCCACGAAGACCTCTGATAAGTCGCAGACCTTACAGGCCAACAAAACCATCAGTAAGTTCCATTTCGTCTACTGAATCGAATGTTTTATCTACTTCGAAAACTTATGTGAGGAAATTTAATAGAAACTTCAAGGCCATACGCCCACCAACTGACTCAAGTAATGGAGTAGGTTTCATTCAACAAACTTCGACACGTACAACATCAAGCTTCCAAAATCGTAATAGATTAAACTTCCCCATACGAACTAGCACCACAAGTCCAGTGGAAGAGTTTGATGAAGAATACAATGAAGAAGAATTTGACTATAATGAAGAAAACAATGAAGAAGAACAACAAATTCCAGTTGTTCAACAAAATGATCTCTTCAATAGAAATCCCTTAGTAAATGATGAAATCGCTGATGAAGAAACTGACGAATATGACGAAGATGATAATAATGAGAATGATGTTGAAGATACACCTGAAAATATCGAAAGTGAAGTTCAGCAAAATGAAGATGGCTATCAAATCCCACCAGCAGTAATTAATCGCCCATCAAACCGACCGTCAAACCGTCCATCGAACCGTCCATCAAATCGGCCAACATTTAACCGACCTGTAAGCAGTTCTAACAATCCTAAGAGACCAGCAGCACCAGGTCCCTCAAATCGTTTCGCTAAGCCAGCGAATAAAACTCGCGTAATAAACCGTCCATTACTAATAACCCTTCCACCAAACCTAATCGACTCTGATAAACCTACACTGCCGCAAGCAATAACACCACCATCAGTATTTGTTTCGACAAACACACGCAGCTACGAGCGTAAGTACTTGGCCAGTTCCACAGAAACAACACCACAAAATCAGAGTAATCCTCTTCTAGATGATCTTAATATCGATGCTCTGAATGCACGTAATAAAAAAATATTTGAGGTTAACAGCAAGAAACACACATTAATCAAACCAAAAATTGCCCAAAACCAATCACAATCAAGTTTAGATACCACAGATACACCTTTCCCAGACACAACTACTATTTTTGAAGAAGAAGATGAAGATAATAATTTAATAAATTCACAGGATGATTCACAGGTAGCCAGCATCAGTACTGAGAAGCAACCAATTAGTGAGGGTCAACTTGTTTTGTACAGTCCGAAGAAGAAGGTTGTTTTGATAAACCGTGTTGTTGAGATCAATTCAAAAGAAGATAAGGTAAGACGAAAGTCGAAGGATGAAGATATGAAGACCGTTGAATCAACCGAACTAAGATCAGAAGGTTTACCTAAGCTGGAATCACTTGGTGAGATTAGTCGTGTCAAACATGTGCATTTGGTCGATGGAAGTCATATTGAGGTTGATGGTCGAAGTACCGTTGCTGAATACACAGCTACAGAATCATCTGTTTTTGTGAGGAACACTATTCCTGAAGTTGAACCGGATAGTCTAGAAAATACCCAGATAGACTATCAGCCAGGATCAACTTCAGCTCCAGTCAGAAATACCATTCCAGATACAGATTATTCGAATATTCTAGTAGAAACTGCTTCATCTGTATCCGTCGATATTAGAAGGTCCAAGGCCATAACTATTCCTGAGGTTATTTCTGATGTTGTTGAAGCTTCAACAATATCTTTAGAGGGCCTCTTTGATGGTACTCGACAAGGCAAGAAAATAAACGAAAGAAATAATGAAATCAATGGTCTTGTTTATGCTTATTCTCTCGGAGAAATTCCAACTACTCCCCGAAACGAGAAGCCAATATTTGTTTCAACAACTCCTTTAACTACTACGCCTTTAACCACGAGCACACCAACTCCAACTCCGACTCCAACTTACGCAACAACCACTGCAACTAGTCCAACAACAACAACACCAACAACGACAACTTCTACAACTACGACAACTACAACTTCAACAACCACAGCATCTCCAACTACTATCCAAGAACAACCATCTGTAGATGTTGTAGAAACATTTGAAACAACAACTGTCCAATCCAACAACCGGGAATACTCCCGACCGATTGTACCTCTCCTACGACCGGAATCCAACGAATCACCACTGGTAATATCGATTGCTAATTTAGATAAAGTTATTTTGAGTAAAGTAATAAAGCCTGATTCAAATTCAGCGCCATCTAATAGACAAGAATTAATTGTAGAAGCACCAAAAGATGGCGCCACTGAATTACTACAGACAAGTGCAAGTGGTGGTATTGGTAGAAGTCTAAATACTGGCAGTAGTAGTAGTAGTTTTTCTACTAATTCACTAGAAACAAAAATTCAAACCGAAACAAGTTTTAGTTCAGAATCACATGTAGTTAAGAGAAAAAAGTCTTCAAGGCGTAAAAATAAGTCAAAGCAACATAGAAAACAGTCAGTTTCAACGACGACGACGACAGTAAGAAGTTTAGGTGAAAATGATGTTGCAACAACATTAAGCTCCTAAGAATAGGTTTTTGTAGGTTAACATCAACAAGTTTGAGAATATTGTTTTTTTGTTTATGTTTTCTTAGATAAGTCTGTTTAGATTTTATAAGTAATAGTTAAAAAAAAAACTTTGGAGGTAATGAGAGAAAAGTTTTAGAAACATTAAAACTAAAAACAGCTTTCTGGAGCTTTATATCTTCTTCTACATTGAATGAAGCCTGATAGCAACTTTTGAAAATGTTAGGAGCTATTAAATTTAACATTATTCAAAGTCTTAAATTTTTAATAAGATTTATTGATAATTTTGTTTTGTTTCTGACCATTTTTTATGAAAAGCTTTTACTATGCTCCATATAGTTCACATCAAAAATCGCATAAAAAAAAAAGCTCAAAGCTTTAAAGCTTTTGATACAAAAAAGTTCATATTTTCTCTCACGGTTAATTCAAAATCAAGTTTTAGGATTGCCATTGAGGAAAAAGCCTTTCAAATACTTAGATTAGCAAAGTTAATCTCAAACTATCTCCAAAAACAAAAATCAACTGAAATTAGTTCTTAAAATTAGATAGATAGATAAATTTAAGTATAGTATGTTGCGTCCAAAAAAGCAAATATAAAAACATACATACATAGATTTACAATAGTAATTTATATTCTAGTCGTATATTCCAAATCAGTTGTAAAATGTTTGAGGAATGAAAATATTAATACATATTTCAGGAACTTATTCCTATTTTCCATTAAACATTTCTTAATTTAAATTTCTTTTAAAAAGCTTTGCAAAACACAATATTATAATCTTTGCTTAAATCTTTAAATGTGCGACTAAAATGCTCTTATGGTTTTGCTATTTATGTGCAATTTTATTCCAAACAAAATAAATATTTTAAAATTACTCACAAAAACAGTAATACACCTTTGCCTGAAATTGCGCCTTATAAAAAACAATACAATAAAAGCATTTAACTAATTTTAAAAAAATCTACATTTCTAATTCAGCTTTTTGAATCATAAATTCACTTCTTCGAATTCATCGTCGTCAGTCGCACACTCTATACCTATAGCTTCTTATTTTCTATTTATGCAAACATTTTTACTTTTTTTTTCCTTAACATTAATTGCACCATTTTCTATCAAAGCTGCCATAGCATAAGATTTTTTAGCAAAAAAATATAAAACAGCAAAATTTATTATATCGAATACATTTTCTTAAAAAAAAAATCACATCATTATTTAAAAGAATATTTATTGGTTCAGTTTGAATTTGAATTTATTATCTTTTGTTTTATTATAAAAAATATTTTTTTTTAATAATAATTTAACTCAAGGACAATTTTTATTTTCTTAAACGAAAATATGGATAAATTGTTTATACAATTTGTATCGAATTCGTATATATATTTTTTTTTTTTTAATTTTAATTTTAAGCACAAATTTATATTGTAGCTACAAAAATTATTTTTATAAATAAAATTATTTTATTTCAATATATTTTATAAATTTTAAAACACACACAACATTTTTTTTTATTCTTAACCAATTTATTTTACATTTACAGACCATGGTTTTAGGTTTATTTTTTGTTTGGTTTGAATTCCTTAATTTATTTTGAAAACACTAGTTTATGAAATCCAAGCATTTTTAAATGGTGTTTGTTTTTTTAATAACCACAAAATATTCCTATACAAACAGTGAAACATTCATTTATATCCAAAATTCCAATGATGTAAATAAATACCTACAAACAAATCCAGCATTCGATTGTGAAGATGTCAAAGAGTTGTAAGTGTCAAATAATATGAATTTTCTTTTGTTATTAATTAATATTAAAGTATTATGTATATGTTTGTATATACGACTACATTCTAATACTATTTTTAAACTTAATAGTTTATATTATAAACAATTCTGAATTTGATTGTCCTACATTGAAAGCGTTGAAGTTATTATTTTTTCACCGTAATTGAAAGGAATGGAATAAGTTAAAAACTAAACTGAAAACGAAGTTTATGAACAAATAATTTTCTTTTAAATTTTAATAAAAAATAAATAAATTTGGTGGCGCAACAGATCGAAGATAACCAGGGCCTGGAGACTTTGCAACTCTCAACCATTCCTGTGTGTGTGTTGTTGGCAGGAATGTAGGGAGCCTACAATTTTTTGCCGAGTCCGAACGACTTTATGAGAAGCTCTACTCTTGGAAGATTTGTCAGTTCCTCGCAAGAGGCAGTACTTCGGGAAAAAACATTTTCGTTTTTAGGTGGTAGCGGGTGGGAATCGAACTCAGACCTTCGGCATGACAGTCCAATTAACTAACCATTATGCCACGCATTAAATTCTAATCCTTATCCTAACTAATATTAAAATGTGAATGTGAGTTTCTTTGTTACGATTTCTCACGCCTAAACCACTGAATCAATTGTGATGAATTTCGATATAGAGATAGATGGGACCATTGAGACGGTTAAAGGCTACTTTTTCTAGCTTTAAACTTACATAGAAGGGGTGGTGCGAGCTGGAACTAAATAAAATTTTTGAAGCAAACGCTAACTTAAGAAAAAACTTCAAGCACTTGTTCCATAAAAATACAAAAAAAAAAAAAACAATTATATAAGAAAATTATTCTATTTTTCGTTGTAGCTTAAGCATAGTACGCAGCTGAGGCGAAACGAAAATTTCCATACAAAAATTGATACAACGAAATTAGAAAGGAATTATTTCGTTTTGTTTTTTGCTCTGAAGTACGTTGTTCGATAGGGATAAGTGAAATGTCAATAAATAAGAAAATTGTAGTAGATTACTACTTATATCTAAAGCGAGCCATTTATGTTTGGACGGTGTCGGTAGGACTGTCACAAGAATCGTAGAGATTTTCTATGGAAAATTGACAGGTTCTATTGTGAATGGACCTCGTGTGTACTGAAGTTCGTTGAAAATCTCTACGAGCTTGCGACCTTCCTTACAACTGCTTTACTGGCTGAACAGAATGGAGACAGAGCTGCAACTGGAATAGCTGTGAAAGTGTTGCATATACACACAGATTCAATTATGTGAACAGAACACGACGCAGCTACAGATGGAGCTGCAGACGCAGCTGGACAAGTTGGCCAACTTTTAACTTTTGCTTGCACCTTTTTTCACGTTTCAAAATTGCGAGCAAAACGGAGTGTTTACATGTGGGTTAACTGGCTGAACAGAATGCAAGACGCAACTGGAATAGATGTCAAAAAAGCTGCAGTAGATGTCAAAAATGCTGCAGTAAAAGTTAAAATTTGTTCAACTCTTGCAGCTCCGGCTGCAGCATTTTTGACATCTATTCCAGCTCCGTTTTGCATTCTGTTCAGCCAGTAAAGTGATTTTTTAACTCTTTTCAATCTCTCATAAAGACGTAAAGCAATTTTAGCTTCTTTTTCATCGTTATTTATTTTTATTTTTGTTTTCATTTTTACTTTCGATATTTAAATGTCAGGAAGCTGTACAGCTGCATTGTGGGGGCGTAAAAAAAAAAACACGTACGACACTTTTTGACAGCTATTCCAGCTGCAGCTGCAGCTCCAGTTGCAGCACTCTATTCTGTTCAGGCAGCTAGTCTCCACTTGTTTTCCACACACGATTTATTTTTCGTCACATTAAGGTTCTCCCAAATCAACGCGAATTCGTAGCGAATCATTCACAATATAACAAATTATGACAAATACACAACACTAAACAACAACAAAAAACTATCGCCGATGCGACGACGCAAAATCATTCATAATAATACAAAATATGAAAGATACACAATGCTAAACAACAACAACAAATTTCTTTGCGAATGATTCGCTATGATTTCGCGTTGGTTTAGGAGAGCCTTTATTGGTGACGAAAATTTGAAATGTTTTTTTTTGTGTTTATTAAATTTGATTGAGAACAAATGGAAGAAAATAATTTGGAAATCGATTTTATTGGGATTATGGAGGAAGAAAATTGAGAGAATGGAGTGGATTCTGGATCGATGAGATATGGGTTTCACTGACGTTCAAAAATCAAAACCAAAAAAGCTAAAGTCAGGTAGGGAGCAGACATATGAGGGGTAAAGTTTCAAAACTCTTCATTTCCACTTTTGAGAATTTTGAGTGAAATGAAAAAACTGTTAAAAGCTATAAAAATAATAAAAGCGATTAGTTTTTATGCGAAAATATAAGTTAAGGACGACTTTCATATTCCTAAGGCTTTTGAACATATTTGGTGAACCTGCAAATTATAAAAAATCAATTTATTTTGGAAAAGAATAGTTTTGAAAGTTGCGATTGCAGTAGACTTGATTTGTATGGGAAAAGATGACTTTTGATTCAGAAGAGTATAGGAATAGAAGAGTTTTGAAAATATAAAAACCTTAAGGAAAAGGAAGATTTTTGGTGCAGAATTTGATTTGTAAGGGAATAGACGAGTTTTGAAGTGAACGACTGAGTGGAATAGTGTAGCTTTGAAAAAAAAACAACACTTTTCAAGTAGGTACAAAAAAGTTTAGGAAATAATAACTTTTAATAAATTTAACCTAATTACGTAGATAAAGGACCTTCTAAAGAACATTTCCTCATACTTAACTCATTTTTGAAAAAAACTGGAATAGGAGAGCTTTGAAACTATACCCCTCATAGCTTTAGTTCCAGCTGTAACCAAAATGTCATCCACGAAAATAGTGACACCTTCTATGCCTTGCAATAACTTTTCCATGGTTTTTTGAAAAATAGCTGGAGCTGATGCAATACCATACACCAACCGCGTGTACTGATAAAGGCCCTTAGTCGTAGAAATAGTTGTAAGTTTCTTAGAATGCTCATCTAAGACCAGTTGCTGGTAGGCCATAGATAAATCGATCTTTGAAAACTGTTGACCTCCGTGAAGGGTTGCAAACAGTTCATTAATTTTGGGCATGCAGTGAGTTTCCACTAATAACTGTGGATTTAGGGTGACCTTATAATCACCACAGATGCGAATATCACCATTTTTTTTTAGTATTGGAACAATCGGTGTTCCCCACTCACTATATGGCACAGACTCTAACACTCCAAGCTCTACTAACTTGTCTATTTCCTTCTCTACTTTAGCTTTAATTGCAAATGGAAGGCTACGTGGCCTAAAATATTTTGGAGTTGAATCATGCTTTAATCTTAAACTCACTGTTCCTTCTAAAAATTGTCCTAGTTTTCCATCAAAAACCTCAGGAAACTCTTTAACCAAACCTTTAATATCACCGTTTACCGATTCCACTACTTTCACTGAATGCATTGACATATCGAAAGCGTACATCCAATTGCGGCCTAATATCGGTGGACCACCCCGCTTCACCACGTAAATCTCAACCATAGCTTCCATATTTTTATAATTAATAACAAACTTACGTTTTCCAAGTGGCATGAAATATGAACCATCATAGTTTTTTAGTGGTAATGATGTTGGTTCCAATTTGAAATTCGGGAAGTACTTAAGATAATCTGACTCCGATATTGCCGAAATCGATGCACCACTGTCTATCTCCGCGCAAATCGAAACACCATTCACAGTAACACTAGTAGTAATTGGGCTTAACTTATTATCTGTGGATAAATGGAAAATTGATAACTCGTCAATGTAATCACAACAACTATTTTCTGATATATTTGATTCTAACTCATCTACATAATTGCAATAATAATTTTTATTCTGCGAAGATTTATTTGAATTTGATTCAACCTTCTTACTACACATTCTTCTTAGATGCCCTCGTTTAAAACATTTTCTGCATTTGGCATCGCGAAATCGACACTGCTCCTCGGTGTGGTTTGTATAGCCGCATACTCTGCATCTTCTGATTTCACCGTTCGCCGAATGACGACATTTATCCGTTGGCTGTTGTTGATAGCTGTACTTGTTCCCCTGTTGTTGATGCTGATAAATCTGTTTGCTGGTACTTGCGGTAGTTCCTTTGTTTCCAATACGGTAAACTTCCTCATCTGATTGCTCTGTTTTGATAACTGCTTTCTCCGTTAAAATATATTGTGATTTCACATGTTCGACCGACATGGCGATACTTAATGCCTTTTCGAATGTCAGTTTTTCAACGTCTTCAAGAAAAAGTTTATCTTTTTCGGCTCCTTTGTCCATGCCCATGATAAACTTATCTCTGAGTGCTACGTCCAGATATGCCTTGAAATCACAACTAGCTCCCAGTCCTCTTACTCTTGCTGCCCATTGCTGGTTCGTCTCTGCTTTTTCTTTATGTGCCTCATAAAACTTGTACCGCTCTGCAAATCCCGACTTCTGAGGGGTAAAGTGGGTATCTAAAGCTTTGACTAACACCTCGAAAGTAGAATTGCTATCCTCGGGCTCTGCAGGGTACATCAAATCACTGAGAAGCTTGTACACTTTTTCGTTGAGTGCATTGATAAAAATTGCGCGCTTTTTTTCAGCTTTCTTATCAATTTCATTGGCAATAAAAAATTGATTTATTTTCTTTTTAAAGACCAACCAGTCGTCTTCTTCACAGAATGTTGGACAAATTCCAAAAGTTGCCATGATCACCTTAGACTTTTTTTTCTTTGGCATGTACTAATTTAATCCTCGTCGCCAATTTGTAAGCTCTTGGTGTGTTTCGACTTCAACTTTATTCGATTAGAAACTGAATGACAATTTGACTTACAACTAATTGACAATATGATTATACATAATTCATAGAATATATAGAATTGAGCCAAGTGAATTGAACAGGGTTGTTGCTACATAATGCTATGTTCACACTTACATATGCTACAATTTTAAAATGTCAATATTTTTTCAATGAATAATTATCAAGTATGATCCTTCACTCTGAATTTCTGTGATTTTTAGTCCAAACTTCTGTCAAAGAAAAAAAATTTATATGAACTTTGACAGAAATTTGGGCTAAAATGCGCAGAAATGCAGAGAAAATTTCTGTGATTTTCTCTGCATTTCTGTCAAAGTTCATATAAAACTGTGCAACTGTGAAGGATCATTTGAATCATTTTTTCCCATAACCTCAAAAATACTGAGAAAAATGCCAAAAACCAATTTTTTGTTTTTTATTTTTATCTTTGACGAAAATGTTTCGATTTTGATGAAATTTAGTGAAAACGTACATTTTTATTTTTCAAGCAATCTAAAATTTTTTTTGAAGCACAATTAAAATTTTTGGATTTTTTGTGATATTTTTTTTTTTTGATTTAAAATTATCTAATTTTCCGAAAAAGTTCACGAAAATTTTTTTTTTTTAATTTTTGGATGGCATTTTTTTTTTTTTTTGTTAACCTTTAGCCTAAGATGGTGTAAAAAAACACACTGTTTTTGTGAAAAAGCGTTGTCAAAAATGGAAAAAGAAACGATTTTTCAAGTCCGATTTTTCAGTAAATGCCAGTCATTGTTAATTGATCATTTAAATGAACTCTTGAAACTTGAAAGTGATGAAAAACGGTAATTTTAATGTAATATTCACATAATAAAGAAATCTTATTTAACCGTTTTAAGCTCGAATTTCGAAAATGCCAAGTGCTTAAACAATAACTTAACATGAGAAATTGCTTAAAATGATAATTTTAATGCAAGAAAAAAATCATTTTTATTTATTTGTTTATCAACTGGTTCAGTTCCAGAAAGTAATTTTTACTTTTTACTTAAGTTTTTATTTTTATATTTGTATATCTTTTATATACCAATAATCTGAAATTTGCCCATGTACGTATATTGCTAATATTTTTTCCTACTTTTGGCCTTTGAAAACTAGCCAAGGTCTAGTATAAGTGTTAAAGTTTGATTGCCAAAATTCATTTCAGTGCAACATATACTCCACTTAGTTCGGTCCAGCAAAAGGGTCTTAACTCCTTATAGTAATTTAGAACTTTTACATAGGCAGTTAAAAAATGCATAAGAAATAATTATACTTATATATAGATATCCACGAGCAGAACAATCTTTCTTAGATAACTTGTTGAAATGGAAAACGATATGTCAAGAGTCACGTTCACTGATTCTTAGATTCGTATGAATAAAATTCATGCAATTTAAATACAAAAAGTATCTTCTTTATTTTCTGTTTCTGCTAACTATACATATATATTTATTTCTGTTGATTATATGCAATTACTTTTTTTGCTGCCCCTTCCACCGGCGATGCAGGTTATAAAGCCTGTTGTTGAATCTCGCTGGACTAGACTTCTTCTGGAATAGCTTCTTCTATAAGTGTTTTCGATCAATCTTAAGATATATATTTTTGTATGCAATAAAATTTATATTCACAGCACTACAGTAACGTGTTAAATTTCTTGTGCGATTATGCACACATACTGTGTTAGGTAATGTTCAACCATTAAGATGGTCGCCACAAAGTACTTAAATAAAATGATGACCAATTATAAAGAATTGATGAAGAAATTTTTATATTGAGTGAATTTATTCATGCGGCGTGTTTTAAATATTTTCTTGTGCAAGTGTAATTATTATTATTTGTTGCATTAGGTATATGTTTTTTTTTTTTTTATTAAGAAACATGTTTTTGAAAATATAAAAGAAGTTCAACAAAAGCTAACTGGACAATAATAAATCAATTCTACTGACAATGTTGTTAGCAATAGGAAAATTACAAAGTCCTCATAATCATCCAGTGACTTGTGGTTGTGACTTGTGACACTGATGATTGTGAGATCACTTCGATAAAACTCCTATTTGTATGAACTTAAGGCCGTTGAATGCATATTTTGAATCGTTAAAGAATTCCTTACTTTGAGTTTCCTTTTGTTTCCATGAATTTTTTTTCGGAATTGAAATAAAATAAAATAAAATAAAATAAAATAAAATAAAATAAAATAAAATAAAATAAAATAAAATAAAATAAAATAAAATAAAATAAAATAAAATTAAATTAAATAAAATTAAATTAAATTAATTTAATGAGATAATAACCACCTTGATCTCTATCCACTGTGCTAAATCTTTCCTATCCTCCTACTCTTTCTAACTAGTGCCGTGCAATTCAGGTTGCATTTAAAAGACCTTAGGTCTTACAGGCATATAGTTAAAATTATTAAATTATTATTACTAAAATAAAATAAAATAAAATAAAAAACAAAAAACTGTTTAAAAATAAACTTTGCTTTTTGATTGATTTTTCTTGGGATAAAATCACAAAATAGTATACCTACATACGAGTGTTAAATTGAAAGTATAGTAGGCTATTTAATAAGCCAGAAAATGAGGGGTATAAAGAATAATAGTTACAAGCAAGGGTTTTTATTATTGAATATGTTTGGTTGGCTCATAAGCCTGTTTAAAACCGAAAATACTTCTAAATTCACCCATGCATTTCTTAGAGAAAAGTCCTATCGAAAATGGATGGTTTAAAAAATTTGATTAAAAAAATTTGCAGGAAAAATTAACAAAAACCCACAAATAAAACCGAACAATTTAAGGTTTCTATTAACTTAACTATTTTTTTTTTTGGAGCAAGAATAGGCTCAAAACATGATCAAACAAAATAAAGTTGAGGCTCAAGGTCTTAATATGACATATTATAAACTTAATTTTGGTCCGTAATTGACATTTATATAACCATTCAAACTTTCTTACTATTTTCTATAATTTTCTACATTTCTTATAATTTTTTCACAGTTTTGGTCCGAAAAGCTCTTTTTCGGTACTACATGGTAAATTATATTCGAATTCAAGATTTCAATGAAATATAACGTTACAATATTATTGAGAATATTTACAAAGTAGGTACGCAATTTTGTTTTGCGGCTATTTTTGACTGCTTCCAGACGTACGAACTTAACGTCTGAGCTGATTAATATAAAACTGTTTCTGAAGCAAGGATTGTTAAATTTGTCATGTTGTACCAAAAAACGAGGTTTCGGGCAAAAGGGCAAGAATATATCTATCAATTTTAAATATAAACTACTTTTTGAATATGTCATATTAAAGATTTCAGACTCAACTTTTTTTTTGTTAAAAATTGCCTTGAGCCTATCATTGATTTTTCGATTATTTCATGTTGGTTTTTGTTAGCTTTTCCTGCTTATGAATTCTTTTTAAACCATCCATTTCGATAGAAAATATAATTTTGAACAAAAAGTTTTATATGTTAAGTAGTCAAATTTCGCTTAGTTTCCGAGCTATACCAAATACATTGAAGAGTGGCCAGTGTGACCATTCCCTCAAAAACACATGAGTGAATTTAGTAGAATTTTCGGTTTAAAGCATTCTTGTGGACCAAACTAACATATTCAATAATAAAACCCTTGCACGTTATCCTTTTTAAAAGGTATATTCGTATATTCAGTAGCCTTTGGTATATTTGGAAATGACGGGTTTTGCATCGCTTTTTTTGATGAAAAGCAATAGAATATTCCAAATAGCTTTTTATGGCATATAGTTGATGATGTTTCAAACAGCATTTGGGCAGTAGAGTTACCCTATTCTAGCACTGAATACTTTAATTGTTTTAAGTTTGAACTCAGCTTTAACATAACTAAAGCTAATCTATTAAAAAAAATTATTGAATTAAAAACTTTACTATTCGTATTCATTCGTTTTATAACATTCACCGGGTTGGCTACGAAATCTCGCAAATCAAAATCTCGCATTCAAAATCTCGCATAACGAAATCTCGCAATTACAAAATCTCGCTTTTCATAATCCCGCAATTACAAAATCCCGCTTTTCATAATCTCGCAATAACGAAATCCCGCAAACTAAAATCTCGCATATCAAAATCTCGCAAAATCTAATTGCATTGCAACAAATACATGTTTTAAATCAAAATCTCGCAAATTAAAATCTCGCGCGAGATTTTAATTTGCGAGATTTTGATTAAAAAAATGTATTTGTTGCAATGCAATTCAATTCTGCGAGATATGCTACCTACTGCAAAATATACAATCCAGTGTCTGAGTAATTTTAGACCACACTGTCATTTATTAATTTGAATTTCAAAAGAACAAGAAGGGGAGAGAACATAGAGATGGTACATCAAGTTGTAAAGTGTCATGTGCAAATTGCATTAATCGTATGATGATTATAGACGTTATAAACAGTAATAAAGGATGTACAAATTTTTTTATTGACGGGTATAGGTAGTTATTAGTTAGAAAGAAAAATTATGCAAAGTGCTCTTGGTTGGGTATATTCTCAAAAAAAAATTCTAAAAGCCGTGTGCGATTCGTTGCTGTGAAATTTGAAGTTGCGAGATTTTGATTTGCGAGATTTTAAATTGCAAGATTTTGGTTGAAATTTGCGAGATTTTTAGGTTCAAAATGAAAATGCGGGATTTTAAAAAGCGAGATTTTTCAATTGCGAGATTATGAAAAACAAGATTTTTAATTTGCGAGATTTCGTTATTCGAGATTTTAAAAAAAATGCGAGATTTCGTTATTCGAGATTTTGGTTTGCGGGATATCGTAGCGCTCCCCATTCACCAAAGCCAACTTAGCACTTTTATTTCTAGCAGAAAACTTGAAAACACTCCAGTAATTTTCAAGCAATTCAAGGAATTATTCCACTAAGCCGAGTGCTAATGAGACCATTGTGTGTATCTGTACCTTAAGTCCCTTTTAACTTGCGATTTTAAGGTAAATTTTGAATTCGTTCAGAAAAAATATTGAGATTTTAATCAAACTTGTCATGAAAGATGAAGATGGGAAGATGAAAAACGTGGGTATTACAATTATTGAATCGGCAACTTCATTCATGGAACTCTTAGTGATTTGCCTTACTCACATCAGAAACTGCAATTTTGCTTGTTTGCTTACCCCACTAAGCCGTGGCACTAAGCACGATTTTTGGTTATAAATAGGGCCGGCCATAATACCAGAAAAGTCTCGGTATCGTTTGATATCCGTATCGGAAAACAAAACGATACTGAGACTATACCAGCTCCAAAGCATCTGAAACGATCCCGAGCCAATAGCGTACTTTTTGGAACGAAATTTACCGATACTCTCGATATTATCGTTTGGTATCGGCAGAAAAAATGTATTTTAGTTATTATTTTATTACAAACAATTAATTCTTCTAATTGGTTTCTTCGAAACGGCTCCAACCATTTGGGTGAAAATTTCAGTTTTTTTTTTCGTTTAACTAGGATAGGATGGATTTTAATTATAACTTTCTAGTGCCACGCCCTTTTTCCTTATGCTTGGTTTCTCTGAAACCAATGATTTGGATGAAATTTTCAGACTTGGTTCTTTCTAGCTGGAGGTAGTGACTTTATAAATCCACCCACTGCCACGCCTATTTTTTCTTATATTTTTGTTTCTCGGAAACGGCTCCAACAATTTTTGTAACAATTTAACCAAACTCTTTCTTTTAACTACCAATTACCCCGATAGAACTTTACTCAGACATTGTGAAACAAGCCATTTAAAATTGCTAAGTGAACAAAAGAAAATTTTAGTTAAAAAAATTGTCTTTCATTCATTATGCATACTTATTTTATACAATGACTTTTTATTTTTTTACTTTTAAAAAAACCAAGCTAGATTAACTACAAGACTAAGAACATGTAACTGACTCGTGCATTATTTTTTTTTTTTTTTTTGCGACTTGGACCAGACTTTATTATATGACACTGAGACGATATTGAGTTATACGATACCAATACTGAAATTTTTCGACTTTGACGATACTTAAAAAAGTATCATTTGGTTTGGTAGCCAGCCCTATAGTTATATAAATAAAATTCTCTTAAATAGAATCCGTAATCTTCTGACGCATTTTCTAAGCTGGATTATAAATTGGTGTAGATTTAGAGAAAAAAATAGTTGCACAAATGCTTTGTTAAGTGTAGTTGAAGACATAAGAGAACAATTGGATCAAAATTATGCAAAGTTTCAAGTTCTTTTAGATTTTTCAAAAACGTTTGATATGGTGGATCACACTTTTTTCTCTAAGAATTTACGCTATTGCTTCAATTTTTTCTCCTTTTGCTACGGAACTAATCTCATCTTACTTTTCTGGAAGACAACAGTCAGTTACTCTTGGGAATATTTCATCAGCTTTTGTTTCCTTGCGCAGAAGTGTACCTCAAGGATCAATTCTTGGTCCACTTCTGTTCTCCATATTTATAAATGATATTGGGGTCTATCATCGTATCCGTTCGGAGAAATCTCCGATCGGAGAAAAGTTCCGATCGGAGAATTAATTTTGTTCATGGTATCCGAATCGAAACAGAAATATAGACGCGCAGCGACGCATGTAGTTGACATAAAACAATAATGTATGTCAAATAAATAAACATTAATTTTCATTGTGAAAGAATCATGGAAAGTGCAGCACTATTTTTGGAAGCAGAACGGTATGAGCAAAAAGCTTCTAGTAAAGAAAAGAGAAGATCCTTAAGAAATACAGCAAATATAGCAGATTCCATGTTTGATTGCTTTTTAACAAATTTTATTTTTTTCGTCCGCATACGCCAAAGTTCCGTAAGCATTTGACTGTCGGAGACAATCGGAGAGAAGAGTAACAAAACAATCGCCATACACCGCATGAAATCGTGACGCGTTGCTTTCATTTTGATCTACGATTGAGTAATCGGAACGGCTATGATGATAGAAAATTCGTAGATTTCGTACAAATCGGAGAAAAATTTGTTACGATCGGATACGATAATAGACCCGATTGCTTCCATTATTCTTCGCTCGTCTAAACGCTTATATGCTGACGATGTCCAAATTTTTCCTCAGTTGTCCATTGGGTTAGGTTAGGAAAAGTTTATGGAGTCCTACGAACTATGTGGTCCGCACAAAAATGTACACACCCATGGAAACAAGATTGCTCCTTGCGAAATCATTGGTTATTCCTTTGTTAGTTTATGGTTGAGGGATTTTTTACAAATGTGATAGTGAAAGTAGGACGAAATTACAAACAGCTTTCAATCACAGTACACATATTAAAGGTAATATCATAAGAGTTTTGATTTTTGTTTCTTCTGCGCATATATCAAAATTTGTGTCAAATGTCAGTATTTGTTGTTGTTTTTACGTGTATTTAAGTCCTCACGCTCTCAGCCATTTTTATTTCTGACAATTTCAATTTTAATTTGTTGTTGTTTTTACGTGTGTTTTCCTCCGCACACGCACAGCCATTTTTTATTTTCGACTGACAACCTGCGCAGTATAATACCTTAGATTTGTGTACTGTGGCTTTCAATAACACTATACGCTATATTTATAGTCTAAGGAGATGTATCAAACTTAGCAAAATACTTGCCGAAATTGAAATCGAAACCTGTTGATTTTCCATTGAAATTTCCTAAAATACTTGTGACAGTCCTTACTAAAGTCTCAACTTTAATTGCATTTTCAAAATTTTAGTTATTAATTTATAATTGTTTTTTCTTGCCTCTTTTAAGTTCAATCAGTCTAATATCTAACTCCATTGGTCGTTCAAAAACCTTCAGGTTTCAATTCTGAAATGAGTTCCAAGTCCAGCTGCATTTCAAAATAAGAATTGTGTTTTTGTACCCCAAAGGAAAACGACATAAAGAAATAATATCTTACAATATTAATAAACAATTTATAATACACAAAGAACAAAACATACCCAAAGCTGGTAAGAAAATCAACAAAATCAAATTCATATTGAAAAAAAAGTTCAAAGAAAAGTCTCGTATTTCACGTAATAATTATTTTATTTGTGCAATTTATTATCAGTCAAAACATGTAGATAGGTAAGGTACAACAATAACAAGAAATCGTTATACAACAACCACATTTCCTTATTATCTCTCTAAATTGTCGAAAGTTAATTAAATATTAATTTTAACATCAAACATTTGTGACTACCATCACTTCTTGTCTCAAATTGGGTTTGTCTTGTAGCTTAATATATGGGTTCATGGTCAATGGAGTCAAATAACAGAACAAATAACTACATACTTCCACCAAAAAAACAAGCTTGTAGTAAAAAAGATTCACGCTTTGATGTCTCAGCAATTAAATTTGATAAATATCATTTCTCATACTCATTAGCAACACGATGAGAAATTCGATACAAATAATTAAAAAAAATACCTTCACACGAAGAACCACAATTAAAGCTCCTTTGTTTTTGTTAATTTAACTTAAACTTTTATTTTAAGTTATATATACATATGTAGGTATTTTTACGATTTAAGTCGTAAAAGTTAAAGTTGACAAATTACATGAGCTACATAATGTTGTTCGTGTGTGTTATTATATCATTTCCGATTTGATGGAATAGCCAAAAGTGTAAAACTTGCGTCATAAATTTATTTGTTTTAAAGTGATTGAGGAAGAAGATCATCAAAAAAGGAAAGAAAACTTTCTGACTCTATTACAAAGAGAGAGAGAGAGAGAGTGAAAGTATTTATATGAAAATGTTTTCTGCGAAATTTTACTTTTTATTATTTTCTTGATTTGCTTGATAGTAAAACAGCAAAATTGTGAAAATACCTGCATCAAGTATTTATGTTCCTCATGAATGCAGCTAAATATTAAACTAACATTAAAGCGGTAGTAATGTGATACAAAATAAAACCTCAACGGGATTTTTGCCATGAAGTTGCATTTTTGCACTTCATTTATGATCAACTGATAAACGTGCAGAGAATAAAATCAAATTTTAATCAACCTCCTATAGTGTATTGCAGATTCGCAAAATACAATAAAATTTAAAGTCGTATCATATTCAAGCTCAAAGTAAAAGGAGAATCGCAGATATAAATGTGCAGTTGTCTTTTCTTTTTTTCTTTTTTTTTTTTTTGTTATGCCGAAAGAATTTTAATTTGAAAAAACCGTCATATTCCTGGAAAGCGATCGTGCTCTAGCAATTGATTGACTTTAATTTAAAATAGGTACTCACTCAAAATATTGGCATTTGCCATTGCCATCGATCGGATGAAATTAAAATAATTTAAATTTTATTTTTATTTTTCCCCCAAGTTATTTTTTTTTTAAGTAATGTGAGCTTAATGCTGATTGAAAGATTCATTAAACTGCAGTGAGGTACTTTTTGAAGTGACCGTGAATTTTAGCAGACAAATTGCTTATTATGATGTATTGTTATAGCGATAAAAAAGAAGATTAATGTAACTGAGCATTCGAAGGCTAAATATAAATTTTCAGCTTTCAGGCACTTCAGGCCTTTTGAAAAAATAAAATCATTCATTACAGAATTGAATTAAACCTTAAATGCATTGGATGAGATTGGTTACTTCATGGTGTTTTAATGGTTTTTATTTTGTTTAGGTACTGTCAGATGAGCATTTAAATATAAGATTTTGACTACAAATTTATACTCATTAGATTAAGATAACGGAGTGATAAAATGGAGTTGAAAATTATAATTTAAAATCTGCAACTTTTTTTCAAACTTCCATAATTTAAAATGTAAGTTCCTCTCAAAACAGCCTTAAAAGTTCAAACCAAATACAGGGCAAGCTTTGGAATTGTTAAAAACCGAAATCGAGATTTCAATCAAACTTGATGTTACATGAAAAAATGGGCCCGGCATTTTCGTCTGATTATCTGCCTGTTTGTATGTCAATAATCTGACCTACAGCCTTAACCGCGGAAGCAGTTTTCTTCAAAAAGTACTCCACTGGAGGGGAAATTAAAACTATTTTTTACTTCCAAAAATACCGGTACTCAAGTTTAAAAATGCGAGAAAATTTTTGAAGAAATATTTTGTATAGATAAAAGAGAATAATTAAAAACAAAAGTTTTGTACCAGAAATAAGACCGCATTTTTGTTTTTGGGTCCAGTCTATATGAAATTTTGGTTTCCAATTTAGATTTGTTTTTTTCCTAAAACGTACATACTAAGGGTATTCAATACTCATGCATCTGGCGGAAAGTCTTCCGTAACCGAAGTAAGGTTCTAAACTGCGAAAAACTCTCCAATTTTTCCATACAAACTGTGAAAGATTTACGAAGTTTGAAACTTTACTAAGTTTACGACAACTTTCCGCCGTTATATGAATAGTCTTAGTAAGTATTTATGTATGAACTTGTACATGTACATTATATTCTAAAAATAACAATTTTTTTAAACTCCGAGTTGCTAGAATAAGTACGTCTGATCCAGTCGTGTACTTTTTCACTTGGAAAGAAATTCAAATTTTGATTTAAACCGGGCCGGGAAACGGCCGTATAACGATTTTTATTAGACATTAAAAACGTGAAATATTCATATGAATACCATTATATATCCAATCTATAGTATTCTCATGAAACACGATTTTGTAGGTAGACATTTGGTCGATAGGTTCGCTGTGATCGCCTTACCGAGATCCCTTAACAAAAATTAGTATTACATTTGGACGCATAGATGGCCACGAGCTTTTTTTCTTCATGAGAATACTATAGAATTTATATACAATGTGAATACAATGAATTTTTCAATATGGACGAGAAGATCAACGGATCAAAAAATTTTATTTTCGGTGACAAAAATATTTGCAACGCCAATTCTTTATACACTAATTAATGAAATTAGATATACTTAATGATTTGGGGATGCTACACTCAATGGTATTGCCGATTTTTTTCTACTTCAAAATGGGGCTACACAATTTAGGTCAGAACATGATCCCAAATTTCAAAATTAAAAAAAAGTATTGTTGAGGTCAGAAACTGAGTCAAATTTATGCTTGAAATGTCGTAAATGAGTGGCTGAATGTATATTTTCATATAAACATGGCTCCAATACTGATTTCTTACAAAATTTAAAGAAGATAGTCCAAAATGTTGAGAAATGTACCCAAGGGATAAGAACTTCATTTAGTGCTCGCTTATTGATTCCTTTTTTGGATATTATTTTAAGGCCTAATCTGATCCAATCTGAAAAAAAAATTTGACAATTTTGACGGCTGGAAGTTGCCAGTCAAATTTTAGCTCAAATACTCAAAAGCTCGAAAAGTTAAAAAATAATAATCAAGTAACAGTTTTAGTAATGTTGATATTTTTTCTGGTTGCATTATTCAAATCTGACATCAGGCCAAGTTGCAATACACACACATTCTTCCACCAAAGGCTTATCTCAGTTCAGATTTAATAAATCTATTTGGTGTTTCCACCGCACAAAATGATTTACTTTGACAACCCCTTTTAAAATGCAAGTGGTATTTCATTTTTTCTCATAAAGAGGAAGTGAGATAGAATGTTTCATTTGTGAAGAACTGAATTCAGCCATCAATGAATCCTTCAGCGTCATATGAGAAAAGGTGAGTTCGATTTGTAAAAGTATTTGTCCAAATTTAGAAGCAAGCTGGGAGACAAGCAAAGTGGAATGCTGCCTATGTCATATAGCAAGTACAAGTACATACATATGAATTTGACAGGCGGTGAATGTAAACAACTTGCTTTTGTTAATACTTGCCCGTGGTGCCTCGGAGCTGGGAAAAATACAAAAAAATAAGAATAATAAATCGTTCATTATACACATACACATCTATCAGAACTGAAATAAAACAAAACCAGTTCGTTTGCATTGGGTTAAATCTGTACCTAATAAATTTTTCTCAGAATCTAATTAAATGGAGCTAGTATTGACTGATTAGCGATTTCGATAATTAATAACTCAAACTTTGAGTTTATTGACTAAAATTTTAGTTAAGAAGTACATTAGAGGATTAACCAGTCCCAATAATCATTGATTAAAGATGATTAACTGCGACCAAACTGGCCCTTAGTATGACAGTATGACAGTACGAATGAAAACCAAAATTTTTTTAATTTTTGTCATTCTCTGGAACTAAGAGACATCATCATGCTGTTACTGCAGATTTGTAAGTGACTCACCACATGTTTGTGGAGTACCTAATTATTAACATGTATCAATCACAAGAGGTATGCGGTGGTTTTTTAACGTGTTCCATCTTAAATTTTTAAACAAAGTTAATGAGCATGACAAAGCATGTCAGAGTTTGCACTATTTTTATTGGTTTCAGATTGCTTTTGATGCATTGTGCCATCCTTTCAGTCAAAGATCCATTAAACAATAAGTCCCAAAACATAAATCGACTTTTTTCTGGCTTTCGTCTTAATTGATCATAACATAGCATTACCAAAAGTCCTCTTTTCTAGTCCAGCGCGAACCGTCCTCCATGGTTTCAAGGCAGTGTCCTCTTTTTTCATCTTGTCAAATAATATACAGAAATTTTACTCAAGGTTTCTATTCTGACAAATTACAAAGTCCCTAAACACTGAATTCAAAACAAAAACAGAGTTTTTCAAAGACGATATGAAGCTTATTTATTTTTAGTTCATACATAAAAACAGACATTAGTCTGTTTTTCACCACAAATTCAAAAAAATGAAAAGCAAGATATTTCAATTTTTGAAGCTCTTTCTATTTATATTACAAGAAATTTTCGATAATTTAAAGGAAAGTTACTGAAGCCGGCTTTGAGGAAATGGCTCACAGCTTGGATTTGGAAAGGAAACAATTTATAATGTTACCCTAGCATGCGTTGAATTATGATTGGTTCTATTTGAAGAGCAAAATGTTTTTTCTTGGATGCAATTCAACGATAACAATATCGGCTTTGAGTCTGTAGAGCCATCCTTAGTTTATGTCCAGGAAAAAGGATTAAATATCAATGACACTAAAATTTTCAATCAATTTTCTAACCTGAAGACATTCATGGATTCAGTAATCGAACATGGGAGAGATATCAATACTTAAAGGGTAATTTTTTTAAAAGTTGCGAATGCGAGGAACTTTACTCTTAACTTATCAAATTCGCTCAGTTCTACTTTGTGATTCCAAAACGCAGATGTTGAAAGAAATAACTTACAATGGACAAACGAGAGGAATAGAATTCTTCCCGAAACTGTTAAGAACGAAAATAGTAACAAAATTTAATTTTAAACAGCTATGAACAGTAACGATGAATTTTACCTATATTTATGCTTTAAAAATAATAAAAACTTTGAGAATTTGAATAAATATGTGTTTTCGTCTGATCGTGTTAACCTCGTTTTTGTTTGGGTTTCGTTATTTATTTAAGCTTGATTCACACTATAGTTCTAATACTGATACAGTCTCAGTACGTTTTCACTACAGTTAAATATTTTTAAACGAGAAACAATGATTATATTCACACAATCGTTTCCGCTCCAATACCGATACATTCCTTTTCCGGTTTCGATTTGTTTGAAAGAATATTTTAACGTATCAAAAACGTATCGGTATTGAACGTGTGAATATATTTCACATTCTCGATGACATAATAATGTATCTGTCAACTATATTTATATTTATTTCAATTATTTAGTGGTTAGTGAAATGTTGTGATATTATTTTAACTTACTTTCTTTGTTAGTTTCGTGGTTTTAACTACTATTTTTTTTATTCAATTCTCGCGTTTGTCTGCTTCGCGTCTGCATCTACGTGCATCGTCGGCATCGGTTGGTCGGTAATGTAGTGTGGCA
Organism: Dasysyrphus tricinctus; assembly: GCA_963921185.1. NCBI lineage: Eukaryota > Metazoa > Arthropoda > Insecta > Diptera > Syrphidae > Dasysyrphus > Dasysyrphus tricinctus. The sequence goes on along the minus strand of OY992532.1, from coordinate 53,909,645 downwards.
TAATTCGTTTATTTACAATTTGTGTCAGTTTGTGGCTTATATTCATACTTCTTTTTATCAAAGAAAAATGGCAATGCAGCGTATAATGTTTGCCTTCACTTTATCGTAGCCTGGATGAATCCATGTTCTTTCTTTATATTTGTTTCGTCTATTTTGTTGCCATCTTCATCCATGAGATAAGCAATAATTTTTGATAATGTTCGTCCCGAAAATCAAATGCCACAAATCGATCAAAAAAATAAATGTTCACATGTATGTGTATGTATGGATATCAGTATCGGAGAGTTTTTAGTAAAAAAAAAAATACAAATACAAACATACAAATTGGGACTGTCTCGGTATTGAAACGACTATGTGAACATTTGGGCTTTGTATCGTAACGAGAACGTTTTGAAACTTTATCAGTATTGGCACAGTAGTGTGAATCAAGGTAGCTAGCTTCCTCTAATAAGTCAGGGATTTTAACATATTCTGTCCTAGGTTAGCTCAGACCGCCATGCCAACCCTATCATAACAGCGCGTGTTACAGCTTATGTAATTTTTTTGTAATAAACTGTGTACATATGTATTTTTGTGTATCGCCATTGCCAACTTTGTTTTCATAAAAAAAAATAACAAAATGTAATTTTTTTACTCTTGTCGGTGTTCCAGATGAGCTGAACGTGAGGCGACTCATTTGACGTTTCTGTTTTTTTTTTACTGGAATCTTTTGGTATAAAAAGGATGGTCAAGTGTTGCAAAAGTTTTTCAATATTTTTAAAATTCCTGCCTCACCGGACTATGTCTTTTCTTACCAAGAATATTAAAGTGTAATAAGAAGCAGAGAGGTCAAAATGAATCGCCTCACGTGGAGCTCAGTTTTTTTTGAAAAATTATTACCGTTGTGGTTAAAGAGTGTATATGTTAGATTTTAAACATCTTAATTGGTGAAATTCTTTGTGCTGCAAATTTAATTTAAATTTTGTATTCATTCTTTTCAAGTCTTTTAACTCGAAAACTGCAAAAAATGACGATGAATGGTAAAGTTTGAATGAGTATATCTGTGTCAATTTTTGATTAAAAATTACTTAGCTTCTACTTTATTTTTTCTGAGCATATGTATATTGAGTCTAGCTTTAAAAAAAGTTATTAGCAATTTATTAAAACATTTATAAATATTTGATTTGTCAATTTTTTTTTTAGTTTGCTCTTGTTAACTTTTTTTGCTGTTTATGATATTCATTCCGACAAGAAATTTTATTTTGAACAAAACGATTCAGAGTAAGATTTTCAAATTCGGCTTAGTTTACGATTTACACCAAACATATTAAGATATGGCCAGTGTGACTAGTCTCTCAAAAATGCAAAGGTTAATTTTATAGATATTTCGGTTTCAGCATGCTTATGCCCCAAACAAACATATTCAATAGTTAAACCTCTTAAACGTACTTGTTTCTTATAAAAAGGTATATTCATATTGCCTACTAGGTATCACACCAGAAACACGCAAGGAAGCCTAAACAATGCCGTTTCCTTGGAACAAATCGTCTGCTAATATATTTAAGTTAGTAAGTAATTTGATAGAAAAAGTAACTGGCAGACTTCTGATGTAGATTAATAACTGAATTTTGAAAAAAAGGCCACCTATTCTACTTTTTTTCTAAGAAAATGGTAATTCTATTTAAGGAATATGTCTGCCCGCATAACATGTTAGACTTAATGGGTTGCAATTCATATTTTGTCTTATAAATTCTTTTGTTTTGAGTAACGTTGCTACTTTAAACTCTAACTGGGAGCCATTTGCGTAATTTTTTTGACTGCCATTCCTTTTGAGATGTCCTCATAAGTCTCAGGACAAAAAGGCAGACCTAAATTCCTTGACAAAAGCCCTTTCAGACTATTTTTTTATATTATGTGTAAAGTTTCTGCCTAACCCTAACCAGAAGGGGCCCCGCAAATTGATCTCGAACACGCCTCGTTTTGGTCTAGCGCCGCCTTTGGTTACAGTGGATGCGTATTCTGACGAACAGTCGTTTTGACGTATTCGTCAGAAGTAGTGGCTACAGTGGAGTTTGCGGAAACATTTGATGCGTATTCTCACGAACAATAATTGTTCTGACGTATTCGTCAGAATAAACAAAACAGTGCAAGCATTTTGTTGGTCCGAAGCCGCACGAGTTCGTCAGAACGATGGATCGTTCAAATCAGTTTGATTTTTTTCAGCAGCGCTCAGACGAACGGTTCTGACGAAGAATTCTGATGCAAAAACTCTGACGAAGATTTCGGACAAACAGTTCTGACGAATACGTCAGAACAATTGTTCGTCAGAATACGCATCCACTGTTGCCGTTGTCTAGTTATCAAGTTGATACCTGTCAAATTTCTATTACTTCAGCCTAAAAAAAACTAATGAAGTTAAAGTTAAGTTGTTGAAAATTCATTTAAACCTCTTTACTACCATAATCACACTTAATTTACGAAGATTAAACATAAAATATGTAGTCTTGTAGATTTAAATTTGATATAAAATATAATGTATGAATGCTTTGTAGGTATTCATAATCTTTTCAAGTCTATTAAACTTGAACTTGCATTATTCAAATCAAGTGAATTTCTCTATGCTTTTTTAAAAAATAGATAATATATTCAAAAACCTCAACATCAGGTTTCCACATCCAAAATAAGTGAATTGAAATTAATATTAAACAAAAAGCACATTTTTTTGGCTACAAATGAGAAAAAACTGACTGGCAAGACCCTGACTACCTTCACTGATGATGAGTTCAAGTGAGAGCGCTTGAATGAAACTCTAATTTTTTTGTCAAGTAAATTAACGTCTTTAATTTGAAAAAAGACTTCATTATAAAGTTTTTAATTTAATAATATTCAAGACCTTTTCAGTAAGATTGATTGACTTATACATATCTGTCGTATTTGGTAAAAACCTGATAACTCCTTAAAATAATTTGCGTCTCAACGCCCACTTAGCTAGAGTCTAAACGGATTGGAGGATTTTTTTAAAATCTAAAATATTTATGAAGATGCTTTATTTAGAAAATAAGTTCACCTATTTAGGCTGCAGCTTTATGTAAAGAGGACGTAAATACCCAAATTATTGTATGGAGCTATCATGTTTATACCAAATACCACAGAATATTATGTAAAATGTTATCTGCTATCTGATTGTGTATTATTAAAAAAAAAACAATAACCCAATGACATTAGTTAACTAAATAAACAAACGTTATTACAAAACAATGATATAAATTTTTTATAAAAAAAAACTTCCTCCTCAAATCTAAAACGCAAAAAATTGATTTATAATCAAGTCACGTAGGTTGATGGACATATCTTACAAAATACTGAATCAAAAATCAAGATTAATTCAAAAATTATTAAATCCAAGAATAATGTCAACCCAACTTCACTAAAACTAAAAAAAAACTCATGACTAATATATTTGAATTTAAATTAGCATAGCATAATATTTTCTACCAGCTTCTCCTGATTAAATTAGAATATATTAATGTGAGTTGGTCTCTTCTCAATAAAAAACAAATCGATAAAAAACATCCACTATGAATTGCGCAATCAAATTTAAATCAACATTATACTCGTAGGTACCACTTAATAAACAAAACACACATTCACAAATTGGAATTCACGACATTTAACAAAACCACTTAGAGCTTCATCCCACATAAAAAATTCTATAATTAAATTTAGTATTAAGGTAGAACTGCTATCGACAAAAATTGTATCCAAAAAGCTATGCACTATATAGATTGATGACTTTTAAGAATTTAATTTAGCTACAGTCGTAGAATTTGATATCCTTATTTTCTCCAACTTATCACATTTATTTAAGAAAATTTATTCAACACAGTATCCGCTTAATGCATTTATGTAGATTAGCTCTTGCATTCCGTAGTTAGTAGAATAGCAGCACACATAATTAAAAAATAAATAAATAAAACCACAGACCCAAAGCAAAAAATAAAATTATTTAATTTCAAAATAAAAAAAAACACAAAATAATTATTTAATTTTTATTAAATTTAATTAAAGGTCCGCACAAAGGTTCCGATTCATCGTCCATATGTACGAAGACGTCTTTTCACCACAACACAACCTGCTTCTAGTAATTCTAGCAATGAACTAAACACTGATGGTACTGGTGGTACTTCCACGATCAGTAGTATAACCACAATCTTTGATGCTTCAACAGCTGCTACTCCAACGACCAGTCTCTTCAAGAATAGCCGACGTACTAGACCAAATTATCTAACTACGATATCAGCAAAGCTCAAGCCAACAGCAAAGGCCTTGTCATCTTCATCGAATCCGGTTGAGATCATCGCATCGAATAACAGCACCACTGCTTCAGCGGCAGCGTCTTCAAATGATATCACGTTCGTAACTGTTAATAAACTGTCAAATCAAAAGTCTCCATCAGGTGTGATTCGACGTAAATTCACCAGACCGTTGAATAGCAATAGATTAGCGAATTCAACAGCAACGACGACGATGACGACGTCAAGTGGTAGTGGGAGTATGCCAACGGCAGCGGAGACATCTGATGAAGTTGGTAAGTTCAGTAGTTGATAGGGTGTTTTTTTTTGTCAAAGTATGCTTCACAATCTAGCTCTTGTAGTTTCCTCTTTGGATGATTTGATCGATATTTTTGGCTAAATCTCGTTGATGGTTCCCAAGAATTTCCATTGAAGCTTATAAAGAATTAATTTTGAAAGAATTTTTAATAATTTTAAAAGTAGTAACGAATATGAAGAAAACTTAAAACAAATTACTTCTGTTTAGGTGGAGTGATTGAATATTATAATTTAAGTTCAAAGTTAAGGCCACTTTCAACTTGAAGACAAATTTGAAAAAAAAGTCAAATGTCACCTAAAAACAAAACACCCTTTTGGAAGTTAATAATAGCTTGACCATGTACGCCCGATTTGTTTTTGTTGACTTTGTCGGCGGAGAAGGCTATAAACTGCATTCCGTGTTATCTCTACCTTCTTATTATTTTGCATTACCTTATATGAGTCAGCAATACAGTTAGTCCAGGGATTGTATATGTATGTATAGATAGAGACACCTTATAAGAGATTGCATGTGGGTTAAGAGTATGTATATAGTTTTGTTTCAAGTTTAAATTGGCAACTGGAAGTTGGCTGTCGGATGCGTGTGTAAACACTTTCCCTTTTATGTTGAACTTGTATTTCAACATCATTTTACTTAAGAGTTTTTTTTAAGCCTTTTGGGGAGTTAATGAGATGAATCGGTGGTGAATTCATTTAACCAAGACTATAAATTAATTTTGGTGAATCTTTTTTATGTCGAAATGGGCAACAAAGTTTTCCGGGTATCCCAAAAAAAAAAAGCTTAGATATGTTGAAAGATAAATAATGAATGTATAAGTTGAGTGTATGAGTATTTCACTATTTGAATACGTAATATGATGAGGAATTTAATTAAAGCGTCCTTTTTACGTTATCTCTTTTTATGTCTTCTTTGGAATTTATGAATGACAGTTTTTTTGAGTTTAAATCTTGTTTTATGTTTGTTAACAGAATTATTATAAGGTGTGTGTGTTGGAAGATAAATAATTTATTTTTCGTTTTACATGACTTATGGGATTGGCATTGATGTGCGTGTTATTGATATTCAGAAGAAGACAAAATAAACATCGATTTTTGTATAAGCATGGATGGAAGAGCGCCAACATAAGATTGTTGATAGATAAATTTGAATATTTTGCCAATAAGCCTTTGAAAATTGAAAGAGAGTGTTGATGAAACTTATAAAAACACATTATGTGATCTTCAAATAAATGCATTTTTGGAATGTATGAAAATAAATATGCATAGAGATTTACACTCCCAAAACAAAAGAGCTGATGCTCGAACTTGGTTTCTTATTGAGTGGATATTTAACTAATACCTACTTTAAAGCAAAATCCCGTGGAATATTATTTAAAATGATTTGATATGAATAAATATATGTGTATGTGTGTGTATGTATATCTGACTGAAGACAATTTTGCTAATTCATTTTAACTAGCGATTTATACGTAGGTGCTATATGGCAGGTTACGCATTCGTTAAAAAAATGAACTCGAGATTTGGATCAGACTTGTCATTAATATGATAAGAAAGACGAAAAATGTGGGTCTCACAATTCTGCCTGTATGTTTGCCTGTCAATCTGTCTGTTCGGCTACAGCCCAACTGGCTGGATTGATTTTCTTCAAACTTCGTACATAGTGGTTTTTGGTTATACCCCCCACTCATTTTCGGTTTTAAGCATGCTTATGGGCCAAACAAAGATAATCAATAAGTAAAACCCTTGCACGTAATTGTTCCTTTATACCCCTCATTTTCCGGTCTATTCAATAGGCTATAGTAGAAATTGAAAATATTTTGCAAGTTTGAAATAGGGATGGGGCACCTATGCTTGAGGCTAATCTCCTTCCAAACTACAAACACCAGCAGAAATTTGCCATCTTATGCACGTCTCGTCTACTCTTGTGACTTTTCTCTGTAGTCTAATTTCCAAATTAATTTTAGAAAATTTGGGATATATACCCAAAAAGGATAGAAACTGCTTTTTCCGTCCTAGTTTCCAAAATATATTTGTCTATTAAGCCCAAAAAGTAAAGACAGTAATCAACAGCGAACTCGTCCCGCCAAAAATTGATATTAATATTCCTTTCAAAAGTTGAGCCTCTCTATTAAAAGAATTAAACTCTTTTGGAATTAAATTGATATCAATGCCTTTTACTTAAAGACAGCTTACTGACATGCCCCGAAAATTTTCCGTACGAAAAGTAATACAATTCGCGATTAAGGCCACACACTTGCAACAATTGGCTTTGGTATCACCGGTATTCTTAAAATTAGAACTTCCTCGCCTCTGATTATGGTGCCTTTGAAGAATGAGTTATTCATGAGTTTGTTCACCGTTAACCTTGCACAGTTTCAGTTGGTTCAGATTACGATTTTGAATTGCAAAATATGCGGTGGTAAACTGGGCACATCCAACGAACTCAAAAATTCAATTTGATAGTTTGTTGCTTAAAACGCGATCAAGCAATTTTAACTAAAGCAGTATGTGGCTGCGATTTAATTTTGAATAATAAAATTTAATTTCTGACGTTCCTGATTTTCAGGAACAATTTTATAAAGAGTTATAATAATAATAATAACAATCTAACTATATGCCTGTAAGACCTAAGGTCTTTTAAATGCAACCTGAATTGCACGGCACTAGTTAGAAAGAGTAGGAGGATAGGAAAGATTTGGCACAGTGGATTGAGATCGAGGTGTTCATTATCTCATTAAATCTCACGGATGGCTTCCAGTTCTTCCTTATTATGATGTGAATTCACAAAAATTTTGCAGGAGACCTATTGCAGTATCTACCAAAATTCGGCTATTTCCAATTGAAATCAACATTCAACAGTGGTTTTGAGAAATCATTATCTGATGAATCGTTCTGCAACGCAACTCGCATTTTCGTAGTCAACTGCAGCTTCTTTACGTATCGGTTGGTTCATCTGCAGACGTTCATTCTAGTATGTTCGGTCAATTTGACGGAAATCACCAGCCAGTAGTATCATTGCTTTTCCAAAGCGTCTCCCATTTTTCTACTAATCTTTCATTGTTTGATCTAGTACCTCCAATGCTCTCGTGTGTGCCATTGTGCAATCCAGATTATTCACAAGTTTGTCATTCATCGTCCAACCACTTTCCAAGGTAGAAAAGCTTTATTTTTGACATGTTTTCCAAGAAAAAAATTTGGCTTTTTTTTCATTATTCTTAAAGGGAAAAAAAAAGCCATTTTTCATTTCATTTTTTTTTTTGTGTAATTTCCTATCGCGTAGTTTCAGGGAGCCCAATTATAACATAGTGTGTAGAACAAAATTATCCTGAAGACAATTCCATTTTCAATTCTCAAGACATTCGAACTAAAAAACAATTTTCTACTATTTTCAATTTTTTTTGTATTGCTCAAATTGCTAGTTGTTCTGTCATTTTGATCTAGAGATATTGGAGACTTATGAAATTTAACAAAGTTTTTCTTAAATGCAGTTGTCAAAAAATCACTTATTAAATTTGTATGAAAGTTCTTTCTGCACTTAACGACATTATTGTCAAAAACTAAAATTCATCCGAAGTCGATATATTTATTTATTCTTTCTTGAGATATGATGAACGAAAAAATCTAGGAACTGAAGAAATTACGAACGTACGTACGTTCCAAACGCCCAGTTTTTCAATTTAGGGTTAGCTCTGAGTTTAATCAGAGTTAGCTTGTCCTAAAAATAAATTAACCCCGAGTCAACTCAGGAACAGTTTTTCAGTTGAGGATTAACTTTATCTTTCCAGTTGTCAAAAATCTAGGACCATCGATGTGCGACCCTATGAATATTACCCTTCTACGCCTTCTACAAGCTTGTGTGTGTTAATAAAAATGCTAGTCGCTGTTGCAATTGATAAACAACGAAACCTGCATTGGGATAGAGCTAGCCATGTGGCTTCAGTGGCGCGGTGTGTAGTGCATCGGCCTCTGAATCGCAAGGTTCATGGTTCGCTCCCATATGACGGCAAAAGAGTTTTTCAATTAATACGAGCATAACCAGACTAAGTACCACTAAAGGAGTCTGATGATCGAGGTGGCTCTCGTGAAATAGCTATAACTCCAGCTTATAAACTTGGTGGTAACACACACAGGTTGTTGTTGTTCATTCAAAATTATTCAATATAAATTGATGTACATATAATGCGCAGCATGTACTGCACTTGTGTGTGAATTTCCATTTACACACAAGAACCAACTTAAATTGTAAATAAAGGGTCTTTGGCGCAAATATCAATGGAATTTAGTCGAAATGAAATTATTTATGCAATTTGGGCCAAATGTTATTATTAAGGTTGTTCAATGTTTGTCATTTAAAGTTGTTTAAATCGTCATAAAAACTCGCAAAGAAATACTTTTTCTCCGACATTCAACTCTTGGCAACAGCTGATTTCAATTTTACAGCTCAGTATTTTCCCGTGGAAAGTGCACGCCCGAACACATATCAGACACAGTGCAAATCAGATATGGGTGAAAAAGTGTCAAGTAAAATACCTGAGAGCGACCCAGTGTGCCCCCAGTGCCAACATCGAACAAACCTTCTTACTATCCCATTGTTTCTTTTTGCCACCATGATAAAAATTACTCCTTGTAGGCGGGCTATCCAACTACATAGGCCTCATTTGTGGTGGATATTTGGACCAAGTTTGACCATTCTCCTTTGTCCGACAGCTCCTAAAAGAACTGTTATTTAGCTTGGAATTTCTATGCAATGCCTATGCAATGCCTGGGCATGATCTTTGAATTTCTGTTAAAATGCTAAAATATCAAAATTAAACGATGGCTTTCCAAGTTAAAGTTTCACAGTGTATATACATCTTCTATACCGGAATAATAGGCACTTTAGTTTTGCTCTTTAGGGTTAGTTTCACTGTCTGTGGAGTAGGTGGCACTCAAGTGGCCATTATATGGGAAACTTAACTGTCACTTATACAGCTTAGGCCTTAGTCTTCCATACAGGCCACTCAACTGCCACTTACTTCGACTGCGAAACTAGACCTGAGTGCAAAATATTGAACAAGCGCCTTATCTTTCTCCACAAAATGTTTTTTAAACTAAAAACACGCATTTGTCGCCCTGTGATGAGGTTTTTCTGTACAAACCGTCTACATTTTCTTCATTTAAAGTAAATCGCAATATTTGTCCCAAGTTTATTAACATAATATTTTGAAAAACGATAACCCTAGAAACCTGCTTACAATTTATTTAAATAAAGCAGTCATGCATTGCATATTTATGTATTTTGCTTAGGTTTTATCTTAATTTATTTTACATCATTAACGGTTCATGAATTTTCATGTGTAACTATGTATTATTATCATAGGTAAGGGTATGTTGAAACCACAATTTTATAAATAAACCAAATACCACAAGCAAAGTTTCCTCTATATACGCATCTTGTAATTTATTCCATCATTTAAATGTTTGCATGCATGCCTATTGCCCATGCCCACATTATCTCTCTAAAAGTTACCCAATTATGTGTTGCAAAAGTAGCAATAAACCAACAATTATAAAGACTACTCCTTTGGGTGAATCTGCAAAAAAATATCCATATAAAAGCTTGCAACAAGATGTAAACATTATTTTTTTTTCTTTCAATTCATTAACATGTTGTGTCCAATGTGTCCAAACCTAAGAGTTGGTACTAGCTGTCATTAGGCTTTAAGTTTATCATCAATTGATGGTTCAAGTGGGTATTTCAAGATTTCATAATCGACCACAAGTAGCTCTAGTAGTAGTTGTTATGCTTGGTATGTTAAAAAAACATATGACTACTAAATTCATAGATGCAAACAAGAAGTTATAATTACGCTGTTGATCTCGCGGCAGATGGTACATAGACTCGTTTACCTTGAAGCTTGAATGCATTTGCAACGAGAGAAATATCAACACTTAGAGAAATTGTTTACTCAATACATTTGAATGCATGAAGTGTTAATAGATGTTTTGCATACTAAAAAAAAAGAAAATATAAAAAGAACTAACAAGCTCAATGGTTAGTGAGTTTTTGTGTTTGTTGAAAGGAAGCTATGCATATGAAAGCATGAATAAAGTATCAGCCACCTAATGATAATTGCAATTTTAACCTTTTAATTTTATTATTACACACTCAAAATAGTATTTTCATTAGGAAATTTCACAGTCTGCGATAACCCAAGTAGTGACGTTCCTAAAACAAAATAGCAATTTGACAGCTGACAGTTTAGGGTTAGTAAAAACCAAGTGTTTTCATTGTTGAATAATATTTCAAAAATAATTAAAAATGGTCATGGAACAGGAAAACTTTGACAAGAGCATGCATATGTGGCAGCACAGTCGTGGAGGCCATTTGTCAGATGCACTATTCCATGATTTTACAAAAAAAAAACTTAATTGATTCAAAATAGCTTTGTATGGCCTTTAGTCCTACAAATTGGCGTTTCGTTCGGCTTATTCACTTGAACTCATCAGTGACATAGCACCAACTGTCAGCTGTATATTTTTTTTTTTAGGGTTGCCAAAACTTTATTATACAAATGGCGCAAATTCAAATCTTGCGTTAATTTTGGGACACATTTTATTTTACTTAAAAAAAATGTCCTTTTATTAAAAAAAAAATAATTTATTTGTCTTTTTCTTACATATTCATATACAGTTCAGTCTAGGTTTTTTTTTGTATACTCGCATTAGCCCAATTAAGCGTTGTAGTACCTCGTGGCATGATGGTAAGTGCGTAGGACTATCATGCCGAAGGTGTGGGTTCGATTCCCAGCCGTGCCACCTAAACACAGAAATGTTTTATCCGAGGTACTGCCTCTTGCGAGGAACTGACAAATCCTCCAAGAGTATACTTGTCATGAATAAGTGCTGCTCATTTTTTTGGACTCGGCAAAAAACTGTAGGTCCCCACCATTTATGCCAATAACATGCACATAGGAATGGTTCAGAGTTGTAAGTCACTAGGCCCTGGTTCTCCACGAGCTGTTGCGCCACCCAATTTATTTATTTATTTATAATAAGCGTTGGGTACCATTCTGAAATTTATATTAACTGCTTCTTTACTTGCGATATTATAGGTACTACGAGTACCTACATATACTGTGAGCGTCAAAAAAATGTCTACAGCTGTGAACTGCGTTTTTGTAACTCCGTTGAAGAAAATAGATTCGATCTTTTAGGAAAGTACTTATCTTATTTTTTAAAGTGGTTAATCTTCAATGAATTGGCATAAAAATAAAAAAAAAGCTTCATTTTTATGGCGTCAAAAGAAAGTGTACACTATCCAATTAAAGCAAAAAACTTAAAACCAATACTTCGTCTGCTTCCCTTTCGCTCTAAGGACAGCTTCAATGCGTCTGGGGATTGACTCTGCTAGCTTCCCTGTCAATTCAGATGAGATTTTTTGCCACTCTTCAAACAAAATTGAATTTTGTACCTTTTTGCTAAATAATTTCTTCTTTTGGATCTGTTTGTACAGATAATCTCACAAATGGGCAATGAGGCCAAGGCCTGGGGATCGCGGAAGGTCTTTAAGTTGCTTAGAAGTACCATGGAGTAACCATTCCTTGACCAATTTCGATGTATGCTTGAAGTGGCTGTCTTGTTGGAAGACCCATGAATCAGTTAACCCCAGTTTTGCAACACTAAACGGCAAATTGTCTCTTAAAATACTTAGGCAATCTTCAGTCCTCATTGTATTATCAATAAAGACAAGGTTTCTAACTCCAGAAGACGTCATTCATTCCCAGACCATTACCAAACCTCCTCCGTGCTTTTAGCAAGAAATCCGTTTAATTCAGTGTTTTTCAGTTTCCATATGTTTGGTGGCTGTCTTGAGCCAAAAATAGCAATTTTGCTCTTGTCCGCTAACAAGATCATTTCCCAGAATAATGAATGGTTTTTCGATTTTTTTCGGAAAGGTATGGTTATACGGCAATGTTTCTGAGACGGTTCGGTAATGGTATGGGGATTTCTGAGACGGTTCGGTAATGGTCTGGGGATGTATGGCGTCATCTGGAGTTGGAACCCTTGTATTTATTGACAGTACGATGAGGACTGAAGATTACCTTAATATTTTAACAGACAATTTTCCGTTTAGTGTTGCAAAACTGGGGTTAACTGATTCATGGGTCTTCCAACAAGACAACCACTTCAAGCATACATCGAAATTGGTCAAGGAATGGTTACTCCATGGTACTTCTAAGCAACTAAAAGACCTTCCGCGATCCCCAAGCCTTGGCCTCATTGCGCATTTGTGAGATTATCTGTACAAATAGATCCAAAAGAAGAAATTATTTAGCAAAAAGGCACAAAATTCAATTTTGTTTGAAGAGTGGCAATAAATCTCATCTGAATTGACAGGGAAGCTAGTAGAGTCAATCCCCAGACGCATAGAAGCTGTCCTAAGAGCGAAAGGGAAGCAGACGAAGCGTTGGTTCTAAGTTTTTCGCTTTAATTGAATAGTGTACGTTTTCTTTTGACGCCATAAAAATTAAGTTTTTTTTTTATTTTTTATTGAATTTTTACTATAATATTTTGTGTTAAGTTTTATATGCCAATTCATTGAAGACTAACCACTTTAAAAAATAAGATAAGTAGTTTCCTAAAAGATCGAATATATTTTCTTCAACAGAGTTACAAAAACGTAGTTCACAGCTGTAGGACTGTCATGCCGAAGGTGTGGGTTTGATTCCCAGCCGTGCCACCTAAAAACAGAAATGTTTTATTCGAGGTACTGCCTCTTGCGAGGAACTGACAAATCCTCCAAGAGTATACTTGTCATGAAAAAGTGCTTCTCATTTAGCCGTTCGGACTCGGCAAAAAACTGTAGATCCCCTCCATTCCTGCCAACAAACACGCACACAGGAATGGTTGTGAGTTGTAAGTCACTAGGCCCTGGTTCTCCATGAGCTGTTGCGCCACCCAATTTATTTTATTTTTATTTATAGTTCACAGCTGTACACTTTTTAGTGACGCGCAGTGTACATATGTCAAGTTATGCATACGTGAAAAAAATGAACTCGAGATTTTGGAAGACGAAAAAAGTGGGTCTCACAACTCTGTCTGCCTGAGTGTCTGCTCGGCTACAGCCTAAACGGCTGGATCTATATTCTTCAAACTTGGTACATACATAGTTGTTTTTGGTGATTTTGTCTACAAACTTTTTTCTTTTTTTTTAGAACCAATGATGGTACCTGCCATACGGCTCCACAACTTTTCTTAAAAAAAATTTAATAAATTACTTTTGGTAAAGGCCACCTTTGGGTGGGAAACCATTTTTCAAAAAATCGTTATTAATGGTATCTTCAAAAGAACCATTTTTTTAATTTTCGATTTTCTTCAAAACGGTGAAACTGATTTCAAAATTTGTTCTTATACAAAAGTTTCCAAGAAATATAAACTGATTTCAAAATTTGTTCTTAAGCCTAGTACGCAGCTGAAGTGAAACGAAAATTTTCTGAGGTCTCCAACTCGAGAACGAAATCAGAAACGAAGTGATTGCGAAAAAAATATGTAGAGTTTTATCAGAAAGATGTCAAAATAAATACAAAAATAAAAGTTTAAAATCTTAAGTCAAATTTTTTCTCGTCTGATGTGAATTTTTGTTTTTTTTTCTGTTTTCGTGTCGTCCGTTGTGGTGCTAAGTGCCCTATTACACGACGACTTTAGAGTCATGACTTTTTTCGAAATTAAATGAGTGCGAAGGTGAGATCAGATGTTTTTTCTCGTTTGCACTCATTGATTTTCGAAAAAATTCATGACTCTAAAGTCGTCGTGTAATAGGGCACTAAGGGTCCCAAATAATTGTGTTCTGCAGTTCGTTTCGACGGTATTTTCTTCCATTTTCATTTTAAAATAAAATTCAACAGCAAAATATAACAAACTGTCACATTTTCGTCTGAAATAATGTTCCGAACAATTAAATGTGTACGAAAAATAAGTGGAGACTTGGTTCTAGTATCTGCTAGGATTCTCTGTTTTATTGACATTTCACTGTCGAACTGCGTACTACATAACAAAAATCACTGCGAAATTTTTCGTTTACTATTTCGTTGTGTCAATTTCTGTATGAGAATTTTCGTTTCACTTCAGCTGCGTACTATGCTTTATACAGAAGTTTCCAAGAAATATAGATAGTATTATGTACCAAAATTTTCAAAAAAATATTTTTTAAGTTTTTAAATTATTGTTTCAATTTTTTTTATCAAATATTTCGAAAACGACATGATCAATTGTTTTGAAACTCGATACTTAAGAGGTTTTTAATACTTTCGAAAATATTTTAAGAAAACAATTTACTTTAATGCAAAAATAACAGTACATTCCATACAAAAGTTAAAAAACCGTTAAGGACAATATGTATTTCTTTCTCAAAAACGGCTCCTACGTTTTTGTATGCTTAAAATTATAGAAAATTAATACAATTTTGCAATTAGCAACTATTAGCAGTACCTCTCATGGAAAAAAGTTTCAAACTATTTTTTTGAAAATTCGATATCTCAAAAACGGTTTGACAATATTTTTGGAAATTTTACTTTGATATGCACATAAATAAATACTTAAGATTTGCATACCAAAATGTTTCCATAAAAATGTTTTAAGAACTTGATGTATAAAAAAATAATTAAAAAAAACAGCTTCAATGATTTAAAATTTTTTTCTATGCAATCATATTCAGGAATTAGAATGATGTTCCTTTTTCACCTCAAGCTATATCAAAAGAGTTGCTTTTAGCTAATTTAAATAACGAATTGTATGCTTTTAAACATTTTTCTCTCATAATTTCAGGTCTTTTTTCCAATTTTGTTTACACCCTAATCCTCTTGAACATAAGAGCAAGTACTTGCGAGCCAGTCGTGCACTTTATTTTTTTTTTTTTTCGAACCAAAAATAACGGTATTTCTCTGAAAAACGGCTCCATAACTTTTCTGAAAAAAATTAAACTATTTTCTATTGTATAATTATGAATGACTTGTGTGTGTTACCACCGAGTATACAAGGCTGGAGTTATAGCTATTTCACGAGTGCCACCTCGATCATCAGACTTCAGACTCCTTTAGTGGTGCTGCTTAGTCTGGTTATTCTCGTATTAATTGAAAAAAACCTTATCTATAATTCGCAGTATGAACTGCACTTTTGTGGATTTCCATTTAAACACAAAACCCCACAAAATTTATTTCTTTTAGTTAGGGCTACCTTTGGATCGGAAACCATAATTTTTCAAAAAATGGTTATTAATGGTACCTTCCAAAGAACCATTTTTTTTCAAAACGGCACTTATGATATCGATTATAATTGTATACCTATAGAAGCTTCTATAGAATATAAACAGTTTTTTTACCAAAGTTTTCAAAAATATATTTTTTGGATTTTTAAAAAATATTCAAATTTTTTTTTTGAAAATCAAATATTTTGAAAACTACATGGCCGACTTATTTGGAAATCGGTATTTCAGTGTTTTTTAACACTTTAAGGAATATTTTTAGAACAAATTTCACATTTTTGAAAAAATAACGGTACCTTCCATACAAATATGTTAAAAAACCGTTAAGGAAACTATTTTGTTCTTAAAAATGGCTCCTAATATTTTTATAAATCATTTTGTGTCCTAAAAAAAGAGCGATCTACTACCAATAATTACTAAAAATTACATTAAACATCTATCAACAGTACCTCCCATCGAAGTTTTTTTTTATTTTTTATATTCTCACTATCGGCCGAATAGATCTAGATTAATATTTTTGGAAATTTGATATCTCGAAAACGGGTTGACAATTTTTTTAAATTTGAGTTTAACAATGCCCTCTGCGTGCATTTTATATTTGCTCTTATTACTGGCAAAAAGCTCTTAATTTGAGTTCAGCGAAGCCTGCCTTCGCCCATGCCCACTTTCCTTATTATGTATATGTATTTTGGTTTTATCTTATTTGAAGATCTTTAAAAATTTTGTAACTTAGCTTTCAAACAACCTTTACTCTAGGTATTTACATATATCAGTAAAGTTATTTCACCACACGCCCACCTTTGGGAAGGAAAGAATAAGCATTTATGACTAGGATTTAAGTGAGCTTGATTTCAAAATTTCAGCTGTCTATAGAGACATAAAATAAGGAAGCAAATAGAATATCTTTGAAAAAGAAAAGTGGGTGTGGAAGTGGGTGGGGAACAACTTCACTGCTATGGCTATCCCTTAGGTTGAAGAGAGCTTAGTTATTGGCACTAAATATATTTTTTCTTAAAAAAAAAAAAGTTTTTCTTGAAAGCTTACTACTTGTATACTAATCTCAAATAATCTATTACTTTAGCAGCCACAGATGTTGCAAAAACTCAAAATCCACTTTTTAAAAGACGATTCCCTCCATCAACCACTGCAGCCTCTGATGTTACAACGATACCCCCAGGGCCAATAGAATTCAACACTTCTCCAATTTTCTTGGACACCTCAATTCCAGAAGATCTCGACCAAATCGCCAAATCAAGTGTTCAAGAGTCTAAGTTTTTCCACAATCAAATTGGCGATAATCTCGATGAGCATGAACACTCCGGCAAAGTATCAATATCGACGAGTATTTTCCGGAGTACAACTCCAGTTTACACAACCTACGAAGAACCAATTACAAGGCGATTAGGTTATGCATCAGCATCAACGAGTAAGCTTCAGTTGACACTATTTAATGATGTTGTTTTTTTGTTTGTATATCTGATGTTTAAAATCTTTTTCAATACTAGGAAGACCATCATTACGTAGGCCACAAAAGACCACTCCCATTCCGGAAAATGTGGAGATTTTCATCAGCCGGAGACGGCCACAGAAGACTCCCGCACCCTTCAATAAAATCATCGAAACACCATCAGGACAAACCTACAAGCCTTCCAGTGATTATGACTATTACGATGATGGTGATGAAAGAGTAATAGATAAGCCTACAGCCTCACAGGTAAGCTTTACATTTATATATAGGGGAAGTTATTTAACCAGTAAAATGTTCCCTTTTGCTTGCAGGTTAAAGTTGTCCTCCATGGCAAAGGAATTATCGAATGTTTGGACCAAGGTAACTTCCCTCATCCGTTATCATGTAGGAAATTCATATCCTGTGCAAAATTCGAGACTGGAGGCGTTGTTGGCTGGGAGTATACCTGTCCTAAAGGTTTAAGTTATGACCCGGTCGGTGGAATGTGTAATTGGTCTGCAGGCCTCGGTTGCAACGAGTAGATTAAAATTTTAATTGAAATTGATGAATTTAGAATTTGAGATTGTAACTTTTGGAATTGAGTTGAAATGGGATGAGACATCATCATAGAGACCAAAAGGACTACTCGAAATTATTGTTGTAATTAGTTGACTGATTTAAATATTTGTATGCGATTTTAAGCTTGGAAATATTTTCTTTCCGAATTGTAAAAAAAAAACTTGATTGTAATTTAAAAATTATAAAAAAAATATAAGGAATAATAGAAATTTTTCTCGTTGCCGTTATTATTTAATTTTATTCTAAGTTAAATGTATTTGTAGATTCTTTTTAAAAATAATATAAGTAAATGCGAAAAATATTAAAAGAATGTAATTTAATTTACATGCAAATTGTTTCTGTGCATTATTAAATTATAAAAGAAAATACACACATTTGTTATTGTCTTTCTGTCTTATTTAAAAAAAAAAAATGCTTTAGAAATGGAACTCGCAACCAAAAAATATTGTTGATGCTTCAAATTACCGAGGACGAAAGTGATAACGAATACAAGTCTCATGAATTTTTTTTAAATTTACAAATCCAAACAGTCAAACAGCAAAAACAATTGGCGAAACGATCTTTTGCTGGATTAATGAAACGCCTTGGTGATATTTCAAGAAATAATAAAACAGTGAAATGTTTTTTTTGCAAAAAAAGCTGAACATAAAGTTTGCGAAATTATTGAAGATAATTTCAAACAATGTTGATAATTGTTGATTGCTAAATGATTGAAAAACATAGTTAACTTACATATATAATACATATATAAAAATAAAAAGTAAATTGAAATTTAAAGATTGCGAAATATTTAACGACTAAAGCGAAGCAAGAAAATGATAAAATGATGTTGCGAAGTAATGGTGACCTTTTTACAGTATCAGCTTTTGAAAGTTGAATCTTTTTTCGGAGAAAAAATATTTGAAAAAGTTTTCTTTTGGAAATAGGATCATAAAAATATAAATTAAAAAATTTACAAAAATTCGAAGATCGCTTTTTTAGTAGAATTTGTCTGGAACAAATTTACAAAAATTAAAGGAAATATCTTACAACTGTTTCCATTATTTGTTTTTTGTTAACCTATAAGAATTTCAGAAAAATATCTCAATGCAACTTAAGAGCATATCTGAATTCCATTGACTATGAAAAGAATCGACAAAAAGCCCAAATTACCAACCTATGGTGAAGAAAGCCAAAAAAGAGAACAAATATTTGCAATAAACACTTTTTTAATTTATTAAAACAATACATTCAAAACTACATTATAAAAGAATCTTCTTTTCTAAAATTCCACCATACTGCTGATGAAAGAAGATCAACTGCTTCCTTAGTAAGATGATCCACGCATTCTATAGTTTTTCATCGAAGTCTTGGCATTCTTGCCGTATGGTGACTTAGACTTAACTTTCATGACGAAATCTCCTTTAACATCATAAGGTGTGCTATAACCCATTGGAATCCTAATACCATGGCAGCGATGTTTATTGTAGTTTTTCAATGAATTACATCCCACAGCCATGAAGCTTCTTTCACCGCCTGGCATCACAGTTTCAGCATAGTATCTAACAGCCATCAACATAGCATCGACAATATTTGATGAGCCTGGAGGAATTGATCCAGGTCCACTGGGATAGAAGTCAACATCACCATTGCTATCTGATCCAGCACCGTATGAAGTTGTGTGAATAACATCAACGAAATCAGCAACACCTCGATTAAGCTTCGATTCCATGTGTTGTTCTCCGGTGAAGATCTGCGAAGGGTCTAAACCAGTTACACGACGAAGTTGAATGTTCCGTTCTTGGGCAAAATATCTTGCAGCAGCACCAGCAACATGAGCTCCAACACTGTGACCAATAAGGTGAACATTGTAGTATGGTACGAATTCGGTCATGTTGACAATAGCCTGTCCAACTATCCTTCCGGCATCTTCAATATCCAATGTTGCCCAATTTTGGAATTGAGCCAATGAATTTCCCAAATCTATAACCTAGGTAGAGAAAAGTTCAATTTGAATCAAATTTTTTGAGCATAGTGTATCATGTAACTTACAATGAGACTGCCAGTGGTTGGAACATCCCATGAATTAGTATACTGAAGCTGATTGTCATTCACATTCACTTGATAACGAGCTCTGTAGGCTTCGATTAATTCGAATACGGCATCACTTGGATCTTCAGTGTTTGCTGGAACTCCAGTAACGAAAATGGTCACCTCTCCAGTACTTAATTGAGGATAGTTACTTAAAACAGCTGCTGGGTTCTCAAGTGGAACAGAGACATTGCCATTGGGGGTAATCAGGTACATTTTAACTAGATCCTTGTTTGGAGGGAACAGAGTATCGGGGCTTGGACGAAGGTAGCTTTGTTGGGCTAGAAAAGAATTATTTCATATATTTTTTTGTTTTAAAAAAATCTTGATATATGTAGTTTTACTTACCAAGAGTTTTCAATAAGACCGATGCTTGATCAACGGGCATATTTAACAATCTTTCAAAGGAGACATTTTCCACACTTGGAGAACCTTGGCTGGCCTCCTGAGTCCAAGTTGATTCGGAGTTAGCTGATTGTTGATCCATTTCAGGCATTGGTTGGGACTCCATTGCAATATTATTGTCCATCATGGTCTCCCTGCCGGAACATAGATTACCAATATTGGCCAACACAAAGATTGACAAAGCAACCTTGATAAGAATCATCGTTGATTGTTTTGATATTACGAGGTAAAGAGTGTATAGGAACTCCAAGAACGTGAAAAGTGAACTAATTAACTTGAATTTTCAGTTATCAATTTATACTCAAAGTAAACAACCAATTCCAATAACAAAACACAGTCCCAATACCTGTACTTGCATTCGACGAAAAAAAACTCAAAAAAAAAAATAAATTGAACACAAAATGCAATTAAGCTTCTTCAGCCGAAAATAATTCATTCATCAAATCAAAGCAATGCATTTGCCTCCAATGGATATAATATTTCAAGTTCATTGCCGGTGTGCTGATATGGTTTTTATTTCATGGGAAAATGATGACTCGTATTATTGGATGTTGGTTGACAAACGGAAACGCAATGCTAGCATTACATTTGTATATTTTTTTACATTTGTTTACGTCATATTATGCTAAATATGTGTGTACTTATGTTCATCATCTCAATTTTATGGATAGTAAAATAGAAAAAAAAAATAAGGTAGATTTTTTAAATAGGTAATCAACCAGGGGACCCTGTTTTACCAATAACTTTTCAATTTGTACAAAATTTATCTTTGCAAGAACAGAGTAACAAACGAATATGGGGCGCAATAACAGAAGAATTTCTAGAAAATACCATTCTATTATCCAGAAAATTCTTCCTACATTAATAGCTATTCTTTTACTCGAGGAAAATTTTCTTTTGCCATTGAAGTCATAGCTCTTATGTTCAAGACACTGAGGGATTTAAAAAAACGAGACATGAAATTATTGGAGAAATATGTTTAAGAGCACGAAATTTAAATTAGTTAAAATAATTCCCTTGATAGTTTCTGGTGAATAAATAAAATGCCATCGGAATTCTTAATAAAATTAAGAACTCGATTGAATTTATTTTTACAAAAAAATAATGAGAAAATAACATTTAGACAGTAAAATTATTCAAAAAATGAGATATTGAAAACTCTGTTGGTTGATTTATTTATCTTGAAGTTATAGCGTATCAAAGTTCATCATCGTGTCCTGTAACCCCGGCTGGGGCATAGGGCGTCAACAAAACGTCTCCATCCTTCACGGTCTGCTGCAAGGTACTTAAGCTGTGGCCACGTCTTTCTCTGGGATTCTGCTTCCGCTAAGACAGTTGATTTCCATGTTGTTCTTGGTCTTCCAACCCGCCGTGCACCCTGAGGATTCCATTCAAAGGACTGCTTTGCAATTTCATCGTTTGGTTTCCTCAGTGTGTGACCAATCCAACGCCATTTACGCTTTCTTATGTCAACGTCCAGCCGCTCTTGACTTGTCCTGCGCCACAATTCCTCATTTGATATTATTTGTGGCCAGCGAATCTTTAGGATGTGGCGAAGACAGCGATTCACAAAAGCCTGCAATTTCTTCGAAATGGTAGACGTGACTTTCCAGGTTTCACAAGCATATAACAGCACGGATTTGACATTGGATTCGAAGAATCTCAACTTAGTGCGTAAGGAGATTTGACTGGATTTCCAAATTGGGGACAGAGTACCGAAGGCAGCACGAGCTTTATTTATTCTACTTTTAACGTCCAGATCCGTACCACCGTTTGCAGAAACAATACTGCCAAGGTAGTTAAATTGTTCCACTACTTCAACTGGCGTTTCCTGTAAAATAAAACGCTGCTGTGTGGAGCGGCCTGTGAGCATTACTTTTGTCTTTTTGCTGTTAATTCTTAGACCACTTGACTCTCCCTTCACTTGCAGTGTTTGGCACATCCCGTTCAGCCCACTGATGTTATTTGCCAGTAGACATATGTCATCGGCATAGTCTAAATGACTGAGCCTTTCGAACGGTCTCCATTGAATGCCCTGTCGCTCAGCTGTACCAACACTGGCCGTCAATACGTCGTCCATCGCCAGCAGGAAGAGAATTGGCGATAGAACATCCCCTTGTCTCACACCCTGTTGCACTACGAAGGAGTCGGATAGCTGCCCATTGTGCAACACAAAACACCTCGCGTTGTTGTAGGACTCTTTAATAATGGCAACAATTTTTGGTGGAATTCCTCTACCAAGCAACGATCTCCATATACATTCTCGGTTAACTCGATCAAAGGCCTTTTCAAAATCCACGAACATGAGGTAAAGCGGTGATTGATATTCCATCGACTGCTCGAGGACGATACGCAGGGTGTTGATATGGTCGACACACGATCGACCACTGCGGAAGCCAGCTTGATGCCTCTTGAGTGTAGACTCGATTCTATCCTTTATTCGCTCGAGTATGATTGTTGCCATTAGTTTTGGGAAAACGGACAAAACGGTGATACCACGCCAATTGTTGCAATTCTTTAAGTCACCTTTCTTTGGCAACTTAACAATCACACCATCCTTCCAGTCCCTGGGATAGCTTTCGTTTTCCCAAATGTTTTATATCAGCGGATGTAAAATACTAGCCGCTGCTACGGGATCGGCTTTCAGGAATTCAGCTGGTATTCCGTCCAGTCCAGCTGCCTTGTTGTTTTTGAGGAGATTTATTGATGTACGAATTTCCGATTCTGACGGGGGTTCGATGTCAATACCCCTATAGGACCTGCGCATCTCGTTTAGTTGGGGCACTTCAGCACTCTGCTCAACTGAAACCTCATTTAGCAGGGCACAAAAATGGTCCTTCCATCTACGAAGCTGATCCTCAATTGATACCAAAAGTGTGCCATCCACATCCATTACAGGATGATTGGTGTTGCTTTTTTTCCCGATAACATCTTTGGCTATTTGGTACAATTCCCGGATATCTCCTCTTCTGGCAGCACTTTCCGCATTATCTGCGAGTCCATCCAACTTCACCCTCTTGTCACGTCTCACACAGCGGTAGACCATCTTATGTGCAATGCGGTACTCTCTTCGCAAGTCAGCCTTTCGTTGAACATCAGCTTCGGCATTTATTTGGATTTTCAACGATTTGCGAAGTTCGATCTTATCCCAGGTGTCTTGGGATATCCAAGAGTCTCTACGTCTCGTTCGCTTGGGTACAGTTTCGGATCCAGCCTCCATAAAAACACTTTTAATTTCACCCCACATCTCATCAATTGTTGAATTCTGGATTCCATTTATTGACGAGGCTCTGTCGTTAAGGGTGGTGACATAGTTTCGACATATGTTGGGGTCATTTAAAGCATTAGTAATGAATTTTGTGCTCCTTGCTGCATCCTGCGCTGGTTTTTGTACGGCAGCGGTTCGTAGTTTGAGACTCATCAGAACCAAATGGTGGTCGCTTCCCACATCGGCATTTCTTATACTCCGGACATCACACATAGACTTCCTCCATCGCTGCTGAATCATGATATGATCAATTTGGTTTTCGGTTTGACCATCCGGATGCACCCAGGTAATTTTGTTGCACGTCTTATGCTTAAATACAGTCCCACCTATCACAAGACGATTCGCGTTACAAAAGTCGACAAGCAAGTCACCAAAGTTACACTTTTGATTTTGTACTGCAAATGGGACAAATTATAGTTTTTTGTTAATATCTCAGCAAATATAAATGTTTTCAAAAAATTGATGAATTTATATTATTTCTCATAAAATTCTACACATGAAAAATTATGACACTTTTCTTCGAAGGAGCAACACATTTCGAGAAAAACGAGCACAAACCCGCTCAATAACTATTTTACCCAATCAAGATAATGAAAAAAATTTCATTACAGTAAAAAGTTCTTATTATAACGTTTCTCCACGTTTTCTCAAAATCTGCTGGTCGTACGAAAAAAAGGTCACAATCTTTTTTGTGTAGAATTTTATAAGCAATAATTATAATTTCATTAATTTTTTGAAAAAATTTACATTTGCTGAGATATTTACAAAAAACTGTAATTTGTTCCTTTTACAGTACAAAATCGAAAGTGTAACTTTGACACGCTATAACTTCAAGATTAATTAGCCTACAGAATTTGTTGATAGCTCATTTTTTAGATAATTTTATTTTCTAAATATAATTTTCTCATTATTGTGTTGTAAATAAAATTCAATCAAATTGTTGAATAAAAACAAAATCACTTTCTTTTTCAAGATGGCGGCCTTCCCATTACCACGGGCACCCAAAAAACTTGGTTTTATAATAAGGAGATGTAGCCAAACACAAATCGTACAAAAAATTTTGCTCATCATCATGAAGTTCTTTCACGATTTTCTCTGAATCTTTTAATTCTATGAAATAATATTAATCTTTTTTGTGAAGAGTTACATAAGCTACAATTTATACCTTCAAATTTAAAAAAAAAAAAACTGCTAGTATTCGAGAAAGTAACGGCCAATTTCTTTAAATAATTACTTAGGGAGGCTATTACCCAGTCCAGCTAGACTAGGTGTTAGTTCTGGTACTCAGGCCTAGCAATAAGTTAGTACCTGATCCAACATTATTATTATTTTGGTACTTTTGGTACCAAAATGAAATTCAAGAAAAGTTAAATTTTTGAATAAAATAAACACAATTAAATGAAACTAGGAACAAACAAACACGTGAAAAAATTAGTTAATCTTTTAAAAACAAAGTCGATCACAGTTATATAATTTTATATTTTTGGTTGTCTTTAATTCCTTTTTTTTTTGTGAAAAAATTACAATAAAGTCTCAAGAGTCTCAAGAATTAGGCTTTCATAATAAGGAAGCAAAAATTATACTCAAAAACTTGTTTTTTTTTTTTTAATAAAATGATATCAAAGGGACAAAAAAATCAAAAATTTTAAAAATGGCGTTTGATACAAAAATTCCTACAAAATGGTTATACGCACAAGAACAAATTTTAGATCACAACGAGCACAAACCCGCTCAATAACTATTTTACCCAAGCAAGATAATGAAAAAAATTTCATTACAGTAAAAAGTTCTTATTATAACGTTTCTCCACGTTTTCTCAAAATCTGCTGGTCGTACGAAAAAAAGGTCACAATCTTTTTTGTGTAGAATTTTATAAGCAATAATTATAATTTCATTAATTTTTTGAAAAAATTTACATTTGCTGAGATATTTACAAAAAAACTGTAATTTGTTCCTTTTACAGTACAAAATCGAAAGTGTAACTTTGACACGCTATAACTTCAAGATTAATTAGCCTACAGAGTTTGTTAATAGCTCATTTTTTAGATAATTTTATTTTCTAAATATTATTTTCTCATTATTGTGTTGTAAATAAAATTCAATCAAATTGTTGAATTAAAACAAAATCACTTTCATTTTCAAGATGGCGGCCTTCTCATTACCACGGGCACCCAAAAAACTTGGTTTTATAATAAGGAGATGTAGCCAAACACAAATCGTACAAAAAATTTTGCTCATCATCATGAAGTTCTTCCACGATTTTATCTGAATCTTTAAATTCTATGAAATAATATTAATCTTTTTTGTGAAGAGTTACATAAGCTACAATTTATACCTTCAAATTTTTTCAAAAATAAAACTGCTAGTATTCGAGAAAGTAATGGCCAATTTCTTCAAATAATTACTTAGGGGCCTATTACCCAGTCCAGCTAGATTAGGTGTTAGTTCTGGTACTCAGGCCTAGCAATAAGTTAGTACCTGAGCATTTCTTCATCAGATCCAAGTTCACAAAGCTGTACTAGGAACTTAATACGTCTAAAACTAGTCTAGTACTGATTTTGACACTACTTTGGCATTTTGAAATAAATATTTTGATATATGTATGTATTAGACTGTTTCAAAAAAAAATTTTTGCTTTTGATTTTCTTGCAAACAGACTGAAAAACTTCGGCTAAGCAAAAAAAGACGTCTGTGAAAATTTGAGCTCTTAAAATTCATGTTTAGACATGTTTCATCGCAGATTTCGGTTTTCCATACGATTTGTATGGGAGAAAACACCTGTTTGTGTTTGGAATTTTATAACTTAATAATGACAAGTATTTAAATTAACAGAATAAGTTTTTCTTGTGGAAAATTGAACGTTCTTTAAAAAAGGTCTTAACATGTTTTATCATAAACCCAGCCGTTTTAAAGTTACAGTCAGTCAAACTCATTCCATAAAATTCCCATACATTTATTTAACGTAAAATTAGCATTTTTTTAGTAATTGAAGATATTATGGTAACTAATATCACTCTTATCGAAAAATGACTTAAGACCTTTTTTGTAGATGACCAATTTTCCTTTCCAATGGTGCCTAACAATATTACTTCACTTCAACTAATACAGTTATATTACAATAATTAGTCGCTTTTAAATTAATTTTTAGTGGGAAATTACATAGAAATTCCCTAATTAAACTCGGCAGAAAATTTTTTGAAACAGAAACTAAAATATACTTTTCCAAAGGTTTTTGGGGTGCTGAACTTGAATCGGAAGTCAACAAAAAAGGTCTTAAGTCATTTTTCGATAAGAGTGATATCAGTTACCATAATATCTTCAATTACTAAAAAAATGCTAATTTACGTTAAATAATTGTATGGGAATTTTATGGAATGAGTTTGACTGACTGTAACTTTAAAACGGCTGGGTTTATGATAAAACATGTTAAGACCTTTTTTGAAGAACGTTCAATTTTCTACAAGAAAAACTCATGCCGTTAGTTTAAATACTTGTCTTTATTAAGTTATAAAATTCCAAACACAAACAGGTGTTTTCTCCCATACAAATCGTATGGAAAACCGAAATCTGCGATGAGGCATGTCTAAACATGAATTTTAAGAGCTCAAATTTTCACAGACGTCTTTTTTTGCTTAAATAAAACTTTTGAGCCTGTTTGCAAGACAACTTTTTTTTTTGAAACAGTCTAATATGTATATTGAATATTCACAACAACTTAGAATTATATTTATGTTGTATACGCCGATTTTGCTGAATGTCGAGATAGTTTATAGAGTTGCCAATCAACGCGTATTATGTGCAATGACGTCTTTAGGCCCAGGGCCCCGCGATTTAGGAGGCCCCCAGAACTGCCCAAGTATATACCAACCGAGTTTTATTTTTGAAAGTAGATACATGCGAAGTTGAGATTGGATTTATTTGGCTCTAATAAAATAAGTGATAGAGCATTATTTTTTCATCCTTGTCATGAAAGACCACTTAATACTCTTAAAACCTTTTACCTACATTTTTTCACAAAAAAGAACATTATTATCATTTTGGTACTTTTGGTACAAAAATGAAATTCAAGAAAAGTTAAATTTTTGAATAAAATAAACACAATTAAATGAAACTAGGAACTAACAAGCAAGTGAAAAAATTAGTTAATCTCTTAAAAACAAAGTCGATCACAGTTATATAATTTTGTATTTTTGGTTGTCTTTAATTCCTTTTTTTTTTGTGAAAAAATTGCAATAAAGTCTCAAGAGTCTCAAGAATTAGGCTTTCATAATAAGGAAGCAAAAATTATACTCAAAACTTGTTTTTTTTTTTTAATAAAATGATATCAAAGGGAAAAAACTCAAAAATTTAAAAAATGACGTGTGATACAAAAATTCCTACAAAATCGTTATACGCACAAGAACAAATTTTAGATCAGGTTACAAATGCTCGTTTGAATAGATCTGTTGTAGTTTGGTAAAGGTAGAGCTATGTAGTTAAAAATGAAAATATCCTAAAACAAAGCGAAAACGAGAAAATTAGAATTTTTAATTTGTCCACTTGGAACAAAATCCTGGATAAATTTTTGTTTAAACTTCGTTTTCGGAACATTTTAAAGCATCATAGGTACTATATTAATTTTTTACGGCACTGGCACAACTGAGAGTAACATGCGCAATGTGCATTGTGCAATGTGAATACGTGGCCAGAAAATTAACTCTTAATTGAGGCAGTGAGAGCCAAAGCGGCCCAAATGCAATTTTATTGAAATTGAGCTTATTACAAAAATTTAATCTGTAGGTATGTATTAAAAATATTTCTGCATTTGAATTTTTGGAATTGATAGCTCCATGCCAGGACTTTTTTCATTTAGAGGCCACCCACTAGAAAATTCAAAGATTGATTGCTAGAGTGGTAGAATTATTAATACAAAATCAAAAACCTCTTATTTTATTTATCATTTGCAAATAAAAATCAAAATCAATTCATTTTTATTTAAAAACTTAAAATTATTTAATTTTTATAAAACAACAAGTGTTTAAAAATAATCTGCTCCTTATTTTAAATAAATAAATTGGGTGGCACAACAGCTCGTGGAGAACCAGGGCCTACATAGTGACTTACAACTCACAACCATTCCTGTGTGCGTGTTGTTGGCAGGAATGCTCCTTATTTAAGCTCTACTGAAAATAATGAAAAATGCAGTTAGGCCACTATGGCTCTTACTGCCTCAAATGATATTTAATTTCAAGTGGCAGTATGCCTAATGCTGGTAGCAGCGTTGCCATATAATGGCCTATCGGGCCATATGGCCTCCTACTTTGAGTGTTGGCCGCTAGACCCTGGCCAAACACAAATGGCCCGCAAATCTTAGTTTTCTGTTTTTATACAAATATATTCATGTGGAGAAACATGATAACTCCATTTTAAAATTTGTGTCTTTACGTCCAATTTACATCAAGCTAGAGCCGGGTGCACCGATTTTCTTCAAATTTGTATCATAATTTGACAAAGAACAAGTTCATAACTATTCCAATTGGTTAACTCGTTTTGCTTCTAGCTCAATTTAAAGTGGACGTACGAACGCAAATTTTAAAATGGAGTTATCATGTTTCTCCCAAACACCACAGATTTTCTTTAAGAGAATTAAAATGATATTGCCTAAACGCTCTAAAGTATTGCTAAGCTAGCTGGTAAATAGTTCTTGTTTTCAAATTTTCTCGAAAGTGGTTGACAATTTTATTGATATTATGTTTCGTTTTGTAACTTTTATATTCATTGAAATTTTCTCTATGACGGAATGTGGCCCGGACTTTTTACAAATGGCATCCAAAAAGGCCCTCAATATTTTTTTCATCGTGGCAATGCTGGCTGGTAGGTAAATTTATCAATTTTCCATGGGACTATCCCGTTTTAAGTTTCGAAGTAGATATTTTCTGAACATATTTTAAAAATAAATGAAAAATGAAATTTTCTTTGAACACAAAATCTCGTGAAAACAACTGTCTGTATACGTTTCTAAAGAGCACCAGGTTCAACATTTTGATACTCCCGACATAGTTAAATGATAATAGTTAATGCATAGCTAAATTTAATAAAAAAATATGGTAAAACTTGGAACATGAAATAGTTTTTAATAAAAACAATTTCAAGGGGCCCCCATATCGTTAAGGGCTTAGGGCCCCCAATTGTCTAAAGACGCCCCTGATTATGTGTATCCAGTCACGGTTGTGGTGGATTTTGAATTAAAACGTTTCAAAAAGTGTACACAAAAAAATGTTGAAGTAAAGTTTTATTTTCTTTAAACTGTGTCTGTTTATAATATCGAAATACATATTTAGTTCTGAGTTTGAGGATGCAGTAATTTGTCATAAAAAATTGTGAAATAAAGGTGCAATATAATTTTAAATTTTTTGTGTTCAAATGCGTTTGCACTGGCGCGAGTAAGGAGAATTTACTGATTTAAGGATAGACTGTTTAGCAGGGATATTTTGTTTTGTGTTTTGGGCATATTTTTCACACGATACGCGTTTAAGAACTTGCACGAGTTATCTGCACTAAAAATTGAATTCATTTTCTACAAACCATTACCATCACATAACATAGAGAATTTATAAAAGAAAACAAAGTAGAATCTAGATAAAAATAAAAATAAAAAATTCAACAAAAAAATCCATTTAATTAATTTTAGAAAATAAACAGCCAAATTTGAGTAAGATATCGTAAAAGAACCAAATAAATTACTCGGATTCAGGTATTAACGCTAAGACTGTCGAATTGGATGTCCTAGCTAAGACCGATACTCGGTACCAATTTGACAGGACTAGGGCTCAGTACTTCTGTGAAGAAATCACTTGGAACCAATTTGAGTATTAAAAACTGGTATAATAACCAGGTACTAGTTGATTTTGAAGAGCTAGCAAATACCGAGTCCTTAATAATACTCGATACCAAATTTATGGGACTAGAGCTTTGAACTTGTTTGAAGAAATGAGTTAACACTGATCTGAGTACTAACTTTGGGGCTAGTACCAGTACTAAGGTTAGGACTCTGTGAAGAAATTGGCTGTAAGAAACTTAGCCCCGTCCCAAATTTACGGAACTTTTAAGGAAATACTCGAGAAATCAAAACAAACTCTCCAGCGAAATTCGTTTTTTTTTTTTTTATATATATTCTAGATAATGTAAAAAAAACTCTTAAATATCGAGTCTCAAAAAAATCAAAATATTTGATTTTCGAAAAAAAATTGAGCATTTTTTAAAAATCCAAAAAATATTTTTTTTGAAAAATTTGGTAAAAAATATTTATATTATTTAAAAGCTTTTGTATAAAAAATTAATGAAATCAGAAATACCAAACGGTTTCCTATCCAAAGGTAGCCTTTGCTAAGAGAAATTTATTAAATTTTGTTTAAGAAAAATTGTGGAGCCGTTTTTGAGTAAAATAAAATTTTATAAAATTACTTAAACAAAATTATGGCAGATACTGTTATTTTTGGTTAAAAAAAAAAAAAAATAAATAAAGGAGTAGGGAGAATCACTACCAAGTTTTAGGAAGTCACTTAGGATGCAGCCGAACAGACAGACAGAATTGGAAGACCCACTTTTTTCGTCTTAATTTCATCGTAGGTCATGACAAGTCTGATCAAAATCTCGAGTTCAATTTTGTCTACGAATGCATAACTTGCCATACAGTCAAAGTCGGTTATAATGAACTCGATGTTACTGGAGAATCTTTTCGTCATATCCTGTGTTTCAATATTATTCCAGTTCCTTTCTAAAACAGAATGCGAATCGCATGTAAACAAAAACAGCAAAAGGTAAATTCAAAGAATTTATTATTTTAAATTCATATTTTCAAATTGTACTTTATTTTTTTATACTAAAGATCAGTTTTGAATGAAAAATTTAAAAATCTATCGCTCATAAGGCTTGTTTCACACATATGCGGTTTCATTCGGTTCGGTCTGTATTCGGTTCGTATTCGGTTTCAGGATTTTATTTTCACACATATACGGTTCCTATTAGGTTTTTATTCAAATATCAATTTTTAATTCCAAAAATGTCAACATACTTCAGCACTAGTTGTCAATTCCAAATAAAAACGAACAAAAAAACCTTATAGAACCGAATATGTGTGAACGCTACGATAAGTTTGTGTGCCCTTGAAACCGAATGAAACCGATTCGTGTCGAGGGGACGTTCGGTGCTATTCGGTTTCTATTAGGTTTTTATTCCTGCCGTTTTCATCGGTTCACACTTATCAGGTCCGACCGAAAACGAACCGAATACAGACCGAACCGAATGAAACCGTATATGTGTGAAACAAGCCTAAGGCTAGATAGATTTTTAAATTTTTCATTCAAAACTGATCTTTAGTATACAATTTGTAGGAACCTCTACCGGGACTTCATCTTCAAGACTAGTCCGTAATAACCGATATTTCATTATTACCGAAGTTGTTATAACCGATTTTGACTTTAGTGATCGTGGGTAGCTATTAAAATCGTAAATTTTATCCAAAAAAATTCTTGTGACACACTGGATCTCGGATTTGCGTTGTTCTTCAAAGTTTAAGGCATTTAATACTTACCTATTAAGCAAAATCGACGCAAGGCATGTGAGATGTTTTGCCTTTTATACAAATTATTAAAACTATTTTTGTAACACTGTTTGTCCTTTAAGAAAGTTAGTCTTAAATCTACATAAAATGTCGCATTCAAAATCATACTCTCTCTGAAAAATTTGGATCTTGACTTTTATTTTTGACTTAACTACTCATGACTCACTAATACACCCAGTTTGAGCGGATAAGTAAAAATTGTCACAATTAGTGTGACGATAGTCCGTCCGTGGTCTTTCTAGTCCGACGATTTTTTGTTTCCTAGATCCCTTGGCCTGATAAGTGTTTTTGTTTGCAGGCGAGGTTAAGTTTCCGGGGGCAAGATCCCCCCCCATTCCGACGAGCTATCGCCGTGCTATGCAAGCAGGCCACGTCCCTTGGAACTTGACATTCCCTTCCAATTTCCTACCTCTTCCTTTCCAATTTCCTATCCCTTCCTTTTTCCTACCCTACCTCTTTACCGACACTCCTCACTTCCTCTTGCCTTCGCAACAACCATCACAAAACGCAGAAAATGCTTCAATTTCTTCACGTGTGATCAGGGACATTTATATTTCAATTCAATATTAACGACAGACACTCCAATTTTATTTATATTGTAATAACTTTCCATATTTGAACTATAACGACTCCGAAATGCAAACAAACGGACACAATAAAGCTTACGGTCGCAGTGCAAACATACCCTTATTAGCTATAATTATAGCAACTCTCAAACGAAGGAAGCGCCACCTGCCGGATTATAGCAGATTTACCAGCTGTCAAATAAAAGCTTTTGGAAGGGAAATTATTGGGAAATTTCCCCTACGGAAAGCTCTGGAAGCAGAGACCAGAACGTTCTCCTTATTTCCAGAGTTTGGAAAAGAAGTATAAAAGGCACATGTTTTAACGGCAGCGGGACAGTTTGTTTTTAATCGTGAATGAATAAAGTTGGTTGTAATAAAAGTGAAAAGTAAAGTTTGTGAATTAATTCAGTGGTGAATAATAAATCGTTTTGTTTGTAGTAAGAAAAGTAAAGTGTTTTATTTTGCGAAATAAATAAGTGGACGTATTGAATAAAATAAATAAGTTTTATTAACGAACCTGAGAAAATATTACATTGGTGTTAGAAGTGGAATAAAACTTGTTTTATCTGTGCACTCAGTTATTGTGTGAAAAGTGAAAAAAAAGAGACAATGGGTAAATCTTTGAATGATTTAAATTTAGTGGAACTTAAGGCAGAACTGAATAAGCGAGATCTTCCTACTGCTGGAACAAAGAATGATCTTATAATTCGTCTGCAAGAAGATTTAAGAAGATGTGGAAAAAACCCGGACACGTTTATATTCGACAATGAAATGGAAGAACAGCAAGAGCAAGTAAGTACATCGGGCATGACCAACATGCTGTCTCAGCTGCTTGCCAAATTTGATAGTCAGGAAAAGAATCTTCTCGAACGTTTCGAACAACAAAGTCAAGAGCAGAAGAATCTTCTAGAACAACAAAGCCAAGAACAACGGAATGAACAAAAGAATCTTCTCGAACGATTTGAACAACAAGGCCAAGAACAACGTAGTGAACAAAAGAATCTTCTCGAACGATTCGAGCAACAAAGCCAAGAACAAAAGAATCTTCTAGAAAAACAAGAGAGGAATCTTCTTCAACAATTCCAAGAACAGACAAATCTGCTCGAAAGTAAGTTGGATGCTTTTGACAACAGAATTATTACTCTTGACGAGCGTGTCGATAAGCAATTTTCGACTGTAGATAAACAATTATCGACAATAGAAGCAAAGTTCGAAGATAAAATCGAATCCATTACAAAGGAATTAGATAAAGTAAAGAAAATGAAGGTTCAAGAAAGTTCTGGCGACTGTCCAAAGAAAAAAGAGATGCATCCACCAACCTTCGATGGGCAAACTTCTTGGTCAATTTACAAGAAGCAGTTTGAGGCAGCCGCAGCAACAAATGGCTGGGATGAGGAAGACAAATGCATAGCTCTAACGCTTGCCCTCAGAGGACCTGCTGCTGAGCTGTTAAAAAGCATACCAGCAGATAAAAATGGCAACTTCAGTGCTCTCGTTCAGGCCATTGACAAACGTTTTGGAGATGGCCATATGCAAGAAGTCTTCCGCGTCCAACTCAATTCCAGAGTCCAGAAAAGAGGAGAAACTCTGCAACAACTCCAAGCAGACATCGAACGGTTGGCACACCTAGCATATCCAGCTGCAGGAGATGAAATCATCAACCAATTCGCAACAGAAGCCTTTGTTCGTGCTGTATCTGACATCAACCTTCAGCGAGCAATTCGAACTGCTGGCAAACGCACGCTTCCTGAAGCACTAGCATTCGCCCTCACTATGGAAGCAGCAGAACAGGCTTCTCAAGGAGTCCATCGGGTAAGAGAAATAGAAATTGAAGAGTGCTCTTGCCAGAGAACAGCATTCCAAAGGAACCAACGCGATGGACCTGCTCGATGCTGGAATTGCAACAAAACCGGACATCTCCAACGCCAGTGCAGATTGCCACCTAGAAGATCTGCATGTCAACATTGTGGAAGCAGAAATTTTAACAACAACAATGTCAAAACTCCTACACGTTTCTCAACAGGGAAACGAGTAAGAACCAACTTCGAGGGGCAGAAGCTGGTTTCTGGTATCGATGGCCCCAGAACCACCATCCAGGTCTCACAGACGAAACGAAACAACAAAAGTCTGACTGTGGAGGCAACACTAAATGGCAAGAAGCAAGTGGCTACGATCGACACCGGTGCCACTGCCTCCATTGTTCGAAAGGACTTGGTGAAGATGACATGGCTGCATAACACCAACACTTACCGTCTGAAAACAGCAACAGGAGAGGCAGCCAGAGTGTATGGGGAGGTTCGTCTTACAATCCGTTTGGCAGAACTGGAGTTTTCACATCTATTTCTGGTAGCAGATATATGTGACGAGTGCATAGTTGGAATCGACTTTATGAAAGAGCATGGAGTAATTCTCGACATCGGGAAGCAAGTTCTCAAGTACCGAAATGTGGAGATTCCTATGGTTTACGGCAATGAAAACTCATCAACTCTCAGGACTGTCATAAAAGAAGGTATATGCCTGCCACCTTCCTCAGAAGTGTTCGTTTGGACGAAAATAAAAGGTGATTTGGGTAGCCATCGATACCTAATGGTGGAACCAGACTCTGAACAGTCTTCCCAAAACATCATCCTAGGGAAGACCCTTGTGGCACCAAAGAACAACATGGTACCCGTACGGATACTTAACATCAAACCGTACGAAGTTAAGCTAAGAAAAGGAGAAATAGTTGGAAAATGTGAATCTGTTTCCGCAATAACTACTATCACAGAAGCTGACACACACAAATCTGTGGACCCCGGGAAAGTGAACTCTATGAAGGCAAAAATTCTGAAGTCATCCAAATTAACTGAACGTCAGCTAAGTGTTGCTGGAAGCCTCCTTCACGAGTACGGTGATATACTCTCTTCACCCAGTGGGCAGTATGGTCGAACACAACTGGTGCAGCATCGAATCGATACAGGAGACGCAAGACCTATTCGACAACCAGCAAGACGTCTCCCATTAGCCAAACAAGCCGAAGTTGAAGAGATGATATCGACCATGAAGAAAGATGGGCTAATCGAAAACTCTAAAAGTCCTTGGGTATCCCCTGTTGTTCTCGTCAAAAAGAAGGACGGAAGTACTCGATTTTGTGTGGACTATCGGAGGCTGAACGATGTGACAAAGAAAGACAGCTACCCTCTGCCAAGAATCAGCGATACTCTGGATGCGATGGAAGGAGCTGAATGGTTCTCAACATTGGACTTGAAGAGTGGCTACTGGCAGGTAGAAATCCATCCAGAAGATCGAGAGAAGACGGCTTTCTCCACAGGAAATGGTCTGTGGCAATTTAATGTGATGCCTTTCGGACTATGCAACGCTCCGGCAACATTTGAGCGTTTGATGGAGTGCGTTTTACAAGGACTTACTTGGAAATCTTGCCTAGTCTATTTGGACGATGTCATCGTATATGGTAAGACATTTGATGAGCATTGTGGAAACCTTAAGGCCGTGTTCCAGAGGCTTCGAGAAGCAAACTTGAAATTGAATCCAGACAAGTGCGAATTTTTCAAGTCTGAGGTAAAATACTTGGGACATATCATCTCTTCCCAAGGAGTGAAGACTGATCCTGAAAAAGTTGACACTGTAAAAAATTGGCCAACACCACAGGATAAACATCAACTCCGAAGCTTTCTTGGTCTAGCCACGTACTATCGACGATTTGTGAAGGATTTTGCTGGAATCGCGAAAAGTTTGCACCAGTTAACAGAGAAAGGCAAACCGTTCAAATGGTCAAGCGAGTGCGAGAAAAGCTTCCGGGAACTTAAGCAGCGCCTATGCAATACACCAGTTTTGGCCTATCCGACACCAGGGAAACCTTTCATCATTGACGCTGACGCTAGTAACGTGGGAATTGGTGCCGTACTCTCACAAGTTCACGAAGGAGAAGAGAAGGTTGTCGCCTACTACAGCAAGGTACTCTCAAAGCCAGAAAGAAACTACTGTGTGACCAGAAGAGAACTTCTAGCTCTAATATCGGCTACAAAACACTTCCATAAGTACATCTATGGACAGAAGTTCCTTCTTCGAACAGACCATGGCGCACTTAATTGGCTTTTGAACTTCAAAAATCCAGAAGGTCAAGTGGCGAGGTGGATCGAGAGATTGCAGACATACGACTACCAGATCCAACATCGAAGAGGAAGGTTGCACTCAAATGCAGATGCCTTATCTCGGAGACCATGCAAACCGGACTGCAAGCACTGCACACGTCAGGAAGAGAAGGAAGTTGCTGCTATCCACCGACTAAGAGCTGATCCCATTTACGGTTGGAGTAACGAAGAACTGAGGACTGCCCAACAAGAAGACTTGGATATTGAGCCCATTCTTGCGTGGAAGGAACACCAAGAGAAACCAGAATGGGGTGACATCTCCGATAGAAGTCCAACTCTTAAAGCATATTGGGCACAATGGGACTCACTTCATGTACAAGAAGGAGTACTAAGACGAAAGTGGGAATCCACAGACGGCAAATCTTATGTGATGCAGCTAGTCGTACCTCGTTCCAAGGTTAATGATGTTCTTCAAGAGATGCATGAGGGAGCTTCCGGAGGACATTTGGGGGTGAATAAGACACTGGAAAAGGTAAGGCAGCGATTTTACTGGCTACATGCAAGAGAAGATGTCGAAAAATGGTGCCGAAAATGTGATACTTGTGCTGCAAGCAAGGGACCAGGCAGAAAAGTCCAGAGTAGAATGCAGCAGTATAATGTGGGCACGCCTTTTGAGAGGATTGCAATAGACGTTGCAGGCCCTTTTCCAGAAACCGAAAACGGAAACCGATACATTCTGGTAGTAATGGACTACTTCAGCAAGTGGCCTGAGGCATTTGCCATCCCAAACCAGGAAACCAAAACAGTCGCGGATCAGATTGTTTTCAACTGGGTAAGCAGGTTTGGTGTACCTATGGAACTCCATTCAGATCAAGGGAGGAACTTCGAGTCCAAAATTTTTCAGGAAGTTTGTACACTCCTTGGCATTAAAAAGACGAGGACAACACCGCTTCACCCACAATCTGATGGGATGGTTGAACGATTCAACCGGACCCTTAAAGAACACCTTTCCAAAGTTGTAAGCGACAACCAACGAGACTGGGATCGGCATATTCCATTATTCTTGATGGCCTATCGAAGTGCGGTACATAGCTCAACAGGACATACACCATCAGAAATCCTGCTCGGGACCACAATACGACTACCAAGCGAAATCAAATTTGGATGTTATACAAGTGAGCCACAAGGAATTGACGACTACGTGGACAACCTCAAAGAAAAGCTAGTTGACATTCACGAAAGGACGAGGGCAAATATAAAGCTATCGAGTGATCGGATGAAAACAAGATACGACGCAAAAGCCACAACGACTGGATTCCAAGTGGGAGACCTTGTGTGGTTTTATAATCCCCACCGTCGGAAGGGACTCTCACCGAAGCTTCAACAAAATTGGGAAGGCCCTTATACTGTCGTAGCACGAATAAACGATGTCGTCTACCGCATTCAGAGAGGATTAAGAGGCAAACTAAAAGTAGTTCACAGCGACCGTTTACATCATTATAATGGTGATGGAAGTGATGGATTTGCTCGGGACGATCAATCCTAAGAGGGGGGCAGTGTAATAACTTTCCATATTTGAACTATAACGACTCCGAAATGCAAACAAACGGACACAATAAAGCTTACGGTCGCAGTGCAAACATACCCTTATTAGCTATAATTATAGCAACTCTCAAACGAAGGAAGCGCCACCTGCCGGATTATAGCAGATTTACCAGCTGTCAAATAAAAGCTTTTGGAAGGGAAATTATTGGGAAATTTCCCCTACGGAAAGCTCTGGAAGCAGAGACCAGAACGTTCTCCTTATTTCCAGAGTTTGGAAAAGAAGTATAAAAGGCACATGTTTTAACGGCAGCGGGACAGTTTGTTTTTAATCGTGAATGAATAAAGTTGGTTGTAATAAAAGTGAAAAGTAAAGTTTGTGAATTAATTCAGTGGTGAATAATAAATCGTTTTGTTTGTAGTAAGAAAAGTAAAGTGTTTTATTTTGCGAAATAAATAAGTGGACGTATTGAATAAAATAAATAAGTTTTATTAACGAACCTGAGAAAATATTACAATATGTATAGATGTATAGATTGATAAATAATTTTTGTGGTAAGTCAAATTGTTCATTATACTTACTTACTTACTTATCCGGCTCCCGATCCATGAAGGGTCTCAGCCTGAGATATTGCGGTCTTCCATGGGTTGCGGTCCCTCGCACGCTCCCTCCAGTCGTCGAGACCAAGCGCTCTTGTTTCTGTGACCACCTGGTCCCTATAGCGGAGGTTCGGTCTTCCTGGTCGTCTCGAACCTGGGGGCTGGGATTCGAAGATTTTCTTGGCTGGAGCGTTGTTGTCCATTCGCTCGATGTGGCCGAGCCAGTGTAGTCGACGTATTTTGGCTCTTTGGACTACATCCACATCTTGGTACAGTTCGTACAGTTCACGATTGAATCTTCTCCTCCAATCGCCCTCTTCGCATATAGGACCAAATATCCGCCGTAGAATTTTTCTCTCGAAAGTGCCCAGGATCAATTCCCCTTTTTTACTTATCGTCCAGCACTCGGCGCCGTAGAGTAGAATGGATGTTGTAGGAACTGGGGGCCTCGAGCTGTATCTTTTCCTACACATCAAGTGCTTACAATACCTCCAAGTTGGTAGCCGCCGGATACTGGTCTTGGCTTTATGCCAGGACTTGCTAAACTTGTAAGTGCGAATGTTGATCAAGGAAAGAATTGCAACATTAAACCCATGGCCCTACAGATTGGAGGTTAGTGCGTTGGGCTAACGACCCGACCACAGTAAAAAAAAAAACAATTGTTATGAGAGAAATTGTTCATTATGGATCCTATTTATTATATAAAAAATCACCCTTCTTAATTCCAAAAAATGGAAGAAAATAAAGAAAATTGTGCGTGGTTTGTGTAAAAAAACTGGAATGTCTAACGAAAACGTGTAATGTTCAGTGTGAATGGTTTTTGAGTTTTGAAAAGTTTTCGCCGAAAACTGGTTTTGGGGTTTGGTGTAAAAAGCCTAATATATTATGGTTCCCACCAAAACGAAATCCAAGATTTCAGCTAAAAAAATTCGAGATTTCAAATTGGTGGGGCCGAATTTCATTGAGATTTCATTTAGGGCGGTATTCACCGACGGCTCATAACTTATGAGGCTCATAAACCTATTCACCAAGCAATAATAGTGAATATTTATGAGCGGTCATAAGACTTATGAGTGGTCCCGACCACTCATAAAGTTATGAGCGCTCTCTCCGAAAACTAATTCCAAAACCTTCGAAGTAACCCTTCAAGAAAATTCACTTACTCATTTTGTCGGTACTTTTTGGACCCTTACAAAAATGAGTCTCACACGCACACATATTGTAAATCCTTTTGTCTTCAGGAATTTTATTTTTTGTTTCAATTTTTTAAGTTCTTTTTGTGATTCACGCGGTGAAAATTTGAAAAAATAGGATAATAAAAGGTGTATACAATGAATCTGTTCTGGATAGAAAAGTACAGGATTGTGTACTCCATGAGTAAAACCTTGCCCAAGCTGATCTTCATTCTATCACCATAATGTTTTTGAGAACAGTTAAGAACAATATTTCCTGCACCTACTTTTGTGGTCGAGAAAGTGAGTGAGAAATGTCGAAGTACCAGTACCAGTTGATTTGTTTGTCTAGGA
Source organism: Dasysyrphus tricinctus (assembly GCA_963921185.1). Taxonomy (NCBI): domain Eukaryota; kingdom Metazoa; phylum Arthropoda; class Insecta; order Diptera; family Syrphidae; genus Dasysyrphus; species Dasysyrphus tricinctus. The sequence goes on along the minus strand of OY992532.1, from coordinate 53,869,118 downwards.
TAATAATAAGCAAAAATTTATCTCAGAAAAACTTTTTGCGTAAATCTGACAGTTTTGACAGTTTTCACACATTTATACTGTTCTGGGTCCCAATTCCGCAAGGGTGACTGATTTTCTGTGTACACATTCTATTCACACCCAAAACAAATATAAATAAATTTGATTGATTGTGCATGCGTTATCTATCAAAAACTTAAAACTCACTCTTGCCTAATCGCAAAAATCGATGTGTACACGAATTTCTGTGTACACAGAAAAAACTCACTCTTGTGGAATTGGGCCCCTGATGTAGTTTTTCTTAATTGAACACAGTTAATATAAACCAACGTTTAACATCTATCTCCCCTTCAAGCGAACCTTTGGATCCGCAAACGTAGTAGACAATGTACGAACGAAATAATTAGCGAAACCAAAAAGTAAAGTAAAAACATTTCCTTATATAAAACAAACTAAAACGTGCAATGATCTTCACCCCTAGACAAAACTAAGAAAATAAGTGGAGAGAATTAAAACCACTGTAGTCACAAAGAATTTATTTATGTGCATGCAACACTCATTTTTTCAAGGATCCAAGAAGTACCGACAAAGTGCGGTCATTTTTGAAAACAGTTTGATTTCACAGTTTGGGGGTACCTGGGGAAGAGAGAGTTGTTCTCATTTTCGAACTTCGAAAAAGAGCTATGAGTGGTTGGTGAATAGCACAAATATAATTTGAGTTAGGAGCCTCATAAACTTAAGAGCCGTTTATGAGTGCTCGGTGAATACCGCCCTTAAATCCAGAGTTTTCATCGATATTTCGTTGGAATTTCTATGAAACCTTGTTCCAGCGGCTCAAAATATTAAAAGACTTCAACCGAAATCTCGGATCTCATTTTGGTGGGAACATAGTATAAGACATTTCCTTTCACATATAGTCCCCTTTCACACGAAGAAACAAGTTGCTGGAGATTTTTTTGACGTTTTCTTTTAATCTCCTTAAAAATCTCTTGTTCCTTTCACACGAAGAAACAAATCTCCAGGCAATTTTTTAAATTTCCTTTGAAAGTCTATTGGTTGAACACACCTAAGGCTAGATGTGAAAGGAAATGTCAAAAAATCTCCTCAAATCCTCGACCGGGGAGATTCTGTTCGCCCCTCTTTCCTCCTGCCCTTCTCACCCAGGAACTAAAAGTTGCTGGCAACTCAGTTTCCTCGTGTGAAAGGGCACATAGGTTCAGGTGTGTTCAACCAATAGAATTTCAAAGGAAATTTAAAAAATTGCCTGGAGATTTGTTTCCTCGTGTGAAAGGTACAAGAGATTTTTAAGGAAATTAAAAGAAAACGTAAAAAAAAATCTCCAGCAACTTGTTTCTTCGTGTGAAAGGGGACTTAGGGCGGTATTCACCGAGCACTCATAAACGGCTCTTAAGTTTATGAGGCTCCTAACTCAAATTATATTTGTGCTATTCACCAACCACTCATAGCTCTTTTTCGAAGTTCGAAAATGAGAACAACTCTCTCTTCCCCAGGTACCCCCAAACTGTGAAATCAAACTGTTTTCAAAAATGACCGCACTTTGTCGGTACTTCTTGGATCCTTGAAAAAATGAGTGTTGCATGCACATAAATAAATTCTTTGTGACTACAGTGATTTTAATTTCTTTCCACTTATTTTCTTAGTTTTGTCTCGGGTGAAGCTCATTGCACGTTTTAGTTTGTTTCATATAGGAAAATGTTCTTACTTTACTTTTTGGTTTCGCTAATTATTTCGTTCGTACATTGTCCACTACGTTTGCGGATCCAAAATGGACTCGTTCGCTTGAAGGGGAGATAGACGTCAAACGTTGGTTTGTATTAGCTGTGTTAAATTAAGAAAAACCACAAAAGTAGGTGCAGGAAATATTGTTCTTAACTGTTCTCAAAAACATCATGGTGATAGAATGAAGAACAGCTTGGGCAAGGTTTTTACTCATGGAGTACACAATCCTGTACTTTTCTGTCATTTTCTATCCGGAACAGATTCATTATATACACCTTTTATTATCCTATTTTTTCAAATTTTCACCGCGTGAATTACAAAAAGAACTTAAAAAATTGAAACAAAAAATAAAATTCCTGAAGACAAAAGGATTTACAATATGTGTGCGTACGAGACTAATTTTTGTAAGGATCCAAAAAGTACCGACAAAATGAGTCAGTGAATTTTCTTGAAGGGTTACTTCGAAGGTTTTCGAATTAGTTTTCGGAGAGAGCGCTCATAACTTTATGAGTGGTCAGGACCACTCATAAGTCTTATGAGCGCTCATAAATATTCACTATTATTGCTTGGTGAATAGGTTTATGAGCCTCATAAGTTATGAGCCGTCGGTGAATACCGCCCTTATTCTGGCAATTTGTACCCGCAGAATCCACATGAACGAACAATCAAACAGAACTTAAATAATATGTCAAAATTCAAATGCCATTTTCCTACCTCTTGTTGTTTTGTTTGTGGCTCACAAATTTCCGACTTTCAAGTTTCAAGGAACACATAACACAAAATTCTTTGTATTTATTTTTAAAATTACCTTTTTATATCTTAGAACATGTTTTCTACTGCTAAAGACGATGATATGGTTGAGTGTCCCTACAACAAATATCACCAAATGACTCGGAAACGCCTCATACCGCATCTCATCAAGTGCCGCCTCAGTTATCCGGACGCTGAACTCATCAAGTGTCCTTTCAACGCCAGTCATTTGATTCCCGAACCCGAATTTACGGTAATTTCATTTAAATTTTCTCAATATTCTTTTTACAATACTATACTTTTGCTAGCACCACGTAACCAACTGCAAGGATAAAGCAATTATCCATCAATACAAATACAACACGCTCCCAGTAAAACTCGATGAAGAAGATCGCCAGCAGGTAGAAATCGATTGTGACGAGAACTGGGACGACACCGATGCTGCTGACTATGATCCAAAAAAATATGTCAGCCAAGCGAATGTTATTCGGACACACATCGGAGATCTGCCATCGGTTCGAAAGGAGTTCCGGAAAAGTGAACGGAAACGCTTGGGCGATGAAGATTCGTCCGACGATGAAGCACAAAAAACCTTCGGCAAGAGAATTTATAAAGACATGGATTGCAAAAAGAAGGAAGAAATTAAAGAAAGTAAATGGTTTGAAGACCTCGGGCCATCTTCGAGCCAAAGAAGCGGTTCACAACGCAGGGATAGCTTTCAAGACTCTTTAAAGGCATTTTCCAAGGAAAGAGGCCACAATGAAGATTATCAGAAAGAAATCATCAAAAAAGAAAATAACGATGGAGAAGAAGGTTCAAACAGGAGACCAAAAGATGGTTATCAGGAGAGAAAACGTGGAGAAGATGAAGGTTCAAACAGGAGACCAAAAGATGATTATCGAGAGAGAAGGCGAGAAGACAATGAAGGTTCATACAAGAGACCAAAAGATGATTATCCAGAGAAAAGGAGAGAAGAAAATGATGGTTCATACAAGAGACCAATAGATGGTTATCCAGAGAGAAGGCGAGAAGAAAATGAAAGTTCATACAGGAGACCAAAAGATGACTATCCAGAAAGAAGGGGGGGAGAAAGTGAAGGTTCAAACAGGAGACCAAAAGATGATTATCCCGAAAGAAGGCGAAAAGAAGATAATTCAAAAAGGCGATGTGATGACTATCCCTTGGATGATGATCCTTATTATAAAACTCAAAACGGTAGGCAGGGATTCTTAGGAATGTCTAACAGAGCACGAAGAGGACGTTACTAGCAGTAAGTAGTTCTTAAGATGTATTTGTGAAATAAGCTTAGATGCTTATTTAGTGAAAATAAAAGCAAACAATACAAAATAATTTCTCAACATTTCTTATATCTTGTTTAACTACATAATTACCACAGTTTTTGTATCCAGCTACATGGGAGAGATGATATCTCTTCTGAATAAAAGAATTTTATTTTACCCTCCTTAATATGTATATCTATATCAACAAAGCAGCTGGACTTGACGGAATACCAGCCGAATTCCTGAAAGCTGACCCCGGTAGAACGGCTAGTATTCTACACCCGTTGATACAAGCTGTTTGGGAAAACGAAATTTTTCGCAGCGACTGGAACGATGGTGTGATTGTACAGTTGCCAAAGAAAGAAATTTTTTAAGAATTGCAACAATTGGCGAGGTATTTCTGTTTTGTCCGTTTTTCAAAAACTAATGGCAACCATCATTCTCGAGTGAATAAAGGTTAGAACCGAGTTTACACTCAAGAGGTATCATGCTGGTTTCCGCAGTTGGCGGTCGTGTGTATATTATGCTTACGAAACCTAGAAAGTCACTACTACCAGCTCGAGGAAATTGCAGGCTTTTTTCATTTGATGTCTACGCCATATTATAAAAACTCGCTGGCCACAAATTATATCAAACGAAGAATTGTGGCGCAGGACAATTCAAGAGCGGCTGGACGTTGACATAAACCGTAAATGGCAATAGATTGTCACACACTGAGGAAACCTAACGATGAAATTGCAAAGCAGTCCTGGAATGGAAAGGAATCCTCAGGGTGCACAGCGGGTTGGAAGATCAAGAACATCATGGAGATCAACAGTTCTAGCAGAAGCAGACTCCCGAAGAAAGAAGTTGCCACAGTTAAAATATTTAGCTGCAGACCGTGAAGGATCGAAACGATTTGTTGGCGCCCTATGCCCCAATCGGAGTTACAGGACTTGATGATAATGATGAATATATACAGGGTGTCCAGTAAATATTGGAAAATCTAAAATGCGGTATAGCCCACTTTATGTCTGCACTGAAACCGGAAATAAAAAGGTGCCTTCTCAAAGGGCACTCAAAATATGTGCATTCTTGTTCATTGTTTTTTTTTTTTTTGTACTTAACGTTTTTTAATACCGCGACCATTGTATATAAATTCTATAGTATTCTCATGAAGAAAAAAAGCTCGTGGCCCTCTACGCGTCCAAATGTAATACTAATTTTTGTTAAGGGATCTCGGTAAGGCGATCACAGCGAACCTATCGACCAAATGTCTACCTACAAAATCGTGTTTCATGAGAATACTATAGATTGGATATACAATGCCGCGACTACAAATGGATGAATTCCATCGATTTTCTTTTGCAGCTATTTCCTTCTCTATTGGTTTAAGAACTCAACTTATTGAAAATTTGAGTAGCCCTTAGATTTTTTATTTACAAAAACTTAATTTGTTGTTAATTTCAAAACTAAAAAAAAAAGTGAAAAAGTTTAGGCACCGCTGGTATAAAAAATGATAGGGAAACCCTTGTGGCAACTTTTGAAAAAAATTGGAGCATAAAATGTAGATTTCAGAATAATATAATTTTGTAAAATATCTAAACTCTAAAGTAAATAGGTAATTATTAGTGCTAATATGCAAAAAGAGCGAGTCTAATAAAATAATTAACTTCGTTACATTTTTTATGTTTTTTAATGTTTTTTTTAATTAAAAATGAAAAAATTGGATCTTTTTTTTTGTAAAAATAATCTTAAGTCAAAGCACAATTTGTAAAAAAAATTAAGAAAGGAACAGCATAAATAGAAATAAATACAAAATTTACAATTACCTATTTAATGTTGTTGATTTGGTTTTTAATTTATGATCAATTAAATCAAATTGGCTCACTTTTTGGTATTAAAGAAAACGATACAATTTTTTCATTTTTAGTCTTAGTACAAAAACAAAACAATGTAGCGAAGTAAATTACGGACCTCCCGGTTGCAGACTGTTGATATTGCAGAAATCCAACATGACTTCCTTTTTTGCTCCATTCAAGATGGTGGTCGTAGCGGGGAGAGGTTATCTCATTCGAAAGGTACGAACATCATATCAATAGTTCAATTTATATATATCAAAGCAGTTGAAAAATGTTTTTCTTAGTATTTGACAGAGCAATACTGAAGAAAATCTCTGAGCCCTCAGAAATATAGGACATTTAGTTTATATGAAAACTCAACTTTATTTATTGTCTGTGATCGTTACGCTAATTCCTGAAGTCGTTTATTTCGTCCAATTCTACTGGGCTTGCAAAAAGCCGCTTGTTGGCTCCTGTGAGCTTACTACTAGTAGTTCTAGTTCCATATATCGATAATACCGACTGGGTACATTTTTACAACAATAATCTGGTTTAATTCCGTATTGTTGTTGTATTTAACATAACTAAAAAACAAGGCTAATTAACATGCTATTTTTTTCTAAGCGAAGATAAAAGTGCACTAAAAAACAGGGTTAGTATGTACTATGCTTAAACCAACCTAATTTCATATTTATACCAATAATTTGTATCGAAATTTGGCACCATTTTTCTCCAGAAATTTTTCGTTTTATCAACTTCTGCTTTCTACTTTCTTCTGTTTTCTTTTTTCTTGTGCATTTAATTTAAGATGTAGACAAATAGTACAGAAGTTTCGTACGTGTATAGCTTTAGCTAGTGGTAGGAGAAAAGTTGCGTAGTCCTTTGTTTGTGTTCGCTGGTGATATTTATTTATTTAAACCAAAGAAAATCACAAAATTTTACCTGAAAAAATATAGCAATCATAATGATAAAAGCATTAGGAACGGAATATGAAAAGCTGCAATGTCCTTACATGCCCAGCCATATAATAGATCGTTGTCGTTTCCAAGTACACCTAAACCGGTGCAGGAGAGCCTACAAGGACATACCGTTGGTTGTATGTCCGTTTAATGTAACGCACTGCCTAAATGAACCCGAGTTGAATGTAAGTACATACATAGTTGCGAAATCGTTTATTCCTCGAAAAAAAAACTCATTAAAAATTCATTGCAGTGGCATGTTCAAGTTTGTCCAGATAGAAAATCCTTTGAGAACTTCAAGTACACTGTAGCAACATCTACGCGTTCGGCGCCATCTCCAGTCAATGTGATGCCAGAAGTGGAAACGAGTGAAAACTGGGACGAAGATCCAGATGTACCAGCGTACGATCCAAAGACGTACGCTTCGGCTGCACCAGTTCTTCGTTTGTGCCAGAATGCTCCACCTTTGGAGCGAAAGGTGTTCCGTAAGGCTGAGCATCTACGCCTTAGAAAATTGGAGGACGCTTAAGCTTAAGACCAACTCGAATCCAAGAGTTACCTTTTCTTTTTCTTGAATTAATATTTTACTTTATAGAGAATACTATTTACTGAGTTTATTTTTGATAATAATCTAATAAAGGTGTGACGTTCAAAAAAATAGAATTCTGGAGATTTTATGTTTTGCTTTTAGTGAATCTAAAAGTGAGACGGAGCTGGAAGAGGTGTCAAAAATGCAGCCGGGGCTGCAAGAGTTTGACAATTTTGAAATCTATTCCATTTCCTATTCCCTACTATGTAACTTTATTCTACTTTCGAATCAATTCGAAAGTAGTTTTCAATGCTAACTAAAGTGGTAATATGTATGAAAGTGGAATAGAATTTAAGTGCTTCGAATTTGTGCCACAGAATCTTGAATTAACTGTTTTATTTCCGTTTAAAAGCGCTGGCTTAAGAATTGGCGAGCTGAGATTTTGCGAATTCGAACGTTTTTATTGTAGAATCGAGTTACATTGTTGGGCCCCTGTTCAGGCATTAACCTGTACCAGAGCCTAGGAAAAGGATACCCTCTTTAATTGTATTCAATTCGATCTACTGAGTGCGTGACGTCCTACTCCCAATCGGGAAATTTATGTTGAACTTCGTCAATGAAAATATTCAGTTCTTTTTCTAGAAGGAAGACATTGGGAGAGTGTGCGCATTTGTACACCCCACCCCGCTGCCTTCTCCATCCAATGAATTCTTGTAGCTTAGCTGGAGTGCGTCTTGCACTTGCACCACAAGAAGAATTTTCTAGACAAAATAATAGGAAAACATGTTTTTAAGTTTTTCTGTTTTAATTTTTGTTATGACGCATGATAAGGAATTTACATGGATAAAGAAAATTGACAGAGAAATGAATAGGTCTGTCCAGATTCCTGAGCGCTTTTGACATGAAAGATTCTGGAGTCAAACATGAGGTGCGTTTGGTAGCCTGAAATTTTCTACAATTTTCACAATTTGCTGTCATGGGAGAAAACAAAAAATTAAGTTACCAAATAGACATATTTATTAATAAGGGTATTCATGCAACAACGTAAAGTCGTCGTAAAAGTGGTAAAGTCTTAAACTTCGTAAATATATCAAATTTTCCATACAAATTGTGACAGAATTACGAAGTTTTAAACTTTACAACGTTTACGACGACCTTATATTACGTTTTCATTAGAGGCGAAATGAGGTAATTTCGCAAATTACAAAAAAGTGTTTTCATCTAATTACCTCATTTCGTTTGACAACCCTGTTGATTTTATTTTACTTCATCGTAAATTATTGTCATTGGTTATACATTTTCAATGAAAAAAATTCAATTAAAATGAAAAACGATGCCAAAGAATCTGTTGCAGTTGTTTGTATTGTCTACGAAAGTGAGCTTCCAGTAATAGAATCATCCGAGCTAAACATCACGCAATTGAACATCGTGAATGTTGACCCAGAAGCCAGAAAACGGCAAGAATGCATATACGCCATTTGCCGTGATATCAGACAACGCAACACGTATTGGAGAGTCGGAAGATTCTATCTACCATCAATTAAAATTGAAAATAACGCTGGAGAATCTATTGATTTGTTCTGCAAATAAAAATGGTTTTCCGGTAACGGAATCATCACACTTCCATGCATTTAGTATCGACGATTCCCGATTTTGACCCCGAAACCGGCAGTGTTCGTGTTGGATCCAAGAGTTGTACGAATCTGAAGTCTGATGGACGGAAGGACCGGTCTAACTACTAGCTCTTTAAACAAAAGATAACGCAGAAGTCTTTATCCAATTAAGAAATTTTTTTAACTTTTGACCAGATTGTTTTATTTTGCATTAGTTATAAATAATAATATTGGTTTCTTTGAAGTGCCTCGATGGGTCAACTCAACTGAGAAACTATCATGAGAAAGGTGGGCCTGGTTTGTAATCAACGAGTAGTCCGCCAACTCACAACGTTTCTTCCGCAAAAAAAATGACTGCAGAATAATTGCTCGCACATGATAGACGCGTATGTCATTCAAATATCCTTGCATATCGTGATTCATCGCTTCTTCATTCATATCGCAATGCTGGTGCTTCGATGTTGGAGCTTCAACGACGATGCAACTGTTGCAGAATTTCTGATGAAATGCGTTCATACGATCGTCTTTCCATTCATCATTTATTTTGTTTTGTATTTCTTTAATTTGTCCACACAAATGCATCGCTCCGTTAAGCCCTAGACCCAAACTACAAAAATATAAATTATAAAAGAAAATATGAATGCATTTATTATTATTAACATATTAACCTTTTTGAAACGTTTTCTTTTTGTCCATGTCCATAAATGAATTTAATATATAAATGTATACGTACAAAATTAATTCGTCCTGATTTTCGCTTCCAAATTTGACATTTGAGTCAGACTGATTCACAATAGCAATTAATTTAGAGTTGTTCGATTTGATTCTATCTAATTTTCAACCTAATTTCGTGCAAATTTGGTTGAAATTATCTCATTTCGAAATTTGAATTTGTATGGGAAATGAGGTAATTTCGGATCTAATTTGCAAATTTTCAACGAAATTACCTCATTTGCTCTAATGAATACGTAATATTAGGCTGTTGCATGAATATCCATAATAATTTTGTTATGAATATATGAGTGCAATAATTTGTTAACTTTTTGCTAAATGACATGCACAGATACAAAAATCGGATCTTCAATGGTTGAAAGAAATTCGACATAAACAAGATTTTCTTTGATGGCACCTTGCAAAATGGTATTTAATTTATTCTAATGAAGTAGAAATATGATCAAATTTTTCATTTGTGTCCAATATTTAAGAAGTGAATTCAGCTCCAAAAAAAAACAATATTGCCATATGAGAATAGGTGATTTGTTAAACTATTTGTCCTACGAAGGTTAACAAGAGCCCTGTTTTTTAGTGCATTTTTATCTTCGCTTAGAAAAAAGTAGCATGTTAATTACAACAACAAACTGGTATAATTCCGTATTGTTGTTGTATTTAACATGCTAATTTTTTGTAAGCGAAGATAAAAATGCACTAAAATACAGGGCTAAGATGTCTTATATAAATAAATACATATATATTTTCTTCGAGATTCGAAGAAAAACCTTGAGGTTATGGAACTGCGTTCAGTCTTTTCAGATCTCAGAAACATGAACTGGCTAAAAAAATGGTATAAAAATTATTTTGGCAGCACTTTTTATTTACAAATCTCCTTCAATCCTGCAAATATCTGCAACCATAGAAGAAGAAGTAAAGGAAGTGGTGTATATCACATATACAGTGTACGTGAGTGAAGCAGCAAGAATTGAAAAAAAAAAAACAAATTGAGATTCATCTGTCATTTTGCCGAGCTGAAAGGAAGTGTTTTGAAATTTCAATTTGTTAAATAAGTGAAAAAGTTTATTTAAACTAGATAAAAAAGTGAAATACAAGTTAGAATAGTGAATACTATCAATAATTTATTTAAAAAATATAAAACAGCATCTGGTGGCTACGTTAAATTCTCTAAAAACGCCTATACTAAGGAGTATACAAACATTTTTGTTTACAAGTTAATTTTGTCTGATATTTTCATATTAAGTAACGTGAAGTGATGTTATTTAGGTAAATAAATTATCTTAGAATACTTTAAAATTAAGATTTTATCGCAATTTGCAATAAAAATAACAAATTTTTTGAAAACAAAAATATACTTTAATCCAGTGATTTCGTTGAGACTCATCTGTCAAATGAGAAATTCTCGCACAGGGTCAATCTAGTTTTTGTTGGTGATGGCAAGGCGCTCAAATCCGTTTAGCGCCCGTAGTGCAGAGTTATTTTTTAACGCTTTAAATAAAATATTTTTAAAGGGGTAACAGCAGAATCCTATTTACGTTGTTGGATTTGTATCCTCGCCACGAAGTGTTTATTTCGGTTAAAAAGTACACTACCATAAAAAACATCACTTTATTAAGAAGAATATGAGAGAAAACTTACCTGTGAAAAGAAAGATTTGTGCACCGTATTATAGGCGTTTTTATATGATTTAATGCTTCACCACATGTTTTTTTATATATTTCTTATCAGTAAAGTTTTTCAAAGTAATCACTATATTAACTTTCATTTCACTTTTTTATTCAGTTCAATTGGCTTTTTCACTATTTTTATGATTTAAAATCTCTGTACACTTTTCTACAGCTCGGCAAAATGACGGAAGCATCTCAATTGTTTTTTTCTTTTTTTAAATCTGGCTTCCTTTGGGCGCCCCAGCCTTCAGCCGTGTAACTGCACTGCGACCCTGGGGCAATGCATTTGTGTTTGTGTAACTCACACTATTTTGAAAAATGCTTCACTGTTTCCACCAGAGAATATGAAATAAAGAAGTCAATCCTCAGCTGTCAATTTGATTTGCCTACAAGCTGGAAGCGAACAGCTGATGTATTAGATTTGCAAAGTATTAGTGAAAAGCAGTGCAAAACGCACACATAGAATCAACTAGTCATTCAGCACCAGAGAATATGAAATAAAGAAGTCAATCCTCAGCTGTCAATTTGATTTGCCTACAAGCTGGAAGCGAACAGCTGATGTATTAGATTTGCAAAGTATTAGTGAAAAGCAGTGCAAAACGCACACATAGAATCAACTAGTCATTCAGCACATCATTCAGCACAGGTCTTGTTGTTGTTGCAATTCACATCTATTTCTTCGACACGAAATTAAATTACAAATACAACAATGTAAACAAATGGGTTTTGGGGGGTGAAACGTACGAAGGATTGGCTTCTTTATTTCATATTCTCTGTTCAGCACATCATTCAGCACAGGTCTTGTTGTTGTTACAATTCACATCTATTTCTTCGACACGAAATGAAATTACAAATACAACAATGTAAACAAATGGGTTTTGGGGGGTGAAACGTACGAAGGATTGGCTTCTTTATTTGATATTCTCTGGTTTCCACGATATGCCAGTTCCTTTACTTCTTCTTCTTTGTCTGCAACTACTTCCCCGTCAAATCAATTTGACAGTCGAAAAATTCCGAGAAAACTGTCAACAAACGCACGCTATTTTGTTTTTATTCCTCAAAAAGACAAAAACTAATGTCACAAACCTTTTAAATAAGTTTAACAAATTAGGACGCAAAATGCCAGTTTACGCCCAAGAAAATAATCTTCTTGTTTTCAGAGGAAGTAATTTCCTAAAACAACGTCTTATACTTTCCATCTTAAGTGGAAAACCTGTAAAAATCATCGATATTCGCAGCAATGACAATATGCCCGGATTGAGGGAATTCGAAGTAGGTCTTATTCGACTGCTGGACAAAATAACAAATGGCACAAAAATCGAGTTGAATCCCTCGGGAACTTCAGTAGTTTTTAGTCCAGGATTGTTGCACGGTGGAACAATTCACCACGATTGTTGCCTTCAACGTGGAATCGGCTATTATTTGGATGTCCTCATTGCTCTTGGGCCTTTTTGCAAAACTTCAATCCATGCCACATTACGTGGAGTGACAAATAGCAAAGAATCACCTTCGGTAGATAATGTTAAGACCTCAGCCTTATCATTGCTAAAACGTTTCCTAATCGTCGACGAAGGCTTGGAACTCAAATTTACAAAAAGAGGGTTAATGCCCGAGGGAGGTGGTGAAGTGATTTTCCGCTGTCCAGTGCGAAAGAACTTTCGTGCCATACAATGTGTCAAGCAAGGAATGGTCAAACGTATCCGAGGAACTGTGTATGCCTGTAAAGTGTCGCCAGCTATGGCGAATCGGACTGTCGAATCGGCCAAAGGAGTCATGTTGAACTTCCTCACAGACGTTTATATCTACACCGATCAAAATAAGGGCAAACTTTCAGGTAACAGTCCTGGCTTTGGCATCAACTTGGTGGCAGAAACAACTGAGGGAGTAATATTCTCAGCGGAGTGTGTGTCAAATATTAAAGAGGCGGTAAAAATTCAGTTTTATTTACATTTTCTAGCGGACATAATTATCTTCCATTTTCAGGGTAACGAACCATCCGTTCCAGAAGATTTAGGAAAAGAAGCCGCACACAAACTCCTTGATGAAATTTTTAGAGGAGGATGTGTTGACTCGTCTTTCCAATGGATGGCTGCACTCTTCATGGCGCTGGGACAGAAGAACGTCTCTAAATTTTTGACTGGTATGTTGAAGGTGCGGTTAATGATGATTAAGAATACGTTTTAACGGATGCCTTTATTTTATTTTCAGGACCACTTTCACAATACACAGTGCACTTTTTACAACACTTACGGGATTTCTTTGCCATCACGTTCAAGCTAGAAAACCCAGAAGAGGAGGATGAAGATGAAAAACCGGCGGGAGCTCAACAGGTTTTAATGACATGTGTAGGCATTGGCTACACGAATATAAGCAAACGTGCAAATTAGATATAAATAAATTACCCTTTTTTTTTAATAATTAGGCTGTTTTGAATTTGTATAAAACTCATTGCATTAAATTCTTAAAAAAAAACTATCTCTATGGTCATTAAGGTGAGCTATATTTCCTTAATTAGTTTTTGTGAAGAGAAAATCAATTAAGCAAAAAAAGTTACGGTTTTACATTGCTTCTTGCAGGCGTCTTTTAATAAGCTCTTTTGAGACATTGGCACCAAATTTAAAGAATTCGAGGGTTATGGCTCAGAGGGTTTGAAAGAATTGCAATTTTTTTTCTAAAATTGGGTCTGTCAAAATCTTTTGAAGTTATACGTGCGGTAGGCTAAGGACTTTTGTTTGAATATCTGTATTGGCTTTCACCAAATTTTTCATTAAAAACAATTTTCCGCCGTTTTAGGAGAATACCATAAATATTCACCCTTATTACGAAAGTCATTTTACTGAAATGTCAGAAAAACGAAAAGACTCCAGAGACGACAATTGATGTTTGAAGGAAAAAGTTAAAGCGTTCTCTCCGCTCTTCACTATTCTCATCACTTTTACGGTAGTTTTTACTGAAACGCCAAATATTGCTTCTACAGCTGTCATTTTAGTAAAAAAAAAACTATCGTTATGAGGGTGACTGTTATCCTTAATAATTTATGCATTTTTTTGGAGTAGAATGAACAGTTCTTCTCATCTTCTTAGAGAATAGAGAAGATACAACCGCGAACGTGATTTATCAAGATGTAGTCCAGAATATCAAATCAAAACAACACGACTACATCGGCCACACCCAGCTAATGGACAACAATGCTGCAGCCAAGTCTTCCCAGCCGGTCATGCATAATGTAAATAATAACTGGCAGATAGCTATAACCACCATAACCAGTATTTCGAGGAAGATAAAACCACATCGCGCAATCAACTTGACCTTTACAATTGAGCTTTTATTTAATTTTAAAATCGAAAGCTACGGTCATAAGTTCAAGACGAAGATGATACCATTTTAATTCTGCTACATGGAAGAGAATCCTAAAACCCAGGAAAATTGATAAAAACTTCTTCAGTACATACACATTATGTAGTTTTTTTTTAATTTATTTAGTTCTTTTTTATAAAATTAATCACAAACGATAACAAACTCCATTTTAGTTGTTGTCTGAGCGGATGATATCTGAATCACCTGGATCTGTGATTGACAGGGTGCACACGCGGAAGTATTTACCACAGGCTGTGCCCAATTCAATATTGGTTCCGCTGTAGTGCTGGACTTCGGTCTTTGCCAACATGGCGTAGTACTCAATCTCAGATTTCCTAATAAAAAGATTGAATAAATGATTAAAACAAACCTAAAAGTAAATGCAATTGTTTTCATTTCTGAAAAAATAACTTCAGAAAGAGTCTCTAGGATATCTTCATTCGCTTCAGAGGAAATAGATCATCATAGCATGGTGTTTTAACATTGTACAAATCACCTAAGTCTTACCATAGAAATAGCTGGAACCATAGTTTCGGTGGTCTTCTCAGACTACTCCATAGTTTTCCATAATTAATAATATTTATGAAATCATACTTCTTAGTCAAGAGACTCCATATGGTTCCAACTATTTAACAAAATGGAAAACTACTTCTCAATAGTCAAATCTCACCTCAGAGCAGGAGTGTTGCTGGCAATAAGGACCAATTTGGCTTTGCCTTGACGAAGGGTTTTCAAAGTTTGTTTGTAACCCAAGCAGTATTTGCCTGATTTCATAACCAGAGCCAAACGCGAGTTGGTGGAATCCAAAGCCTTTTTCTGTGAAGCAACGATAGTGAGAGGTTAGGATTTTCACACGTGGATGGGATAGTTTGTAAAAAATATCTTACTTGTTTCTTGATTGCAACCATTTTGAAATTAGTTGTTAGCTTTTAAAAAAAACTGTAAAACAAATCTAGAAGAAAAGATTACAAAAATATAAGTATTAGAAAAATATTTAATAATAACTTTAGCTTTATTTTAAAAATTATACTAAAGCACCCACCTCCGACGACGGATACTTGAAAAAGAAAGAAAAAGAATCATGCATCATGGCGGCTCTCTTTAGACCTCTATTACACGATGATTCTTTGCGTCTGACTCTTTTCGAATTTTCATGAGTGCGAAGGAGAGAAAGCATCGGATTTCACCTTCGCACTCATTGAATTTTGACAAGAGTCAGACGCAAAGAATCATCGTGTAATAGGGGACTTACTTCAAATTCGGCGAAAAATCACAAACATGAAGTTGGCTGGAGTTGAAAAGAATCCGAGGAATTCGAACTCGAAAATTATGGAATACTCACACTTTGATTATTTTATTACCCTGAGGCCACACGAGCCAGTACTGGCTAGCCGGTTGGCTACACAGACTACCTGTCAAATTCCTATTCGTGTATATGCTGTGACGTAGGCGGCATGCCGCACTGGCTTCTCTACTGGCCAGCGTTCGGATCTTACTCCAAATGGAGTAAATCTACTCCGATTTTAAGGAAAGAAATTTAAGTACTACGATTGCCACCTTTTCAAGACTGAAGATGTTACCACTTCATTCTATATTCTGTGTGGTGTGAAGTGGCATTTAAATACTCTGTGCTCACTTAACAAGCCTGACATGTTGCAAACTGTCATTAGACTTACTGGCTGAACAGAATAGAATATAACTGGAGCTGCAGCTGCAACTGGAATAGCTGTCAAAAAGTGTCGTACGTGATTTTTTTACGTGCCCACAATGCAGCTGTACGTTGGTTTTGGAGAGCCTTTACTTATTTTTATCACAAAATAATATTTATCGTAAAAACTCTTGTTTTATTTTTCATGTGCAGCGATATGAAATATGACAGATACACAATGTTAAACAACAACAAAAACTATCGTCAGCGAACATTTCGCGTCAGTTTGGGAAGGCCTTTAATAGAGCTTTTTAACAAATAGTCCCCTTTCACACGAAGAAACAAGTTGCTGGAGATTTTTTTGACGTTTTCTTTTAATCTCCTTAAAAATCTCTTGTACCTTTCACACCAGGAAACAAATCTCCAGGCAATTTTTGAAATTTCCTTTGAAAGTCTATTGGTTGAACACACCTAAACCTAGATGTGAAAGGAAATGTCAAAAAATCTCCTCAAATCCTCGACCGGGGAGATTCTGTTCGCCCCTCTTTCCTCCTGCCCTTCTCACCCAGGAACTAAAAGTTGCTGGCAACTCAGTTTCCTCGTGTGAAAGGGCACATAGCAGTATATCACTCTCTTGTTCATTTACAAACGTCAAAATCAGTACTATGGTGAATTTATCATATCAAAACTAGGTGTGGAATTGTTTTTTTTTTTTGCTTTGCACTTTGGAATTTGACACTTCCGCCTCAATGGAAGCTGCCACTCTTGAAATTGACAGATTCGTAAAATTCCCTATCAATTCCTTCGCCATTTTTTTGGCTTTCTTGTCGAACGGAAATCCAAAATACAACAGACAAGGCAAGTGTGGTTCCGGCTTTATTCATTTTCAAACATTTTTAGATCGCTTATCAAATTTATAAAACTTTGAGTTCTTAGGGAATGGGCATGGACTCCCGATTTTTATTTTATTAATATTTTGTGAAAGAAAATGTGAGTAAACTTGAGTTTTAGTCCTATTTATCCAAATATGCTACGAAATACTACTGCCGAACCCTGTTATTGGCTGCTCTACTGGCTTCCCAACTGGCTACGAAAAAGGCAAGCCAGTAGACAAGCCAGTTGCTCAGGTTTGTATGTGTTAGTAAAAAAATGTGAGTGTATTGCGACTGGCTAGCCAGTACTGGCTCGTGTGGCCTCAGGGTAACTGCGGTACCGGTACAGGCCGCATTTTTGCGATTACACAAGCATGAATTTTAAATTTTTGTCAGAGTGTACAAGGTGTGATAAGAAGTTTTTGTTATGCTATGTTCCCATCAAAACGAAATCCAAGATTTCAGCTAAAAAGATTCAAGATTTCAAATTGGTGGAGCAGCATTTCATTGAGATTTCGTTGAAATACCGAGTTTTTACTGAGATTTCGTTTAAATTTCTATGAAACCTTGTTCCAGTGGCTCGAAATATCAAAATTTTTCAACCGAAATCTGGGATTTCATATTGTTTGGAACATAGCATAAGCGTGAAATTTTTTGCAAATTTTTACATTTTGTTGTCAGAAACCATAGTAGAAAAACCGAAGCATAGAAAACTCGGCGAAAATTTCACCGAATTTTCCAAACTTGGGTTTTTTCTTTTATGGTTTTTGAAAGCAAATTGCGAAAACTTGTGAAAATTTGCAAAAATTTCACGTTCATAGACAAATCAAAACATGTAGAAGTGATTATTACCAGTCGCTGAGCCTAACCCAGTGGCTCCATTGGCAATATACTTGCTATTATTGCCTTTAATAATGAAAATGGAGACGTTTTGTCAATGGCAACGGCAAAATTGCAAGATGAGAGGCAATTATTAATTTCCATCGTCGAGGCAAAATTGGGTTCCCCGTGATTGTGAATGGCTTCTTTATTTATTTTTATTTTCAACTAAGGCCTAGTACGCAGATCGAGACAAAATTTTTCTCCCATATAAAATTTTTCCCAGGACAAATTTTATCTCGTTTTTTTTTCCAAGCGGTACGCAGCTCCAGCGCAAAATTTGACACTTGAAACCGCTGTACGAGAAAAGGTAAAAAAAAGTCTCCACTTAATTTTGCGCGGAAAAAGAATGCTCGAAGCATTATTTTTCCGGACAAATTGTGACGTTTTATATATATTTCGCTTTTTATAAACTAAAATCATCTCCCTGTTTCATTCTTTCCATTTATGTATAAGACGTTGTGAGGACGCAAAACTGAAATAAATATAAAATGCGTACAGAAAATGATGACATGGAATGAGAATAGAATTAATTGAACAGCTGTTTTAAATCAGTCAGTGGCGTAGCTAATGAGAAAGGGTACAAAAGGGCCACATTTCAGATACATAAAATATTTGTTTCAATAAAAAATTTAAATTGATTCCCAAAACGAGTTGGCAATTTTAATTGGATCTTGGGAGCAGTGGAAAAATGTGAACATTTCTGATTTTGACATGGTTTTTTTAATCCATCGACATTAATGGAATTTGACAGTTGATGTCTTGAAAGATGAAGAACAAATTATTTTGACGCAAAAAGTTAATTTGATCCAAATGTCAAAAAAGTGCCCTTATCCACTTTTTCCCGGAGAAGTAAAAAACCTTCAAAAATTTCAGAATTTTAAGTGGTTTTTTAATCCATTGACATCGTGGCAATCCTTCAATATATTTTGACAGGAGACAATCCTTCAATATATTAATTTGGAAGACAAACTATATTTGGACGGAGAAAGTGTATTTTGATCCAAATGTAACCAATTTGCCCTAAAATCGACTTTTTCCAGAGAAGTAAAGCTGAAAATTTCAGATCTTTTAAAGGTATTTTCATCCATCCACATTATATTGTTCACCATCAAGCGCATCCCAACTAACATTTCAGCTTCGGTTCGGCCTAACTGAATAGGCTTTCTGATTTCCTTAAGACATTTGTAAAATTTCGTTAAGCATAAAAAGGAGAATATTATAGAACTTCGAAAATGATTTCGGAAAATCTTCTTGGAGGCCCCGTACGCAGATCTCTTAAAAGCTTCAAATTCTATACGATCCATAAGAAGTTTTAACGAGCGCTATTCGAAATCTTAGTGAAATTATGGTTTTGACAGATAGCTTCAGAAATGTTTCTATAAAAGTAAACACGCAAGTGTAATAGAAACCCAACTAACAATTTAAGTTGTTTAAGTGTCAATACAAGTAATTTTCTGACTTGTCTAGAAACTTAAATCAGCCTTATGCAAATCATTTTGGCGCACATTGAAGAAGCTATTTGATTCCCTTAAAACCTTTCATCACAAGTCCTATGCAATTTAATAGCTTTCCAACAACATTGTAAAAAGGTCTTAAAAAGGCAAAATATTGCTCAACTAAACAAGTTATAATAAGGCTTGTATTATAAGGCCTTGAAAAGGGCATACAAAAATTTTACATTTAGGCCTTATAAAAGCCACTCAATGCAGTTGTGTACCTAGTAAAAAAATTGCTTGCTTTGGAATTATTTTATTTAATTTTTACTATTTTTATTTTATCAGTTTATTTTTCTTACGGGAAAGCTTACATTACGTTTTTCTTTATTCTGAAATGATAAGAATATTATTTAATTTATAAAAATGTTACTTTCTTACATGACACTTCCGAGGATTGAACTCGCATCCCTCCAATCAAATATCCAGCACGCTACCCACTACGCCGATTCGCAATTAAGAAATTGCATGTAAAAATTCTAATGAGTTGATACTTGTGCCTGTACAGTTTTACCAGCAATATACAGATAGTTAAGGTCACGTTTTGGATTAAAAAAAAAAATTCACTCTAGATTTTAATCCTAATAATACGATAACAGAGAACATCTACAACTATTTGTAGATGAATCATCTAGCCAAAGTCATACTGATGTGATACGATTTTCTTCATATTTTTTACTTTTTTTTAGTTTAAAAAGGGAAATAATTACTTCTTGAAGGGTTTGACAGAAGAAATATACAAGAGCATAATGATTTTGTACTATTATGTATGTAGATATAAATCTTAAACAATTACTGTTTCTCTGCGTTCGTATGACAAAAACTTTTTTTAAAGCAATTTTAAGTTATTATGTGAAGCTACATAAGTATTTGAGTGTAAAATGAGTGAATGATTTTTAAAGATCACACTTTATACTTGTATTTCTATCAAACCACAGTTTGGAAAATAAATTTTCTCGTTAAGTATAAAACTTAATTATAACAGCAAGTAGTTACGTTCGACTCGTTGGTGTATTTTATGTGTACACTGGTAGGGTAGCTTACTAAAGAAGATAATCATTTCAATAAGTTTGCTACTAACATTTTATAAAAACTATATATTTCGTCGTAGATGTACACAGCTGTCACAACCCATACGAAATAGCTCACGAAATGAGACAATTAGTTCATTAAGTTTGCCACAAACGTTTTATAAAAACTATACATTTCCTCAAGGAGGTACACAGCTGTCACAAGCCAGACGTAATAGCTCACCAAAGAAGACAATAATTTGATTAAGTTTGCTGATAGCATTTTATAAAAACTATATATTCTCTCATGGAGGAATACAGATCTCACAAAAAAAAAATAAATAGCTCACAAAAAAAGGCAATAATTTCAATAAGTTTGCTTAAGAAATTTTTTTTATTTTTCCAAACAAATATAACATAATAACGTATAACAAAATTCTTGTTGATTGATAATCAGAAAAACTAAGCACAGGAGTTATAAGTGATTTAATGCCGGAATCTTTACAACCATTTAAGAACGATTTTTTGGTTAGATGGAATTTGTAAAAATTAAATGTTTTTTTTTTGGGATTGCGTGTGCCATTTGTCACTAGATTTGAGGCACACAAACCGATGCACATACAAGTTCAGAACAAGCATTCAAAAGTGCATTCATTTTTTTGTTAGATTAAAAACAAATATATTTACGAGAGGAGTTGCAAAAATAAACAGAAATAATTATGCATTTATTAAAGTTAAAAACAAAAACACAAATTCTATTTAGAAACACATCAATTGAGGAACATATCGGTGAGCGCGCGTTTCATAGTGTTAATCGACTTTGGGCACTGAAATCGAAGTTCATTGATATTTTATTAACTTCTTATTAACTATTCACTAATTTTTGATAAATTATATTTTTTTATAATAGGTATATTTGTTTTTAATCTATTCCAATGAATGACGAACACTTTAGAATATTTGTTAGACCCGCTGCAGAATACTTTCAACTGCAGAGAAATGTCAAATCTTGCTGCTGTGTGTTGCGTGGCAAGCTTATTTAAGAAAGCCGTATACGAATTTAGTTTGTTTACTTTCAGTAAAACCAACTTGGGCAGGCCTTAAACAAGGCTTTTATACTTAAGCATACAAGCCTTATGTATAACTTGCCAATTTCATTTTAAAAGGCATTAAACAGGCTATCAGCAAAAATTAATATTGGAAAATGGTTGCATTATATAAGAAAGCCTTATATTAGTTCTATGTGAGCTATAGCTTATCAGATTTTAAAAACCGGACCTAATACAAGTTAAATTGTTAGTTGGGAAGTCTTATAATAGCTATTAGAAGCCGACAATACAGCTCTTACAGAGGTTGTAGGAAAATGGGGGAAAAAATATAATTCTTTTTACTTTCAATTTCTTTTGAGTGATTTTTACCGCATTTTATGTTTGTTAAACCTATTATTTGTTTTCAATTATTTGTAAATTAATGAATTGGAAATAATTATAAAACACAAAGATTTTTCTTACCCGTCTAGGAATCGAACACGGAACTCCTGCGTAAGAGTCCATCACTCTACCCACTCAGCCATCTTAGATATAAAATGGAAGATGCAAAAACTTAATCAGTATTTTCCAGTCCTACATGCTGGCTCCACTAGACATGAACGATGTTCAACATCCAAACCACAATCCAATCAGCAAACTGATTTGTATGGATATGTCACTGCACGGACATGGATTTTTGAGACTCCATTGTTTTTTTTTTAAACATGTTCATAATCTAACCATGGCTCATGGCCAGTGGAGCCACCATGTTAATAACAAATTTGAAACCCATTCACACAAAGAAACAAGATGTACAAAATTTTTTTTTTTCAAATCGCTTGTTTATTATTGAAATTAAAATCTGAAGAGCTGAGTGGTTGTTTTTAAATTCAATCGCCCATTGCCTGAGGTTAAGTCTAAGTTATTGATTTTTTCATCTTCGTCATCGCTTTCTTGAAAACATTGATCATTAAACTCGTGTGTGTTATCCCTCATAAAAGTTTCGCCTCTCATGCTGGTAGTGGGGTTCATATCTAAGTACAGAATGAATATTTATATTTAAAAGAAAATTATAAACAGAGAAACAATGAAACACACTTAAATCTTCTGGCTCTGGAGATATTTGATTTATCGATGAAAGCCTTATTAAATCTGAACTTTCTTGCCGTCACGTCGTTGTCTTTCATTTGCATTCTTTTGAAGATCTAAGTTACGAGCTCTCTGGAGTATTAAGAAACGTCTCACCGCAAGAGATCTATAATAATTTCCCGACTTTAAAATTTTTTCCACGAAGTAGAAATATTCACGCAAAAAAAATTTCACAAACAATTTATTCAATAAACGAAAATTTATCAATGACTTCATTAAAATGACTTTGACAGATTTGAGTCTCTTTAGCATAGACTGACATTTTCTATTATGGTTCGTTAATAAAGTCTGAGAAGTCTCTGCGAAGTATTCGATAAGGCTTCCAGCAAATTGTAACCGAAACCTTTTAAAGACAAAGTGACAGGAGCTTCAATTAAATTACTCTATACAATCTTTATAAAGTGATAGCTTCATGTTTCTTCGTTAATGTTATTAACAGAGGTCTATCCGAAACAAAGACGCTAGTCTCGTTTAATTTTCTATATCAAGCTTTCAAACGACTTTAAAGAAGCAGTTATTGAAATCATGACTTCTATAAGAAATTTATTTTTGATGAAAGCTTTATAGAAGCTTTATACATATCCAGACTTGCAGCATATCGATATTTCTAAGCTAATAGAAACTGAAATGTTAGTTGGGATACGTTCAATTTTTCTTGCTCTGTAAATGCTTTGAAGGAATATGATTTCTGTACATGAAAAAGTTTCAAATTTATGTTAATTTAAGGAAATTTTATAATTTTTCAAATTTATAACTACGCTACTGTTCTCATTTGACTTTTGTTTTTATCTCTACGCCTTCAGAATTTGTCTCGAGAAAAAAAATGTAGAGATAAAATTTGTCTTTGCTCGATCTGCATACTAGGCTTAAAGGGTAGAAAATGAGAACGCACATGACAAAATATGTAAATTAAAATTCCATTTTATCAAAAGCAGAGGATTCGAAAAGATTTGACCGCATTTTCAATCAAATATTTCGATACACACATTATATAACCGAAATTGACTGGCGATGAAAATGCCCATCCAAGCAATAAATTGCCATTCCCATTCCAATTGCAATCGCCTCAAATACTGCCAATGGAGCCACATAGCGTTAAGCCTAGTACGCAGATCGAGACAAAATTTATCTCCCATATAAAATTTTTCCCAGGACAAATTTTATCTCGGATTTTTTTCCAACCGGAACGCAACTCCAACGCAAAATTTGACAGTAGTTGTAACCGCTGTACGTGAAAAGGTAAAAGAAAGTCTCCACTTATTTTTGCGCGGAAAAAGAATGCTCGAAGCATTATTTTTCCGAACAAATTGTGACGTCTTATATATATTTCGCTTTTTATAAACTAAAATCATCTCCCTGTTTCATTCTTTCCATTATTAAGACGTTGTGAGGACGCACGACGGAAAAAAAATATGAAATGCGTACAGACAATGATGACATGGAATGAGAATAGAATAAATAGAACAGCTGTTTTTAATCAGTCAGTGGCGTAGCCAATGGAAAAGGGTACAAAAGGGCCACATCCAGATACGGAAAATATTTTTTCAATAAAAAATTAAAATTCCTAAACCGAGTTAAATCGAGGTGGTTGGAATCAGCAAACAGAGTTTTCAAATTTAATTGGATTTTGGGAGCAGTAATAAAATTGTGAAATTTATGATTTTGGCAGGGTTTTTTAAGCCATCGACAGCACATCCATCCCTCAATGGAATTTGACAGTTGATGGCTTGAAAGATGAAGAATAAACTATTTTGAACGAAAAATTAATTTGATCCAAATGTCAAAAGCTAAATCACTTTTTCCCGGAGAAGTAAAAAACCTTCAAAAATTTCGGAATTTTCAGAAGTTTTTTAATCCATTTACATTGCAGCGATCCTTCAATATAATTTGACAGTTGATGGCTTGACAGACAAGCTATATTTTGACGGAAAAGTCTATTTTGATCCAAATGTTACCAAATTGGGCTCAACTTTCCTTTACGACATCCCGAATTTTGACACGCGGATAGTCTCATTTAATAGATATTCACTAGAAAACACCAAATATCACAATTTTAGGGTGAGGAAACATTTATAAGTATTTTTAATTAATTTTTAAACTTTCAATTTTTCCATACAAAATGCATGGAAAATAAATAAAGAAGACCAAGATGGCGAAGAATGAGGTTCACTTGTCGTGACAGTAGTGATATGTCAAATGTCATTGCATGCTCAGTATTGCCAGATGTACACTTTGGTTTTGGGATATTTTTTTTTTTTTGCGGTTTCTGGGATTTTTTTTCGGAATTTTCAGATTTTAGTCTGAATTTTAGGGAAATTATTTATGAATTCTGGGGAACTTTTTGCATTTTCCATCATCTTCTTTTTTTGGTATGTTATGATCAGTTATGATAAACAAAGTTGTTTATTGAAAAAAACTGTAAAATTTTAACGGTAAAATATGCGGGAGACAAGTCAAAATTGCAATGTAATTTGCATTTTATTTGTGAACAATGGCTGGAACAAGTGCTTCATTTTCTGCTGCTTCCCGTTCTGGGGAAGAAAATCCCGAAATTGGTAACACGGGTACAGCCAAAGCAATTTTGAGCACTGTTGAAGTGCAAATGCAGTGGTAAGTTTAAATATATCTAATATTATGAGTGTTTTATATATTTATACAACAATTTTTTCAGGAACTTGATGAAGCTCTATGACAGAGTAAGGACTCATTCAGCCGCATTACAACTGGCCGAAGAGCTAGGCCTCCTGCCTTTGGTCAGAAAATGCAGGCTGCATCGCTGCGACATGCAGCTTTACAATACCGACAGCGGGCCTGGATTTTTTCAATGCGGCAAAGGAGTCTGCAGGGGGAAGAAGCGGATTGCTCGCGCTTCCGGCACTTGGTTCGAGCAGGCTCGAATACCAGTGTCGCGAATTTTCTTCTTAATGTACTGTTTCGGAAGAAAATTTTCTTACGAAATGGTACGAATTGAAGATTTTTCGTCGACACATTCGAGCCTGTCCACCAGAACCATTTCAGACTGGTACAATTACTGTCGAGAAGTGATTGTAGATTCATTTTTGGACAACCAGGAGGCTGTTGGGAAAATTGGAGGCGTTGGTCGCGTAGTCCAAATCGACGAAAGTAAATTTGGAAAACGAAAATTCAATAAAGGTAATACTTTTTTTATTGAATTTTATTTTAAAAATTTTTAAATCTAAGTATAAATTTCAACTTATAATAGGCCGTCAAGTGGATGGCCATTGGGTGCTGGGAATGATAGAGGATGGCTCTGAAGACTTGCGGCTTGAGGTATGTCCGGATAATATTCGAAGTGCCGAGGTAAAAGTGTTAAATTATAATACGTACATTTTTATAAAGTATTATTTTATTTACAGGTGCTCATACCCTTAATACAAAAACACATCCTGCCTGGGACGACGATCCACACGGATTATTGGAGGGCCTATGATTGTCTCAGTGAACATGGTTATGTTCACAAAAAAGTCAATCATAGTGACCCCGATAATCCGTTTGTGGCCGAGGACGGCACTCACACACAAAGGATTGAGTCCCAATGGCGTGTCGTAAAACGTGCATTCTATAACGACAATTATAGTAACAACTTCGCTTATTGGGTGGTTGAGTACCAATGGCGAAGAAATATTAGAAAAAATCTAAAAGATCCATTTGTGGAGTTAGTAAATGCAATAAAGCATGTTTATGGTGACCAAAGAATGCTTTAAAATAAAAAAAAAATCAATTAAAAAACTTAATTTGTTTTTTTTATTTAATTAAAAACAGTAAGATTATGAAAATGAGATCTAGCACGAAATTTTTAACCTCATTTTCAAATATATTTAAATACAGGGTTAATTAATACTTTAAAATTTCGCGCGAAATTTTTTTAATCAATGTTTTTTAAATGCAAAAGAAACTTTGCATCCACCAAACTTTGCTCCACCCCAAATCCTATAATGAGCCCAAGCAGGGGGGTTGCAGGGGGGCAGCATGCCCCCCCATACATACCTCACTGTTGGCAGTAAAAATTCGCGTGAAATTTTTACTATAATTATCTAAAATTATTTAATTATTTTTACTATTATCTTACAGAATGTTAGAAAATAATAATTCAATAATTTTAGATAATTATAGTAAAAAATTCGCGCGAATTTTTTACTATAATTATCTAAAATTATTTAATTATTATTTTCTAACATTCTGTAAGATAATAGTAAAAAATAATTAAATAATTTTAGATAATTATAGTTAAAAATTCGCGCGAATTTTTTACTATAATTATCTAAAATTATTTAATTATTATTTTCTAACATTCTGTAAGATAATAGTAAAAAATAATTAAATAATTTTAGATAATTATAGTTAAAAATTCGCGCGAATTTTTTACTATAATTATCTAAAATTATTTAATTATTATTTTCTAACATTCTGTAAGATACCTAATAGTAAAAAATAATTAAATAATTTTAGATAATTATAGTTAAAAATTCGCGCGAATTTTTTACTATAATTATCTAAAATTATTTAATTATTATTTTCTAACATTCTGTAAGATAATAGTAAAAAATAATTAAATAATTTTAGATAATTATAGTTAAAAATTCGCGCGAATTTTTTACTATAATTATCTAAAATTATTTAATTATTATTTTCTAACATTCTGTAAGATACCTAATAGTAAAAAATAATTAAATAATTTTAGATAATTATAGTTAAAAATTCGCGCGAATTTTTTACTATAATTATCTAAAATTATTTAATTATTATTTTCTAACATTCTGTAAGATACCTAATAGTAAAAAATAATTAAATAATTTTAGATAATTATAGTTAATAATTCGCGCGAATTTTTTACTATAATTATCTTAAATTCTCCACTCCAACTATTTGAATTGGCTGTTATTACACTTTGCAAAGTGAAATAAGACCAACTTTCAAAAGTTGGCCTTATTTCACTTGGTCTTATTTCACGGCACCACATACCTCACTGTTTGGTGCTAGCACTTTATTTATATAAGCAAGTTTTAAATTTCCCGAAAAATGTCCCAAAATAAAAACACAAGGGAAAAAAAATACGTGCCTGGCAATACTAAACAGACCATTTGACATTTCTTTAATTCGTAATTGAAATCGAGTATTATTGTCAAATACATTATTTTTGCAAAACAAAAAGTAAGAAAATTAATTACAAATACTTATAAATATTTTATCTCATTAAAATTGTGATATTTTGTGTTTTTTTATGGTAATTAATCGAATGAATATATTCGTATTTACAAATTCCTGGTGTAAAAAGTGCAATTCGGTAAAGAAAAAAAAAAAAAAAATACCTCATTTTCAAAATTTTAAACAATTTTTAATTGCATTTAGGGGGGTTTCCTCACCTTAAGATTTGGAAAATTTTCTATTGAGATACCTACCTATCCCTAAAAAAAAAATCAACCTCGAAATCGGGATGTCGTAAAGGAAAGTCGCCCCCCAAATTGCCCTAGAATCCAGAGAAGTAAAAAATTCAAAATTTCAGACCTTTTAAATGTATTTTCATCCATCCATATTATATTGTTCCTCATCATGCGCATGCATTTCTTGCTCTGCAAATGCTTTGAAGGAATCTGATTTCTGGTAAAAATTTCAAATTTATGTCAAATGAAAGATATTTTATAATTTTTTTTAAATTTCTAACTACGCTACTAATTGCGTTCTCATTTGACTTTTGTTTTTATCTCTACACCTTCAGAATTTGTCTCGAGAAAAAAAATGTAGAGATAAAATTTGTCTTTGCTCGATCTGCGTTCTAGGCTGTGGATGTGTAGGCAAGGCGATCAAAGTCTACCGCTTAATTTTGTTCACAACTTAATTCTTACTTCGAGTAAACCCTGATTCGAAAACACATGGAGCAAAAGAAAACGTCAAATTTATTAAAATTTGACAGAACAAGAAGTAGAAGCAAAACAACCGCCGAAAACAAATTAATTTTGAAAAGAAAAGGTCTGGTTTTCTATAATTACCTTAAAAATGCTAAAAATGAAAACAGCAAAAACCCTTAAAAAAACTCCACCAATTATTACTGCGCCGCCTGCTCGCGATCTAGACGCAGAATCCCAGTTCCAACTAGAATTGTACTGGTGTGTCCAACAGCTTGAGGTGTCGATTGCAAATGCAAAAGTGAACAAACAACGTAAGTTTTGTTAAAATATGATTTAAATGTTATATTAAAAAATAAATATATATTAAGGAGAAGACTTGGTTAAAAGTCTGAAAACCCTGAAAAGCAGCACAGCTCCAGTGGTTAAGAAGCGGCAAATAATGAAGGCATCGTTTGGTGATTACAGGTCCAAGATGAAGGAAGAAGAAAAGAAGTTAGCGCTGGGTAAGATCGGAAATATTTAGCCAATTCAAATTTATAAAAACTTATACATTTTGATCCGTCATTTTGATGGAGCAGAAAAAGATTTCTGAAAACGCGCCAAACTCGAAAGAAAACTAGCTCTTACAAGGCGACTCTGCTGGGAGTTTGTTGCCAGCACTACATGCATGTGATACAGCAGATTGCCTAGCGGGCACCTGTTCGATTACAATCGGAATGATGCCAATAAATTTTATTTTTTTTTCGACAAGTGAGGATCTATTCAGAAAAGTATTTTTCGATTTCTGAGCAAAAGCAGAAAAATCTAAATATACCTATCCTCATTACTTTACCTTTGTGAAAAAATCCTATTATAGTTAAAATGGCATCGATGCATAATTCCGATTTGGATCAGAATTATTCGTGGTATGAAATAGTAATGTCTTAATTTCGTTTTGTTTTTATTTTACCCACAGGAAGCCGTCAAATTAAGTTCACTTCCAGTACTGATGCATCAAACAAATCGAGTTTTGTTAAAAAAGCAGCAATCCTTACATCTGGAAAAGACTTCAAGTTTAATTTTAATGCTGAATCATCGTCAATCGATACGCCAGTAACAGAAAGTAAGACTAACGAAAATGAATCCTCTGGTACGACTGCAACATTAGTTAACAATTTAGACTTCTCATCTGGAGGTGGCTTCAAATTCAACTTTGATATCGAAAGTAACAACGAACAGATGGATTTTGAAAAATTGTGCATTAAAAATTGATACAAGGAAAACTACCGAAGAAACTCTTAAATAGCATTAATCCTATATTAAAATGCACACCTCAGCTGAATTTTGTCATAAATAACATGAATGTGAAATAAAATAAGCTCAAATTGTTATTATTTTTTTAAACTAAAATATTCTATGTTTTTTAACTCTTTTCTTTGAAACTTGACCATATTTGAGTATATGCGTTTAGTAGATCTGCATATTAGTTGAAATGCAATAAATATCCCCTTCCTATTATTCCTTTTTTTAATGGTCTATTCTATACCAAAAATTAATCCCATCCCTATTTGATTCAAGCTCAAAATATCATTTAATAAAATCTCTGAAATCTTTTTGGTTTCTATGGTTTTTACAACTGGGAAGTAAAAAAAAAATTAGCGTTCTTTTTTTAAAATAGTCTAGGTCCACGTAGCATTAAATCGGAAAATTTAAAAGTGTACTTAAATGTGTGTAATTAAATTTCAAAACATGTTCAGCAACCAAAAATAAAAATAAATGGGAATACAGTTTATTGCTAAATTAATTATATTACAAACCATAAGTTTTCATTCAGTGAATAGAACAATGAGTTTTGCAGGGTAGAAGCTGTTATTGTCTTTCTAATAGAAAACCAACAGAATTTCTCAGTTCTGTTGTCAAGATACCTACTAAGGCTAAGGATACTACCAAAGACCGTATAATACCAAGATACCGCATCTCAACCAACCACCAAAAATCAGCTCTAGATGCGGTCGGTCGGGGGAAGGGAAACATTCCCACGTATTGTATCACATCCTCATTCACATTCGAACTCACATAACACATACAGACATGCAAGCCTTTATTCGCCGCAGACCCACAACTCAGCGACCGCGCCACCGACGATTGTAAAACTTATACATAGACGGGGTTCTCACTCACACATCTATGGGGTCACCACTGGGGTCGTCACAGTACTAGCGCTTTGACTGCGAACTTTTACACTAGATGCAATATCTTGGTATTATACGGTCTTTGATACTACCTAAGGCTAAGAGCCCACAGCAAATTTTGGAGTGGATGTATGTATAACCAAAAATCTTAGTATGGGGGCTTAAAGGTACACGTATAACGTGATATGAAATACCAATGTCTGGCAAGATTTTTTTCTCAGCCTTTGGGTGTGGCGGAGGTTAAAGAGACAGTTCCTCTTTCTTATTGTCAGGGCTTTATCCACGTTAGTTTATTTGAAACGATCGAATATAATACTCTGTCATTTTTCCGAAGCAGAAACACCTCAATCATGACGGTCCTATAAATAGAACTCAATGAACAAAAAACAACAAAATAAAGTCTCCAAAAAAAGGCCGATAAGGGTTGCTTAAAAATCTTATATCCAATGATCATCTAGATTAAAGTCTTCAGACTTAAGGACATTTACATAGGGGGCTATCGTGATAAAATTTCCTACGGAATTTTTCCCACCGTCGAAAACTGGGAACGTGAATTGTGGTCGCAATTTCACTCGGAATTTATTGGAATCAAAAATTACTATTCCATGGCCACTGGGCTACCATTTTGATCAACCAAATTTGAACCTGCAAGGAACAGTGGAAAATTGTTACCATTTCTAATTTTAGAAGATGGGAGATATTCCGTGGGAGATTTTATCCACGATAGCCCCAATAGTATCATTACCTATTTTATTTAAATGAATTGAAGCGTTAATGACATTAATACATTAATATAGAAACCAAACCCCTATCCCGCTAAAGGCTGTGAAAAAAGCATGCTAGACTATTGTACTCGATATCACAATGCATACCTACAAGTTCTCATACTCATATTTTGCTTATATGTACGTCCACTCCCAAAATCTGCTGTCGGCTCTTGTGCTATGAGGAAAACAAATATTGGATCCACTTTGCTCACTTTTTGACGGATCAAAATTAGCTGAGGCCGAGATCCTGGTTTTCCTGAACATTTATGCCTACCATTCACAATAATACAAAATATGAAAGATACACAATGCTAAACAACAACAAAAAACTGTCTTTGCGAAAGATTGGATGATTTCGCGTTGGTTTGGGAGAGCCTTAAGAGCTGGCTGCTCATTTTCGATTTGAAACGCATAGCCAAAAAATGGGTATGAGGGTCTGTAGGTGCATGCATCTTGACATCGAACATAAAAGTCTGGCAGGATTTTTTTGGCACCCGTGGTAGGGATGAGGGGTTGAAAATAGCGGTTTTCAGGCTTTTGTGTAGGAAGCACAAGCACTTTACTTCATATATTAAAAAAATGGGAAATGCATGCTCTATAAATTTGTTTAAGTCCCTAGACTTTAATATTAACGATCCGAGAAATAAAACTCAAGATATGAGCTTTTAAAGCGAACCCTATCGGAATCATTTCCCATTTTTAATACATGAATTGAAGAGCATTGTGTGCCCCTTACACAATAGTCTGAAAACCGCTACATTCAACCCTTCGTCGTCGTCCCTAACACGGCCACCAAAAAAATCCTGCCAGACTTTTGTAGTCTATAACATGCTGGCTCCACCTGCCATGAACGATGCCAAGACTATGAACATGTCTAATAAAAATCCAATGGAGCCAGAAAAATCCATGTCTTGTCGACGACATGTCGAAGAAAACCAATTTTTGAACAAGACATGTACGCTGTTCAAAGCTTGCCATGAGATTTGACGTTTCACGTGCATGTGAGTTTTTTTGTGGTTTTCCTTGTATCTAGAGGTAGCTGGATATTAAAAAAAGTCTTTCTACTGTTTTCTGGAGTCTAAAGGGCGAGTATTATTGCAAAAGATAGAAGTAGTGGTGAGAGGGAAATGAAACGACATGACATGAACTGCCCAGCGAGAAAAAATCTGCTGATTGTTGATTGGATTGTGGTTGTGATGTTGGGCATCTGTATGCCCTGTGGAGTCGGGGTGTAACGGTGTCCACATTGGGTATGAAAAAGTGGATTTTTAATGACTTTTCAGTATTCACATCTCACTTCGATGACATGCTGGCTCCACCTGCCATGAACGATGTCAAGACTATGAACATGTCTAATAAAAATCCAATGGAGCCTGAAAAATCCATGTCTTGTCGGCGACATGTCGAAGAAAATAAACTTTTGAACAAGACATGAACGCTGTTCAAAGCCTGCCATGAGATTTGTCGTTTCACGTGTGTGTGAGTTTTTTCTGGTTTTCCTTCTCCTCAAATCCTCCTCCCCGGTCGAGGATTTGAGGAGATTTTTTGACATTTCCTTTCACATCTAGGTTTAGGTGTGTTCAACCAATAGACTTTCAAAGGAAATTTCAAAAATTGCCTGGAGATTTGTTTCCTTGTGTGAAAGGTACAAGAGATTTTTAAGGAGATTAAAAGAAAACGTCAAAAAAATCTCCAGCAACTTGTTTCTTCGTGTGAAAGGGGACGTGTTGATTGGATTGTGGTTGCGATGTTGGTCATCTGAATGCCCTGTGGAGTCGGGGTGTCAAGGAGTGGGAGCGAGATATGAATACTGAAAAGTCATTAAAAATCCACTTTTTCATACCCAATGTGGACACCGTCTATAGGACTCCTTTGGAGGTGGCGAAGTACTTGCAAGTACTTTGCTAGCTTTTTTCAATGGAACACATCAAACTGCTTTCCCATGTAAAATAGGACGCCTAATGTATCTACTCGCACATGAGAGCATGTGCAGTTGGTAGTACTAGATTAGGGTTTTCATCTACTCATAAGTACTTTGCCACCTCCAAAGGAAAACGCCTTATGTCAAGATGCATGCACCTAATCTGTGAAAATGAAAATGGCGGGTAAGAATGTTCTT
The DNA here is from genome assembly GCA_963921185.1 of Dasysyrphus tricinctus. Lineage (NCBI taxonomy): Eukaryota > Metazoa > Arthropoda > Insecta > Diptera > Syrphidae > Dasysyrphus > Dasysyrphus tricinctus. The sequence continues at coordinate 53,835,671 of OY992532.1, read as the reverse complement.
GAACAAAGTATTTATCAACTTCAAAGAGAAAATTCTATTTTATTACATTATATTAATCTGAAATATTGAAATAAAATTCTTTGAAATGATTGAGTAAAATTTCTTTTCAGAGAACATCTGTTTTCTGTGACACCGAAATCTTATGTCATAATTTAGCTAAGGTTTTACTGGTATTTAGAGAGAAATATGAGATGAGAACGAAAATTTAGCATGTCTGTGTACTAGGCTAATAAATATAGTTTTTTTTAGACATAAATTCACAATCAAACATGTTTCATGCCTATGGGGGGAGCATGTAGTTTGCTTGAGAATGTGAACGTTCCTTAACATCGTTTCACTCCGTATTTTTTTACTCCGATTTTCTGTCACTTTTTATTTAATCGACTTTCGCATTCTCCCATCTCCCACGCAAATTCCTAAAATCGAAACCATCGAAAAGTAATCTTTAATCGAAAATTCGAACTTATCGAACGAAACAAAACGCGAAAAAATCTTTTGCGGTCAAGCGATTATTATTTTTTATTTAATTATATTAATAAACCAAATAGGAATTATTCCGCAATTTCAATAGTAACAAAAATATATATACTGAACATACAATTAGATCTATAAAATTTTCGAAAAATTACCCTACCAACAAATTGCCAAAAGAACTGCTTTAAAACAATCGATTGAAAATCAAATTTTTTGTTTAACCAAAATAAATTTTAGATAGAGATTTTGATTATAATTTTTTTTTGGAATTAGGTGTAAATAAAAGTTGGAAATCGTGTTAAAGAAAAGAGTTGTAAATTGCAACATTTCAATCAACTATCCCGTGGAAAGATTTGTTTTTTTGGGAACAAGAAAAGCCAAATTATTAGTAAAATGTCACGTCGTAATTTTAACCTCAAAATGAAAATAACTCCCGAAACGGAGGTCCCAGTGTAGGTTTTTGCAATCAAAGCAAATCATAAGCAGCTTCTCAAGTACCAAGCAATTGACTTTTTTCTTTGATTATAGAACACCACCGAGAAATCTTGACCAGCGGACAACAATCACAATTGGCGAGAAAACCTTTGAGGTTGACGCCGATGGATTAGAGAAAATCTGTGATCTTGGCAGAGGTGCTTATGGAATTGTAGAGAAGATGAGACACACACAAACAGGCACAGTAATGGCTGTGAAACGTATAACTGCCACAGTAAATATGAAAGAGCAAGTAAGTTGGAAGGAAATCTGTAATTTGGATCATTCTTAACAAGAGTGACATTCTTTTATATAGAAACGACTCTTGATGGATTTGGACATATCTATGCGATCAAGTGATTGTATGTACACCGTGCATTTCTACGGTGCTCTGTTTAGGGAAGGTGATGTCTGGATATGCATGGAAGTAATGGACGCCAGTTTGGATAAGTTCTACCCTAAAGTATTCAAAAACAATCTTAAAATGGAGGAAGATGTTTTGGGAAAAGTAAATTCACTACCAACCGACTCCATTTATAGCTAGCCCTATAAAGAGTTCCATCGTAATCGGAAACTTACGTATTCTGAAATCTACCACCGAATCCCTGCGTGATGACAGTTTGTATGAGCATTTCCATTATGATAGATTCTGTGATAGATTTTTTTGGGATTCGTAACAAGTTTGAATTACGATGAAATGCGTAATAGGGCTGAATATAATATATCGCCATCTTATGCCTTAAGTATGAATGTACACATTTTTTTGGGTGATTATAGGTACCTAGGACTTGATAAATTTTTCTGAAACCATGTATGTAATACCGGTACAGTTATTTCATTGACATTGAACGAAGTGTAATATGTATTTTAAAATATCAGCTTAAATACTAGGAAAAGAATATTCAAACACGATGTACAAATTTTTATTTTTTCACATTCATGCTTCTGGCATAAAAAACATGATATAGTGTTTTTTTAGTGCATTTTATCTCCGCTTAAAAAAAAATCCTTCATACAATACAACATCAATTCGGTATTTTCCTATTGTTGTTGTAGGTATTTAACATGAAATTTTGCTTAAGCGAGGATAAAAATGCACTAAAAAACAAGGCTTAATTGTGCTTACTAAGTATTGAACTAAATGCTTTTTTTGTTTTTTTTTTTACAGATTGCCATGTCAGTTGTGAATGCTCTTCATTATTTGCATGCTCAGTTAAAAGTTATCCACCGAGACATAAAACCATCAAATATTTTGGTCAATAGACAGGGAGAAGTCAAAATGTGTGACTTTGGAATATCTGGTATGTAAAATATGATGCCTGTTAGGTAACGTGAAATTTTGAAAATATGGTTCTGACAGCAAATTGTGAAAATTTGCAAGAAATTTCACGTTACCAAACATAACTATTTACAACATGTTCAGAAAAAATGAGATCAGAACTGGATTCTCAGTTTTCAAATAGTGGGAAATAGTCAGGGAAATCTACGGAAAATATAGGGACAAATTGTAACAAAAGAAATACATTTGCAGTTAGGTTAAATGACACATACCAAAACATATATCCAAAATTAGCCACAGTCAACCACCGGGAAATGGCTTAAATTTGAATGCATTTATGCATGTGCAAGGCGTTTTGCATACGCTACAACTAATGATGAGAGAATGTAGGTTGTACCGAAAAAAGAAAGAAGTCATTTTAAAGTAGGGTCTTACTGTCCCACGTTAGAGTGGGAGGGGCAATTTACAAAAAAATCACTTAAATTAGAAAAAAAAAACACATTAAAAAACAATGGCAACACTTATAATATCATGCTATAGGTTTTTGTAAAGCCAGAAATACATTCCTTAATTCTATTTTTAAATTATGTTGTTTAAGATAATAGTTTTTGAAAAAATAACCTTCAAACTCAACATTTTGAAAACTTAATTAAAAACAAAACTGATTTTTTTTTTAAAAATTTTATGTTATTAAGTACTATTTTTGTCTTTAAAATTCAATGCTTTAGTCAGTTTTTAGTCAAACGCATAGGACCAAATGGTTCTGGGACTTTTATTTTTCAAGATATAAGCAAAGACCTGAACCAACTTAGTGATAAGAAATTTTACCTACATTTTTAAAACCATATTAAAACCCAATAGCATTACGTACAATATTATGCTATAATTTTTTATGAAGCCAAAAATAAATTCCTTAATGATTTTTTTAATTAAGTTTCTTACGTGAATAGTTTTTGAAAAATTAATCTTCAAACTCAAAATTTTGAAAACAATACAAAATAAATCTTTCAAACTGATTTTTTTTTACCAATTTTATGTTATTAAGTACTATTTTTGACTTTAATATTCAATGCTTTTGTCAATTTTTAGTCAAAAACAAAAAAACAAATGGTCCTAGGACTTTTATTTTTCAAGATATAAACAAATAACTTGACCAACCTAGTACCTACTCCTAAAAACAAGGAAAAACTAAATTGATGCAATGACAAAAAAAAACTTTATTTAGAGATCCTACTCCTAAGTAAAGATCTGAGAGATATAATTTCTGATTCTTTTCCTTCTTTATTTGAAGATTAATTTTGGTAAAAGCTGATATCAAGTTCGAATCAGCGTGAAAAATCATTATAAATAGATGTATCACAAGTCTGCTTTATAACTGAATACATTTTGTCATATGCGATATTGGAAACGACTAAATACCAATGTTCCCATGGACTGATTTTGGCTAATTTTGGATATGTCTTAAGTACCAGTGGTCTGAGTCTTTTCGCACAAAATTTTCTTTTGTTACAATTTGTCCGGGGTCAAGCCATAGATTTACTTGACTAAAACAAAAAAATTGGATTCGCTTGCTCACCCCCGAAATCTGTCATTGAGCAGAAAAAAAGGCCCAATCGTAAATTTCAAAACTCTCCTGAATTAAGTTTGCCTTAAATGGCTAAAATTTGGAAAACTTGAAGGTCAATCAATACCCATAGCAAACTTTCGCCTCTTTTGTCGAAGTCAAACTGTAATTCTTGGTTAGGCGCCAGTTATAGCTATCATTGAAACACATCATTGAAAATTTTAATGATTGATTTTGAGGCTTTAAGGAAGTAAAATCATTTATTATTTTGATGGACAAATAAAGGTTAAGACTTAATTAATATTTCTAGCCAAAAAAAATAATTTAAATAGGCCCAACTTTCCACATAAAAACACTTTTCTTATTTCAATGATTGAACTACTTTCCTTCCAATGATCATTAAAAAATTAAAAGTCATTTTTTGTAGAAAGTTGGGCATACTTGAAATTTTTTTTGATTAAAAATATTAACTAAGTCTTGAGTTTTATTTGTCCATCAAAATAATAATTGATTTTGCTTCCTAAACATAAACATGTTTCAATGATACCTATAACTGGCGCCTTACTGAACAAAATCGGTGTTTTTATTTTTGAAGTATCGAACGTTCGAGTTGAGTGGAACCCGAACGTTTGACTCGGCGAATCGCAATTTATACATAGTAGGCGCCATAAAAAAATCAAGTGGAAAATAATTTTTCTATATTTCTTTTTTTTTAATAATTTTTGCATTGTAGAGTTCTTCCCACATCTTATCAAAGGTTTTCGAATTAATTTTCCTTATCTATTTCTATTTTTATCACTTTCAACTTTTTTTCTCTTCCAACGGGCTGATATTTTATTTTTTATTAAAAATTTGTTACAGGTTACCTTGTAGACTCGGTTGCAAAAACTGTAGATGCTGGTTGTAAACCCTATATGGCACCCGAACGAATCGACCCTACTGGTAATCCACAGCAGTATGATATCAGATCTGATGTTTGGTCATTAGGAATAAGTATGATTGAGATGGCTACAGGCAAGTTCCCTTATAACACGTGGACTACACCTTTCGAACAACTTAAACAAGTAATGAAGATGCATTTTTTGTTTTCCTAACGTGCATTACAAATTTCATTAAAGGTTGTGACCGATAATCCACCTCGACTGGAACCCAACACATTTTCTCCTGAATTCGATGAATTTATCACGAATTGCTTACAAAAAAAATACGAAGCGCGGCCTAATTACGATCAACTACTTAAGAGCGCGTTCATATCTGATCACATAAGTAGAAACACCGACATATCGGGCTTTATTGGAAAAATCTTAGATCTTCCAGAATAATCCATTGATAATGGATATTTTCCTTGTTAAAAAAATCATGTTTTTGCATGCAGCAATGCTGCATTTGAAATCAGCCCAGTATGTTTTAAACAATTGTTGTTGATGCACTTTAACTATTATACATTTATTTATTAATTCAAGTTAACATTAACTAAAACAAAATAAAGCCTACAAAACACATATTCATAACTCCAGATGAAAAAATAAGAACACAAACAAAATATAACAATCGAGCAGGATAACTTCAAGTATTCCTTAAAAAAAAGAACTAATTTTAAGTCAATTATTGATGTAACAAAAACAAAGCAATTAAAAAAAAAGGAAAACCTATAATAAGCAAACGCAAATTTCAATAGAAGAACAAAAATTGATGTAATATTTCATTTACTAAATGAAAAATGTAAGGCCTTCGAGTTTTTTTGTTTGCAACGGAATTAACATTATGAGCCTTACCTAAATATATATGTAATAAATTATATATTTTTAATAAACAACACTGATTAAAGTGTTTTTGATCATTTAAGAAGAAACAACTATTGTTTTTACATTATTTATTTACATTTTTTAGTATGCCAGCATTTAAAATTTTTGCCGAAAAATTTCCATGACGGAAATGGAGTTTTGACGTTATTTGAGCAAAGTGCCCGTACATGTTATAGACCGAGAACTCGCCAGCGCTCAGTGGTCTCGTTTACGTGAAAAAGTGCACCAACTTTTTTCAAAATCGAATTAGTGAAGGAAACCACTTCAAACGTAATATATCCTGAAGCCCTCGACTCACTGACTACAAATTATGGTCACGACAGACGTCTAAGTAGCCCAAACGCCCCGAACGCACGCGGCGGTACGTTTATTCCTTCGCCTAGTTTCTTCTTCGGTGGAAGTAAGTAACTTCACATGTTCAAAATATGCGATGTACGTTAGATAATCATGTTCTATTCATAGTTAGTTAGTTTAAGCTTGCACCAGAAAAATAATTTAGCAGGTAGTCCCGGTGAAATACTATAATACTGCCTTTTAAACACTCGTTAGCCTATCTTCAGTAACCATCTAAGGTCATTGTCTCTAAAGTTTATAACTCTATTGATGAAAGCAGCTACAATGCTTACCTATAGATGTCAAAATAAATTTCAAAAATAAATCATTCAATTTGTGCTACAAAAAGTTCAATTTACTTCCGTTCATAATAAGTCAAAAGAAATAAAAAAAAAATAAAAAATATATGCAATCTTTCATATAAAGGTACATTCAACAACACGTTCGCCTACGGGAAATTCCCTTTCCACATTAACACTAATTGACATCATCCAGACAGCAGCACATTTTTACTTTTTCTCGTCAAAATTAATATCGAAGACATAAACACCTAGTTCTTTTTCACATCGTTCGATTTGTCGAATATAATCTGATATCTCCTTGATGGCATCCACCTGTTCTTGAAGGTATTCCGATTCAAGGAAATCACACAAATTTGGATCGTTCTTGTCCGTAGCTACCGCATGTACTTGCAAGAGACTCTATGAGATAACATTATTGATTTATTTCATACAAAACTAATAATCATTTTTGTTTCTTTTAAATATTAACCTCATTGACCGATTTCTCCAGATCTAATACGTATTGCATTGACTTCATAACTGATTCATATACAAATTTGGGTTTTTCAATATCGCTCAGCACAATGGTTCCGCCGCGTTTATTAAGGTAGGTCATTAGTTTTTCAGCATGAACCTTCTCTTCGTCGCAGCATTTTTTGCACCACTTGCTTAATCCGGGAAGTGCCATATCCGTTCGGTCAAAGTGAAATGCCTAGAATAAGAAAAAAATAATAATTAGACATGATGAAGTTTTTGTCTTTTAAACAATAATTTTCTATCCCCTACCAAAGCCATATACTCGTAGCTCGCGTTAAGTTCCATATTAATTTGGCGATTAATTTCTTTTTCACACTCTGCATGGAAATTTTGTCTAACCAAAAGACTCATACGTCGAAGGATCTGAAGATTAGGAAGCAATTTCATTTTGTTTAAAATATAATTGATTAAATTTTCAAAGGCTGGGTTAACAAAGTGTTCTTATCTAAAGAAAATTAACTACGAAGCGATTATAAAAGTTTTTATTTGACAGGAACGTTTCTAGGCACAGTGCGCATGATTTCAAATAATATCCTTATAGGATATGGATAACATAAATAATTTAACGGTTTTCGAATGAAGAGATATACAAATTTATTTAAATCAGTAAAGCTGTTAACAAGAAAGTTGAAAAATGGAAAAAGATTTATTGATGGCAAATACCGTTATTTTTGGTTCTAAAGCAAACATTTTCAAAATCCCTTAAGAAAATAAGATTAAAGTGATTTGAACCTTGAAAAATGCTAAGCTCATTTAATAAAAACGTTATAAGCAACATTTATGTTTTATAATGAGAGATAAAGTCTTTTGTGTAGCAATAAGATCTTAAAGAGTATTATGGGAGTTCTTTTTTAAAAATGAGACCTAAGCTCTGGGGCCAGGGCCGTAACTAGAGTCAAATTTAAGGTAGGGCAGCGATGGAAACCAGTAGGGCAGAACTAAAAAAAATGTACTTATGATTGGATCCCAAATGTGTTTCCCTTTCGAGATCTGGCAAAATATATTTGAATTTCTCCTCCAGGAAACCACATAAAAATGCTCTGTACCGAATTTGAAGCAAATTGATAAACACTATAAGAATCTAGCATCTAGCTTGATGTGCAGTGGACACATAGACGCACAGACGTACAAACGCAAATACTGGTGCACTGTGGTTCAGGGGTGGACAAAAATCATTTTCTCGACTCGCAGTTTGTTTCAGTAATAGATGTATCAGGATTTTCTTATGAAATCAGTTTTTGAATATAAAAATCCAGATAAGTGAAATTTCAGTAATTTTGAAGCAAAAAATGAGTATTCTTCAAAGATGATCATTTTAGCCCTCCTCTTCCTTCCTCTTTTGAGCATATAAAATCAAATTAAGTTTTAGAAACGAAAATATGTGATAGTTGGAAATTTTTTAAATCGGTTTAAATATTTTGCACTGAACCATGATGTATCGAATACAATCAAAATTAGCTGCTATTATCTGCGAACCTTCAAAAACGCCAATTTTGTCTCAAGACCCCCGAAAATAAAAAAATCCAATGACATTTTTGTATGGGATTTCAAATCCTTGCCACAAATTATGGGAAAAACTAATGCTTTGCATTAGTACTATTTTCAATCCACATTCTTAAAAACAATACGGGACCGTAAAATAAACACTTAATGACTTCCTTAACGCCTTTGATTTTTGTTGGACATGATGAAATCAATATATGAGCCATTTGGCTTCAAATAATTTTTTTTTGTAAATTAAAGAAAATTAGGAAAATTGTACTGATGGTTGATGGTATTTTCAAGGCAGGGCATTGGTATTTTAAGGTAGGGCATTGCCCCACAATGCCCTACCGTAGCTACGGCCCTGTCTGGGGCCCAACTATGTAACTCGATTCTGCAATAAATACGATCGAATTCGCAAAATCTCAACTCGCTAATTCCAAAGCAATCGCTAATGAACTGAAATAGAACAGCGCTAATTGGAGATTCTATGGCAAAAAGTCGAAAGCACTAACATTTTATTCTTTTTTATACGTATTACCACTTATTTTAGGCATTTAAAACATCTTTCGAATAGATTCGAAAGTAGAAAAAAGTTTCATAGTAGGGCCCCTGGATAGTTTGTTAGTTGGGTATGTGTACATAAGTGCGTACCCCTGGTGCCTCTAAGGCTTTACTTTTCCCATATAAATTATTTGTGATTATTTATTGCACGCAAGTCTGAGTGCCGGCCGCCGCAAGCAGTGTGCCACCCCGGGAATTTTATCCCTAGGGTAAATACGCTAAGGGAAATGCCGCCATCTTGAGAAAGAAATGATTGGGTTTTTATTCAATAACTTGATCGAATTTTTTTTAACAATGCGGGCCGTCCCTGACCCTGACTACCAACCAACAACATTTTTTTTTTTTTTTTTTTATTAATATCTGCGAAGGGCTCTGAGGGGTCAGAGATCCCCCCACTTCTCTTGCCCAGAAACTGCCGTGAGACCGATCTCAATCTTCCCAATCTATCGTATACAATAGCGCAGAACAATAATTCAACACAGTCAACGTCATCAGCAGAAATAATTTTTATTCATACTTTTCCTAATTCACATACCCAGTGTAGACAGCAAAACAAACAAGACGAAGTACGAAATTGGAGAAAAGCCGTCCCGCTGCACTAAGGAGCATTTTACCTCAAAAACCGGACAAAATTGAAAAAATAAAACTATTTTGAAAGCCCCCCAAATTGGTTTTGCTCGTAGCTGATTAACCGTATTATCATAAACCAGTCTTAAAGTTGACCCCCACCACACCACCTCTTCAGACAGCTAGTCAGAATCTAGACCAATTTAGTAGGCACGCCTGCATTTGCAATGCGCTCTATTTTCACCAATTTGAAGTTGGTGTTTTATGTTTTTTGAAGTGAGTTGAAAAAAATTTTATTAATGAATGTTAGAGACAATGGTATATACTTAATTTCAACGTTTGATTTATTTGATTTCATCGACTAATATCTATGTTCTTGGGCAAACATTGATTCATCAAAAAGTCAAGAAGTTTATGTATTTTTTTTTTACAGTTAAGTGTTTTTGTTATACTGCCGGGTGCTGTCGGGTTGTAAATTTTTTTTTAAAGCGAACTATTAGGTCTCAGTGTTTTGTACAATCCAAAACATTTTCCTCATATTTCCTCCTTTTTGAGAAAAAAATTATTTAAAATTGCCGTTTTTTCCAAAGGTATTATTTTTGAACAATTTTTTGTTTTTATTATTCGAAATTATTCGAAAGTTTTTCGTATGCAATATGGCAAACCAAACCTTCAACCTTCGATTTAAAAAAAATTGATTTGTTTTATTACCTTTTTTGGTCAAAAATGTAATAGAAGTTTCACACATATCCATAAGCCCATGGGTAGACAAAATTAAAAAAAAACCCACAATTATTTATTTCTGTTTTAAAGAATGGAAATACTTTAAAACGGTATAAATTTAAGTTTCAGATGAAAATTAGGTCACTAAGACAAAAAAATAATTTTGACCAGTTTTTTCATGCAAATGCTCCTATGTGCGCTGGACAAATACCTAGTCCTTTTAGCGAAGAGACTAGTACGGAACATCATCGACCACCCGAATCAACTAATGAGAAGGATGACCACTGAACAACGACATCCGGACCTGGAATTAGATTTGTGCTCCATTATTTGGTATAATGCTTTTTAAAGCCACGTCCAGATCCAGTGGCGTAGCGAACACTTTGGGGGCCCCGCATCAAATATTTTTAAGGGGCCCCCCTTTTCATTACAGGGTCTCAGCCATGGGTAAAACCTTTTTTACTTGCATCAGCATAGGTAAGCTCAATTTGATATTTGATTTTGTACGGTAAAAGGGACAAAAAAACTGTTTTTATAAATATGTTTCTTAAAAACCATTAATTTTTTTCAAAAGATTTAAATCTAAGCTCATGAAATTATACGAAAGAAAGATTATAACACTTTTTTGTATGAGAAACAAATTTTGAGAGCTGAAAAGATATCAATAATAGTTTTGTAACGTTTGTGCACGTTTTTTCCCAAAACATGTTGCTCTAGCGAAATAGTGTAGTAATCTTTCTTGCGCAGAATTCTCTAAAAAAATTAAACCAGCCAGATTATTGAAAAAATAACAGTTTTTAAGATACATAAATATTTCCAAAAATATTTGTTTGTCACTTTATGGTCAAAATCAAAAGTCAAATTTTGAAACTCTATAACTTTTAGACTTCAATAATAGCTGATTATTTAGATAATAGCAGCATTTTATTATCTAAATGATCTGATCCGGATCAATTTCTAACACGTGATTACAAAAGCAACATGGGATCCTGCTTTTTATATGGATCTATTTCAATGATCCAAAATTACTATTGTGAATGTGTCTCAATAGTACAAAGGAAAGAGGCAACAGACACGTGAAAAATAAACAAACATAAGGCATAAAGAGACGGGTATATAACAAAGATCCTGTCTGTTTTATTTATCATGATCTGATCCGGATCAGATCATGAGGATAATAAAATGCGGCTAATAAGACTGTCTGAAAGTTTCGGGTTCCTCAATTATTCGTTGTAAAATGAAATTCGAATGAGGTATTAGAAAACAAACTCACCGCTCACACCCTTTTTTGAAAAAACGGCCTTACCTCTTCCACCCATAAATTTTATTTTATAATAAGAATATGAACCTGAATACAAATTGTACAAAAAATGTTATCCATCAATAAATGAAGTTTTGATAAGCTTTTCAATTTAGCTGGCCAATGAAGGTAACGTAAAACGGAGCTTTCCATTGAAATTCAGTTTTATAAGAACTATTTCCTAATTTTACCATTTTTTCGTCTAATTATCATGGACTACTGGGACGTGGTCCGATTAGAAAAAAAGTGGTTGCACGTTGCAGTTGTGGTTCCGTCAGTTGGTAGGACTTAGATAGAGATAATTACATAGGAAGGAAAACTTTCGAAAGACACAAGTTAACAAAATTGATCATAGGTACATTTTAAGTAATATGTAAATAAGGTTTCTTCCTGAGCCCTGAAGTCACCCCGGGGTCACCTGAAGGCTTTTTTGAAAACCCTGTACTCACCCTGACCAGCAAATTCTTTGTTTTTTGACACCTAGGGTCGCTCTGAACTCGCCCTGAAGTAGATCTATGTAGGGTTCTTGCTGGGGCGAATTGAGGTAAATAATAAATTGTCAAAGTGGCATGAGCTCCAAGGCATTTTTTTGTGGATTCACGTGCTGCAGAAATTCTCCATTTTTTTTAATAGAAGTTCAAGGAATACACATATTTACTTTAATAATAACAAACAGAAATAAAAATGGAAGCTGTGGTTTGTTTCTATTAATTTTTAAAGAAATGCTGACTCATGCTCATTTCACAAGACCTATTAGTGTTTTTTGAAAACCGAAAACACAGCTGTTTTTGACAATTCTTGTGATTGTCAAGAAAACTTGGGTAACTCTAGGGAAACTTCAAGAAGCGAACTTATTAAAATTGTGTATCGAATGTATCTCAATGAAAAATTTCTTACACACGTCAATTACTCTGAATCTCGGGGCCCCTATACCTCGGGGACCCCGTATGTAGCTACGCTACTTTCCAGATCAGTAAACATTTACGTTGTGTGTGCCTTGAATTTTGTATTCGCGGAAAAAATACAAGGCGAAAATTCTAATTTATTTCGACATAAATTTTTGTTTAGTATGCCGTGCGTGAATCCTCAGTTTGCATTAAAATATTTTATGACGTCCACTTCCAAACACTCCTGCCAAAAATCCATCGGAATCGGATAGCCTGCGTTAAATGTGACACACAGTAAAAAGTAAGGTAAAACCCAAAATGAACACGGTGCACAACGCAAATTTTTAAACTGGACGCGGCTTAAGAAAATGAGACTATGGCGAAAATGGCTATTTTGCAAAGCCAATGTAGCTTAAACTATATCAATTTTTGCAAAAAATATTTAATAATATAAAATTTCATATTTTTGTAAAATTTTTTAATTTTGTACCTAAATTTTTTTCCGATGTATGTTTTCAAAAGACACTCGGTAAGAATCGGTACAAAGTAGTGTGGGACTCGTACCGCACTAAAAACACCGGTGAATCTGTGAATCAGGACAAATCTATGAAAGATCGACAAATGATTTTTTCCGCTAATTTATAAAATAAAAAATTAAATAAATTGGGTGGCGCAACAGCTCGTGGAGAACCAGGGCCTAGTGACTTACAACTCTCAACCATTCCTGTGTGCATGTTATTGGCAGGAATGGAGGGGACCTACAGTTTTTTTGTCGAGTCCGAACGGCTAAATGAGAAGCACTTTTTCATGACAAGTATAATACTCTTGGAGGATTTGTCAGTTCCTCGCAAGAGGCAGTACCTCGAATAAAACATTTCTGTTTTTAGGTGGCACGGCTGGGAATCGAACCCATGCCTTCGGCATGACATTCCTACGCACTAACCATCATACCACGAGGTACTACCTCGTTTATAAATAGCAGAATTTTGTACCTTAACCTAATTCAAATTTTTAATAATACAAAATAAAAATGCTTGCATTTTTGGCACTTAACTTCTTATACCTAACGGTATTTTTATGATAATTTTTTTTTTGTGTGGATATTGAATTTCAAAGTTTTTAAAAAAAAAAAATTGTGATTTGTTTTTTTAAGTCGATATTTTTCAAAATTTACGTAATTAATTGCTTTTTTGTGTTCATTTTTCAATGCCCTCATTATTTTTTAGTCCATTACTGAAAACCAAATGTAAAAATCTTTTTTAGTTTTTGAGAAATTAAGAAAAAACAAAATGTACTTTTAGCAAAACAGCCCGAAAAAAGGGTTAAATTATGGATATTTCATGAATAAATTCATTTTTTCGGGCTTAGTTGGTAAAAGTACCTTTTGTTTTTTCTTAATTTCTCAAAAACTAAGAATGATTTTTATATTTGATTTTCGGTAATGGACTAAAAAATAATGAGGGCATTGAATATTGAACACAAAAAAAGCACTTAATTACGTAAAATTTTGAAAAATATCGACTTAAAAAAAATCACAACTTTTTTTTTTTTAATTTTGACTTTGAAATTTAATATCTCAAAAACTATTCGCTTAAGCAACTTGATTCAAAAACCAAATGCATGAATGGAGTATAAGCTTTCAAAAAAATTACAGCACATTATTAGATGTGTTTTCGTTAACTTTGAATATTTTTTTTTGAATTTAAAGTCAATGTTTCAAAAACTGCCCCCCTCTGCCTCAGGGAGGGGAGATACAACTTTCCCCCCACACAATTTTTTTCTTAGAATAACCCCAAGAACCACACCCTAAAATATTTCCACCCAGGTCCGGGACACCCTGTATATAAAAAAAAGTTACAAAATTACTGGTTTTGTTCACTCCGGAACACTCTTAAGCTTCTATAGTTCGATTCATATGAAAAGAGTAAATGTCGAACGTACATATATATCATTCTTGCCTTTGCATATAAGGTCAAGTTTGGGCTTGGCTTTGAAGGTTCAGGCTTTATTTAAAAAATACCATACTTTTTTTTAAATTTGCTCTTATAAGTGCTTTCTCTTTAAGAAGTGTATCACATTTGCAAATACATAAATATATCTGCATTTTCCAATATGAATGTCAAGTACCACTTTATACATAACACCCTTACAAAATAATTCCTCTCGTTCTATTCAAAGTGTAGGTGTAGGTGTAGAAAGTATCCTTTATGGAAATATTGTTTATCATCTCAAAAACCTAACTGCATATGAGCCATCATCGTCTTCCACATCATCATCATCATCTTCATCGAAAGTGATACACACCTTTCCACAAATAGTCAAATGAAACAATTGAACTACAAACGGCACTTAAAATGCTCTTCAAATGAAACACAAAGCAATAATCTCTTAAGTGCAACCCATTTAACTTCTTTATCATCACAACAGCCGGTGTGTTTCTTCCTGGCTCATCCAGAAAAAGGACGCAACAAAACACTGGCCTAGGACGCGACACTCCACGTACTGGGTTACACATTTCTTAGTTACGAAAGATATAGATAAGTTCGGTCTGGGTCGGATTGGGCTGGGTCGGGATCAACATCGAGATGGACCGTTTAGCAAAGCCTTCTGAAAGGAATCTGCTTTGTTTTCCTTGCACAAAGGACTTGTGAGAAATTGTTTCGCTTTTGCTGGATAATTGCGAAAGTTTTCTCCTCTTGTTGTTCAAGTACTCCGTTTTGAATTTTTTTTCCATGACTCTTTGTTATGTGTTCGATTGGATGGAACTTTTTTTTATTTTTTTATTATTGCTCATGCAGGAGAGATTGAAGAAAAAGCAATTTAAGATGCAATTTTTTAGATGTAGTTCTGGTGTGGTTGTATCTACCTATGTATGAAGTTGCACAAATAATGTTCACTTCATTTACTTTGAAATTAAAATTAATTAAATTAAAAATATTGCAATATATAGCACTTTCTTGACAGTATATCTGTAGTGGCTAAGAACAACTTCTAATTAAGATGAGTGCTCATGAAAAATTGCTCGCTCCCCGGGGCTTTAAGGAAAGCCTCTTAAAAAGCCTTAATAACTTTCCCAGAATGATTCCTATAGATTTTGAAATATTTGATTAAATAATCGTACCCTATAATCACGCGATTTTTTTTGTCTGATAACTATCAGATTTTAATTTTGAATGAATCATTCTGGGACATCGATTAATAATCGTTTGAAAATGGGTTGGGTGCGAAATCCCGAAGTGGCAAAAAGTCCCGAATGCCAGAATCCCGAACGACAGAATCCCGAATGCCATAATTCTGAATTCCAAAATCCCGAATGGCTTAGAACTGATAGATAGATTTTTATTAGGTACATAAAATAGCTTGATTACAAAATAGGCTTAAAACTGTTTTATGAATTAAAAATAGCGTGCATTCTAGCCTTCAAATTAATGTATATGAAAGTTAGCAGGTCACTTTTGGAAATTACGATAAAAAGTATCCTATCATTAGTTGCTACTTAATTGCGAGTTAGTTACGCACACAAAATATATTGCTTTTATAGTATGCCTTTTCAAAAATGAAGATTATTGAAAAAATATACATATGAGATCTAATTAAGTGCGAATAAGTTACGCAAAAATTAAATTAATTGCGTTTTTGGTATGCGAAATAATGGACAACTTTCTAAAAAATGCAGATAAACTATTAGAAAAAAGTTGGTTGCTGAGAACTTATTAATTGGTAGTAAGTTACGTACAAACAATTGTATTGTGTTTTTGGTTTGCGAAAAAACGGGTGTCCTTGATTAATTAAATAAATAATAATTTAATGAAATAGAAAAAAAAAAAAAAATAAAAAACAACGGTAATACTTGCAGTAATGTTTTGAAGCTTTTTGGAGAGCCAGAAGTCTATTATTACATATTTTTTCAAATTAGGTTTGTTTGATGAACAGTTTTGGCAAAAAATTGTTTCAATCTCAATATTTTCAAAAACAAATAATTTTTTTGTATGTCAAATTTTAAGTTTGAAAACTGTTTTTGTTGAAATATTTTATTCAAAGAACTTTATTTTATAAATAAACTACAACAATGGACTTCTGGTCTTCTAATAAGCTACAAAGAATTATTGTAAGTGTTGCCGTTGTTTTTATTTTTTTTTTTCTATTTTATTCAATTATTTTACTAAATTGCCTCTCTCGTTCTAGTAGGCTAAGATATTACCACCCTCCGCTAGGATGGCCAAGAACTTAGCTTTATTATAAAGATAATGTTTTGATATTATGTTTTAAAAATCAATGCTGGCAAGTTGCCGCCACCGTTGCTGGCTCGAATAAGTTTCAGCCGATAGGCCCAATTTTCGACCACTTTTGCAGCAATTGAAGCCGTATGTTAGCAATAACGTGTTGTTGATTGTTTCGTTGGCTGTATGGCATGTATCACCCGTCTTGTTGGAACCAAAGGTCGTCAACATCAGCATCCTCCAATTCAGGCACGAAAAAGTCATTATAATCATGGCTCTATAGCGTTCCCCATTGACCCTAACATTATGGCTGGCTTCATTTTTGGTCATTTTTCATGGCAGCGCGAACGATTATTTTGGTAATAAATTTGCACGATTTGCAACCGTTCAGGGGTAAGTCTATTCATTATGAAATTGCAAACCAAACGGGTCATAAATCAAGTGATACCTGTCAAAAAGACCGGCTCCAAGAAAAGTATTGCCAGATTGAAAACCACACGTCTAAAAAACACCCATTATATTTTTATTTTTATTTTTTTTTTAAAACCACCAACTTAAAAGATACTAGACGAATTCACCAAAACTTTTACTTAAGTATATTTTCTAAAATATTTTGAACCTTTAATCTAGTAGTAGGTAAGAAATTTTCAATAAAGAAGCGACTATGAGAAAATTTTTAACAGATTTTATTTTTCGTATGTTTATTGAAGCTGAAGTTATTCTGAGCTTACGACTGATCCACAATGGATGAGAAAATGAGACAAGAGGACAAGACGATAAAGAGATTCACTGTCATCTTGCTCTAGTTATAAAAGAGGTGTAAAAGAAGAAACAATAAGGGTATTCATGCAACAGCGTAAAATCGCCGTAAATGTAGTCAAGTTGTAAACTTCGTAGATCTGTCAAATTTTCCATACAAATTGTGACAGAATTACGAAGTTTAAAGGTTTACAACGTTTACGACGACTTTACGCTGTTGTATGAATACCCTTAATTAATTTACTCAAAATAGAATATAAATGAAGTAGGTAATTTGTAGTTTAATTTGTATTCATTTATTGTTAAAAATTGCTCTGGCAACTCCAACTGGATCTCATCACGCTCTTTGCTTTCGACTCGTCCCATTGTCAATAAGTCTCAATAGACCAAGAAAAATAGTAAAACGATGGGATCATCATTTAATCTCAAATTACAAAAATCTCGAATGTACAATCTTGAAAATAATATTTAATTATCTCGAATCCCGAAATATCGAATGACTAAATCTCGAATGGGCCAAAATCTCGAAGGACAGAATCTTGAAATGAAAAATTAAAAAAAAATCTAGAGCTTTCGAGATTTTTTTTAAACTTCTAAGTTTAAATGAATATGAGGTTTAAACATTCAAAAAAGGAAAACTAAAAGGCAGTATGGAACCTTTTTGGTTATTTTCAGTTTCAAATAAAAAAATCCAGATTCTTTAAATGTAAAATAAACTATTTGTATACACCCAACATTGCACCTACCCCGAATCCTATAGTGTGCCCAAGTAGGGCACGCATACATTAACCATGGTCTCAAAAGTGACTGGTTTTTCAAGATTTTGGACGTTCGAGATATTGGCTTTTTGAGATTTTTGTAATTAAACGGTCAAGTTAGATTTCATTATATGGAGCGCTGAGAACTAAATCCGAGGTCAGGTTTGACTGCTTTATTCGATAAGGTATTGGCTCACGAGTCTAAAACCACTTTTCTCACAACTGTACATAGAGTCATTTGGCCGCCATTTTGTTTTGTATGTTCATTTTGATTTTTGCTTATAGCTCACGCATTTTTGATCTTAAGAAAAAAAATTTGTAGCGCAAACTTGTAGAAAATTGAATTTTTTACAAAATATGTTAGAGAACATTTTTGGCTAAACACTCTTGTTTGAAAGTTACAGTCCATTAACAAAAAAAAATTAAAATTTTGTTTTCTAATTGCCATAATTTTTTTTCTATAACTCAAATCAAAAAAACACTAACGGTTCTCGCTTCGGAGAGAATATACGCTCGAGCAATCCACATGGAATAAGTTTTTTTATTTATTAACTTTTTTTTAATTTTTATTTTTATTTTATTAAATTACCTCGATAAAAAAAAATAACCCCATATTTGTATAAAAAATTATTTTTTTTTAAGTTTGTAGATTCGAATATCTCAAAAACGTGACGTGATAGAGCAATTTAAAGGTCAGATTCGAACTCAGCGCATTAGAGACCATCAGAAAAATATATCTTGGTTCATGTTACAGACAAAAATTCAAATTTAGTCACACAAAGTAATTTCTTAGAGCTTTCGAGTGGATTTTCGAAAACAGTTAAAATACGTCAATTTTCGACTAGTGCAAGGGTCCAAATGGGTTGTCACAGAAAAAACATTAGATAGGAATTTATTGGAAAATGTGTGTACTTTCAATGGTACTTTGCTGTAATTTTCGAATAGTTGGTAGTTTTCGAGCCAATAGTGAAAAACTCCCAAAAAATGCATTTTATCATCATTTTTTGCATCTTTTTCCATGTTTCGTCACGAAATTTTGTTGGCAAACCTCAGATTCGGATTCAGCATCCCCGAAAACATAAAGGAGCGAACAAATCAAAACTACCCCACAATTTGCATGGTAAAAATACAATATGACTGGACTATAGATAATAGACTATTAAGTCTACTGTGATAGATACTACTGTGAAAGAAACTATGAAAGATAAGGATGTAAAGAGCGAGTAAGAGCTCTTTTTTAACAATGAACATGATGATAATGACCACCATCGGACATTCCAAAAAGAGAAGAAGAATATCGAAGTATTACAATATCGATTCAAAATAGCTTTTTATGGCCTTTAGTCCTATAAATTGGCGTTTCGTTCGGCTTACTCACTTGAACTCATCAGCGACATAGTGAGGGCTTTGTCATACGCAATTTATATTAAGTTCAGTTCAACTTACATGAATTTTTCAACGAAAATCCACTGTAAACTATATCCAACAAGATTAGAATTCCTAATCATTAAGCTGGAAGTTTTTTTTGCCCTGGGCCAGGCATAGTTTCTATATAAGAAGGTTTTATAATACAAATTCTATATATTTATTTCAGTAGTATATAGAATTTGTATTATAAAAGCCGAACGAAACGCCAATTTATAGGACTAAAGGCCATAAAAAGCTATTTTGAATCAATAATTCAACAAGTCCAATCCTTAATGCTAAGTCTTCTACTTGGCTGATTTATTTCAGTAGTATATAGAATTTGTATTATAAAACCTTCTTATATGTATTACAATATCTAGATTATTTTGAATGACTTATCTCCTGGAGAAACCACACTAAAAAATAACGCACTAAGGCTAAAAAACGAATGTGATGCACGTGTCACAACACTCGTTTTTGTGGTAAGTAAAACTTAAACACCATTTCGAAACTCGAAGCATAAATTAGACTCGGTATTAACGCATTGTACACTGAGTTACAAAAAAAGTGGCGCAGTCATACCTTTGGATGTCTTGTTATCATTTTGATAATATGCCACTATGTTTTTACAGAGCTTTATTTTTATTCAGATTTTTCTATTTTAGATGAATAATTACTTATTTTTATGTTAATAAACAAAGCTGTATTAAAAAAACGTGTGTTTCAGATCACACGTGTTTCTTAAATCACTTAAAAATATTGCAAAATTTCAAGGTGCGCCACTTTTTTTGTAACTCAGTATATTAAAATAAAAAAAGTTAATAAATTAAAAAAACTTATTCCATGCGGATTGCTCGAGCGTATATTCGCTCCGAAGCGAGAACCGTTAGTCCAATTAAGAAACTGTTAACAAACAATATAGATAATTAAAAGATCTATAACTTTTATAATAGTGTTTTTTTGATTTGAGTTAAAGAAAAAAAATTGTGGCAATTAGAAAACAAAAATTTATTTTTTTTTTGTTAATGGACTGTAACTTTCAAACAAAAGTGCTTAGCCAAAAAAGTTATGTAACATATTTTGTAGAAAATTCAATTTTCTACAAGTTTTCGCTACAATTTTTTTTCCTAAGATCAAAAATGCGTGAGCTATAAGCAAAAATAAAAAGGAACATAAAAAACAAAATGGCGGCCAAATGACTCTAGGTACAGTTGTGAGAAAAGTGGTTTTAGACTCGTGACCCAATACCTTATCGAATAGTGAAGTCAAACCTGACCTCGGATTTAGTTCTCAGTGAAAGTCTAACTTGACCATACTAATTTTGAATACGAGATTTTTGCTTTCGATATTTTGGCTTTTGAAATTTTGTCTAATCTAATGTTATTTTTCGAAAAAGTATTTCACCATTTAAGCTAAGTATATAGTTCTTTTGAGTAAAAAAAAAATTGCACTGTGCGTTTTGCACTGAGCCATTTGAACTGGAATGATCCAAATCATCTCCCTCCATATTACAATCGCCTACTTCTTTTGAATATGACTACTCTGGAAAAACGTCGAATAGTAACTGATGTTATATTTTTACACCAACTCCTGACTGGTTCTATTGATTCATCGGTTCTTTTAGACCAAATTTATTTAATAGTTAGAACCCACACGTCTCGTAACACTGACATTTTTCATGTTGACTTCCATCGTACCAATTATGGTATCAATGAGCCACTGACTCGTATGAAGCATGGGGCGAATAAAAACCATAATGTTTTTGACTTGAGTTACTCTAAGCTTACACTTAAGCGCAAGTTGTATGAGCGTTCTTAAATTTTGTGTGTTACCACTCACCTAATTTATATTGTGTAATTATTGACTTATTGTTTTCTTTGTAAATTTGTATATTATATGTTGTCTTTAGTAGTGTGTTAGGCTTTATTTTTATTTTGTTTACTAACAACTAACACCACGCTAAATGATGACTGTGACATGTTAATATTTCCAAGTATCTAAAGGTGAAAAAACCCGAAGAGAACAGAAATAATGTTACAAATGCTTGCATTAAGCAGTACTGATAGCGTGATAAAAAAAAAAAAAAAAAAAAATGGGTGGCTTAGGCAAAGGCAAACATTTTGCGCTTAAGATATTATACAAAATTAAGCACAAAATAAGTGGAAATGGTTTTTTGTTTTAAAAATGATTTTTCTTTTGCATGGGAACTGTAAACTACGCTTAAACGTCAAACATTTAATTTTTTGTGCAAAACTCACTCCACGAGAAATGGATTCTTCCGATATAATAACATCCTCAGTGTAAGTCTGAATGAACTGACATTAACTCCAACCTTAAAAGTTTATGTTCATTGGTAGAATCTATTAGGTAAGTTTTTTGATGTTTCACTGTCCAAAAAGTTCTTTCATATATGCATGTTAAAACCGTTAGAGTCGCCAAACATTTTAAGAAGCTTGTGTACGTTAAGGCCTTCAGCCTTTAAACTTAAAATTGTCATGATTTAAATTTTTGTTCATTTTTGCAAAGAATTGAGGGACTCAGAATACACGAATCTCATTTTAAGCTTTCTTAAGAAATCATCAAGGTATGTTAAGGGTGTTTTTTTTAGACGTGTGATTTTCAATTTATTAGCTTTATTATAAAGCCATTTTGTACCATTATGTTTTAAAAATTATTTCGGGCAGGTGGCCGCCGTGGCTGGCTCGTATAAATTCCAGCCGAGAGACCCAATTTTCACCACCAATTTTCGACGCGATGGCGAATGGATTCATTTGGGTTTTCTTCGATACTCTGCTCCACCAGCAGCAATAGCGTCTTCGGTGCGCACTGTACGGGCGGCGGCGGCGCGGCCGGCGTCTCTGATGATGCGCATTATCCACTAGAGTAAACGTGGTGCAAAACCGATCCATGGTTGCTCGAATTTTTATTATTGGACGCAGCGCGTGATGCGCGAACCGAACTATTATTTTGGTAATAAATTTGCACGATTTGCAAACGTTGTTCAGGAATAAGTGAATAAGTCTATTCATTATGAAATGGCAAACCAAACTGAGCATAAATCAAGTGACAGCTGCCAATAAAACCCACAGTACACATATCTAAGGTATTATCTTGCGCATGTTGTCCGAAATGAGAACTGTCAAAGAAAGAAAAGATGGCGGCCTTACGTGACCCCGTCCGCTGTATTACAACAACAACGAAGAAAATAAACACAAAAGGGTAATTTAAATAACACTAAAAACTAGGAAGGAATGTTGTTTGCATGACAATATAATGTTAATAAATACTAAAAAGCTTGAAATAATTGTATTTGCTAATAAATAAGTAACAAATGAACACGAAACACACAACAAATTTTGATGTTAAACTAGTAGGGGTCACGGGATTCGCCATTTTCCACTGATTTTGATGGATGCGCAGAACTGAACAAAAATGAACACGCTAATGATATTACCTTCAATATGTGTACTGTGAATAAAACCAACTCCAAAAAAAAAGTATTGCCAGATTGAAAACCACACGTTTTAAAAAAACACCCTTTAGGTAGGTACTTTACTATATTCATTAAAAATGATGTAGTACGTGAGCTAAATTAAATTAAATTAATTAATAACTATCGCAGAAATTTGAGTACAAATTTCAATACTAAAATTGAAAAGTATGATTTACAAATGCCTTTATCAAAAATATCCCACTCCCTGACTACGGTCTTGGTAACGGCCGTGGTTTAGGGCAATTTTATTTTTGGGGCTTTTTATTATAATTTGCGCCTATACTTCCGTTTTGAATTTGGAGAAATTTTCCGAAATAAAAATGGCCTCATTTGTCATTTTTAATTTTTTGTTTAAGATTAAAAGTATGGGGCCATTTCACATTTTTCATGTAGCCTTTTTTTTAATAACGACTTTAACTCGAAGTTTGTTATTCTTCTTAAAGCATTCCCTGAATTCTTATATTTTCAATCCTAACTAAACGCAGTTGCTTTGTATAATAGATTCCATTTAAATGAGTTTTTTTCGAAGCAAAGTCTACAGTTAGTAACTTATAGGTAGGTACGTAATAAATAATTAACCATGTTGTTATTATAATAGGGAATTATTGTGTGTTAATTATTTTTACAGAATCACTCCTCTCAATTAATCAACATTGATAGTATTTTTTGAATTTTGATTAATAACATTTCAAATGTCTCTCTATTATGCAATCAGTAAAAATTTTGTCCATCAATTTCAGGGACAATAATATGGTGTCATATCGCAAAGCTTCATTGATTCAGATGAATTCATTTCTGTTATTATAGTCAACATTAATTTTATGACTTACATATACATATTGAAAGCATAGGCATTATGTTTTGCTTTAAATATTAATCTAAGGTTTGATTGATTTTTGCAATAGATTAATATAAATGGGTATAATAACTAGGTAAATGATTATACTAGAGGACAAAGGTTATCAATCAGTGATCATCATTTGAATCATCATTTATAAATCATTGTATGACGCTGCTGTCTGGTGTTGTTAAAATATATAAATGCTTGGTCTCTGGAATTTTCACTAATGGTCACTCAAAATTTTGCTATCATAAAACTTAAACTAGTATAAGCTAATTTAGTGCTGAAATAGATACTTGAAGTTTTAAATATACCTCAAAACTTGATGACAACCCATTTGTTCAAAGTTTCAAGTCTCTACCTCATCAAAAACTTACATAGTTTAAATACAATAGTCAAAAAATTAAAGGAACAACATTTTTTTCAATTTTTTTTTTGTGTTTTTTGAAGAACTGTATCTTTGTGATGAATGGTTGAATTGAATTGAAACAGAAAGCATTCTACAGCTTTATGTTTTTTGTTTCGAGATTTGTGTGCAAATTTGTTTTTTGAAGTACCGTTATGGCGCTGCAAGAAATGGCACGAGAAAAAAAATTAGTTTTAAGTTCCTTATTTTTATGAGTAATTTTTTTTGAGTCAATCAAATGTAATGGTCAGATATGCAACTTGTTTATTCAGCTTCAATTCAATTTTTATTTGTCATTCAATTTTTTGTACGGTTTATCTGAATTTTAATGAAAACAAAAAATACTTTTGGCTTTGATTATCAATATCTCAGCAAATAATGACATCATAAAAATATCATAGCGACAGTTTTGAAAATTTGAGTAAGCGTTCTACAAAGATTTTTTTAAGGTTTTGTAGAAATAATTTTTTTGACCTTTCACCATTCGTTAGTTAAAAAAAAGTACTAAAAATGATTTTTTGTGGTTTTTCGGTAAATCTTTTGTTCATTTGCAAATTTTAATTGTATGACTTGTATTGTTATGCAGATTTGTAGACTTTTATAGCATCAT
This sequence comes from Dasysyrphus tricinctus, assembly GCA_963921185.1. Taxonomy (NCBI): domain Eukaryota; kingdom Metazoa; phylum Arthropoda; class Insecta; order Diptera; family Syrphidae; genus Dasysyrphus; species Dasysyrphus tricinctus. Next base: position 53,810,907 of record OY992532.1, on the reverse strand, counting down.
CATTAAAGTAAAACCACAAAGCCAAAAATCGAAACAATGGAAATTGTGTTATTTTAACAACATTCTCTGATAGGTTTATTTAAACAAAACTCCGATTTGTATCAAATTCCAGGAATATTACATTTGTTATATTCACTATTACACCTGAAAATTTCATCAAAATCGGTATAGTTCAATTTTGTCCGCTTTCCAATACACATCACATCCATTATTTACGGCACGGTAGGTTTCCATTCTCTACTATCCCGTGCACACTGCTTTCAGTTATCCAGACCAAATGCTTTGGCATCCGAGATGGGTCTTTTATACGAAATTACATGCAACGAATGTGACAAAAAATACTATGGCCCAACAAAACGCTCAGATCAAATAACACAAAAACAATACAAATAAAATGCACAACTGGGTCGCACGTACTTGCTCTTATGTTGAAGACACTGGGGGATTAAGAAAATTGTATACAAAAACATGAAAATTATAAGAGAAAAATGTAGAGAACCATGAAATACGACATTTAAATTGGCTAAAACAACTCTTTTGATAGTTTGAGGTGAAAAAAAAGAATACCATTTTAGTTCTTGATTGAATATAATTGTATGAGAAAAAAATATTTAAAATCGTTGGAGCGGTTTTTTAAAAAAATATTTTTTTATATATAAAATTTTTAAAACGTTTTTAAGAACAAATTTTGGTATGCAAATCTAAAGTATATATTCATGTGTATATAAAAACAAGATTTGAAAAAAAAAAAATTGTCAACCCGTTTTTGAGATATCGAGTTTTCAAAATAAAAATTTGAAACTTTTTTAAGAACCCAAAAACTTTTGTTTTGAAAATTTTGATATGAAATATTATTTAATCTTATTTGAAATTTGTATATAAGAAAATTCATCTAAATCCGTTTAGCCAATAACGAGAAAATTCAAAATAAAAAAAACGTTCTATGGCAGGTACTATTAATAGTTGCCAAGTGTAAAATTTTATAATTTTTAAAAGTAGATTGTACTAGTTTTAGTATTTTAAAAAAGTTTAATCAAAATCGTGGGAGTCGTTTTTAAGAAAAAAAATATTTTCATTTGCGGTTTTTTAACTTTTGTATGGAAGGTACCGTTATTTTTTCATAAATGTAAAATTTTTTCTTAAACTATTTTAGGGAGTATTGAAAAACTCTTAAATATCGAGTTTCAAAAAAATCGATCATGTCCTTTTCGAAATATTTGATTTTCCAAAAAAAATTTTGAAACATTTTTTAAAAATTCAAAAAATATTTTTTCAAAATTTTGGTAAACAAAACTATTTATATTTTTGGCAAGCTTCTGTATAAAAAAATAATTGAAATCGGTCGTACCATTTTGAATAAAAAAAAATAAAGGAAATGGTTCTTTGGGAGGTACCACTAATAGGTAACCATTTTTAAAAAATGGTTTTTCTACCAAAGAAAGCCTTTACTGAAATAAATTTAGTGAATTTTTTTTAATGAAAAGTGTCGAGCCGTTTTTGAGAAAAATAAGGTTGTGATAAATTGGTACGAAAAATTCTTTGGCAGGTACAGTTATTTTTGGCTCTAAAAAAAAATGAAAAAAGCGTGTGGGCATAATCACCAAAAACCACTATGTACCAAGTTTGAAGAAAATCGATCAAGTCGTTTAGGCTGTAGACGAACAGACAGACAGACAGACAGAATTGTGCCACCCACTTTTTTGGTGTTCTCTATCATCGTAATATCATGTTCGATTATTATCTAAAATTTTTTTTTTGCACCAATACAAAACTTGTCTTATAGTACCTACATATATCGCAAGTAAAAATAACGAAGTGAGAAAGTCCGCCTTCGCAATGCATGCAATACAAGAGCAACACCTATCAACAACAATTGACGATGTCCGACTCCTCAAGTGCGTGCATGATAGCCGAAAATTGGATGCATTTGAAAGCGTATATATACACAGGAATGCTGCAGCTTTAAACGCTGATATGGGCAACATTGAGTCTGAGTTGTTCGTGTCATAATTTTTCTCTATCTGTGTCTTCCACCCCCTCACTGCATTTAACTATGTTATTGATATTTCTCTCTTTTCTTTCACACCTTTCTCTATTCTAATATTTTACTGTGTAATTTGTTAACTACCTATATGTGATCTGCAAAAAATGTAACAATGTATGTAATGTTAGCTTTTTTAAATAAAGAGATTTTGCTGTCAGTCGTGTTGCTGATCATGGCTGGTAGACCGTCCGAAATGCACACAAAGCCAAAGTTTTTTAAATAAATAAATAAATTTTAAAAAATTTTAAATTTGTAGTTTCAAATTAATGGTGTTTAAGTTGGAGAGAGGTCTTGTTTTCCTTGTCACCTCGGACCAGTGGGCAGGGATTTGAAGACTCTATTGACTGCAGCATTGTTTTCCATTCACTCATAGTGATGTACAGCTCATAGAGTTCACGAATGAATCTTCTCCTCCATTCGCACTTCCAAGCAAAGCATCTGTCGAAGAATTATTCTTTCAAAAGTGCCCAACAATCGAAACGGAGTTTTCAAGAGGTTTTGTGGAGTATGAGTAGTCGTATTTCGTTTTTTTTTTTCAAGTAAATAATAAAAAAAAAACATAATCGTTGCATAGCAGCGGGCAGCTTCTCGTTCTAGATGAGAATAAATTAAATTTCGAATTTCTCTTCTACACAATCACATAAAATTACCCTGTACCAAATTTGAGACAAATCGGTCCACCCGTTAAGGCTCTAACACCCGATAAAAATGAAATAAATAGAATATGAATATAAAATAATTTATTAATGTTTATATTTTTAAATACATTAAAAAAAAACTTTTACACAATGCCTGTTCGTGTACTTCCCACCCAAAACTATGAATTTCTACGAATTTAGCCCAAAGTTCTGTCAAAGTTCATATGAAAAAAAAACAGACATAAAATTTGTTTTCAATACATAAATAGAAAATGATTAATGCGTTTTGGAATAAACAATTCTTAATGATCTATGGAAAGCCCGAAGATGAAATATGGCAAAAGTCTCATTTATGTATGTCTCCATCATACTAATAGCTAAGTTTGATTTAAACCTTGAATTTCGTTTTACACGATAGGAAGGTTCCGTAGGTAGGAGCGAGTAAATACGTCTTAAAGTAAACACCATACAATAAATTTAAAAACATTTTTCTAAAGCTGAAGTTACTTCCTATCCCTCAAACAAAGCTACAATCAGCTCTTTAAAACATTGAAGCAATGAGTTTAAAGCTTAATGCGTTCCTTTTATTGTTTGCAGCTTATTCAAGTTTTCGCAAAGAAAAATGAACAGACATAATAAAAAAAATATTCTTTCTGTTTAAAATTTAGATCCTTTCTCTTAATTCTGATTAAGCTAGAAAACAAAATGTATGCAAAGCCATTTTATAAAAGAAAAAGAAGCATCATCTACTTGCACAAAGAGGCAATGCAATATCAAAGAAGAGCCTGGGTTAAATCGTCCTTATCATATGGCAACTTAATTAATGCGACATTTATGATATCCTCAAATACATAATGCTATTGTTTTGCTCCACGAATGCTATACTCTTCTCTTTGTATGCAATTTTATAACAACATTGTAAATATATCTAACTCTAAGAGGATTTTGGCAAAGAATATACTAAAACGGGGGAATTATCCAAGATATTAGTTCACCCGCATGCTATAGGTATACATATATATGTATTTACACCCCCAGAGGGATTTTGGTATTTCATTTAAAATGCACACTTATACGAGACCGGAACCGATTTTATGTGTACAAATATTTTCATGCTGAAAAAGAAAATGATATTCTAATTCAAATCCGTATATGAGCCTGAGTCCACCCGGAACACCATCGCCACACCATCATCGTTGTCGAATGTAAAAGAATAAAAATGATTTCAGAGTCTCTAGAACAAAGATGATACCCGGAAGCTTGGTTTATGTAGATTATGGTAGCACATTCCGGAATTAGAGAAATGATAAAACAGTTTAACTTTTATTTTTGGCCTTTTAGAACTTATTTGAGTATGGGAGATGGTTTTTGTCTAGACTTCAGTATTTATGCCAAAAATAAAAGACTATCCTATAAATGCAAAACCAAGAGTTTCTTGCGAATCTTAAAATAAAAAGTGAATTAATAAAGTATTCATACAAACATGCAGTAACTACATGAAATTCAAAAAGACAAAAGGGATCTGCTGTATGTTTTTGGTGGTTCCAATTTGTTGGAGGGAATAATCAATTGACTTAAGACAATTTCAGTGCATGGAGTCAAGAAACTCTTTGTCCTTATTTCGGAAAGCAAAAATGAAATACTATTGGACAAATATTGTTCAGATTTCTGTTCATACAGAGACATCTGGAAGTGTGCACTATGGCGTATGCGTAATATTTGGAAGAAAACCAAAAGTGAAACTATCTTTATACAAATTCGAGTGTGGTTTAACACGGCCGTAGCCAGGATCAAACGTATGGGTGAGCTCAAGGTTATTTTGGGTGAGCTCACATTTTTCTTATGAAAAATCTTAATACAATAGTCGGAAAAAGTATTTTGACAAAAAAAAACACGCATTTTTCTTTATACAGTAGACGCTCGATATAGTGAAGTAATAAAAACCAGGCCTGTTCACTGTTCCGAAATTGTTCACTCTTTCGAGTGGGAGTTTTCTAAGGCTTTCTTAAGGTGAATTTGATCCAAAATGCACATTTCGTTCAATGTGAATGTTTTTAATTTTAATTAAGCATTAAACAAAGCTCTCACTCAGGCTTAGACAAAAAACAGAAACAATACCTCAGAGCTCTCAAGCTATGTAAAATGCTTGCGAGACATTTTTATACAAAATACGTTTTATTAAAAATTGTATGTGTTTACTATTGTGGATATTTCACTATTTTGAGATTCACTAAATCGAGCGTCTACTGTATCGTTCTTCTTATTGATAGAAAAAATCTGAAAAAAACGATATTATAATGACATCAAAATGAGCTTCCAAAAAAACATGCAAAAGTTAGATTCATAATTATGGTTTTGAAAATAAAAATTGTATTTCAAAAACGTATAGGGAAAATAGTATTTTAGCAAAATTAAAAATGCTTCCAAATACCGATTGGAAAAATATAAACTGATATTTGAAGAAAAAGATTAGTGCTTTCAGATAGTTTCACAAAATTTGTTGAAAAATAATTATTTCTAGATCTTCCAAGGCCTTAAAAATAGCAAAAAAACAATTTTTGGTCATTTTCTAACGGTAGTTTCTTGAAAACCCGAGCCGATGGCCACAAACAGATAACGAATTTGGATTCAGCATCCAAAAACATACTAAAAACTATCCTCACCGCCTGTACTAAAAAGTAAACCGGTCTTTAAAAGCCTTTTTAATTTTGTCCCTATACGTTTTTGAAGTACAATTTTAATTTTCGAAACTATAGTTATGAATCTTACTTTTTTTTTGAAGCTCATCTTGATACCATTATAATAGATTTTTTTCAGATTTATTCTACCAATAAAACGAAGGATATAAAGAAAAATGCGAAATATTTTGTTTGTCAAAACTTTTTCCGACTATTGTATGTTGATTTCCTGGTTCAAGCATATCTGAAAATACCCTGTAGAGTTATTTAACAAATAGCAATTATTGCTATCTCCTGCATTCATAAACTGCGAAATTCTCATTTTGTGGAATCTTTTATGTGGAATTTTAATATTTTTAGTTGATTTAGTATAAACGGTGAAATTTTCTGAAAATAAAGTTAAATATAGAAGCCAGAATGAAAGTTCTCGTCGGGAAAATAAAAAAAAAAGGTTTTGGACCTGCTTTAAAAATTGAAAAAAAAATCGTTCAAGTATCGAATCGGTTTTCCTGATTGACATTCGAAACGATCCTTTTAATTTTAAGCTATGAACACAAGGGGAAACCAATACGTTTAAAATCTAAAGGGCTTTAATTGTTGAATGAATTTATATATGTTTTGAGAATTCCATATTTTTTCATAATCGGAACACACTTATCACTGAAAAATAACAGATCAAGCGACTAGCAACAAAAGCACACAAGAGCACAAATAGACTAATGAACCGAAGGGTCCCCAGTTTGTTGACGAAGAAATCAAAGTGTGTGGAATGAAACGAAAAAATTGGTATTGTGGAATAAGTACATTTCAAATATTATTTCAAAGCCAACAAATATTTTGTCTCAGTATGAAAAATTGGAAAATCTTAAAATATACCTTAGGAAATTTTTGGGTGAGCTTAAATTATTTTTGGGTGAGCTGAGCTCACCCTAGCGTAGGCCTGGCTACGGCCGTGGGTTTAACCCTAAGGAAAGGTTGTGAAAAGATCCCATCATAAACAATCCTTCTATTTAAAGACTTACATGCATTCCAAACGACATCAAAGCCAGCGGGTATAGAACCATTTATTTAGAGAGAGAATTCAGAATGACAAATTTATTCCTTTTCTTTTTTGGATAAAATGAAAAATGCCCTAGATATGATTTCTGAGTGACTTTAACGTGAAGTTAAGAAAAGAAGATATAATTGGGTGTAACAGTCGGAAGCTAAATTTTCCACGAAACGACCTCCGTTAAGGTAAGGCTTATTGACTTTGCTGGGGAGATATATTGCGGTAAGTAGCACGGAGGTCCCCAGGAATATTTTTTTCAATTAACTTTGAATCTGGTTGACCATAATTGCGATCATTACAATAGGGCACTTCTCCATTTTCATAGATGTCCAAAAGCATACTCTTTGAAAGTCCAACACTGACTCGGAAAACGATTTTGTTGAAGTCAAGGTACTGTTCCGCACAGCCAAAATAAGAAAATGCTGTGAGGAGGTTTGACGTTACACATGACACACGGCTACAACTACAAGAAATTTTTCTATCATGTAAATAATAACCTCTTGACGTCGTTGCACATAGTCCATTTGTTTGATGTTCAATTACAAAAATCATTTCCCACGCTAATTATTAATACAAATTAATGAAATTTGGTATAATTAATGATTTGGGGATGTTGAACTGAGGAACTGAGTCAAGTTTATGTATGAAATATCCTTAAATGTGTGCCTGAATGAATAATTTCATATACAATTTTTTTCTGGTTGCATTAATTAAATCTGACATCAGGCTAAGAATTCTGAAAAATTCGTTAAATTACCATTATTTATGAAGCAATTTAAATAAACTTACATTTTAGAAATAATGGTAGTTTAGCGATTTCTTCCAACTGTCAACTATCAGAACTCTTATATGCAAAATAACTCCTCAAAACACAACACCACATCAGTTGAACAAAATCGGTTCAACACTGTGAAAATATATCTACACTTTAAATTACCTTCTCCAAAATTTGTATTTCCTTTAAACTTGGGAAAAAAAATATTTTTGAAAAAGGCCAAAGTTCTTCTTTTTAAAACCATGGACACTTTGAACGTATGGTCAAAAAAATAAATAAATTGAAATCGATGAGAATGAAATAATTAAAAAAAAATGTATCGATAAAAAATATTCTTTAAATATTTTTGTCGTACATACATATGTATATACATATTTTGGGTTAAACTCATAATAAAATAACAATAATTTACTTCGTTATGAAATGGGAATAGAAAAACATTTATTACATTGAATCAATTTTATTTTATACGTTATTTTTGATTAACTTAAATAAAATAGGATTTTCTTATGATAATTTTGATACGAAAAATATTTCTGAATATCCGGTGGTTCTTTTCTATTTTTAAAAAAGTTTAAATCTTAACAAATTGCGTTTTTTCAAACGGTGTACTCGAAAAATCTGAAAAAATTCCGTTCAGACTTTGAAGTCAAAATTTGACAAAAAAATCGAAAAATTCATTATAACTTCGTGAAGTTAACAGCGAACAATGAGTTTATTCATATTTTTTTTTTTAATAATGACTTCAAAATTTTCACCTTAATTTTTCTTGAAATGTAAACTAAAGTGCGAGTTTCTAGCTTGCCCGGTTACTGAGAAATAGGCATATATCATGCTAACCTCTCAAAAAAGACCATCTGACCGTGGATGATTGTTCTCTTTTGATTCTTGGTCTTGATAAAAAGTCAAACGTTTTCACCAATTTTCATGCACGTTCCTGTTTTGGGAGGGGATTCATGGTAGTAGCTCAAAATGTTTCCCTTTCATTGAAAAAAACTCCCTTTCACTATAAAATTTTTTGTAGACTCTTTGATTCTTCTTGTTTATGACAAATGAAATATGTGGACCAAGTTTCACGGCAATGCTGTAGCTGTTGGAATATGGTATTAGGTTACTTGTTTCACTAAAAATTCAGTTATCATTTATGAAAAAGACTATAACTTTTTTTAAGGTGATAGTTTCGGATTCATTTTGATTCTAAAAGATTGGACATTAAAAAATACACTTAAATCAAATGTCATATCCAAGATAAATATTTTATATAAGAAGATTTTATAATTCAAATTCTATATAGGTACTACTGAAACAATTCAGCCAAGTATAAGACTTACCATTAAGGATTGGACTTGTTGAATTATTGATTCAAAATAGCATTTTATGGCCTTTAGTCCTACAAACAAATAGGCGTATTGTCCAGCTTACTCACTAAGACTCATCAGTGACATAGTGAGGGCTTTGTCGTACGCAATTTGTATTAAGTTCAGTTCAACTTACATGGATTTTTTTGCAAAAAACCACTGTTAACTATATCCAACAAGATAAGAATTCCTAATCATTAAGCTGGAAATTGTTTTGCCTGGGGAGAGGCATAGTTTGATGAGTCCAAGTGAGTAGGTAAGTCGGACGAAACGCTAATATGTAAGACTAAAGGCCAGAAAAAGCTATTTTGAATCAATAATTCAACAAGTCCAATCTTTAACGCTAAATCTTCTACTTGGCTGATTTATTTCAGTAGTATATAGAATTTTTATTATAAAACGTTTTTATGAATATAGAAACTATGCCTGGCCCAGGAAAAGAACTTCCAGCTTAATGATTAGGAATTCTAATCTTGTTGGATATAGTTTACAGTGGTTTTTTGCAAAAAAATCCATATAAGTTGAACTGAACTTAATACAAATTGCGTATGACAAAGCCCCCCCACTACGTCACTGATGAGTCCAAGTGAGTAAGCCGGACGAAACGCCAATTTGTAGGATTAAAAGCCATAAAAAGTTATTTTGAATCGATAAATATTTTAGTTTGTTAAAATTTCATATCCTCCTCCAGCACTTTGAAAGTGACTTTTTAAAAAACCAAAGTAGGTTTTCAATCAGCTTTGGATGAAGTTTAGTTGATTGTGAAGTTCTGCGTCGACACCAATCTTTAAATTTTATTAATATTAATATTTTCTAACTGTTCTTAGCTTTGCAAAATTTCTTTCCCAAAACTGCTTTTTCCATCCTCTTCGTGCAAGGGGAGGGGTAAGAGAAAATCAATAATGTGGTCCTATGGTACGGCAGTTCTCGTGTCGTCGTCCGATCCCTGGCTTTCGATTTATAAGCAACATTTCGGAGTTTAAACTAGTAAGTGACAACCCTTCTCTTGTCCTTCTGATAGTGTTGCCATCTTGGCATCACTTTTTAAAAATAAACTTAGGACATGAACTATTTGTATAGTAAAGCTCAACCCATCAGTTCAAAATAAAAGGTTGCGGTCTCCTTAACAGCCCCACTATTAACAAAATATTGAACAAATAAACAAAAACAGAAATTGACAATGTTAAATGATTATTTCACCTCACAGTGAAAATGGCAAAGTTACGTTTTAGTCGTAAATAGGTTAGTAAACGCGTCTTCAAATCTTGTTTAGTAGTTTGTTGGGAGTTCTTTTTGTCTTATAACTGATTTAAGACCATTTGGAAATGATTCATCAAGTTTTTTGGTGTAATTCCTGCAGTATGACTCTTTTCAAGTCACTTTAGTTGAAAATCTCATGTTTCTGAATTTTATTTTTTTCCAAAGATTGGCAATTCTCTTTAGATCTTGTCTTGATAGAAATAAAAAGTGTTTCAATTCCAAACATTTCAGCACTTTTTCTTAAATTGATGTTTAAAATATCTAATATTGATATCTGTCCGTAATTCATTTCGATAAAATTTAAGGTGCCTAATCCAAATGCTGAGCATGCACCTCTCAAACCATTGTATGTCCACCTCTTTGCTAAGCTGTGACACGGTTATGCCTTGGATTCATCTCTTCTTCGGGTTTTTCCATGTCAACAATTACTTGTTCAATTATGTTTGTTCGACAAGTGGAAATGACGAATTGAGTTCTGATATTAAGTTGATTGTTCCATTCAATTTAGACCAACAAATCTCTCCACCCTCGAACTGACTATAGTTCTATAATATCTTAAGTCCAATAAACCAGCCATCCAGCTAAGGTCCCATAAACCAGCCATCAGAGCTAACTCCCTTACCAGGAAGGAGTCAAACATAAAACTACAAACCCCTAGCCGCATAAACCAAAAACTTAATTCTTACTTTAAATTGTGCACTTAAGTTTTAAGTTAACATTTTTTTTAAATTTCATAGAATAACCTTGAATAATACCACTTACAATAAAGCACGTTTATTCCATCCATTTCATATTTTCTTTTTAAATCCAGCAATGATTTAATGATTTCCATATAAAATTATGAAATGGTCCTAAATGATTACCGTAAATACAAACATACATACATACGTTCATAAAACAACAAGTAAACAATAACAAAGAAAAAACTGTACTCATATATACGTTCTTCATAAAATTGCTATTATCTAACATTTTGGCAAACGACAAAAACTGTCACTTTCACTGGTTAAAGCAACATCCGCATAACATATCGCAGTAAATTTACCACATTTAACTGGAAAACAAATCATCTGCCATTACGTGACATGATTTCCTCCCTCTAATTTTATTATCAACAAATCCACTGAAATCACTTCCTTTGCAGCTGTGCTTGCTTGCTTGCACCCTTGTCTGTATTTATGTGTATGGGGTAATGTGTAGATCATAGTCAAAGAATGACTCTCTAGTGAGAGTCTGGTCTGGTCTGGAGTATGCAGACATCATCATCGTTGTTACAATTTACGTCAGTCAAAAAGGACGATGTTGAACTTATAAATAAATTATATTTGAATATATTAAAGATATACTATATAAGATGAGTGGTGTGCATCAAATTACTCAACTCCCACATTACCTATTCATGGTGATGTTCTCAAAATAATGTGAATGTGAGTGGGTGCATTTTAAACTCCCCCCCCCTCTATCCGCGTCATCATCACCAACCAACTTGATTTTGAATTGGGTCTTTGGGACATTACAAACGATGTCTGAGTGTTATTCCCTTCGTGATGTGTATGAGTTTTTCATTGGACACACTTTATTCTTTATATGGAGAACTGCCAACACTGTTTCAATTTTTTTTTATTTTCTTTTGTTTAGCAGAGTATTGACAGAATTTTTATTTCAAACTTTGTAGCTCTTTAAACATAGAGTTAGATATTGCAGGTGGATCCTGTATTTCGTTTGTGCTGCTTGGGAAAAATACTGCTTCGTTAAAAGTTATTTTCGTTAAGTTTTACTCCTCTCCTTTTAGATTTAATTGCTTTGCTCATAAAGTCTCGTGTCAGTCTTTATTGTACTTCAATATATCGTGTTTCTCATTTTACATTTAATCTATTTTCACTGTCTTCAGTTGGTTTTAATTGAGTTTCGTTAAGTTCTTGGTTTATTTTTTTAGTTTAAATTCTTCTTTTTATTTTCTATTATAGTTTTCTTCTATGGTGTTCAATTATTTTAGTTTAGATAAGTCTTACTTTTTCATTTAACCTCTTAATTTGTCTTAATATATTTTTTTTCTGGTATTCGTTAAACTATCAATTTAACACTTGATTAATTTCTTCTCTTTAAAAATTGCTATTGGTGAGTTTTGTTAAGCTGTCGTTTTGCTTCTCACTTTCAGATCTAATTTCCTTAATTTCTTTTGTCACAAAAACTTCTTTAGTCTTAGTTTCGTTAAGTTTCAAGTTGTAATTTTTTTCTTTTAATATAGTCTTCCCGTTGATATTTAACTAATTTTGTGGAATTTTTCTAATTTTCAGTCAGTCTTCATTCAATTTCGATGATTCGTGCATCACAATTCACATTGAAATTATTTAATAGTTTGCTAATAGTCTTCTATTAGTTTTCATCGTTAAATCTTTAGTGCAAGCTTAACATTGTACTGCCTTGATTTATTTTCTAGAACAGACTTTTTCTGGTATTCAATGAGTTTTTCAAAATCAAAGTGGTATTCCGCACTTAAGTATTTGATTTATTTTTTTGCAAAAAGTTGTTATTGATTTTCTTAGTTTCGTCAAGTTGTCTATATCACGTTTACGTTCAATTTTTTTACTAATACATTCTTCTGTTGGTTGCTACTTAGTTTTGTTTAGTAGTTCTGCTGATTTTTCACATTTAATATATTTTATTTCGTCCTTATACAATCTTATATCGGTCTTCATTGAGTTTCGTTAAGTTGCTAATCTCACCTTTATAGCTATTTTCACTACTACCAAGCCGTTATTATTTAAGCTCTGTAATTTTACTTTCTGAAAGAAACATCACATATAAATAAAAAAAAAACTGAACGAAATCGATAACATTTGGTAATGCTGTCCTCGTCTGTGCATTATTCGAAAATCTTTAATAAAGAAATGCTGCATCAATAAATAAAATTTTGATCAACTCAATTTCTGGGTCTGTGCCAATTTTGTGTGGTTTTGCGAGGGCAAAGTTTTGTGTTCAGTTCGATTTCCTTTTTGTTTTCCGAATCACGTATTTTTTGTTTTTATCATTATTTTTCGTTGTTCTTCTCGCGCTGAGTAGCCTTTGTGTATATTGGCTTATGAAAAAAAGGATAAAAACCAAATGTATTGAAGCATACAAATATATCTACATATAAACATACCATAGATATTTTTATACTTTCACAGCTGAAGTCCGGTCTTAAACAATTTAGGACGGAACAGGATAGACACAGATATCACATTGTTTTTTTTTTGTAGATATAGAAGAAGAGATGAAACTTTCGAAACTATTGATTGATCCAATTATCCTTTCATCCTGGAAAATAAATTGTTCGCGGATGTGTTTTGGGTATATCTATGTATGTATATATCTCCATTCTGTTCCTGATTTAGTGTTGTGTTCGGCTTTCATCTACTGTGTGTGTCTGGTTTGTTGTTTTTGAGATTGTTATAGCTCAACTTGATGTCCTGATGTTTTTGGGGGTTATTTTACTATGAAAGTGCATTCATATTTGATGATTAGTCTGTTGCAGATGCCACACCACTGACGACACCAGCCATAGGATAATCAGTACTGGTCATTGTGGCTGCTGATGGGTGCATGAATCATATTATTTGGCTTAAACCAGCCACTGTGAGCTGGGTGTGGTATAATGTGCCCGCCATTGCGTTTGGTTAAACATTTTGATATATGATAATTTAATGGTTTTTGTGAATCTTTAAAATTCAGTTTCAGGAAAACTTTTGAAATTTGCTAACAATTATCAAAACTACTTAATAACGAATTAAACTGCAGCCAACTCTCATATATTTATATTTACTTGTAGATAACCATTTAAGTTTAAAATCTGTTTTTTGTGTGAATATGACTAACTGAGTCACCAGTTTAATAAGCTACACAAATAGTAAAGTCTCTGAATATTGCACTAAATTTTTTTGTTTGAAAATTAAATTGAAAAAATACGAGTAGATTTTTTGGGAACCAAGATTATATACATACCTGAAAAATTTCCTCATAAATTTTATTATTTACGTTAATAAGTTTTTTAATTCTATATTACTTTGAACTCAAAAAAATCAATTCAGTTAAACAATGCCTATATAAAAAATGGACTTAAATTTTATTGATTTTATTTTCTTATAATTTGTTATTATTGAAAATGGAATAAGTTCATTTAGGGCTTAGGCCCCGTTAATTTTCTGGGAGAATTTTAATTAATATTTTTTCATTTTAAAATTTATCTTTTTTTTAACTTAAAATGCGTCACCTGAATTTTTTAACATTTGCCTATATTTTTAAACACATTGAAAGGCAAAACCTTAAATGTCTCGAAACATGAAAAAATGGACTTATACCACTTTCAAAAACAACGGCTCATATATGTGTAGGTAAATCCTCGCTGCTCGAAGATGTTGACCAGTTTTCCCACAAATAATTTACACAAAACATAATATTTTGATTTTTTGCAGTTCAATTTATTTATTAAATTGTTATTAAAACACTTTATCTTTACTAGGTTTGAATGAAGTATATTTTTATTTATTTTTTTTTTTTACTCTGAAAGTCAAGAGCGAAAATTCAACAGAACTGCATTGATTGATTGAATAAACAGAAATGATGAAAAATCCCAAGTTTGCTCACTAAATTCTATTTTTTCGGGGAGTTGAGAAAATCCAAACTTGTCCAACTTTGGATTTTCTCAACTTTGGAATATCACAAGCTGAGCCAATCAATTTCGAGTAAATAAAAACGATTTCTCAAGTTGAGAATAAAAATCCCCAAGTTGTATTCAATTTCGACTGAATAAATTGGGCCTAAGTCTATCGATATTGAACTTGTGCATTCGGGTGTTTTCTTGGGATCTCCGAAATGCAGCCACCATCAGATGGTCGTTCTGGGCCATTCCCATTTCTGCACCTCTTCTGTTTCGAACTAACTGGAGACTGCCGACTGATCGCGAAGTGATCAATTTGGTTCTAAGTTGCTTGTCTGAAATCAAAGGGCATACTTATATTTGAGATCTAAGCAATTTTACGAGTTGTTTATACAATTATGTAAAAGAACCATTTAAATACTTTTTTATATTTTCTTATATTTCTATTCTATGATTACTTACATATTTAAGATTCAAACCATATTTTATAGTTTTTAAATGCAATATGGAGGGCTCACAGCTGTACCGAACCAAGTCATACATTTTTTTTCCAAAATTACTGCTATGCTCTGCACAAACCTTAACTCTTTTCATGTCTGTAATTAACTAAGTCAGAAAGTGTTAAGTTCCTAAGTTAACGGTAAGAAAACCAAGTCAGTAACTTGCATTTTCAATTTCTTTCGAAGCAAAAACGAACCAAGTCAATGATAAGGTTTTATAATACAAATTCTATATACTACTGAAATAAATCAGCCAAGTAGAAGACTTAGCATTAAGGATTGGACTTGTTGAATTATTGATTCAAAATAGCATTTTATGGCCTTTAGTCCTATAAATTGGCGTTTCGTTCGGCTTACTCACTTGAACTCATCAGTGACATAGTGAGGGCTTTGTCATACGCAATTTATATTAAGTTCAGTTCAACTTATATGAATTTTTCAACAATAGTTTACAGTGGTTTTTCGTTGAAAAATTCATGTAAGTTGAACTGAACTTAATATAAATTGCGTATGACAAAGCCCTCACTATGTCACTGATGAGTTTACAGTGGTTTTTCGTTGAAAAATTCATGTAAGTTGAACTGAACTTAATATAAATTGCGTATGACAAAGCCCTCACTATGTCACTGATGAGTTCAAGTGAGTAAGCCGAACGAAACGCCAATTTATAGGACTAAAGGCCATAAAATGCAATTTTGAATCAACAAGTCAATGATATACAGTATTTGTATTTTTTTGTAGTGTTTCAGCAAATTTTTCGGGAACGTGTCAGTGATGTATGAAGTGTTTGTTAGTTTTAACTTTTAAGGTAGAACTATAGTTAGTAGCGTAAAAAGGATTTTGTTCGGGGGTTTTTAGGTGGAAAAAAATATAAAACGGAAAATTATATACGGTGTCCGGTAATTCGTCAATAATTTATTTTAGGGCATGATTCTTGGGTATATTGTAAGAAACAAATCGTATGGGGGAAAACTCTATTATTATAATTTGACAATTCTTTTCTTAACAAGAATATCGACGATCTTATTCACATCATACGATTATAGGATTTTCGTTTGGTAATCCGGAAGAGGTCTCTGGAACTCTCCGATCCAGAATGCCAAGGGAACGAGTTGCAACACTTTTTTTGATTCTGAAGTTTGGGTTTCGTTGCACAAATAGTGCATTTGGGTGATGAAACGCTCAAACAGCTGTTTCTCTGAATTAAATACCTCAATAACTAAAAGAAATTTCTTTGCCATGGGGGGCTTTAATTTGAGTAAACTCCTCACTTAAGAACAAATTCCAGAGATGTACATGATGAATAAGAGAATGAAATGTTTAAGCTCTACCCTTTTCCCATTGTTTGCTTTTAATTTAGCATTTTAGCAAAAGGCAAGATCACGATTTGTTACGTTCTTACATTATATAATTCAAAATAGTTAATTCAATTCAATTAATATTAACAAGTAAAAGTACAAAATGTTTTCTAGTTAAGCGGCCATCTTAGAATGAGAAAATAGAAGAATCACAAGTGACATTTATACATAATGGTGTTGCCAGATGCTTTATATGCGGGTTAGGCACTGCCTCAACACGATTCCAAATTTAAATAACGAAAAATATTATATTTCACTATTTTGACGTTTGAATTTTGCGTATGTGTGGGTGCTTCTGGTTTTGATTCCTTTTTCAAATCCGGAATCGATTTTCTCTTCTTTTCAGAAGAAGAACTGCCATCTTGTGCCAAACGAACGTTTTCAGAAGCATTCGGAATGCTTCCGGACGACAAAACGAGAACGCTATTACTCACACAGACTTAATCAACCTGTGTTTAAAGTACCAACAAAAAATAATGTTAAGGAGCAAAGAGAAGCAGGACGGTAAATGAGTACGGGCTAGAGGCTAGCTATTAGGTACAATGTGGAGGAGCTTTTTTGTAAGTTTATGATCAGGTAGTGTCATATTTGCAGCTCTATTCTTTTAAAATTTGTATTCGAAACATTTTGTAAGGACAAGCTTCATATCAAACATTTTAATTTGTTTCTGTATGGTCTTGGGGGCAATTGCCCATTTTTCCCACCCCGTAGTTACGCCACTGACTATATTTGTCGGAAATCCACTGAAGCTAATGTCAAAAAACAACAAAAGTAGCGAAATTTTGTATGTCTAATAAATGTTTTTTTTTTTCCAAAAAAATTCCATAATTTTATAATACTTCTTTTGAAATAAATGATTTTATTGCTTTGTTACTTTTTTCAAAAATTATTCCTGTTTTTATTATCTTGAATGACAAGTTTTTGAAATTTTTCGAGGCAAAAATGAACCAAGTCACAATTTTTTTTTCTTTGCAAAATTTTTGTGAACATTTTTCAACTCTAGCTTTTCCATTTTTAAATAAGAAGATAATTTGGAATATGAACTTTAGAATTTTCCTTATTACGAGTAAAATATTCATTTGTCATTTCAGTAATTAATGCCAGTTTATTTACTTAACCCCTTATTATCTTCGAATTCACTTTAGGTCACTTGGTTCCGTACAGCTGTGAGCCCTCCATATTATATAAAGCTTTTTTGAAATATTTAAATAAAAACTTAATTTAAACCCGTTCAGCCGATAATGAAAAACTTCAAAGTCAAACAAATTTTCACACAAAGTTAACCCTTACTAAAATGAATTTATTGAATTTGACAAAAAAAAAATCAGCGGACCTGTTTTTGAGAGCATAAGATTTTTCTAAAATGCTAAAAATAGTTGTAACTATGGCAGGTACCGATATTTTTGGTTCTGCAAAAAAAAACGCAATGTACCAAGTTTAAAAAAATTGACTCTGTCATTTATCCTTTAACAAACACACAGCTAGAATTGAAGAACCCACTATTTTTGTCTTTCCCATCATCGTTGTCAAGTACAAGTTTGATCAAAATCTCGAGTTCGATTTTTCTTACGAATGCAAACTTTCTATATACCCACGTATTATATACATACATACATACATACTTCTTAAATGAAGTGAGTTCCTCTTCGCATTGAAGCACATTGAAGATGAATTCAATTTAAAACCTCTTGACCTCAGATATATGTATGTATGCATGTACATAGGTATGTATATTTAATTCCTTGGAAGAAAATGTCAGAGTACGTTAGACTGTTTTAAATTGCACAAGCATTCAACATTGAAATGTCCAAATTAAAGTATCCAAAGTTTTTCTCAAAGTCATCAGTTGCACAATCGAAAATAAAGTGGCTCTATACTAAGTCGACTATGAGGTATTAAAGTTCAATGTCACAGGAACACGCTCTGTATAATGCACAAATTCCGAATTTTCAGTGAAACAAAAACAAAAAAAAAAAATGGCCAAGCAAAGGCAAACACTCAAACTGTCCATCATTGCCTAGGAACGGGTTCACATTCTCTCATTTTAATCGTCCACCACCTGGTACTTTTGGTACTTTGCTGCAGCTATTTCAGGAATGTCTAACGTCAAAGCTATATCCAAAGTGATTTATCCTGTTAATGTCAAAATGTATAGATAACAGAAAACAAGCGTTGCATCCGCCTCATGGACAATTTCAAAGAGTTTTCGGAATAGTCCAAAATTAGAATTGACTGCAGTTTAGACTGTCAAATTGTGTGCTGCTAACCTTGCTTTGCCTTGCCATTGCCACTGACTACTCCATGACAACATTGAATCATCAAAATCGGATGACTTGCACCTGGTGTCTACGTTTGTCAGCTATAGCAACTTCACCTACACGCTAACAACATACATACCTATTCTTTCAATGTTTCATTTGAAATATTTTTTGTTTGTTTACATTACCCCTAGGTACATGTGGGCAAGGATTGGGAGGGCTTCCTTGTGTTTTTAAGTTCCTTAATCTAAGGTGGGATGGATTTGCTCCATTTTGGGAAACACAGAGAGCATTTGTGGGGGAGTAATAGAGTTGAAATAATAATGCGCTTTGGAATACTTTTTGGGAAGGATTATACGATTTGAACCTTTATATTAGAGCATTGTTGGGGTTAACATTTTGTCTGCTTTTTATGGCTATCAAAGCTATCAGCTTTTAAAAAATATAAGAAACATAGAAACGACAAATAAATATAATTTTGATGGTTTTATCATAATATTGTAATATTGAATATCTTGGGGCTTACGAAAACTAAAACTCCTGGGAATGTTCTTAAAAAATTCAAACTAAGCTTAAAGAATGAAAAAGGTATATTGGTTACATCCTAACATCGTTGTAGAAAGTATAAAAAGTATTGATTGTTGAATTTCTCAGCTAAACTTTAAAAATAGGGTGTGCTTCAATATTTCACATCAGCAAAATCTAGTTCTCCAGGTTTATTTTGAGAATTCAACTTTATCTGTTCATGTGCTGGCCCGGACGGATTGTTTTTGTGATGAATGTAATATTTTCCAACTGTTACCACAAAACGAGGGAATGATATTCGCTAAAGATGATTGATGAATCGCCGAACACAAGAGCTTTGGAGGAGCACACCTGACTTAACGCTCTGATTCATGAAAAATATCCGCATTATGGAACTGAGAAACAGGTGTTCCAATGCGGTGAGATGTTTGAGCGAATGCTGTAAGAGAAATTCCAACGTAAAACAAATAAAAATTGAATCCACATCGAAATGACGACGAAAACGATATTTTATTTTTTATCTTTAAGCATCCGTTGGTTTATCTAGTAAGCATAAATGTGTAAATTTGCTATTCTGCTAGTCGAGATTTGTTGTTCATTTAAATTTGTATTGCACTGCTGAGGCTGCAGTCATAGGATGAGTGTTAATAATATATTTAATATAATTAAGGTTGTTATCTTTGTATTTATTTTATAGACTTAACCTATGTTGTTTTATGTTTCCACATGGATGGTAGTAAGATTTAAATAAAATTCACAAATGTGCCCTAACTGACCTGAAAAAATAGATATCTGCTATCTCAGACTGAGATCAGTCAACGTCTGCTATCTCAGACTGAAATTGAGTGACGTTCGCTTTACTTACTTACTAACTTTAGGTGGCGCTACAGTCCGGGGTGGACGAGGGCCTCAACCAACAAGCTTCTTCCAGCCGGATTGATTTATATAGCTAGAGCTGTCTCCAGTTTCGTACGCCAAGTTGGTTGAGGTCCTCTTTCACTTGTGTGCGCCACCTATTACGCTTTCCACCTCTAATGCGCTGTCTCACGGGGTTGGATTCAAAGATTTTCCTTGCATTGGTGTCTGGCCTAACGCGTTCTTATCCACCGTTAACAGTGTCCATGCCTCGCTGCACCGCATTATAAGCGTCTTATACAGGAACAGTTTAGTTGCTCGAGAGAGGGCTTTGCTTCTCAATTGCCTTCTTAGCTTCTTCGTTTGGTCTCAGCATTGGTATCGTTCGCTGAGTTTATAGTTGATCCTAGACAAAGTCTCTGACTACCTCAAAACTATAGTTGTCTATAGTGACGTTCTGTCTGAGACGTCAATGTTAAGTGCTTATTGAGACAGCATATATAAATGTATTTCGTTTTGCTTTCATACACTGTTAAAACCATCTTCTTGGCTTCCTTCTCAATACTCACAAAAGCACCACTGATATATATCAATGGTATCAACATAGTAATTGGACGCACTTTTAAGAGATTGTGCCTGTAGTGTTGACGTAAGAGTCTTGCACTATTCTTATACAAGAACGATGTTGAAGAAGTCGCATGACAGCGCGTTGCCTTGACTAAAACCTTTTTTGACATCTGAGGTGTCGGTGAGGCCTCTGCTGACCTTCATTGAGTAGCATGCATTCTCCATCGTTATCTTGCACAAACGGACGAGGTTGGGAGGCATGCCAAAACTAGACATTGCTCTATATAGCACTTGTCTATAGATGCTGTCAAACGAGACCTTAAAATCGATGAAAAGGTGGTGGGTATCGATTTGAAACTCCTGGGTGTTCTCCAAGATCTGCCGTAGTGCGAATATTTGGTCGATGGTGGACTTCCGTGGCCTAAAGCCATACTGATATGGACCTATCAGGTTGTTGACGAATGACTTCAGGCGTTCACAAAGTACGGCAGGGAAGATCTTGTAGGCGATATTAAGAAGGTTGATGCCTCTGTAGTTGGCGCAGTCCAGAGGATCGCCTTTCTTGAGGATCGGGCAAACAATGCTAAATTTCCATTCATCGGGCACGTTTCCTCCGACCATATTTTACAGATGAGCTGGTGCATACTTCTAACCAATTCATCGCCAGCCGCTTTGAATAGATCAGCCGCAAGGCCATCAGCTCCAGCAGCTTTATTGGACTTAAGTTTAGATATAGCTATCTTTACTTCGTCGAGATCCGGTGGGCGGAATTGTTGGCCTACGTCGTCCAGGTTGAATGGTGCAATCTGCATGGTAGCGGAATTCAGTTCGTCATCGCCGTTATATAATTTGCAGAAATGATTTTTCCATATCCTCAACACCGACTGCGCTTCTACCACGATGTTTCCCTGATCGTCCTTGCAGGCTTCGGTTCGGGCCTTGTAACCTTGGGAGGTTCTTTTTACTTTTTGGTAAGACTTCCGAACTTCATTCCTGTAATGGCATCCCTCTAATTCCTCGATCGCACGCTTCTCATGCTCTTTCTTTTTCCTTCTTAGAAGCTTGTGTTCTTCTCTCCTCTTCTGCTCGTAGAGCTCGCGAGCAGCTCTGGTCCTTCTATGCAGCGCCGCTTTGTATGCCTGTTGTTTGGCTGCATGTACTTGTCGGCATTCTTCGTCGAACCAGGGGTTTCACTGTGGTGGTCTTGCAAAGCCTAGCACGTCAGAGGCGGCATCTCTGATAGCTTCGTGGCAATTCTTCCACTGGTTCTCGATACTTGCAGTTGGTGGCATAGGACTATTTAAGAGGGTGCGAGAGACTCGATCGGAAAAGGACCTGGCGATTTCTTGCGACTGTAGCCGTTCGACGTTAAACTTCCTTACAGTATTTCCCTGCTTTGGATTTGGTCGGGATATCCGTAGCATTACCTTGGCTACAACGTCCGAGTCAACGTTGGCTCCTCGGAACGTTCGGACATCCTTGATACTGGAGGAGTGCCTTGCGTCGATCGCAATGTGGTCAGTCTGGTTAGTGGTTGATTGACCAGGAATTCGCCATGTCCCCTTGTGTATGTTGAGATATGGGACCTGCGTACTAGCTACCACAACGTTTCGATTAACGCGAGTCCGTTAACGGAGGTGGTGTCGTGCAGTCTATATCTTCCTATTGTGCCACCAAAGACGTCTTCTCTTCCTAGCTTTTCATTTAAATCACCCAAGACAATTTTAATGTCATAGCTAGGGGATTGCGCATATGTCTTATCCAGGAGCTTGTATAACTCGTCCTTGGTGTCGTCATTTTTCTCCTCTGTGTGGGCTTAGGTGCATGTGAGGCTGATTTTAGCGAATTTAGCCTTGATACAAATTTTCACGAGGAACTCTTTCACATATTTGAAACTCAAGACTTCTTGTCTCTAACGACGAATCCATATCCAATAATATGCTGCCCTTGTAGTCGGTATCAGTCAGCATAGTAGCTTTCACAGTCTTTCAGTTTTCTTTTGATCGCACTTCTTGGATGGCGTTGTTGTTTGCTTTGTAGCAGTCTAGGGGCTCCGCTTAATGTTCGGCTGCACGTGTTCTTGAGAGACCCAACATTCCACGTGCAGATCTGAAGATCGTTGTCCTTATTTCGTTTACAAGGTTCGTCAATATTAGATCCATCCATATCCGAGGCTTGTTGTTGCTTCGTAACTGAATTCGCTTTACGTGACCGGGAAGTCAACCCGATGGCACGACCGTCAACCTGGAGGACCAGCCCTTACAATATAACTCCAAGGGTGGGGAGCTTAACCACTCCTTATAGGCCTGATGAGCTCCGAATATGTCGTAGAAGCCCGTATAAGGTGTTCACTAAGTAGTAGTACAGGTAAAATAGGATAAATAAAACAAAAAAATTGGTACCACCATGAAACTTGGTGAAAACGTTTCATGTACTATGAGAATGAAGTATCAAAAGAGTCTATAAAAATATTTCATATGGAAGGGTGTTGTTTTGAGGGCGGGGAGAGGCGTAAGTTGTGGTGAATCTAACGGAAAATGTACCTTGGTACAACTCAAGCATATGATACATGTTTTCAAGGTAGTTTTGAATGCTGAATCAAATGACACCAATACCAAGTCGATATACGACCTCCGTGAAAAAAGTTATTGTCATTTTTGTGTTAGGATGACTATATTTTCAGTATAAAAGTCAAATATTACCGGAAAATAATGGTCCGTCGATGAAACTTGGCATCAATGGTTCATTTGTTATGAAAAGCAATAATAAGAAGAGTCTATAAAAATATCTGTTGTTAAAGGGTGTTTTTTTGGGAGTTGGGGTAGTGGTGGGATTATTACCATAAAACCTGTGACAAAAATGGTACCCCCCTAAGATTTTGTTAAAATGTGCTATGGACTAATAGAACGAAGAATCAAAAGAGTCTATTGAAATATTTCTCATGGAAGAGTGTATTTTTTGAAGATAGGGAAAAGTGTGTGGTTATTTTTCATAAAAATGTTAAAGGAAGGTACCCTCAAGAAACTTGGTAAAAGTGTTTAATTTACTAAGAGAATTAAGAATCAAAGGAGTCTACAAAAATATGAAGGGAGAAAGGGTGTTTTTGTGGGTTTGGGTAAGGACTGTTATTTGTTTTTGGAAACAATTTTTGTTTTTGGAAAAAGTATTATACTTTCCTTCACCCATTAAAAAAATCTTTCTACAATATAGATATTTTTATATATATATAAATATAAATAAATAAATTGGGTGGCGCAACAGCTCATGGAGAACCAGGGCCTAGTGACTTACAACTCACAACCATTCCTGTGTGCGTGTTTGTTGGCAGGAATGAAGGGGACCTACAGTTTTTTGCCGAGTCCGAACGGCTAAATGAGAAGCACTTTTTCATGACAAGTATACTCTTGGAGGATTTGTCAGTTCCTCGCAAGAGGCAGTACCTCGAATAAAACATTTCTGTTTTTAGGTGGCACGGCTGGGAATCGAACCCACACCTTCGGCATGACAGTCCTACGCACTAACCATCAAGCCACGAGGTACTACATAGATATTTTTATAGATTCTTTTGATTCTTCATTCTGGTAGTTCATATCACATTTTTATAAAGTTTCATGCGGGTATACCTTATTTGTCACAGGTTTTATGGTAATAATCCCACCATAACCCCAACCCGCATTTCAACCCTCAAAAAACACCCTTTAACAACAGATATGTTTATAGACTCTTTTTATTATTGCTTTTCATGACAAATGAACCATTTATACCAAGTTTCATCGACGGACCACCATTTTCAACTAGTTTTCGGTAATATATTTGACTTTTATACTGAAAATATAGTCATCCTAACACAAAAATGACAATAACTCTTTTCACGGAGATCATATAGACTTGATTTTGGTGTCATTTGATTCAACATTTAAAACTACCTTGAAACATGTGTCATATGCTTAGGTTGCACCAAAGTTTATTTTTCCGTTTGATACACCACAACTTACGCCCTTCCCCCCACGATAAAACACCATTCCATATGAAATAGTACATGAAACGTTTTCACTAAGTTTCATGGTGATACCAATTTTTTTTATTTGAAGGCCTTTCTGTACTATTTTACCTGTACTATAGTTCAACATAACTGGAATTGTAGACGCCACAGTTGCGTTGAATCCATCTGGAGAATTTTTCCACTGCTGCCTAGATAAAGGAGAAGTATTGCCTTAGTGAGAACACCACTGCCCCCTCTCTCGATTGCTGAGGCCTAAAATCATCCACAGGGATTGGAGCCTCACAGTAGCGGATCCAGGATTTGGCTGTAGGGGGGGGGGGGCTCCTATTTTAGACACTTAAAAAAGACACAATCTCTTTTAATAGGTACTTATTTTCTTTTCTCAGAATGCAGGCCAGTCGGCAGAGTCAAACAATTTTTACTTGCGATTATAGGTACTATAAGGCAAGTTTTGGATTCGTGCAAAAAAAAAATTTTGAAATAACAATCAAACATGATATTACGATGATAGAGAACACCAAAAAAATGGGTGGCACAATTCTGTCTGTCTGTCTGTCTGTCTGTTCGCTTACAGCCTAAGCGGCTCGATCGATTTTCTTCAAACTTGGTACATAGTGGTTTTTGGCGATTCTTCCGATACATTTTTTTCATTTTTTTCTTAGAACCAAAAATAACGGTACCTGCCATAAATTTTTTTTTGGCAAATTTACATAAATTTATTTTTCTCAAAAACGGCTCGACAACTTTTCTTAAAAAAATTCAATAAATTTACTTTAGTAAAGGCTTACTTTGGGTGGAAAACCATTTTTCAAAAATGGTTATTAATGGTACCTCCCAAGGAACCATTTTTTTAATTTTTGATTTTCTTCAAAATGGTATGACCGATTTCAATTATTTTTTTTATACAGAAGCTTACAAAAAATGTTAATAGTTTTGTGTACCAATATTTTTGAAAAAATATTTTTTGGATTTAAAAAAAAATTTCAAAATTTTTTTTGGAAAATCAAATATTTCGAAAACGGCATAATAGATTTTTTTGAAACTCGATATTTAAGACTTTTTTAGTACTCTTTAAAATATTTTTAGAAAAAATTTCACATTTGTGAAAAAATAACGGAACCTTCCATACAAAAGTGAAAAAACCGCAAAGGAAAATACTTTTTTGCTTGAAAACGACTCCTACGATTTTGATTAAACTTTTTCATATACTAAAATTAGTACGATCTACCATCAAAAATTATAAAATTTTACACATAGCAACTATTAGTAGTACCTGTCATAGAACGTATTTTTTTATTTTGAGTTTTCTCGTTATCAGCTTAACGGATTTAAATGATTTTTTTATATACAAATTTCAGATAAGATTAAATAATATTGCATATAAAAATTTTCAAAAAAAAAGTTTTTGGATTTTTAAAAAAAGTTTCAAATTTTTTTTTTGAAAATTCGATATCTCAAAAACGGCTTGACAATTTTTTTTCAAATTTTGTTTTTATATACACATAAATATATAGTTTAAATCTGCATACCGAAATTTGTTCTTAAAAATGTTTTAAGAATTTTATATATAAAAAATTAATTTAAAAAAAAACCGCTCCAACGATTTTAAATTTTTTTTTCCCATACAATCATATTTTATCATAAACTAAGATGACATACTTTTTTTTCACCTCAAACTATCAAAAGAGTTGTTTTAGCTAATTTAAATGTCGTATTTCATGCTTCTCTACTTTTTTCTCTCATAATTTCCATGTTTTTATATACAATTTTCTTAAGCCCACAGTGTCTTGAACATAAGAGCAAGTACGTGCGACCCAGTCGTGCATTTTATTCTCTCCTTATTTGCATGTTTTTATATCCAATTTTCTTAAACCCACAGTGTCTTCAACATAAGAGCAAGTACGTGTGACCCAGTCGTGCATTTTATTTTTTTAAGGCGAAATCCAAAGACGTATGTATGTACCTATTTTACATTTTTGTGATTTAGCCCCATATTTTGAACAAATTCTCCATACCGTGTTATTGCAGTTCGCCAAAATAAATCATGTCCAATATTCCTCACATATTTTTGAAAACTAATCCAAAAATTTCTTAAAATAATTAATTTGTGTTTGTAATAAAATCCCAACAAAATTACTTTATGAATCCTTCTCTTGCTTTTAAACTATTACCATAATAATGTTTTACACATGAAATTTCATTGATTAAATATTCTCTGGTTTCACAATACCTTCATGTCGGAATATAAGTAAAATTGACTTAACAAAACTATAACAGTTGTTGAAGAATATCCTTCCTTTAACTAAGTGACTTGCAATTATATTTACCATTTTCATATTTCAAATAGAAACTAAAGAGCTTTAATTAATTATAAAACAAAGAATGTTGAAGTGCAAGGAATGAATAAATTTCATTGTCTGATATGGAAGACAGATATATACTATTTATATGATGGGGGAAAATATGAATGTCATTTTATGCTTTTGTTTCATATTGAGCAAGGTAAAGTTTATGAAGTCTATTTCCCTTGACAGTGACTATGTTTTCTGCTTCTCTTTAAGAGCTAAAGGGATATAAATATCGTCCGTTTTGATGAACGTTTTAAAGGTATATATCTTTAATTGTTGAAGGGCGAAACATTTATCTTATATTAAAGCAAACCTATACTGAATAATATAAAACATTTTGTAGCTACTTTAATTTGTAGTTAAATTTCCGTAAATTCTTATCCCCAACCTGTAACCCTCAATCCGTAATACGCAACCGTTATCCGTTATCCAAAAATTCATTATTTGTTATCATTTTTAGTTTCCATAAACTAATCCGTAAGCCATAATCCATAATAAATAATTCATAACCCACAATTCGAGTCCATTATCTATTCCGTGTTCCGTTCCGTAATCCGGATCAATAGTCCGAAATCCGTATCCGTATCCATAATCCACCTACATTTCGAATCCGAAATAGGTATGCATCCATAATCCGTATTCACTATTCGTTTTCGTAATACGTATCCGTATAATTCGTATTCCAGATAACGGATCCGGATGCTGCTACAGAAATTCATAAAAAAAAACTGCCTAAATTCAACAAAGAAATTTAAGGATTTGGTACGGACATATGACTAAATTTTGCGAGGTCTTGGCCTCGCCTTTTTCAAATTAGAAACACTGAATACAAAATTCACTTACACTTACGCAATAACCTCGCTTCAATTTCAAACTTTTGACCATATACACATTAGGAAACATTATCAGAGAGGAAATCAAAAGATAGAGAAGCCTTTCAAAGAACAAATTTTAATCTCAAAAATCGATATGTCTTTGTGCTGATTTGTAGTGCTTTTAGAAACACGAACATTTACTTTGCTGTTTACTCGTGATTCGTATAGATGTGCCTTTTCCAAGAATGACGAACAAGAACAAAATGTTCATCTACCATGGTATTCTGGACATATGGATGATGGCAACAATTGGAAACGATGTCCGATGGAAAATTGTATGTAACAATATGAAGATAAACACTTGTAGCACATGTACATATACCTACACTGTTTCTTATACAATATAAGCAACATCCAATAGCTAACATAAACATCAAATTATTAGGAAGGACTGCAAATCAGCCAAGACACACAAGGATGATGAGATGACCATTATGATTATTATGATTGATTTTCAAAGTGGGACGAAGAGGTTTGGAATGCATGATGTTCTGATGGTTAATTATAGGAAGATAACTTGAAAAGAAATTATGAAAATGTTCAAACCCAATTGGAATTACCATAACTAGCTGACTGTGTAGATTTTTTTCTTTTGAAAATGCTAAATAATTTGTTTTCTTTTATTCTTTTCATTCGAAATGCCAATAAATTGGCTATTTTGTCAGAAACTTGTTTTTATATTTTAGCAAGCCTCTGAACCATTTCAATCGTATGAATATGTTGAAATAAATTAACAATATTTTATAAATACATACGTTGAATACCTCAACCATTTTATAGACACCTGCGGTATTAAAAATCGATGCAGAATTTACCCACTTAAGCATAGTACGCAGCTGAAGAGAAACGAAAATTCTCATACAGAAATTGATTGACACAATAAAATCGTAAACGAAAAATTTCGTAGTGATTAAAGCTTGTTTCTTAAGTTGTAAAGGGGCCATTCAAGTTCGAAAAGACGGTCGCAACGATGGACGCTTGAAAATACACACAAACGTTGCTCCCGATTCAGTCGTGTCATGAGGTTCGTTGAAATTTTCAACGGGCTTCCAAGCTGTCGTTAGTCGCACGGTCCGATAACAAGGAAATTCACGGTAGAACCTGTCAAATACGACTGAAGTCCGTCGGACCGTGTCGTCCTTACGACAAATTTTAACATGAATTGTCTGCTTAAGGGTTCTCTTGACGATGACGTTATGGAACCCGCCATTCAATTTGTTCTTAGCAATATTTCATAATCATATTTTTCTCAAAAACAGCTCTACAATTTTTCTTAAACAAAATTTTTCAAAAAATCGTTATTAATGCTTTTTGATTTTCTTTAAAACGGTATGACTGATTTCAATAATTATTTTTATACAGAAACTTCCAGAAAATTTAAATATTATTATCACCAAAATTTACAAAACAGTATTTTTGGGATTTTCAAAAATGTTTCAAAATTTTTGTTTGAAAAACAAATATTTCGAGAACGACACAATGGATTTTTTTCAAATTCGCTGCTTAGGATTTTTTAACTTTCTCTAAATATTTTATGAAACAATTTTACTTTTATGCAAAAATAACGGTACTTCCCATACAAAAGTTAAAACCCGCAAATGAAATTATTTTTCCCCAAAACGACTCCTACGATTTTGATAAAACTTTTTCGTATGCTAAAATAACATATATACATATGTACTTGTACTACCAAATATTTACAAAATTTACACTAAGCAATTATTAGTAGCACCTTTCATTGAATATATTTTTTTAATTTTGAATTTTGTCATTATCAGCTGATCGGATTTAGATTAATTTTATTATATCATCATCGTGTCCTGTAACCCCGGCTGGGGCATAGGGCGTCTACAAAACGTCTCCAACCTTCACGGTCTGCTGCAAGGTACTTTAGCTGTGGCCACGTCTTTCTCTGGGATTCTGCTTCCGCTAAGACAGTTGATTTTCATGGTGTTCTTGGTCTTCCAACCCACCGTGCACCCTGAGGATTCCATTCAAAGGACTGCCTTACAATTTCATCGTTTGGTTTCCTCAGAGTGTGACCAATCCAACGCCATTTACGCTTTCTTATGTCGACGTCCAGCCACTCTTGATTTGTCCTGCGACACAATTCCTCATTTGATATTATTTGTGGCCAGCCAGATTTTTAGGATGTGGCGAAGACAGCGATTCACAAAAGCCTGCAATTTCTTCGAAATGGTGGACGTGACTTTCCAGGTTTCACAAGCATATAACAGCACGGATTTGACATTGGATTCGAAGAATCTCAACTTAGTGCGTAAGGAGATTTGACTGGATTTCCAAATTGGGGACAGAGTACCGAAGGCAGCACGAGCTTTATTTATTCTACTTTTAACGTCCAGATCCGTACCACCGTTTGCAGAAACAATACTGCCAAGGTAGTTAAACTGTTCCACTTCTTCAACTGGCGTCTCCTGTAGAATAATACGCTGCTGTGTGGAGCGGCCTGTCAGCATTATTTTTGTCTTTTTGCTCTTCTTTCTTAAACTACTCGACTCTCCCTTCACTTGCAGTGTTTGCCACATCCCGTTCAGCCCACTGATGTTATTTGCCAGGAGACATATGTCATCGGCATAGTCTAAATGACTGAGCCTTTCGAACGGTCTCCATTGAATGCCCTGTCGCTCAGATGTACCAACACTGGCTGTCAATACGTCCTCCATCGCCCCAGCAGGAAGAGAATTGGTGATAGAACATCCCCTTGTCTCACACCCTGTTGCACTACGAAGGAGTCGGATAGCTGCTCATTGTGTAAAACAAAACACCTTGCGTTGTTGTAGGATTCTTTAATAATGGAAGCAATTTTTGGCGGAATTCCTCTACCAAGCAACGATCTCCATATACATTCTCGGCTAACTCGATCAAAGGCCTTCTCAAAATCCACAAACATGAGGTAAAGCGGTGATTGAAATTCCATCGACTGCTCGAGGACGATACGCAGGGTGAATTCGACTAGATTTTTTATTAAAAAAAATTAGAAAAAAAAATGTAACTTGAAAAAGATGGCGAAAATAAAAATGCAACCACTTGTTGTAAGAATGAATTTGTAATTGTCTTTATTTTAGTCATAAGACCTGGTGTAAAGTCGATTTGTACAATCGTTTCATTAATTTTATGACAGATGAAGTTGTTGTAGCTCAGTGTGGATTGTATCTCAGCTTTGTTTCCGTCTTTGATTAATTATGGTTCTGTGCAAGTTCGCTGTACATTCGTACATTCTCCCGCCTCGCAGTAATATATCAATTCCATCACCCAATTGTGTCTACACCCCGAGTGCATCGTATCGTGTAAACGTCCAGTGAACGTGCAATGAACGTCCAATATAAACGGTCAGCCTGAATGCTTTCATTTTCTGTTGATCGGCTAATGGCTCGTTACTTGTCATCAATCTTCACCTTTTCTTATTTCAGATGTACATGAAAAGAGACAAAAACATTAGTACATTCATTTTCAATATACACATATATAACAGATAGAGTCAACAAGATTCTACAGAAAACGGAAATTTCGTTAATTATCTTGTCTCTCGTTTTTACTCTCGTAGTATTTTTTTCGTTGTCGCCATTGTGTGTTCTGTGTTCTTGACCCAATTTCCTAATTGTCTTGTTTGCCGGTGTTAAAATTGATTGTCTCGTGCGCGTTCGGATTCCGTGTTGTTTTAAGTGTTAGCAAAATCGTTAATTAATTGTTTGATCGGTTCGTGTTTATATATTAATAAATGTATAATGTGTATTTATCCAGGTGAGTGTTTGCTGAGTGTGATTATTTTTAGAATTTATTGCGTGTTTGTGGTGGCGAAGTGGGCGAGCGCGTTCATACGACTTATTTTTCGCGATCGCGATGTGTGCAAAGTGTGTGAATGCATTATGGATTTATATTATAAATATTTAAATATTATAAATATATTAATTTAATATTTAATTAATTGGCTGCCATTATAATTTTAATTCATTATATACATGAGGCAAGTTGGCGTTATGTGCCCATTTGTATATAATATACCTAGTAGTTATTTATGTGTAAGTTTCCAGCTGTTGGAAAGTACTCTACTTCCAGTTGGATTTTGTTTACTTTTGTGTGGCGAAAGTTAAAATTTGCAACAAAAGAAATAGAATAATTTTATTAGTGTGATATTAAAATTATTATTTGCAAATTTAGTGATGTGCAATTGTGATAACTCCTGTTTGAATCAAGCCAATGCAGTGTTTTTTTTTTTTTTTGTTTTTGATTAGTATACAGTAGGTATTTAATTCACGTTCGATATATTATTTGCTGACGTTCGTTTGTGGTTTTTTCCTTTTAATTTAATTAATTTTATATGTTTCAATTAAACCGACGCGAGGGTTTTAATTATGAAATTAAATTGTTGAATTAATATGAGTGTTGGGTTTTGAAAAATTTGTTTTGATGAAATTTTTAAGCAACAGTGGTTGCGATTTTTTTTTTTTGTTTTATTATCTTGGCTTGTTTTAGTTCAATTTTTATTATGGTTTTGAATTTAGATTGTGGTCCAATTTAATAATTAAGATATTTGGTGGTGATTTAATTTTTAATTCGATGTTGATATTGAGGAAATTTAATTAATTCGAAAGTGGGTTTTGCCGACGGGTTTTTATATTTTGATGATTTCAATGGATATGGATTTCATCTCGACGACGTATTCTGACGTTTGCTGTGGTGAGTTTTCACAATAATAACAATTTTATGGTTTTTGTTTTGATTATTTTGTGGATATTGTTTTAGCTCAATTTGAAGCTTTAATATATTTTTTAATCATGTTTGTAAATTTATAATAAAATCGAAAAAATTATTTATAAATTGTTTGCATGCTTGGTTGCCGTGCAGGTTTTGTTAAAAAATATAAGTTTTGCTGCAATCGGTGCGATGTGGCAGTACAATTTTTTTTTTTTTTTTTGATGAAAATATTCATAATTAAGTTGAAGTTTTGTAATGTGGTTTTATATTATTTCAAATAAATAATTAAACATAGTATAGTAGTTTTAGTTAATTATAGAATAGGCTGAATTCATTGTAACTTAAACATTTTGGGTTTTTAAATAAAAAGTTTTTTTTTTTAAATATTTAAATGAGATTTCATTAAATTCATAGACTTTATCGATGTGTTCCTTCTTTTTGTTTTTTGTGGGTATTTTGATATAATAATATATATTTAATTCAAAAATTTTGTTTCTCCTTTCGGTTTCAGTTGAAGGTATATTATACTATACGATAGCATTTTGTTCGGGTGATTTGTTCGACGGTAGAAGGCAAATCTTCGTAATCGGTCTTTTCATTAACCCAGATTGTGTTTTTACCGTGACGACTCGGATAAGTCCGTCCGATCCAGCATGGGTTCCCTCTATTCGCGCTAGATTCCAATAGGTCGGTGGAAGTCTTTCATCTTTGAGGAGGACTAAGTCTCCTATTTTCGGCATTTCCCTGGTTTGTGTCCATTTTGGGCGCTGTTGAAGCCGAGCTAGGTATTCGGAATTCCATTTTCGCCAAAAAACTTCCGCGAGTGCCTGAACTCTTTTCCATCGGTCGATATGCGTAACATTGTTCACTAGTTCACCTTGTGGTACGGCATGTAACGATTCCCCAACTAGGAAGTGCGCAGGGGTGAGCGCGTTCAAATCGTCGAGGCTGTCGGTGAGAGGGCAAAGGGGCCTCGAATTCAAACAAGCTTCTATCTGAGCGAGAAGCGTCGCGAGCTCCTCGAAAGTTAGCCTTTCAATACCAACAACTCGTTTTAAGTGGTACTTGACCGATTTCACACCCGCTTCCCATAATCCACCGAAATGTGGAGAAGCAGGTGGAATAAAGTGCCAATCGGTACCATGATTCGCCAAATTCTCTATGATTTCCTTCCAGTCGTGTTGTGCTTGCTTCATCATTTTCGCTAGTTCGTTACTAGCACCGACGAAATTTGTGCCGCAATCGCTGTAGATATTTTTGCAGCCTCCTCTTCTTGCAGTAAAGCGTTTAAATGCTGCCAAAAATGCTTGGGTAGTCAAATCAGACACGACTTCCAAGTGAATGGCCTTTGTTGCCAAACAAATAAAAATTGCGAAATATCCTTTTAAGATTTTTGCACCTCGTGCCTTCCAGGATTTGATCTCGATCGGTCCTGCATAATCAACGCCGGTGTGACTGAATGGTCAAGACATCCGAACTCTCGGAGCAGGCAGATTTTTCATTAGTTGTTGCATCTCAGGTGCCCTTTGCCGGTAGCAAGAGGTGCATTTATGCAACTGATGTTTAACACTCCGCCTTATCTGTCCAATCCAATATTTTTGTCGAAGGTAGGTAATCATCTGTTGGATGCCGCCATGCAACGTGTTTTTATGTGCATCTCTGACAACCAGACTGGTGAAGTGATGACTACTTTGTAGCAATATGGGGTGCTGCGCATCGTAGGGGAGGAGAGAGTTCTCTAAACGTCCTCCAACTCGTAAGATCCCATCAGCATCGATGAATGCGTTTAACGCTCTTAGGGTTTTGGGAATCTTAGAATTTTCTTGGATTTGTTTCATCTCCTTTTCAAACATCTCTCTTTGTGCTGCTCTGACGACGATAGTGTGTGCTGCTTGTAATTCTGTGGATTTTAGTGGACCATCGATAGGCCCCAGCTTCGGTCGGCACTTTATGGTAAAGCGACAACAATTCGCGATGACTCGTACAATCTTGAGTAAGCTCGAACAATTGTACATAGATTGTAATATAGTATCGCTATCAGAAACATGGATGCTGAGCACCTTCACAGTGCGTTTTTCTTCGTCAGTGTCTATTTCTATGGTCTGATGTGGTACATCGAATTCCCATTGACGACGTAGAAACTCCGGTCCGATCCACCATGCATCCAGTGACTCCAATTCCGACGGGAATACACCCCTGGACGCCAGATCGGCTGGGTTATGAAGCGTAGCTACATGTCCCCAGCAATCGATCCCCACCAACCGCTGGATTTCCGACACACGATTGGAAACAAACGTGGTCCATTTAACGGGAGTGGCGCGTATCCAGGCCAACGCGATCGTAGAATCGGTCCAAGCGTACATCTTGACATCGGGAAGTTTTAAAACTTCTTTGGTGTATTGTAACAATTGTGAGAGAACTACTGCACCACAAAGTTCAAGACGAGGTAACGTAATAGTTCTTTGATTTGGTGCCACCTTGGTCTTTGATAGGAGCAGATTAATGTGGATGTTGTCATCGCTATCTAGGACGCGAAGGTAAACAGCTGCACCATAAGCCTTTGTTGAAGCGTCACAAAACCCGTGCAGCTCGATCGCCTTGTTGGTCTTGCTTAGCTGGGTCCACCGTGGTATACGAAGTCGCTCGATTATTGGTAGTTCTCGGAGAAAAGCATCCCAATTTTTTCTCAAAGCTGGTGGAATTGGCTCATCCCATTCGCATCCAAGTGCCCAGAGTTGCTGCATCATAAGCTTTGCCGTGATGACACATGGTGAGATCCAACCAAGCGGATCGAAAAGCTTGGCTATGGTTGAAAGCATCGATCTTTTCGTGGTGATTTCTGTTGAAGGCTGAAGATTTTTGTACGAGAAGCTGTCATCGATAGGAAACCACTTGATACCGAGCGTTTTAACATGGTTGGACGAATTAAACGGAAGTTCGAAGTCAAGTTCGCGATCTTGAACTGGGATATCTTCAACTAGTTCTTTCGTGTTGCTTGTCCACTTCCGTAAATTAAAGCCCGCAGACGCTAAAAGATTCTTTGCTTCGTCACGTTTCCTTCGTGCTTCTTCAACCGTGTCCGCTCCGCTGATAAGGTCATCGACGTACATGTCCTCACGGACAACCTTCGCCCCCTCCGGAAAATGTGCACTTTCATCATCAGCTACTCGTTTCAAGATTTTAATGGCCAGATATGGTGCGCTTGCTGTGCCAAACGTAACCGTGTTCATCTTGAAAAATTTTACCGGTGCTGTCCTCTTCTCTCTCCACATTATAAGTTGATAGTACCGGTCTGACTGATCAACAAAAATTTGGCGATACATTTTTTCAATATCTGCCGTAAATGTGACTCGGTGAGTCCGCCATTTTAGTACAAGATCGATGATACTTGACTGCAATTTTGGACCCACCATTAAACGGTCATTAAGCGATTTGCCATCGGAAGATTTCGCCGCTGCATCAAACACTACCCTTAATTTTGTAGTGGAGCTGGCTTCCTTAAAAACAGCGTGATGTGGTAAAAAATAGTGGAATGGGGTTTGCAAAACCGCGTCATTCACATCGATCTCTTCCATGTGATGGAGTTCTTCGTACTCCCGTATGCACTTTGTGTAGTCCGCACAAAGTTTCGGATCAGAATCGAACCTTCTCTCGAGATGAAGAAATCGTCGAAAAGCACTTTGTCGGCTGGATCCCATAGCTGGAAGACCTTCACCTTTAAACGGCAGCTTCACTTCATAACGCCCGTTCGGTAAGCGTCTGGTGTTCTTCTCGAAGTGTTCGTCGCAGGCGATGCTCTCCTCGGTATCAAGTGTCTGGAACGGCAATTCTTCCATCTCCCAAAACTTCTCCAGTTGAGAGCTCAGGTCCGTAAACTGGACGAAGCTTCGTACTGGCCGGGGAAGTTCCGCTGGAATCTTCCCTAACACTATCCACCCTAGCTGAGTGTTTTGGGCGATCGGTCCGATGCCATCCTCTGATCGTCTTATCTCTGGAAGGAGTATCTCGGCGCAAACGTCACTTCCGAGTAATAAGTCGATCGGTGCAGGTTCGAAAAGATGAGGATCTGCTAGGGAAAGACCCTTCAAGTGTTGCCAGTTGCCGGATATCACTGTTTGGGTCGGGAGATGCCCAGTCAGCGACTTAAAAACCAAAGCCTGTACGGCAGTCTCAAACGTCGAGTGGCGGGAAGCAAAACGAACTTCGACGGAGTGTTGCGTTGTGCCGCTGCTGACCAACCCTAACCCGGATACCTCGGCAACGGCTCTTCGTTTTTCAAGCTTAAGCTGTTGTGCTGCAGCTTCGGTGATGAAGGAAGATTCTGAGCCTGTGTCGATAAGAGCTCGTAAAAGGCGTAGCTTACCGTCAGTCGCTCTTGCTTTGACAACAGCCGTTGCCAAAAGCACCTGGTGTGCAGGATTGCGATCACCATCCGATGCATGGTAGTTGCGAGTTTGTCCATTTGAATGGACTTGTTCACCCATTGGCTGAAATTCAGGCGCGTTCGGGTTTATGGACACCTGAAAAGCGTTTGAACTTGTGTTCATTGCTTGAGCTGAAGTACCAGCTGCATGTTGTTTCTGTTGTGTGTGTGTGTTGTTTTGTTGTGCATTTAAATGCAGCAGCGAATGATGCCTTTGTTGACAGAAGTAGCAATTGCTGAAACTCAGGCAATCTTGGACGATGTGCCCATAAGAAAGGCAATTTTCACATATGTTGAACCTGCGAACCGTCTCACGTCGTCCCTTGTTATCCATGTTTAGGAATTGTTGGCACTTCCTCAAGGTGTGCTTACCTTGGTTGCACAATTTGCATGACAGCTCGACGGGGTTTGCCTTCACTACTGGCTTGGGCGGTTGCTTGACGATTTGCTTGGTATGGAATACCTTTGGCTTCGCTCCCTGGACACGTGGCCTTATGTTGACGGGTGGCTCATCGTTTTTCCTAAAAGCCGGTCCAAATTCCTGCTGATCGGCAACTTCAAGAGTCCGGAATCGTGTTTCCAAAAAATCTGTAAAATCTTTAAAACTTGGTAAGTCCTTTTTATTCCCTAACTTTTCTTCCCACAGTTTCTGACTAGCACTAGGAAGTTTTTGGAAAAGGAACCAAATTAACACTGTATCCCATTTAGACACCGGGACATCCATATTCTCCAGCGCAAGGCAACATTCTCTTGTGGTGTATAAGAGATCTCGAAGTCCAGCAGACGTCTCACGAGTTAAGGAGGGCTGACCGAAAAGATTCTGCATTTGGATGTGGACCAGAATGCGTTTATGGTCATACCGCTCCTTCAACAGTTCCCAAGCCTTCTCGTAACTCGCTGCCTCCACTGACAAGTTCTGCAAAAATCGATTTGCATCCTCAACTAAGCATGATTGCAAAAAATGCAGCTTGTCAATATCGTCAAGAGCTTTGTTGTTGTGCACCAAAGACTGAAACCTGTCTTGAAAAGCTCGCCAGGTGGTGTACGAACCGTCGAACTTCGGGAGATCGATTCGTGGAAGTCGAATCCCCGAATGTGATGAAGATGGAATTGTCATCTGAGACGGACATGCATTATCTTTTGAAGCAACCACTACGGGATTGGATTTTGCCATCGCTTCTACTAACTCCGCATGGTATTCTAAATAAACATCAAATATTTGATCATACACTATTAATAATTCCTCTTTCTTAAATTCCTCTTCCAGCTTGCCGCCCCCGACAATAGCTTCATGGTATGTCTTGGAAGCCGCCATATCTTCCTCCAATTTGTTCAGGCGCCCTGAAGCATATGCCGTAACCCGACGCTCTTTTGGAGCCTTTTTAAAATTGGTGAGATCTTTTATTATTTTTGAAAGAATACCCTTTTGAAGTTCACCATATTTATAGTCAGCCATTTTAACAATTTTATTTCTTTATTACGTACAGAATCAATAAAATGAGACAAGTTTACAACACGTAATGGAAACTTACTGGTTGTCTGCTAATGTTGCCATGTATGTTGTTGTTGTTGCTGACTCCTGGCGCTCCGCTGATACTCCTTAGGACGCGAACTAATTTTACTTTAATTTTAAGTTAATTATTTTAAATTAAGTTACTTTAAGTTTAAATTGTTTAAAAATGTATTTGAAAAGCCACTTATAAATCGATTTTGTTAAATGCAAATTTATTTCACGGACTATGAATCGTAGATTCGATATAATTGTTAATATATTTTAATCTTTTTAAGCACACACAATGCACACACTTTTATATATTTGTATATTGTTCATACAATTGTTTTTAGTTCGTTAAACTGATTCGAAAAAAGCTCGAAGGACCAATGAATTCGACTAGATTTTTTATTAAAAAAAATTAGAAAAAAAAATGTAACTTGAAAAAGATGGCGAAAATAAAAATGCAACCACTTGTTGTAAGAATGAATTTGTAATTGTCTTTATTTTAGTCATAAGACCTGGTGTAAAGTCGATTTGTACAATCGTTTCATTAATTTTATGACAGATGAAGTTGTTGTAGCTCAGTGTGGATTGTATCTCAGCTTTGTTTCCGTCTTTGATTAATTATGGTTCTGTGCAAGTTCGCTGTACATTCGTACACAGGGTGTTGATATGGTCGACACATGATCGACCACTGCGGACGCCAGCTTGATGCCTCTTGAGTGTAGACTCGATTGTATCCTTTATTCGCTCGAGAATAATGGTTGCCATTAGTTTTGGGAAAACGGACAAAACGGTGATACCACGCCAATTGTTGCAATTCTTAAGGTCACCTTTCTTTGGCAACTTAACAATCACACCATCTTTCCAGTCCTTGGGATAGCTTTCGTTTTCCCAAACGCTTTGTATCAACGGATGTAAAATACTAGCCAATGTTACGGGATCGGCTTTCAGGAATTCAGCTGGTATTCCGTCCAGTCCAGCTGCATTGTTGTTTTTGAGGAGGTTGATTGATGTCTGGATCTCCGATTCTGATGTCAATACCCCTATAGGACCTGCGCATCTCGTTTAGATGGGGCACTTCAGCACTCTGCTCAACTGAATCCTCATTAAGCAAGGCACAAAAATGGTCCTTCAATCTGCGTAGCTGATCCTCAATTGAAACCCACAGTGTGCAATCCACATCCATTACAGCATGATTGGCGCTGCTTTTTTCCCAATACATCTTTGGCTATTTGGTACAATTCCCGAATATCTCCTCTTCTGGCAGCGAAATACAAATTTCAAATAAGTTCAAATCATATTGCTTATCAAAATTTAAAAAAAAATTGAATTTTTAAAAAAGTTTCAAATTATTATTTTTTTTGAAAATTCCATATCTCAAAAACGAGTTGACAATTTTTTTTTAATTCCATTTTTATATGCGCATAAATAAATCCTTAAGATTTGCATATCAAAGTTTGTTCTTAACAATGTTTTAAGAATTTGATACATAAAAAAATATGCGATATAGGTACTATAGGGCAAGTTTTGGATTCGTGCTAAACAAAACTGAGATAACAAATAAAGATAACATTTCGTTGATAGAGAACACGAAAAAAGAGGGTGGCACAATTCTGTCTGTCTGTATCTGGATCTACAGCCTTTAACCAATAAAACGATTTTCTTCAAACTTAAGGTTTTGTTGTAACTCTCCAGAGGGTAGATCGAATTTTCTTAGCTCTAAAAATAACGGTACTTGCCATACAACCGTTAAGGAAAAACTAATTCATTTCAAAAATGGTTCCAACGATTTTGATACGAAAATAATTGTATTATTATAGATATGCGGTGTACTTTTTGGTAAGAAAAAAAAAATTACCAAAAACATTTATTAACGATACCTGCCATATAACGTTTTTTTTGATTTTCGGTTTTCCCATTTACCACTCATTCGATTTCAATAAAAGGTTTCCACAGAAGCTTTGTTAAAATATAAATAATACTGCATACCAAAATTTTGGAAAAAATAAGTTTTGGATTTTTAAAAAAAGATTCAAATTTTATTTTTTAAAAATTCAACATTTCAAGAACGGGTTGACGAATTATTTTGAAATTTCAGTTTAAAATGTATACAAAAAATATATAAAGCTACTCAAAATTGGCATACCAAAAATTTGTTTGAAAAATGTTACAAAAATTTTATATACACATAAAAATTAATGTTTAAGAAAACGGCTCCAATAATCTTAATTTTTTGTTGCATATATTCATATGCAAATTGCAAAGCAGTCCTTTGAGTGAAATCCTCTGGGTGCACGGCCAGTTGGAAGACCAATAACAACATGGAAATAAACTGTCTTAGCGAAAGCAGAATCCCAGAGAAAGACATGGCCACAGTTAAAATACTTTGCTGCGATCCGTAAAGGATGGAGACGTTTTGTTGACGCCCTATGCCCCAACTGGGGTTACAGGACACCATTATGATGACAGGTTAAATAGTACAAGTCCATCGAAAAAAATCACATTATCATGAAACATGATGAAAACGTTGCATAGTCCCCTATTACACGATGATTCCTTGCGTCAGACTCTTTTCAAGATTCAATGGGTGCGAAGGTGAAATCAGATGTTTTTTCTCCTTCGCACTCATGGAAATTCGAAAAGAGTCAGACGCAGAGAATCATTGTGTAATAGGGGTCATATACATTATGAGAGATGAGAGGGTTGGGGAAATGGTGGGATGAGGTATAACTATAAAACCAATGACAAAAATAGAACCATCATAAAACTTTGTAGAAATGTTATATGCACTATCAGAACGAAGAATCAAAAAAGAGTCTATAAAAATATCTATGGTTTAAAGGTGTTATGGCTGAAGGAAGGTA
Source organism: Dasysyrphus tricinctus (assembly GCA_963921185.1). Classification (NCBI taxonomy): domain Eukaryota; kingdom Metazoa; phylum Arthropoda; class Insecta; order Diptera; family Syrphidae; genus Dasysyrphus; species Dasysyrphus tricinctus. Next base: position 53,769,674 of record OY992532.1, on the reverse strand, counting down.
TGTATAATATTTTTTTTGAAAACAAAAAGTGTGATGTTTGAACGCAGCCATCCTAAGATGTCAACATTGACTGCTTACATTGACATGTAATATATTACATCATTCAATCGTAGGCCGCCATTTCATTAACACGTTTAACTTTTTTATACTTTTAACCAATAACTATATTAAATGAATTTATTAACTATTTAAAAAAGGCGTGTTTTAATTTAAAGGTTTTTATAAAACACTTCAAAAAGGTTCATATTTTTTCCAAACAAAGTAACAAAGTTACACCCTTTAACTAAAACCTTAAAACACCCTTTCACCCTTCTTATTTTTTTTAACTCCATCCTTACCAAGTTTCATGGGGGTACGATTTTTTGCAAAGGTTTTTTGGTTACAGCCCCACTATTACCCCAACCACACTTTTTCCGTTTGATACACCATAACTTCCTTGCTCAAAAAATACCCATCAATATTCAAATCTTTGCATAAGTTCTTTTGATTGTTTTTAACGTTTTCGGCAAGCTTCATTACAGGACGAAGTTTTTTGTTTTATCCCATTTTCCCTGTAGTAATTTCTTAAATAAAACACAGTATATTAGCAACCTTCACTCTTGAACTATTGAAAGTCAAAGTCAACGATGTCTTTCACCAAAACAAAAAAAAGCAGACTCAATCATTTTATAATTCTTACTGTCTGACCACCACTCATAACAAAAACAACACTTACTTCGTATCGTATGCACAAATATATGCTTCAGTCTATTGTTTAAAGTCCCAAAAAATCCCCAAGAAGATTCATCATATTTTTGGGGTTGTTACCATCAACCATATTTTAGCTTACACAATCTGGCTTATTTGTTTGTGGTATTAATTTTGTAAAACAACCCTCTAAGAAAAACCATCTATATTGGTAGGGGTTGGATGGTGTTTCGTATATATGGTATAAGGGTCTATGATTTTAAGGTGCTATGTCAGCTTTTATGGTAATCAGAACTCGATTTATACGCCAGAATTCATCTTAAAACCCCAAAGTAGCTAGCTATACTAAACGGTCACCAAAATTGAATGCCTATCAGACTAAAAAACCCTCCTTCTATGCATGTGGTTGGGCTATTTAGAAATCAGGAAACACGATGTTATCAAGGATAGTCCCCATGTCAACAAATCATTGGAACCCTAAGCGTTTAATTGATTTACCCTTAAGGCGATTATCACCTTCCGTTGAGACATGATGATGCTGGGTATTTCCCTCTATCGTTTTCTCTTTTATCTATACCTTCTACTACCGTAATCCACTCTTTCCTTCAAATTACCGTCCAAAACGGATATCTTCCGGCATCTCACATTACGCATCTACAACTCTCATAGTCCTGGGAATGAATACATGTACCTACATATATAAAGCACCTTATTCTAGGTGACTATAGTGGGCAGAGAGTTAAGCAAATAGTGGCGGTGATTTAGTGTTTGACTTGTTTTATTGGTATAAGTGCCACACAAGAATAGACTCTTGAACATACACAAAAAAAAAATTATTTCACCTTCATGTAACAGTTATGGAACTTTTGAAACTCCTATACGGTTATTTCTCATTATTGTTACGTCATAAATTACTGCGGCGAATTCAAACACCCACGTGGTTGCTGCTACAGTCAAGAGAGATATAACCAAACTTTAAGAGTCACAATATTCTCTTAGTAAATTCAAGTGAAAAAATGCTTATATTTAAAATGAGTTGCCAATGTTGTATTTTCAAAAAGAAACTAGTAAATAAAGCTTGGGAGAAATCCCACTAACTAATCTTAAAATTCCCTATATCTCTCTTTCTCCCATTTAATTTTAATGTTTTAATTCTAACGATCAAGAAATAAATCAAATCCATTGAGTATATCGTCACTCTCAAACCAAATCATGTTTTTGCATTAGATACTATCATCTGAAGAAAAAAAAAAAAAAAAAACAAAACGCAACTGCAACTAAAAAAAGATCTTTATTAAATTTTGTTCGCCTTCGCCTTCGCTGAATAATAAGATTTGTTGAGCTGAGGTGTAAGTTATATTAAAAAATCATTGTTTTCAAGTCATGCAATACATAAATTGAAAGTACAAAGATACCATTATGGTATTGGACAAGTATGACCTTAGAAGCACGGTTATAAAATTTAATTCAAAACAAAAAGATTTTCACAAAAAATCCAATCAATTCTTTCATTCGAATGAAGAAAAATAAGAGAGAAGAAATATCAAGAGTTTTTCTGATAAAAGACAAATTTGTCCGAGGTCACGGACAAATTTGTCTTTTATCAGAAAAACTCTTGATATTTCTTCTCTCTTATTTTTCTTCATTCGAATGAAAGAATTGATTGGATTTTTTGTGAAAATCTTTTTGTTTTGAATTAAATTTTATAACAAGGAAATCCAACAAAATAAGTGAGCTTTGCCTGTCTCTTTTGAAGTTGAAGAAATATAATCTTATACCTAAATAAGAAATCCTAAAACTCGGTCAGTTTTACTTTTGTAAATTTTAAGATCAAAATTCCCAAGAAGATATATTTTTCCCATGATCTCCCAGCACTGGTTCCTCGCTCCGCGGTGTGCCTCTAACAGCAGGATGAGATGGGATTTTAGCTCTCCAAGAATGTACTTGTGAAAGTTGAGTAAAGATAAGAACAAAATTTATAGGAAGGGGAGTTTAATTCCCCTCCTCTTAGTAGGCGTTTTTCTTTTTTTAGCTCTGAACAGAGCATGGAGTAGAGCTCGAGCTATCGGAGTTAGCTCTGAGCAGAGTATGATCAGAGGTCTCCGATATAATTTTGAAACACACCTCAGCTCTGAAATGTCAAACGATTGCGTTGCGTTCAACTCACCAAAATTAAGTTGTTCAGTTTATATTTCATGAGCGCTCACTGAGCTGACGGAGCAAACATTTTTTTTACTTAGTATTTGACAGCAAAACTGGGGAAATTCTCTGAGCCCTAAGAAAAACTGGACAGGTAATAACTTAATTTTCATCGGACAGCTGGCCAATCAAAAACTCGAAAAATTCTAAATTATGAGCTTAAATTGATGTGTCGAACGCGTCCACTTGAAATGAGTGAAACAAAGAGTGAAGTTGGCTGCGCTCAGTTATTTGCTTTATTCGCTCGGTCTTTGTATCCTGAGCTCATGGAGCTTACTCCGAGCTAGCTCTGATTTAAAAAGAAACACAAGCTGAGCGCTCTGAGTGCTCGGAAGTGACAATGAACCACAGATCTTTTTTTGACAGCTCTGTGCTATGCTGGGTGCTGGGTGCTAAAAAAGAAAAACGCCTAATAACAAGGAGATTTTATAAAAAAATAAAATGCACGACTGGATCGCACGTACTTGCTCTTATGTTCAAGTTGTGTGGGGCTTAAGAAATATTGAATTTTCAAAAAAAAAATTTTGAATCTTTTTTTAAAAATCCAAAATTTATTTTTTCAAAAATTTTGGTATGCAGTATTATTAATATTCTAACAAAGCTTTTGTGAAAAATTTATTATTGAAATCGGATGAGTGATTAATGAGAAAACCAAAAATAAAAAAAACCGTTATATGGCAGGTACCGTTAATAAATGTTTTTGGTGATTTTTTTTTCTTACTAAAAGGTACATCATGTCTACAATAAAAAAAATCGTTGGAGCCGTTTTTGAGATAATTAAGCTTTTCCTTAACGGTTGTATGGCAAGTACCGTTATTTTTTGAGCTAAAAAAAAAATTTCAATTTCCCCTCTGGAGAGTTACAAAAAAACCTTAAGTTCCAAATTTGAAGAAAATCGCTTCAGTAGTTTAGGCTGTAGGTTGAGGTACATACAGACCGACAGACAGACAGACAGACAGACAGAATTGTGCCACCCACTTTTTTCGTGTTCTCTATCATCGTAATGTCATGTTTGATTGTTATCTCGAAATTTTTTTTTTGCACGAATCCAAAACTTGCCCTATAGTACCTATATCGCAAGTAAAAAAATATTTAAAATAGGAAACAGAATATTAAAAAAACAACGGAAACACTTACAAACTGTTGTAGCTTTTTTTACTACCATATATCTGATCCTTTGATTCATTTTAGAATTAAAATGAAAATTAATTAATTTGAAAATTAATTTTCAAATTCAAACAAAAATAACCCAAATGGTCTTACGTCTCCTAGCTTTTGAGCAGACTGAAAACTACAACAATATTTTTTCCTTTTGAATCTAGTACATATGTATTTGATGAAAAGAATTATCAACAAACTGGATTTAGATTTCCTTGTTCTTAGACAACCAAAATAATGGAACGAGAGAGGAAAGTATCTTGAGGTATTTAAGAAAAAAGACTTTGATTAATAAGGGCAGAGTCCCCTAGTAGTGTACACATAAGGTTTTCATAGTCTGCAAGACTCTCTACATTAGTTTAGATGAAAGTCGACGATATACAATTTGGCTTACAACTATAAGATACATTGAAAAATTCACATTTTTCTTGGCACAGGGGTTTTTGGTTATCAACCCTTCCTAGATTCCTACATTTCGCCAGAGTGTTTCAAAAATAATAGTTTTTCACTTTGAACTTTGAATTGTTTGGTCTGGCCGGCGGCGAACTAAAAACTCAAATGGTCAAAGATTCCATGATATGTATTCAGAGGAGCTTTATCTAGAGAAGAATTAAAACCAATTTCGTCTAACACTATTACACTCCAAGTTGCATTCAAATTTATTATTTGATGCACTTTTTAATCAATCACTAAGGCCTTGGTAATGCGCTGTAAGAATTTAGTTGTTTGAAGACTTACTTACTTAATTACAAAGGTGGCGCTACAGTCCGGGGTGGACCAGGGCCCTAACCAACAAGCTTCTTTCACCCGGCTCGGTTTCTAGCTAGCTGTTTCCAGTTTCACACGCCAAGTTGGTTGAGGTCCTCTTCCTCTTTCACTTGCGTGCGCCTCCTTTTGCGCTGTCCACCTCTACTGCGCTGTTCCACGGGGTTGGATTCAAAGACTTTCCAAGCCCGAGCATTGGTGTCCATTCGCTCTAGATGACCCAGCCATCTCAGTCGTTGGCTTTTCATTTTTGTGGCTAGGTCGGTGTCGCTGTACAGCCCATACAGTTCGTGGTTGTATCTTCTTCTCCATTCCCCATCTATGCAGAAGGGAACAAAAATCAGCCTAAGAATTTTCCTCTCAAAACAGCCTAACGCGTTCTTATCCACAGTTAACAATGTCCATGCCTCTGCACCATACATCAGGACCGGGATGATAAGCGTCTTATACAGGGGCAGCTTAGTTGCTTGAGAGAGGACTTTTGCTTCTCAATTGCCTTCTTAGCCCAAAGAACAGCGATTGGCAAGAGTAAGCCTTCGTTTGATCTCAGCGTCTATTGCTGAGTTTACAGTGGATCCTAGGTAGACAAAGTCTCTGACCACCTCAAAGTTCTAGCTGTCTATAGTGACGTGACATTCTGTCCGAGACGTCGATGTTGGGTGTCCTTTCTTATTGACAGCATATATTTCGTTTTGTTTTCATTCAGCATTAAACCCACCTTCTTCGCTCCGTTCTCAATACTCAGCACCACTGACATCTCGCTCTGTTCGTCTGTCAATGTCGTCAGCTTTAGCGAGTAATTGGACGGACTTTTGAAAGATTGTGATTGACGTGAGAGTTTGCATTCTTTCAAGAACGATGTTGAAGAAGTCGCATGACAGCGCGTCGTCACCTTGCCTAAAGCCTTTTTTGACATCAAAGGTTTCGGTGAGGTCTTTGATGACCTTGATGGAGCAGCGTGCATTCTCCATGCCATCGTGTCAGCGTAGAATGAAACTGTTTCCTCACACTCGGGTTGTCGTTGCTCGGTGGCCAACCTGCTCATTAACTGATTCGGGTGGCTGTTAATGTTCTCTACTAGCTTCCTTGTAGAGAGAGGCAGGTACCTGCCCAGATTTTTATCGCTGCCAGTCGAAATTCAGTGCAAATTCTAATGCCGGATTTACACGATTGGAAAACTGCCAGTATAATGACAAAAGCAACAACAAAATAATGGACAAATTCATTCTTTTTGTCATTATACTGTCAGCTTTCTATTCGTGTAAGTCCGGCATAGGTATTGTCCTGTCGAACAATTTAAGTTCCTGTCTTGGTTAGCTCCTATCTATGAGCTTGTAATACATAAGAAAATAATTGCAAAAAAGTTGCGTTTCAGAGTTTTGAAGAAAATTGGTTTGTTTTTGGGTTATTCCCGCATATTTGTTCTGTTAATTCTAAATAATAGAACTGAAGGCAAACGCCTCTTAGGTGCATCGTATCTATACATCTATGCATACATATAAATAAAATTGGAGTGTCTGTCGTTGATATTGAAATAATTTCAAGTTTTTGAGCTTAGATGGTTGTTCAATTGCTAAGAAACATAACTGCATCATTTAAAAAAATTTTGTCTGTCTGTCTGTTTGCCCGCGGTAACTTTCAAAACGGCAGAACAGGTTATGACGGGACTTTTCATATACATATATAGTGGATAACTCAGGGAGTAATCTAGGCTACTTTTAATTGCAAAAATAATGTTAACGGTTTTTTTGAAATATTAGAAAAACAATGAAATTAAGGGAAAATTGTGTCGAAACAAAAAATTAATATATAGGAAATGATTATTAACAAGTAGAAATAATCGATTTTAAAACTGTCAGACAATTAAATTAGAACAATAATTATATAGTCTTAGAGGTGGTGAAAGCTTTCCTCAAAACTTTGTCAACGTACTGTTTGGATCTGTGCAAACTACATGCCACCAACAAGGCATGGATGCCACAGCTCTTTGACCACCACAATGTATTTTCAAGAATTGCTTGACCTGTTTGGATGATTCTTTTCAGGAAATCTTTGATATTGGGAGTGTTTTTGTTAAGTATACGGGTGAATTCGGTCCTGCGTTTTGCCAAAAAGGTGCAGATGCACACTCTGGATACATGTTGGTTCTGACAAAATAAAAAAAAGTACAGTCAAGTCTCGATTATCCGGAATGTATCGATTAATCGAGGACACATAATTAAAATTTTGTTTTGTTCATCTGTTCTCGAAATTTTGTCTACCCAGACGGAGACAGGGCGGGCCAGCTAGTTGATTAATAAAATAAAAAGTCAACAAAAGAAAAATCTCCAAAAAAATCCGAGTTCTATTTAATGTATTGTTGAAATTAAAGCTTAGGAACATAGGGTAAGTGAAAGAGAATAATTTCCCATCTTTAATAAATAATAAAAAAACGGAATACACTTATTTTAAACCCTTTACACTATACCCCCGCCAACTTGAGCGTGGAAAAAAAACATGCCAAACATTTGTCTTTGATGTCAAGATGCCAGGATCTGCAGACCCTCATACACATATTTTGGTAATGCAAACATTTCTCTCCACTCTTTGACTATGACCGATTAAAGCTGACAACTCTTTTTGGAACCCAAAGACATGGTTTAAAATCTAAGTAACTCTAACTGTTCCAGCAAAGGAAGCGAATATAAGGAAGCGTATAAGCTATCCTACTGAAGCATCGTGTAAATGCTCTTCAGAATTCACAACCTCAACGTTCCTGTCTTCTCTTCCTGTTGCTGTCACCTGTCAAACATCAATAATTTTTCAAATTTTTGCAAGTTCTGTTTCAATTTTTGTTATTCCATTGGTTTTGTATTGTTAAATGTCAAAGTAAAGTCATTTCAAAGTCAATTAAAGTCACTGTCATATTTTCATATTAAATAAATCATTATTATTCTCAACCCCCAACTGAGACACATCATCTTTAACTTTGTACAAAATCAAATTTTATTGGATTTAACACTAAGAGAATGGCAACACTAGCATACTTTGCACACTGGATTATTGGAATAATGCACTTGTGTATTTCCAATAAAGTCATTACATAAGCAAAGCTGTATACTTTCTTGTTTCTATGAATGAACAAACATTACGAACAAGGATAATGACACCGATTCGACGTCATCATTCTGAGAACATGCGTCTGCAATGTCCGATTCACCCGACTCCCGACCCCAACCAGGAATGTTAAATGAATTATTTGCCTCTCTCCTGTCTGCAAAATGAAATGTTTCTTTTTTTTTTTCTGTCGGTAGCTTTCCCAAAATTTGACCTGACAAAACACGAAAATTATTTATTTTTCTATTTACATATAGGTAAATCCATGTGCAATGTACATATATACACCCAGGATATTGCATATACATACATAGGTACATACATACATACATACAAACCCTGGTTGCTCCAATTCATATCCTGTAGGACTTTTTAGTTTTGGTCTCTTTCATTTTCTCATCAAATATTTAAGTCTTTTCTAGGTTACGTAAAATTCGCATTTGATTCTGGAATTTCTGGGACTTTTAAGTTGCATCGTCAAGATAGGCAAAAAAGAAAGCCTTTTTATGGATTAGGTAAGGTCTTGAGTTGGAGATGATAGTAAAAAAAAAGATTCCATGCAATTGCCAAAAATGTTTTGTTCTTCTCAAAACTTTAAACGAGTATATCACATTGCAGCAGTTTGCAGACTTTGTTCTCTGGCAGAGATATCTATCCATGGGATATGGGACGGCTAAGAAGATGATGACACGGGGAGGGTGGCTGATGACGACGGCAACGACGACGTACAAAGACGACCGTGGTGTTTGCCCGGTTTTCCCTAATTGCCTGATTCCCAGTAACACAGCGATATACGTATATACATATGTATATGACAAGAGTATGTGTCATCGTTGCATATGCACTTCATTGCATTAAATATGTACATAAGTATGTACATCCATACACATAGGCGCACATGGAGCTTTCTCGGAATGCAGTCGAATATCGCATTAATCACTGCGCTAACTTCTGGAGAATGCAGATAGCGTTCTAATATTTTATTATAACTGCTTCAGATATAATAAGAGAAGAGAACGGCTAAGGGGGACTTAAGGGTACTATAAAAGGTATGTATATTGGGGTGTCGAAGGGTGGTGGAAATAATAGTGGCAGAAGAAGCCGTAAGAGTATTGAGTCCTTTTGCAAACTTTTGTCAGGATGCAATTTACGAAAAGTTCATCCTTCTTAGTTTTTGCCCAGTGATGGTGGCATTGTTTGGGTTTTTCGGGTCAATACCGTTAATGGTCGGGAGAATGAGATGATATGGTATTATACTGTGTATACATAATATAAACATGGGCATATCCATGCATGTGTGTGTGTGTGTGTGAGTTTGTGGATGGATACGGAATACGGATCCACTAGAGATTATGAATGAAAATTTGTGTAAGCATCTCCCTAGATCGTCTTTGGGTCCGCATACTGCAATTGGCAATTGGATTGTAATTCCGGGCGAAACCATTGTTAATCCATCAATAAGTTTTGTGGATTTAGTAAGTTTAACAAAATGCGGAACTTTGTGTGTAGTGCCAAAAAGCAAGCAATCGATATGATGATGTTTGTACTTGAGCAGAGGTTGTATTATTATTTTTTGTTCTTGTTTGAAGGCACTTATTATGGAGTGCTGAATGTTGAGCTGAGATTTTCAGACTTTTTTTTTCAAGAGGAGGATTGTTGTAAGTAGTTTTTTGTTTCAGTTTTTTTTTTTAATCTCGACGCGGATGAAATGTTTGGTTTTGTTTTTTGTAATGAGGATATGTATGTTGCGGAATGAACATATGTATAAAATCAAATATTTCGTTTGAATTAATTTTAACGATTTTATATTAGGGACAACTCTTAATAAAGAGTTTTATTACCTAGAAGCTTCTGCCATCAAAAGAGGGGTTTCGCGATGAAAAAATAGTTGAATGTTTGTTGATAGCCTGTATTTGGTCTTGTCCTCGTTCATTTGAAGATCAACCATTTCGTCTGTTCTTAAATTGCCGTGAAAGCCTCTATAACGACCTGCTGGGAGCAGACGATGATGTCGATATCTTTGACATGTCCAAGAAATTATGTAGATCTGTTGAAAATGTACCTCATCATTGTAAAAACCTGCCCTATGCATTATTTTCTCTAGAAAAAGATTGAAGAAATCACATGATAGCGCATTTCCTTGCCTCAACCCTGCGCATGGTTTGAATTCGCAAGAGCTTTTCCCTATCATGATATTTCCCTATCGTGTATTTTACAATTTCACTTGACACAACTGGATCAATATTCATGGGATCCCAAGCTCAACCATCGCCATTATATAGATGATGATGAATGCTATCATATGTGACTTTATAGTCGATGAATAGATGGTGAGTCTCTATTTGGTATTTTCCAGGATTTGCCTGAGAGTAATTATTTGATCTATTATTGATCTGCCTGGCAGGAAGCCACACTGGTACTTGCCGATTAGTGTTGCAGAACGGCTAAAGATGCTCAAATAGTTCGCTGGATAGGACTTGTATGCCTCGTTTATCAGGGACATGCCTTAATAGTTCTTGCAGTACATAGAATCGCCTTTTTTCGGATGGGACATTTGGAGCTGATGATTGGTCACATCGGGCACGGTTTCTTCCACCCAAAGTTGGTAGATGAGTTGACGCATGCACCCTTTCAACATATTACCTCCGTGGTGCTTGAAGATTGCCTTGCTCGTTCATGAAAAAGCTCGAAACCCGCATTCTTGATAGTATAAATCTAACGATTTGTTCCATGTTTTGGGACTGTCGCTAATATGAGTTGCACGTTGTGTTCCATTCTTAATCTTGACCACTCTCCAAAGAATTGTTGTATGATATGGGAGGCAACAATCCAAGGAAGTCTTTGAGGGTGGTAATCTATGATCTTTCTGATAAAGCTGAAATGAAGCTTAAGAGTGTAAAAGAAGAGAGGAGGAGGTTCAGTATCCAGATGAAGCATGTACGTGGGAGCGTTTTTGGGCAGAAGCAAAATTTTCTTAAGCTGTTTATCTTATTACATCATCATGCTGGAAAACTCCCAAGACCTGTGCTGTATAGCTTATTATTTTTACCACTGCTTCAGAAAATGTCTACTTAACGCTTGATGCGACGTGACGTTATGTTTGCCAAGGAGTCCAAGGAGTTGAAGTTAATTGCCATTTTAGCATCCTTTAGTATGGCACAGAAGTGTTTTTCGAGGCAATGTTTGGGAGTCAAAATTACTCCCAGATCCCACGTCCATTTTTGCTCCCTTACGTATCAGTGGGATCCATTTCTGAAGATCATTATTTTTGATTTATTAGTGTTAGTCTTTAAACTGTGAGCGTCTAAAACCTTTCTGCAACACTATGATCGGCACGTACCAGTGTGGCTTCAGGCCAGGCAGATCAACGATAGACCAAATCTTCACATTGAGGCAAATCCTGGAAAAGACCAACGAATTTCAAGTCGAGACCCACCACCTATTCATCGACTTCAAAGCCGCATATGATAGCATAAGTCGCCAAGAGCTTCTATTGGCGATGTCGGAACTCGGGATCCCGAAAAAACTGATCCAGCTATGCCTCATGACGTTACAAAATACGCGGTGCAACGTGCAAATGGGTAACAGCTCATCCGAGTTATTCCAGACGTGTACAGGGTTCAGACAAGGAGATGCGCTACCATGTGATTTCTTCAGCCTAGTCCTGGAGCAGATAGTGCGCAAGAGTGGTGTTAACATGGAAGGCACTATCTTCAACAGGTCTTCTCAACTGCTTGGCTATGCGGACGACATCGACATCATCGGCCGTTCCAAGAGAGCTGTACTTGAAGCATTCACAGCTACTGATGAACAGGCGAAACGCGTTGGTCTTGAAGTGAATGAGGACAAAACAGAGTATATGCTATCAACAAACAAGGCCACATCTGTCCATCGCCTAGGACAAAACGTCACTGTTGGTAGCAGTAATTTCGAGGTAGTCAAGGAGTTCACCTACCTCGGAACAAACATCAATTCCACGAACGACACCTTAGTGGAAATCCGACGAAGAATTACCCTAGCGAACCGCTGCTACTTCGGTTTGGCCAAACAAATGGGTTCAAAGCTCCTTTCTCGAAAGACAAAGTGCACGCCGAGTGCTGGACGATAAGTAAAAAAGGGGAATTGATACTGGGCACTTTCGAGAGAAAAATTCTTCGGCGGATTATTGATCCTATATGCGAAGAGGGCGATTGGAGGAGAAGATTTAATCGTGAACTGTACGAGCTGTACCAAGATGTGGATGTAGTCCAAAGAGCCAAAACACGTTGAATACACTGGCTCGGCCACATCAAGCGAATGGACAACAACGCTCCAGCCAAGAAAATCTTCGAATCCCAGCCCCCTGGTTCGAGACGACCAGGAAGACCGAACCTCCGCTATAGGGACCAGGCGGTCACAGACGCAAGAGCGCTTGGTCTCGACGACTGGAGGGAGCGTGCGAGGGACCGCAACCGATGGAAGTACGCAATATCTCAGACAGAGACCCTTCATGGATCGGGAGCCGGATAAGTAAGTAAGTAAGTAAGTAATCTTTAAACTCTATTTGCAGCAGTATTGCTGTAATTTGTTGGCCATGAGTTGCATCATATTTGGTGTTTCTGCCGGTAGCACGATGTCATCGGCATACTTAGCCCATTAAAAATAATTCGTCTTGGGTTAAAAGAAATGATGTCATCCAGGAATAAAAAGAATAAAAGACTCACAGTAAGCATCGTTGCTTGACGCCCGTTCCGGTTTCAAACTAGTGAGATATTTCTTTGCCATCCCAAGCGTTAGCTTGGTTTTACTTCGAATATACTTTGTATTACTTTAAAAAACTTTGTTGACACTCCTCAAATCCTAAATTTGAGGAACAAAGTATTTCTATCTGTGGAATCGAAATCAGCCTTAAAATCCATGAAAAAATCCTATAATTTCTTTCCATTGTCTAGATATGACCTTGCTATGCTTGTTAGGGTGAAAATGTTATCCAAGGTCGAATACTCTGAAGATTGGGGAGTGTATTGCAGAGAAAATGTTCGTTGTTGTCTTTAAAAAAAAAAATTCCCCGCGGTAGTATGTAGCTGGCGTTTCCAACATTCCCTTTTTTAAAAAATTGAAAGATAATACTTTTGCTGAAGTTTTCATGCGCCAAACCTTTGTAAAAAATTCGTTTAAAGCATTCAGTGAGGCATTTTAAAATTTTTTTTGTGGAATATATGTAGGGTAAACGGTCTAATTTTGGTGCTTTGTTCAGCTTACAAGGGTAAGCTACAGCTTTTACCTCAAGAAGTTTGATCAATTCATCTAGCTCCGTATTTTCTATATAGAAGCGGAAAAGGAAAAGTGAACAAGTGTTTATTTGAGATGGGAGCGGAGTTTAACAAGTTTTTAAAATATTCCGCATTTTGTTGTATTTGAGAGCATTCCACGTTATATTCTTTTATCTATTTTCACAATAAAAAGCAAGGATACAAATTCTTCGTCGCCAGTTGATATTCAGCGAGAATTGTATTTCATCTAATCATCATTCACATTCACCACAGGTGACGTCACAGAAAAATCAACACAATAATTATTTTTCATTCATCCTCGATACAGTTCCCACTCTGTCGTTACCGTAAATATAACAAGTGGATCTGCTCGGCACCTGCTGATCTCCCAGAGCAAAAACCATTTGTGTTGAGTGCCACCAGAGGCCTGGTACCGCAGAGTACTCCCACCAAGGGCGTTGTACTTGCCGATCAGTGTCACCACGGGAGTCACACTTGATGAATAGTGCCACCAAGAGCATTATTCTTGCCGATTAGTGCCACAAAGGGTGTTGTACTTGCTGAATAGTACCACCAATGGCGTTGAACTTGCCAATTAGTGCCACCAAGGGCGTTGTACTTGCTGAATAGTGCCACTAAGGGCGTTGTACTGGCTGAATAGTGCCAACAAGACCATTGTACTTGCTGAATAGTGCCACCAGAGGCATTGCACTTGCTGAATAGTGCCACCAAGGGCGCATTACTTGCTGAATGGTGGGGGCGTTGTACTTATCAATTAGTGCCACCAGGGGCGTAGTTCCTGCTGACTAGTGCCAAAAAGGCAGTTTCCAGATACAAAAAAAGTCCAGGACTTGAAAGTAGAAACACCAACACAGGTACACCTCTCATAACCAGTGCCAACTAGAATACCAGCATACAAATACCACCGTCAACCAAATAATATTTAACTTTATATAGTTTGTTGTTCATAAAGGCTGTTTTTTTTTTAGAGATATAGAACTTTGAAATGGAATAAAACAGATGATTTTTTTTAAATTGACATGAAATTTACCTCATTCGAAAGATAATCTTCTGGCATTATAATTTAAATATGATTTCTGGCATATGACCGCCTCTCCTGGCTCAGACCTAGACGTAGTCAAATCTGGAGGTCCAATTTTCGATGATTTTTTCCAAAATTTGTGGCCGTATATCGGCAATAACGCGGTTAATGTTGTCCCTCAAGTGGTCAATCGTTTCGGGCTTATCGGCATAGACAAGCGACTTCACATATTCCCACAGAAAATAGTCAAGTGGCGTTAGATTGCACAATCTTGTGGGCTAATTCACGGGTCCGTAACGTGAAACTACAAGGAAAGAATTGAAAAATCACCAATTAAAAATTTGCAGTTGCAATTTACGAATCATGTTTAATTCGTAAATCAAGGCATTATTATCCCAAATCAATACAAAAACTGGTGATTCAAAATTCAAACCGTAGCAATTTACAAAATTTGTTTCTTCGTGATTTGCAATTAAAGTTCATGATTCAAGCTTGTACTTTTCATACCAAAATACAACTTTTTTTGTCGATATTTACTCTCTAAAAGAATAATTTCACAAACAGCATTTAAAAATATTGAGCTGCCATTAATATTTAGTAACTAACATTGCACAATCACTGATTTACGTTTTTTCTGTCGCAATTTTCAACTTCATGAGAATAGTTGCAAGTCACCAACAAAAAATTCCTAAATCACGACTTTCTTGTCGCAATTTACTTCTCGGAGACATAAAGCACCACAACATGGCATGTATCTAAACATTGATGTGTGACACCAACGATCTGTAATGCAAATTGGCCTAGTGGTTGCATGCTCGCTCCGCAACTGGAGGGTTGCAAGTTCAAATCCAAGTAGAGTCAATGTAAAAATAAAATAAAATAAAATAAAATAAAATAAAATAAAATAAAATAAAATAAAATAAAATAAAATAAAATAAAATAAAATAAAAGTAAAATAAAAGTAAAATAAAAGTAAAATAAAAGTAAAATAAAAGTAAAATAAAAGTAAAATAAAAGTAAAATAAAAGTAAAATAAAATAAAATAAATTAAATGCGTATACCTGCATGAAGAATTAAGGGTTAAGCAAGATTAATATTTCAAGTGGCAATATCACGAAATGAAAGTGGTGATCACAAATCTTGTTTTCAAGTTTACAAATCGTGCAATTGAGGAATAATTGGATCAAATTGCGAGTTGTTGTTTGCAATTTTTGTTTTCTCTCGGTAGAAGAATTGATACTTAAAGAGTGTTGATTAATGATTTTTGAGTATCAATATCTTCATTTTGCTCAGTTTTGAAAAACAAATAGTCGTAAATTACGAAATCCCGAACCAAGGTATAAATCGGGATTCATTTTTCGTAATTTGCAGCTCATTTTTCGTGATTTGATCCAAGAATTCTTTCCGTGTATGCGGTCACCAAACGTTTCCTTCAATAAATTGTGGCGTGAGCTGTGTGACATGTTGCACCGTGTTATTGAAACCACAGCTCTTACACATAAGGTTGTTCAGTTAGTGAAAAAGTCAGTAATCACGGGTCTATAGCGGTCACCATTGACTGTAACGCTCTGGCCAGCATCGTTTTTAAGGAAGTACGGACCAATTATTCCACCAACCCATAAAACACAACAAACAGTCAGTTTTTGTGAATGTAACGGTGTCCCAACATCCATTCAAACAAAAGTGAGCTTCATCGCTAAACAAAGTTCGCTTATTTCGAACCATGATCTTCAAAATAAATTTACAAGAAGCGTTGTTCAGGTGTCAACTATTCATGTAGAAATTCCAAACCAAACTAAAAATAAATCACTTGACAGCTGTCAAAATGGCCATCAGTTAAAATAGTGTTGCCAACTTAAAGTTCTATGCCTATAAAAAAAACACCCTTTATAAGAGTAATAATTAAGATTTTCTAAAAAGGTTCTATTCCTCTGAAGTTTCGTGTTTTTTCAGGAAAACCTTGGCAAGACCTGTGAGCATAGCCTCGGTTGAAAGCAAAATGATCAATTCTGCATTTTCTAATTCTAATTTTGCTAATCCCCATATTAATAACACCAATATAAATTATGCTCTTATTACTATGTCTCTGCAAGACGAACTTAATTGTCCTACAAACACCATGAGTTCCCTACCCAATTCATTTTCAAGCAACAGTAGGATCAGTCCTAATAGAGTTTCTTCAGGCATCAAATCATCAGTTATTACCAACCCTCTACCCATCGATACTATTCAGCCTAGAGTTGTGCCTGCTCCTTAGTCTATATTTGTCTCCAAATTTGATGTATCAACTACTCACACGGATATTTTAAATCACGTTAAGTCTGTTTTAAATCAAAACATTTCCAATGACCATAACCTAATAAAATGCAAAAACATTTCTAGATCAAATGGTAGAGTTGCATCTTTTAAAATTACGATTCTTGAGCCAATGTTCAATCTGTTGAAGTCTCCAGCATCATGGCCTGTCAATACTTTTACTCAGAAATTTGTCAATAGAAATTCTCAGGGTTCAAGCAATAACCTAAATACAGCTCCAAAAACTGAAATGTTTGTTCCTTTATTATCAAAATGTAAGGGGACTTCGTTCTAAGGCCCGCGATGTATTCTTAAAGTCACAAGAACTTCCTTTCGATGTTTTCGCTTTAACCGAGACTAATTTAAATAGTAATTTTAATAATAATGAGTTTTTTACATCTGATTTTAATGTTTACCGAAAGGATGGTCTTTTGAACTTGATGGAACAGACTGGAAGAGGTGTTCTCATAGCAGCACACTCTAGTTTTGACAGTTCCTTTTTTAACATCCCTAACACCGAGAATATTGAATTGATCTGTGTTAAAATCAATGTCAAACAAAAAAGCATTTTTGTTTTGTGCTGCTATTTGAGACCTTGTAGCCCAATTGATAGTTATCAACTTCTAATTAATGCAATTGATTTTTTGTGCGAGACAATGGAGGTGCACGACAGCTTATTGATCTTGGGTGATTTTATTCTTCCTAACCTGACATGGTCACGATCTGAGGATCTGAAGAAGTATGTATTGTTTACAGACAATCTGTCTGATTCTGGTCTTCGTCAGATTAGTGATATTAAAAACAATCTGAATAGGCAGCTTGATCTTATTTTTGCAAATGGTGCTAACAACTGCAGCGTTGAGGAAAGTAGCCATATTCTTTCCACCATAGACCTCTTTCATCCGCTGTTATCTCTAATTTTTTCTTTCGAACATGGAAATATGAATATTGAGTCTGAGAGTACATATCGTTTCAATTTTCGGATGGCTGACTTAGTCAAACTCAACAAACTTCTCAGTAATATAAATTTTGATTTAATTTTTAATTCGAACCTGAACAATTGTATTGATACACTTACCACTAACTTTTATACAGCAATTTTTTAATGTTTGTTCTTATCTGTGGACCCCAGAAAAATACATCATCGTCACCTCCGTGGTATTCAAAGGAGCTGCGTACACTCCGAAACTCCCGAAACAGCCTTCGGAAAAAATATTTAAGATCTATAACAGAAAATGACTACTCCCTTTATCTGCATGCGTACAATAAATTTTCAACTCTTTCTAAACTGCTATACGACGGATATATCAATCAAATGCAATTTGATATAATCACAGATCCCAAACGATTTTGGCAATTTATAAACTTCAAGAAAAAGTCTGATGGTTATCCTACTACTCTTAATTATTCAGGTCATTCTTCTAACGATTCTAAAATTATAACAAATTTGTTTGACAATTTTTTCGGTCTTGCTTTTTCCGATAGTAATTTTGAGCCAGATTTAAACTACTTCAACTATTTGAATAGCTGTAATCGAACATAATTAGTTTCAATTAGTATTAATGTTGGTGAAGTGGTCGAAAAGATAAAAAATCTTAAGGATGATTTCTCATCCGGCCCAGACGGTTTGCCAGCGATTGTTTTAAAGAAATGTGCATCCAATTTGGCTCTTTTCCAAAAATCTCTTTCCTTAGGGATTTTTCCATCAATATGGAAGGATTCTTTCATCATTCCAATTCAAAAAAAGGGATGTAAGGCGGATGTTGCTAACTATAGGCCAATCGCCAAATTATCGTGCATTCCTAAACTGTTCGAAAGTATTGTCTTCGACAATGTATATTTTCATTGCAAGTCATTATTTTCCACCAAACAGCACGGGTTCGTCAAAGGTAAATCTACGACCACTAACTTAACAGAATTTGTTTCTTATACTTTAAATGCAATAGAAAATAAAAACGAAGTTGATGTCATTGCCACAGACTTTAGCAAGGCCTTTGACAAAATCTCACACAAAATTATCTCGTTCAAATTAAAGGCTCTTGGTTTTCCTCCTGGTTTTGTTCAATGGATAGAATCATACTTATTAGATTGTAAATATCGAGTCTTGTTTAGATCTTCAGTATCAGATCCTTTCATTGCAAGATCAGGAGTCCCACAGGGTAGACATCTGGGTCCGATTATTTTTATTCTAACCATCAATGACGTGGAATCTGTAATTGAGCACTCAGAACTTTCTATCTACGCGGATGACATGAAGATCTTTAGAGCAATTTCTTCGCCTAATGATTCTTTACATCTTCAGAACGACCTGAATAAATTTTTTGTTTGGTGTCAAAAAAATAGTTTAAAACTTAATGTCGGAAAATGCCAAGCAATCACATACTCTCACAAACGTTCCCGTCCACCACCACGGGACTACTATATCAATGTTGACCTTGTCTCTAGAGTAACAACTATTTGGGATTTAGGTATTATTTGTGATACTGAGCTCTATTTCAGATCCCATTATGACAACATAGCAGCTAGGGCTAACTCTGCTCTTGGTTTTGTCAAGCGTTGGTCTAAGGAGTTTTCGGATCCTTACGTTACAAAATCTCTCTATACAACCTTTGTACGACCTTTACTTGAATATGCAAGCCAAGTATGGTCCCCCTACCACCATGTTCATGTCAAACGAATCAAAGCAATACAACGTAGATTCCTCCGTTTTGCTCTTAGGGGACTCCCATGGGTTGACAACTACAACTTGCCCCCATATCAAGATCGGTTGCGGCTCATTAACCTACAATCCCTGGAAAAACGTCGTGAAGTGGCTGACATAATTTTTGTGCATCAAATTTTATCTGGTGCTACTGATTCTTCTGCCCTTCTTGAGGTAATGAGTATTAACATCAACTTACATTCTCTTAGATCAGTACCCCAATTCCATCAAGCCCCTCACAGAACTGATCATGATAGAAATGAACCAGTAACTAGAATGTTGAGGGAAGTGAATTCAAATTCTAGTATTTTCGACTAAAATCATAGCAAGATAACATAAAAAAGCTTCCTCCTTTAACTAGTTTGAATAATAGAGTAAAGTAATGTATGCCTTTATCATAACCATAACTGAGAGAAACTGAAACTACTAACTCTACTAACCTAACAAATGCCTTTAGCATGCTATTCAATTTTAATCTGCAATTTTAAATTTTAAATTTTAGATTTAACTTTTACGTATAATTTTACTTTTTTGACTTTTCAACAAGCGATCTGCTTTGGCAAGATCCTTTTTTCTGATGCTTTTTCTAATATTATTATTATTTTTTTAAATTTTTTCTATTTTTTACTTTTGTACTGCTTGTATTAAGCAGACCCAACAAAAAAAAAAGCTCATCAAAGCTAGATGCTAGATCCATATCTTTGTTGTTCAATCTTCTAGCTAATTTCCAGAAATCATGGCTGTCCCATAGTTCGGTTATTTCCTGCGTAAGATTTTGTCAATATTGTTTTAGTTTTTCCTTGCAGATCCTTTTATATTCGCTATTTGCACAATGTAGCTTACAATAAATCAATACCTTTATGTAATATCCTCAATGTTTACCCAGTCATGCATTTTATTCTACTTGAATGGGAAATTAATTTAAATTAGGTCCTGAAGTAAAGGGATTTTTATTTGTTTTTGTATTAAACCTGCAAGCCTTAAGCGTACATCAGCAGATGTGTGTATGAAATGAAAGCTTATGTTAGGTAAATATTTTCAAATTGAAATTAAATATTTTGAGTATTAACAACGTTGCTAAGTTCACCTCAAGGCTTAGAAATATTACCTATAACATTTGAGTATCTTTAGCTCTATAATTTATATATTAGCCAAATTAATAATTAATTCAAGTCCCAGGAATTTCAATCCATCTTAAGGGCTCTACAGCTTAAAAAACTTAAGGGTATTTTTTATGTGGATATAGATTTACAAAAAAAGGAGTTCTTAGACCGTCTCAAACATTTCTCTAGTTGATAACTTCGATTTTATTTATTTTAAAAGTTTCTTCTTTTAAGGCAATAATACTAAATTTAAATGTACAATCAAACCTCAAACATAAAACTTCGAATAACATTTCCTACTTTGCCAATAATTCCCTCTGAAACTTTCCACAAAATAAAGCCTCATTGCATGACAGTAAAGTGACACCACTATATGTATGTATATATGGCAAAACTATACATAAAGTTCAACGCCTCCAAGTCATTTGCAAAACTGTCGTATTCAAATCGAACCCATCTTCCTATAGAATAAAAAAGGATTATGCTTCAACAGCCGCATTCAAGCCCATATGTCGATTTTGTGACATTATTGCCAAAACTGGAAACTTCGTGCTATAATAATATTTTTTAAAGTAAAAATACAAAGAATACAAAAAAAAAATAATCTACCTGCATTAAGATAATATGTTCTGGTTGGTTTTTTGGCATTTGGCATTGGGCTCTCGTAAAAAACCACTGGGAATGCTCATTTTATGGTGACGTTTGAGTTTTTTTTTCTGTTCCTGTTCGCTTGTAAATAATTCACCATTGCTCTCATCCTGTTGTGCGGCTGAGTTGTGCTACGTTTCTGCAGATATCCATAGGAAGAATAATTTTACAAATTGAAAGCGGAAAAGTATAGATCTCGGCGTGGCTGGCATGGCGTGGCGCTGTGATTCTGATTCTGGTATATTGGGATTGGCCTCAGTTATGGGTATAGTATATAAAGATGATATTCTTTATTGTAGCAAAATGTATTGCAGGAGGCCCCCCAAAACGCTATTCATAGACTGTGCATTCTTTATCGCACATTCAAATCGTTATCATCACTGTAAAAATATCCAGAGACCAATAAAAACTTGCGACAAAAATGCCGTTCTCCCATAACGGGGTTCTTTAACTCTGCCAAACACCATCCACGTTGTTGTGCCGTCGTCGCCGCCGCCGCGACCCGTCCGGTTTCGACTTACAGGTTTAGGTGTTTTTTGGTTATTTGTATTCTTTTTTGCTTCATTTTTCATTATACGAAAAGAGTTCAGTAAAGGTTGGTTATGGATTCGTAAACGAAATTTATTCATCCTCAAAAGTCTCAAGAACTAACCATCAGATTCGGCATTTATTAAAATGGGTCACTGTGGCGTATGCGTACTATTACTCGAAGCAATAAACAAAACAATTAGTTGCGGAACCAAGATTACAAGAGAATTTCTGTGAATTAGGTCTTATTGGAAATTTTGTGTAGAAAAAAATGGTGAAAAATCTATTCCGCTCTACGATGGTACGTTAATCCAAAATGGCGGATTTTTTTTTTTCATGGCTGCCCCTTATTATAGTGTGTAACTGTTTATATGCCCATGTGGGGTTTTATTTTATATGTTTTTTGGGTCGGGAGTTCAAAAACTCTATCAAAAATGTATTCTCATGAACATTTAGCTTAATGTTGTTGCGAGAAGCAAGCGAGAGAGGTAGAAGGACTGTTTCATTTCAACTGAGGCACTTCTCAATTCTTCATGGTGGCAGGCCACATGGAATAAACGGTGGCACTACAGTTCCAGTCAGGTTGAAATAAACTATGTTAGCACCTCATATGGGCTTCTACGACATATTCGGAGCTCAGGCTTAAGGAGTGGTTCATTTGGCATCCTGCCCTTGGAGTCATGCTTAAGTTCTGTTTGGCCACGTAAAGCTATGTTTTGAATTGCGAAGCCACAAAAAGCCTCGGATATGGATAGATTTGCTATTGACGAACCTAGCAAATGAAGTAAGGATAATCAATTGTGGATGTACATAACTACAAAGCAGACATGACCACCATCCAAGAAGTGCGTAGGGATGGGATGGGATGCCGAATGTTACTGATAACAAAGGCAGCGTCTTATAGGGTGTGAATTCGATGCTTGAGGCAAGAAGTCTTGAATTTTAACTATGTAAACGAGCGCCTCAGGACAGTTCGCATCAAGGCTAAGTTCACCAATATAAGCCTCATATGCGTGCATGCCCCAAACAGAGGAGAAAGATGATGACACCAATGACGAGTTCTACGAGTTCCTAAGCAAGATATGTGAGCAATGCCCCAACTATGACATTAATATTGTCTTGGTTGATTTTAAAGCCAAACTAGGAAGAGATGACATCCTTGGTTGCACAATCGAGAGATATAGCCAGCGTGACACCAAAGCCAGAAACGGACTCAGGTTAATTGACTTTGCTGTGGAGTGAAACGTTGTGGTAGCTGTAGTTAGCAGTTCCCAATAATTGATATCCACAATGGGACATAGCGATATCCTGGCCAATCAACCACCAACCAGATTGACCACACTGCAATCGACGCAAGGCATCACTCCTCCAGTATCAAGGACATTCGATCGTTTCGAGGAGTCAACGTTGATTCGGACCTCTGTCTCGTTGTAGCCAAGATAATGACCAAAACCGAAACAGAAAAATACTGCAAGAAAATTTGACGTATCGGATAGCTTCAGTCGCAAGAAATCGGTAGATCCTTTTCCGATCGAGTCTCTCGCAACCTCTTAAAAAGTCATATGCCACCAACTTCAAGCATCGAGAACCAGTAAAAGAATTGCCAACAAAATAAATGCTGCCTCTGACATGCTGGGCCTTACGTGACCACCACAGCGAAGCCCCCGGTTCTACGAAGAATGCCAGTAAGTACATGCAGCCAAACAACAGGCATACAAAGTGGTACTGCATAGAAGGATGAGAGCTGCCTGCAAGTTCTTCGAGCAGATAAGAAGAGCACCGGCTTCTTAGAAGGACAAAGAAGGAGCTTGAGAAGCATGCGAACGAGGAAATAGAGGAATGCTATTGCCGGAATTAGCAGTATATTGGGGCATAATGGTAAGTGCGTTGGACTGCCATGTCGAAGGTCTTTTTTTCCGAGGCACTGCCTCTTGCGAGGACCTACCAAATTCTCTAAGAGTATCTGTTGTCATGAAAAGTGCCGTTTGGACTCGATATAAAGTTGAAGGTCCCCTCCATTCCTGCCAACAACACGCATACAGGAAGGGTTGAGAGTTGTAAGTCACTAGGCCCTGGTTCTCCATGAGCTGTTGCACCACCAAATTTATTTATTGCACAAATAAAGCTCGGAATAAGTCTTACCAAAAAGGAAAAACAACCTTCCAGGGTTACAAGGCTTGAACCGAAGCTAGCAAGGACGATCAAAGGAACATCATGATAGAAGATAGAATCGCAGTTGGTACTGAGGATATGGAAAAATCATTTCTGCAAATTTTATAACGGCGATGGCGAATCGAGTTCCACTGCCATCCAGATTGCACCATTCAACTTGAACAATGTAGGCCAACAATTCCGTCCATCCGATCTCGACGAAGTAAAGATATTTATATCTAATACAGCTGCCAGAGCTGTTCAAAGTGGCTGGTGATGAATTGGTTAAGAGTATGCACCAGCTCATCCGCCAAATATGTTCGGAGGAAACCATGTCCCATTCGCTAACAGCTTGAAAGGCCTAGTATGGTCTAAGGCCAGTATAGTCCACCATCGAACAAGTATTCGCACTACGGGAGATCTTGATAAATACGCAGGATTTTTAATGGACCTCAACGCTTCAATCCGGAAAGTCTTTGAATCCAACCCGTAGGACGGTGCAGTAGAGGAAAACACCACAAGTGGAAGATGACCTAAGCCAACTTGACGTGAAAAACAGGATACAGTCAGCTAGAGACCGAACTGGCTGCAAGCAGCTATTGGTTGAGGCCCTGGTCCACCCTGGACTGTAGCGCTACTTACGAAAGTAAGTTACTTAAGTAAGAAAGCTTTTACAAGGAAGTGACAAATCCTTTAAGAGTTCCTCATATAAGCCATTTAGATTCAGCGCAAAATTGTAGATTTTCTTTATCTGTGCTACCAATACGCACGCAGAAATGGTTGAAAGTTGTATCACTAGGACCTGGCTCTTCCCGAGCTGTCACTTCATGCATCACCACCAAATGTTAATCGGTATAAAATCACTTCTGGATTGAAATCTTTGCCTTGCAGTTCGTATTTTAGAGAGCAAAAACGTTCGACACCTTACGGGCACCTTATATTTTACTGCTTGAATCTCAATTTGTGTACGTTTGGCTTTTAGAGTCCTGTCAGGTAGCCACCATTCACCCGAACCAGCACTTTTACGTTTGGTCCATGTTAGAGGGATATTGGATCGGAATTTTTTCCCACCTTGTGCTAGCGTAGTAGCCATTGCGACAAATATTTAGGTTCGTTTTTATGATTTTACAAGACACTATATACCGAGAGTACAATGCAGTTTCGGTGAAGAATTGTTTAGGTCCTTTTTTCTGGCGTTTATAGGATTTTTTCGGATCTCTATAATACCGCTCCTGAAACGATGAAGTGCTTTGTATGGTTTATTTATTTATTTAGAAGAATTTGTTTTTTACTCGAATCGTTTCTGTACTGTACTATATACATAACATCGGACTGTGCTGAGTTTTTTCTTTTCCACTAGATTATTTGTGCGCTCATCACAATGGCAGTAAAAACGGTATGAATTCGAAATTCACTGTAGCTTGGGGATCTAAAAAATTCTCTTTTGCACTTGAATTCGCAGGACTAAAAAAAGAGGATAAACTCAGACATGTGTAGGTTTTTGTTGTTGCTGTTATTGTTGTTGCAATGAAAAAGAATATTCATACATATGATTGAGTATGAGGATATATGGAGGAAAAAACTAAGGGAAAAGTGATTTAAATAAAGTGATTGCTAGTTTAGAGTATTTTAAAAGCTGGATTGATGAATAAAACTGAGAAAAAAAAAACTTAACAAAAAATTGAAGATGAAAAACGAATGGAAACGGGTCGCTTACAAAAATGTTAAGCTCTTTGAATACAATTTATGAAGGTTTTTTTAAATGTTTCGTGAATAAAATATGCTCAAATCACTTGGAACATTGAATATAACCTTTTGAATAAGTATACGAATCATTAGTATAGAAAGGCTTCTAAAATAATATTTGTACATTTTATAAACGTGTTCCTTAGATAAAGAGAAGATAGCTACTAACATTTTTTTAATAGGTGTTTTTGATATTTTCAAAAATCAAAGATCCACTTTTTTAGCACAAAAATTAATTTAGGGTAGTCAACTCAAAGTGTCTCAAATCAGTATTTAAATTTTGTATTCAAAAATTATATTCCGGATGATAAACATTAGCTTGAGACAAAAAAAAACTAATGAATATAATCTTTTCTGACTTTGTAACAAGAACTTAGCAGTAATTTGATGTTTGAGAACATTTTAGACTCTGTTTAAGACCAAGTTCTCTTAAATGGTGGTTGAAGATGATAGTCCGGTGACGTAACTTGGGAAAATAGCAACAGAAGCTTTTTCGATAAGTTTTTTTTCCGTACTCATTAATGAACAACATATCCAAAATTGGACAAAATCCGACTTAGGGAACACCCACAAAAATGGATTTCAAAATGGCGGATTAACTGGGGCGTTGTTGGCAGATAGTCGACTTCCAAAAAAAGTTGCTTTAAAAACGGTGGCGAATAATTCAAGCTGGTATGCAGAGTGGTTGAACTTAGCTCTTCTCTGCAGGATCGAAGTGGATTTAAGTATCGAAAACATTGCAAACTGGAAAACAGTTTTATACGAATTAATCGAGAGTGTGGATGTATTATATGCAACGAAATACAGAGAGGAAGCCGAAGCATCAGTGCACAGATCAATTTATAATCGACTGAACCACGATCTACTAGAAAAAAACTACTTCCATGATATGAATAGTGTACAAGAAATATCTATGATGATGAAGCTGCGAGGAGAGCTTTTGTCCCTCAACTACATGCCACATAGGGACGATCTACCATGTTTATGCGAGTTATGTAACTTACAAGAACGAGAGGACGTTATACATTTCATGGGAAAATGTCCAATTCTATGTGAAACGCGACAACATGTTTTTGGAAAAAAATTTCTTACGGATGATGAATGTATAAATGCTTTAAATGAGCTTAATGTGGAAAAATTGTTTCGCTTCTCCAAAATTGCTTTAAACTATAGAAGTAAAATTATGAGTGGGGATTTCTGAAATGTTTTGGACTGCTCATTTGTATGTATGTTGTTTTATTTAAAATACTTTTTTTTTTTTTTTAACAAACCATTTCTTAGCCATAGAATAAATTATATAATTGTCAATCCGGCAGACGGCAAACGCCAAGCCTGACTGTTTTTGTAAAATTTGTATGAAAATATATTACCGAAGAAATAAAAACATTTTAAAATTAAAATTAAATAAACTGGGGCGTTGTTTGAGGTTGTTATTTTTACTACGAAATGATTTTAACTGTTTCTTTCAGTAAAAATCAGTTGCGGATCCTAGCAAAAGGCCATAAAGCTCCTCATCCATGATATTCCCATTCACACCCCCCCCCCCTTCCAAGTGAAGACACCTCCTGGAATTCTTGGCCTCGCTGCATCCACCGATAAAATAATGGACACAACGAATTTTCACTTTTAAGTCTAAAAAAAAAGCTGAGGGAAGCAAGACACAACCCCAATTACCACCCTCCCCCCTCCGGCCATATTCTCTTCTCGGTAATGATCTCCTTAAAGTTTGAGAGAATATGATAGACAATAAAAATCTTCGCTTTCAATCTTTTACTAACCCTCATAAAAACTGAGGAAAGGAAGAAACATACAACAGTCATGACGCAGTCCAACCGCCCCTCTCCCCACCAGTCAAAACCCCCCAGAGCTTCCATAAACTACAGTTTTTTTTTCGATTACATGATCTTGGATTTTCACGGCTACACTAAACGACACAGCCCAAAAATGATGTGGCGCACGGTACAAAAAAACCAATAGAAATATTCATGCCGATTATAGGTTAGGTTAGGTTGGAAGGGGCGATAATACGGCAAGCCGCATCATCTCACTCGGATCTCAGTGGATCCATTGCGCTCCCCGGGATATAGGTGGTTAGTGAGGAGGGATAGGGAGGGAGTTAATAGGAAGTTTTAGGTGTGGGGCGCCTCCTTGAACCATCCTGAGTTCTGAATGAATTTCAGGATGTTCTTTAGTGGCAAGACAGAGATGTCACCCAGTTCGTCGGAGAAGTATTCTCCAAGGGCCTCTTTTCGGGTTCTAGCTAGGCTGGGGCATTCGCAAAGGAAGTGAGGGGAGCCCTCCTCCGCCTCTTCATCATGTTACCCTCTACATAAGTCCGATGAGCTGATGCCCATTCTGTACATTTGGGTTCCCATTGAGTTGTGGCCCGTAAGGACACCAACCATGAGAGATAATTGAGGTGTGCTTAGCTTGAGTAAGTAAGTAATCAGTTTTTTCTTTAAAATATTTGGCCATAGATTCCTAGAAACCCGACAAGTGTCAATGGATGACCATCTGACATTTTCACATTTGCCTCTTACAAACTCTGGTGTATTCTACTTTTTTCTTGCTCCAGTGGCATAAGCACCGAGAAGTCGGTTTGGCTCGGATCAAGAGACGATCCGTTTTTGGCCAGCTCATCCGCCATTTCATTCCCATATATATCACAATGTCCTGGGACCCATCTAAGGGTGACTGTGTTCGTTGCACCTAGTAAAATTAACATATACCGGCAACGTTTTATCAGCTTTGACTTTATAGTGATTGAGGAAATGGCTTTGATTGCCGCCTGGCTGTCTACAAAGAAGTAAATATTTTTGTTTATTACTTCGCGTGAGGAGAGATGTTTTGCGGCTTCACAAACTGCAAGTACTTCCGCCTGGAATACGCTGCAAAAATCTGGAAGCTTTTTAGATCTACTAATAGGTGGGTTATCTGAGAAGATACCTGACCCAACCCCCTCTAAGGTCTTGGAGCCGTCAGTAAAGACCGAAACATGGTTTTTATTTATGGCCTGGTTTTCATTCCAGAGTTCCCTGGTTGGGATATCTGTTATGGAAACCGGGTTGAAATTAATGTGCGGTGTAACGTAGTCTGTTTGAATGTTTATGTCAGTGAACTTCACTATAGTTCTATGACCGTAGTGGCCCCTTTTCCAATTATTACACTGCTGAAGTCTTAAGCACTTTTGGCCGCTAGCTCTTTCGTAAACAGATCGAGTGGGGCTAGTGAAAGGAATGTTTCTAGGGCTGCCGTTGGCGTGGTTCTAATCGCACTGGTTGTGCCAATACATGCAAGTCTTTGAATCTAAGTCATGGTTTTTAGATTGGTTGCCTTTTCCAAGGCTGGCCACCAGACCAAACATGCGTACGTTAGGATTGGCCTTATTATGGCTGTGTACATCCAATGAATGGTTCTAGAGCTGGGACCCCATCTTTTACCAAAAATTCGACTGCAAGTGTAAAATGCAATTGATGCTTTTTTCTCTCTTTCTTTTATATTCTCTTTCCAGTTCAGTTTACGGTCCAGTACAACACCAATATATTTGGCGGTATCCGAGATTTGAAGCGGAGTTCCGTTAATGGTTGGCGGGTTTATGTTGGGAATATTATTTTTCCTTGTAAACAATACCAATTCTGTCTTTAGTGGGTTAACGTTAAGTCCACAACTATTGGCCCAATTACTGAGCTTGTCGAGGGCTGTTTGTAGGAGATCGCATAGAGTTGGGACAAAATTGCCCGAGGCCATTAACACAATGTCATCGGCGTATGCGACGACATTGATGCCACTCATACTTAGTTCAACTAATATCTGGTTAACTACAGAGAGCCAAAGCAGAGGAGATAGGACTCCACCCTGTGGAGTTCCTCTGCATGTTTTAACTTTTATCTTGGTGTTACCCATTTCTACATTTATAAGTCTTGTCTGAAGCATGGAGTCAATCCAGTTTATCAGTAACGGATCGATGCTGATGGAGTTCAGGGCTTGTCGAATTGCATCGTTATCAACGTTGTTAAAGGCCCCTTCTATATCAAGGAATGCTACCAGGGTGAATTTCTTGAATTGGATTGACTTTTCGATTGTGCCGACCACTTCATGAAGTGCTGTATCGATAGATTTGCCTTTCATGTATGCATATTGGGCCTGTGAGAGAACACCATCATTCAGTTTAAGGCGAACATGTGTCTCCACTAGTCTTTCAAAAGTCTTGAGAACAAAAGAGGATAGGCTTATAGGCCTAAAATCTTTCGGTTCGGTGTGGGTGGGCTTGCCAGCTTTCAGAATGAAGATGACATTGACCTCTCTCCAACTAGAAGGAACATAGGTGATGTTAAGACAACCCCTAAAAATGTCCACTAGAATTGGAACAACTATGTCTTTAGAGCTTTGGAGCATAATTGGAATTATTCCATCAGGCCCTGCAGACTTGTATGCTGAGAAAGAGTCAATGGCCCAAGCAACCTTCCTTTTATCTAAAATTTGGTTACCTATGTTCGAGATTACACTTAAGTTAGGGCCTCTGTCCGCAGGAGATGTATCAGTTGAACATCCTGGGAAGTGAGTGCTCAAAAGTGACTTCAAAGTCTCGGAGCAGGACACATTCCAGGTTTTATCAGGTCTTTTTAAAAAGCCCGGAGGAGTGTTAGTCTTAGGCATGACTTTCCTTAGCCTAGCAGCGTCATTTGTTGACTCAATGTCTGTGCAAAATTTTTGCCAGGCTGCTCTTTTAGCATAGGTTGTCCTGTTTTTGTACATATTTTTGCTGATCTTGAAAAGATCCCAGTCAGCAGGTTCATTACTGTGTTTTGCTCTATTGAAAAGCCTCCTTGAGTTTTTCCTAAGGACAGACAGCTCTTTGGACCACCATACGGGGCTGAGCTTACCTTTTCCTTTAGTAAGTGAGCCTTTTGAAGAGCGTCAAATCGAGCACTTCTTTTCTATTTCTGGTAACGAAGGTTGGTTCATTACCTTTATTTAAAATCAACAAATTTTTCTTAATAATAAATTCAAAAAGTGACTCATCTCTTTTATTTGTATCAGAGCTCCCCACTGTAGATGATGAGCGTTTGCGTCACAACAAACCAGGAGGTCCCAACCGTTCTTACCTGTGGTTGAAACTAGGTCATCAAGAGCAGCTGACGGCGGAGGCCCCAGTGAATTACCTGGCATGTAGACGGAGGCTAGGATCAGGGGCGGGGCCCCTTTTCTTTCGCACTTCACCGTCGTCATGTCTGCACTACTGTGGGAAGATAAGAGGAAAAGATTTAAAGATTTTTTCGCCCCTAAACATGTCCGATAATTACCTTCTGTAGGCCCTATATTGAACTATAGGATATAATCTTTGGACATTAGTCCGCAGATCCTGCCGCTGTTGATCCATGGCTCCTGAATAAGGGCGATATCAATGTTACCTTTTGACAGCAATGAGGTCAGGGTGGTAGAGGCCAACTTACTGTGCTGGAGGTTTATCGGTAGCACCTTCATCATCTTTTTTATTTTTCTTGTTTTTTAGGTTGGCTGCCGACATAGGGTGCACTCTGACCTCACTGATGCCAACCATCAACTTGAAACCTTTGGACGGAAGCATTGCCATTGTAGCATGGTTCAACATGACAATGCCTTCCTGTCCTGTTTTCGTGGTAGCTTCAATGTCCAGAACCTTCCAGTCGCTACTGGGGAAGCTTGAGTTTTGACCTCGGAGGAGGTTCTCTATAGAAGTTCCTTAGAGACGCGAGGGCCCGGCACATGAATGCGGACTTTGGGTTTGGTCGGGAGTTCACTTTTAGAGGCAAAATTAAGAGTTACCCCTTCGAGTAAACCTTTCATCTCATCGATCTTTGCTTGGAGCCATTTTAGTGTGGGTGCATCCCTACACCTCAGGATTTTGAAACCCTTGACGGTCGACAGTGACCCGAATTTCGGCACAAAACCAGTGGAAGCGAGAATTTCGGCGTTTATAAAGTCAAGGATCTTTATCTCTACCTGGGCCCACTGCTCACTGGTTAGCAGCCTATCGGAGCTCTCTTCATTGATGACAGCCACCTGAAGGCTTTATGTCACTACGTCTGCTAACGTGCCTGCGCTAGCGCTGTGTGCCATCTTGTGTCTTTTATTGGCAGACGTTGTAGGGGGCGTCGAGTCATTAAGTCTCATCCTCTTCCTTTGACTGCCAGTGTGTTCAACCCTCGAGTGCTTTGGACCTCTTATCGGTCTTACTTTAGGGCTACTGACAGCCAGTTTGGGAGAAGAGACATCCTGATCGCTTTTTTCTTTTACTTTGTCGATCTTCTTAGAGTCAACTGGTGTCTTGCTGTTGAAGCCCATCTTAGCAAGAAGCTTCTGAGCCCAGCTCAAGCGCTTCCAGTCCCTAAGACTGAGCAGTTTCGGATCACCCTGCCGATGCCAATTATGGAATCCACAATGTTCTCTTTACTTTTCACGACAGATGAGTAGAGAGAATAGAGAGCACAATACTGCGAATCCAGTGTTGCAAGTTCTTTAATCGACATGATTAATTTGAGTCCATTTAATTCGGGAGGCAACCGTAAAATTACCTCTTTCTTCGCAGCTTTTGAAAGGCAGGATATACAAACCCATAGCCTATGTTCAATCATTTACATAAACCTCTGGTTAAGGATATTTGCTCAAGTTACTTCGTTGCACTATAATTGTGTTTAAAATTAAGGGAAACTGAGTAAAATCCGGTCAAATAGATCTGAAAGTCTAAAGGTTATTTTCAGATCTATTTGATACAATTTTACTCTTTCAATTAATTTTCAACTGATTTCATATTTAACATCAGCTTATTTCCACTTGAGTTTACCCAGGGTTGAACCATGTTTTTTGATAACCCCAAGAATTGTCAAACAAAAAAAACTGGATTTTTCGGTTCTCAAAAAACACCAATGGGTCCTCTTTTGTGTTGTTGAGGTAAGCAAGAAACAAAAGCAAAACGAATAAAAACAAACTAAAATTTACATTTTCTATTTTATTTTGTTATTATTCAAGCAAATTTGTGTATTCCTTGAATTTCTATTTAAAAAAGAAAGGAGTTACCTGTAGTACGTGTATCTACATAATACAAAAAATATGCTTTAGAGCTCATGCCTCTTTGAAAGTTCTTCTTTACCTCAACTCGCCCTAGCGAAAAGCAGAGGTCTAATTCAGAGCGAGTTTTGGTTCTCTAAAAACACAGTATTTGCTGGATAGATTGAGTTCAGGAGAACCAGGGCCTAGTGACTTACAACTCACAACCATTCCTGTGTGCGTGTTTTTGGCAGAAATGGAGGCTATCTACAATTTTTTGCCGATTACGAACGGCCCGATGAGAAGCACTTATTCTTAGAGGATTTCTCAGTTCCTCGCAAGAGAAGCAGTACCTTGGAAAAAACATTTCTGTTTAAAGGTAGCAGCTGCTGGGAATCGAACTCAGACTTTCGGCATGACAGTCCAAGACACTAACAATTATGCCACGGGGTACTACAAACTACAATGCAAATAAATGCAATGAACTCAAAAAGAATACAAAGAATGCACGAATTCTCATCGTGCGTCGGTTAAAATTCAAAGGTGACGTTAAAGTTCGCCAGAGAATACATTGGACATAAGATGACTGAAGCCGATCAAATTCTGATTCATCTGACCATATACTATACGTTTTCTTATTACCTATCGTCCAATTTCTGTGTGCTCTGACAGAGCGCTACGATATCCCGCAAACCAAAATCTCGAATAACGAAATCTCGCATTTTTTTTAAATCTCGAATAATGAAATCTCGCAAATTAAAAATCTTGTTTTTCATAATCTCGCAATTACAAAATCTCGCAACAAAATGTCGCAAATTAAAATCTAGCGCGAGATTTCAATTTGCGATATTTTGATTAAAAAGATGTATTGGTTGCAATACAATTCAATTTTGCCAGATTTTGATATGCGAGATTTTAGTTTGCGGGATTTCGTTATTGCGAGATTATGAAAAGCGGGATTTTGTAATTGCGGGACTATGAAATGCGAATTTTGTAATTGCAAGATTTCACTATGCGAGATTTCGAATGCGAGTTTTTGATTTGCGAGATTTCGTAGAAAACCCGTAACTACTCACCCGTTGATAGGTGTCTTATAGTGAACTCTTATAACTACAGCTGTGTAAGTAATCGATATTTCATAGATTGGTCCTAATTATCGGTGTTTTTCATGAGGCACACTAATTATGGTACCGAATATTACCAAAGTGTCTTTTGAAGATTTCCACTGGGAAAACAACATCACCCCTAAGTATAAAAATCATAATAACTTGACAACCTTACAATCATTTTTTACCAATTTACCTAGCTTATGGTTTTAACATCCTCAAATTGAAGACTCAAATATTATAACTCAAGTTATAGATTTGGAAACAGAACCATATCAGCTTTTTGTGAAGAGTTTGCATATTATAACCAGACTCTATCCACTGAAGCTCGTGGTTGTGGTTGGTAAACGAAGCACGAACCAGATATCTCTTACACCGTAAAAGTATCTTTGCATTTGCCGTTGTCGTCGTAGCTTTAATTACCTTCAAATAATTTATGCTGTGACAAAAAACAAAGCAACAAACAGAAAAGAACAACAAAAAAAAAAAAACAATACAAGGAGAGACATAACACATAACCAGAACAGATCGCATATTCGCATTTGTTCATACATCCGTAAATCTAGACACTAAAGGTAATAAATTTGTATATACTGCTGCAGCTTTCAGCATGAAATTTAAATTACAAATCCGTTCCTGCATTACAGCTAGCGTCGTTGTCGTCCTTTATTTTTTGGTAGTAAGCTGTCGGCTGCTGGAGATGGTGATGATGGTCCTCAAGCTAGAGCTCTATACTAGAAATATATATAGCTTGCTGATGTTTGCTATACATGCGCACTCTGTAATATAATAATTCAATTTAATATTCCCAGAGTTTTCCAGAATTCAGCTCAGCGGTTAGGTTACTCGCATCGGTGGCTCAATATCACGATGACGACGACGACGACGAGGGACCAAAACTCTATTGCATTTGGTGATTTCTGTAATTTATGGGAATTATAGGAGGGCCCTTCCTTACTCTTTGCCTCTCTCCGAATAATAGTTAAATTTGCTGATGCACTACCGGGACTATACTGCCGGTGCAGCGCAGCACTACGGGTAACAGTGGAGGGAGAGATGTGTGGAATGTGGGACTAAGAGGAATTACAGGTCAACGCCAATTGAATCGACTCTCGCATAAGGTATACCTACCTAGTTATGAGCATGGTAATGCATCCTGTGCTTTAGTCCAGTTGATGGTAGGTACAACTCCAAAACTCGACACAGCATTTCATTAAAGGCAGGTGCATGTTCATGGAATCAATATATTCGGTGCCACACTTAACACATTATTCCGCTATATGATTCACGTCGAGTCTAGCTGAACATTTCCGGTTTCCTCTGATTTAAAGTGAATTTTAAAATGGGAAATATTATCGTCATCCTTGAGTGGTATGCAATTAAATTTAATACTCATAAGTAAGTAAGGATATATTTTTTGTTAGAATTATTATGGTTTAGATTAATAACTATATTAATAAAATAATGTTTCTGGCTATACAATTTTGTATGGTCATTTCCTTCAAAAATGCAAACTGCCAAAATCAACTGTTCGAAAACCCAAAACGAAATTCTTATGCGAAATAATTTTTTTTGGATAACGGAGTAAGCTTAATTCATAATGTTCAAAAACCGAGTTGACTCGCTTTGACAAATTGAGATAATGCTCAATCGGTGTTATTTCACTTTCGAAAAGGACTTACCTCAGGAGCGGATCCAGGATTTTGTTCAGGGGGGGGGGGGGGGCAATTTTCGTGAGTTACCAAAATCTTTATGAGGTCTACAGAAAATTTGAGTACACTCTAACCGCTCTACACGCCTGGTCACACAAAGCAATGTGAATTGATGAGTTCGAAATTTGAAGAAAACAAAAAATAAACTCTTTCATAACTGCTACAGTTCTCATACAGAGGGTACTTTGAACTTTGTGAAATGAATTTTTGCGGTTTGTAGCTATAGCATGGTGTCTTTACAGCGGTCTTGAGTTCCCTCTGGATCTGCGTAACTCTAAATTTATGTTTGGAAAACATAATGGTACAGTGGTTTGTTCCTATTCAGACACATGACGTTCGAGTTCGAGCGAAATTTCCAGCCTCTTCTTTAGCTGGTAACCAAACCTTACCTTGCTTGTAAAATGCCGTTTTCAAGAACGTCATCAGCGTCAAAAATGCGTTTTGTAGAATGTTCTCAAACGCAAACTGCAAAAATCTGTTGTCAAAAAAGGCAAGTTCAAGTTTTACTGCATAAGCATTGTGTTCGATAATGCAGTTTGCTAAAGTCACATGTTCGAAAACATCATGTGTGGTGCAATTCTGCAGTCAAAAATCGAGTTGGCAACAAAAATATTGAGAGGCCGGAGAACGTTTTCATAAACGTCAAATGCGTTTGCAAGAAAATTGAAGGACGCTGATAAAAAAGATTTTGTGCAAACAAAACCATTACATTAATTTGACAATATCTGTATTTTAGTTGAAATAAAATTATAGATCGAAACCGAGATGAACCGTATCGTTTACTCAGATGCCTTCGTCCATCAATACAAAACCGAACTTTCTGACATTAAAATAAAACACAATGATTATAGTGGAAAATACAAAGAAAATACCGATCTTTATTAAAACTTTCCGTCCGACCTTCTCGATTGTGACTAACTTTCGTCATACATTTCATAAGCAATATACCTAGCATTCGATAAGTTTTAATATAAATGTTTCATATAAGCTCAAAGCATCGACTACAGAGTTGCCAGACGATACAATAGAAATATTTGCGTCGAAAAATGGCAATCATTTGACAATCGAATTGACGAAACAACTATCCTTTCCTTAGGTATAAAACTACAACTTCTCTTCGGCAGTGACTGCTGTAGTTGTTTCCTGGTTTCTCTCCAATCTTCTTCGTTGGATTCGCACTCTTCGGTAGTTTAATAATATGGAACACGGAGGTTCCCAAAACACATCCATAAAAGAGACAAAATTTTCACATCAAACACGTATCGTATGGCTAAACAGATGTACAGCACGTCTGCACGCATCGCTGCGTACAGCGCCGAACTAGAAACACATGTGCATACTCTTAAGGTGCGTATCCATTTCAGATTAAAAAGGCGGTGAGCAGCTCTGAAGAAGTTCTAGAGAATAAAATTCGAAAGTGGACACAGACACAGTCATGAAATAAGCTCACCAGAGCGGACAACAGATATCCGAGAGTCGCTCTCGGGAGTTTTCTAGTAAAAGTACTCCTTCAATGGAAACGTACATTTTAATATTTATCACAAAAAGAACTCTATCACCCATTTAGTATGAAATTTTTTGGTATTTCTCCATTGCACCCATTGCCCCCCCCCCCCTTGTATCCGCGCCTGACTTACCTACGTACATATTAGTGTAGTTAAAAAATAAAAAGTTGTCAGCGTATTCAAGACAAAAGGAAAAATTTGTTCAAGGGGTACTGGCTCTAGCTCTTGTTGGCAGAAAATTGTTGGTCCCATCTATTCATGCCAAGTTGCATTACGCAACCACCCCATAACATAAAAAGTAAACACAAATGGTCACCAAATCTTGAAAATTTTACCAAATCTTGAAAATTTTAAGAGGATGTAACTTAAATCTCGCACGAAATTTAAGTTACTTCTTATTCTTAAAATTTAAAAAAACCAAACTACCTCAAAAATTAAGTTATTTCTGTAATCAAATAAAAACGCTCGGTTAAAGATTAAATTTAATTCCAATATAATTCAATGAAAAAAAATAAATTTAGTTGTTAAAAAGAGAAAAAAATTACATAAGGTAAGTTATTGTTTCCAACTGAAAAGACAACCGTATAAGCTCAGGCAACCGTGAATACTGACTAGGTAAAGATCATATTATTACATAGGTACATACAAGATCAATGCAAGAGTTCTTATCATATAACATTATGTACTCAAAAAGGTAGAGACTTATACTGGATTAGGGTGACCATCTCCACATTTCTTCTAAAAATTTTAAGAAGAAGTAAAAATATTGAAAATTTTAAGAACCAGTAACCTAAATTTTGCTGTAATTTGGTTTTGAAAGCGGCTGCTTACCGCAAAAATTAAGTTTCTTCGTCTTAAAATTTTAAACATGGTTTTTAAAGAAGCAGTAGTTTGGTTTTTGAAAGCGGTTGCTTGGTTTTTGAAAATTTGAAAATTTCTAAAATTTTCAAAAACCAATCTACCGCAAAATTTAAGTTTTATTTAAATTAAAATTTCAAAACCCGAACTAGCTGTAAAAAAAATATACATATCTTCATTTTTAATGTTATGAAGTAGAGTAGCTTAAAATTCGCGCATAGTTACTCAAAATTCGTAAGGTTCACAAGTTAACTGAAGAACTCTACTTGCATCGTTATCAGCCAAATTAGTTAATGGGAAGCTCCATTTG
The DNA here is from genome assembly GCA_963921185.1 of Dasysyrphus tricinctus. Taxonomy (NCBI): domain Eukaryota; kingdom Metazoa; phylum Arthropoda; class Insecta; order Diptera; family Syrphidae; genus Dasysyrphus; species Dasysyrphus tricinctus. The sequence goes on along the minus strand of OY992532.1, from coordinate 53,731,786 downwards.
GTTTTTTTATTCCCTGTGGTGCAAGATCATTCTAGTGGCGCAGTGAAAGCGAACTGGTTAGTTCAATAGATTTTAAGCTTAATTTTGTTCTGAAAAAGTGGACCTACAGTAGTTGGTACAATCATTATTTATGAATGAATAGTGAACCTATTCAAGAATTCGGCTGAATTTTAAATTTGTTTAGTTCGGCTTTATCTCTCAGCTAACGTTCGGCCTTATTAAGCCAAACGCCAAAATTCGGCGTTATTTCACTTTAATAAAGCAAATTAAAGCTGAATTTCGAAATTTGGCTTTATATCACTCGGCGTTATTTCACGGCCCCTGAAAAAGCATTCAGAAACCACAAATGAGTCCAAGTCAAGTTGTGAGATCACCTAAACGGAACGTCAATTTCTATGTACTTAAGGCTTCAAAATACTTTCATAAATAACGTAACTTATACAGATACATCAGATATAGATAATACGGATGAGAATAGAGAGCCAAAATTAAACATTATAAGAACTGTGACCACATATAGACGCATATTTAAATTGTTTTCCTGACCACTTTTTGAATTGTGTGTTTTTTTTTCAAAATTCAATTTTTGAAAATGTCCTAAAACTAAAATTACTTCTTTATAAATTTTTTTCATGATCCATCGTACTCATTTTCAATATAAAACAACAAATTCCGACACCCTTATTGGATAGTAAATTACTTACAATTCATTCAAGGAAAATAGTACGTATACGCCATACATCTGTTTTTGTTTAAATACTAAAGTGTGGCGATGGTAAAAGGGATGTGAGAGTAGTTTTGGAGTTGATTTAAAAAGCCTGTGATTTACATACACACACATCCCCACATATTTCTAAAAATTGTGTTTACAAAAAACTTTCGTGGGAGCGAATTAATTTCTTTTAGATCTAGGCCAGTAAGACTAGACTTTTTCAAGGAAAAAATTAATAACATGCTGATTTTTGGTTTGCACTTTGGGATTGAGGTAGATTGCATTTAGCCCGAGAATAGTCTTCAACTATTCCATGACTTTTTCAGTTATAACTTATAAGGGGTTATAGGTCACCAAAATGGGTTTTTGTCAAACATTTCGAAAACGGTAAGTTTTACAAACAGATAGCTAAGTGCATATTTAAAAGTCTGCATAAGCTGGTTTGTATCATTAACCGTTTAAATGTTATAACACTACAAACTATACGCATATGGTACTCGACCTCGGGTTGGGGTCAAAATTCTAGGTGTGCAAAAATTCTGCTTTCAAAATTCCGCTTTTCAAAATTCTGTTTTTAAAATTCTGCAATAAATAAAAATAAGTTAAAATGTATTTTTTTATTATTATTATAATTTTATTGACACATAAATAAATTACATAATCAGTAACAAACAAATTTAAGCTCTACCTACCAGGGCTTTGAGCTAACAATTAAAAAAAAAAAAAAAAATGTTAGTTTAAATGTCGATTTAAGATTAACGTACCTCGAATTCCTGCCTCTGACTTTTTGGAAGGCAAATTGTTACATAAAAGAATAAATAAGAATAAAAACATAATTAACAGCTCGAAGGGACTGTTTTATGTCAAATGCATTCGCTGGTAAGCCTTGGCATTTATTTAACAAACAACAAATCATAAGCCCAAACAGACTAGGTATGAGAAAGCAAACATATAAAAAGGGACAACTCGGGCAGAACTAGACCTAGTGGCTTACAACTCTCAGCTTCATCTCAAAAATAGCTCTTAAGGTTTCCATAAATTTGTTCCTGCGTATTATTGGCTCAACAGAGTATTTTGTTAATAAGTGGTTATATAAAACAAAAAACAGAATGAGCAGAATTTTCTTCTTCTTAAAACAAATTGACAGAATTTTGAAACGTAACTGGCTTACCGGTCGAGCTTTGGTTTAATAATATTTCATACTCTAAATTCATTTTTAAGAAGTTTTGTCGGGATGGCAGTACTGGCAGGAGGACGAAAGTAGGGTTGCTACTTACCAGACTAAAACCACAAAATGGTACATATATTGGCCTATAAATCGAGAACCAAATGTCGAACGACTACGCGCAAATCGTTTCTGGATTAAGCACATTATTGATTTTCAAATGCCCCCCCAAAAAATTTTTAGTTTTGATACAAAAGAATATAATATTTTGTTTGCTGCCATTTTGCTGCATTAAACACCTTTATTCTTCAAGTAGGTACCTACTGTTAATACATGATTAAATGGTATCGTTTTTTTCCTGTCACTCAATATTAAGGTTTTCCACCAGCTGAATTTTGGTTGTACTAAGGTATTCTACAACTTTTCGCTTAAGAAGCTACCAAGTGTTCTCTATAAGCCCAATATCTTATTTATTTTTTTTTGATTGAGAAAGACAATAAGACTATAACACTCAAAGCTTTATGGAGGAGGACAATCGAACATGAATATGGGAGCTTGTGTCTCAAAAACTCAAAAACCGTTTCCGAATTTGTGGAATCAATACGTTTTCAAGTACTTTTTTGGTGGTATTCATCCTGTGCCTTAAGGTGTTTTCCACAATATTAAGAGGACCTAATCCTTACTCTGAGATAACAGACCAAAAATGTATGCTTTATTGTTTGAAAAATGTGCGCTTGGTTTGTTCTGCTCGCCTGGCCTTCTTTCTATACTTTACTTTTTCAGTAAAAACTTGGAAAACTAATTCATCCTTAAAGCCAGTCTATACAAAATGTTTTTTGAAGGATTTTTTTTCGGTGGTCTTTTATTTACATGGACTTATTATTTAATAAGATAAAGAAAAAACATTTTTCACAAACTTGGTTTTCGGGGACGAATCGGTTTTCCAAGTTTTGACCGAAAAGACAAAATTCGTGCATGAAAGGCCAGGCTATCAGAGTGCATTTTTCCACAAATCAAGCTTCCTCCATGTATAATGGTTTGAGCATGTTATCTCAAGGAAAGAATTAGGTCTTCCTATATTGTGGAAAATAATATAAGGAAGGACCAGTACAAAAAAATGCTTGAGAATGTATGGTTATAGAGATTTTAGCTTTGGAGAAAATTGAAAATTATAAAAACTTCTTTTTTCTTTTTTGTTAAGAGACTATTTTTGTTTATGGCAATTTCGGCTCTCTGGACAACTGAACTTGGCTTGATCAACTTGTGGATAGAGCAACCTTTCTTTGATCTCTTATTACAAGTATCTATGGCATTTGAGGTTGAGTTCACACGGCAATGCACCGTACTTTTTTTTGCAGTATAGATCCGTGCGGATGAGCCAGTTGCGTATATACATTCTACAAAGAACCATTCACATGACGCATGTTTGTACGTTTGCCATTTGGCTTTATACTGCAAAAAACGTGCGGTGCATTGCCGATCGTTTTGGTTTTACGCGATACGGCCCCAGGTCTTAGGCAGCTACACAAGCATGTATTTATATTTAGTACTTCAAAGTCTGACTGTACATTCTCTGTGACGATGAGATTTAAAGATACAACCATTTTATTCAAGCTGCATTCTTATTGCTTGGTTCAATTATAAAAATTATATTAAATTACTTACTTTAAAATTACTTTATAAATACCAAAATCAGTTATGTGCGTGAAGTAAGCACCTAAATTTTGGATTTTCAAACAAAAAGAGGTTATGATTACAGCAAATGTCCAATTTGTGTTGCTATGTGCCGTATTTAAAAAAAAATCGTACTAAAGGGTTTGGTTTTTAGAGGGTACCCATTTTTTTAGCGTGAAGTTAGCACCGCCACTTTTGATTTTCGAAAAAAAAAGTTGTGCTGTATTGTGCTCAACTCGTGCTGGCTTGTGCCGTAAATATTTTGAAAAATTCGCAAACTTGTAAATTTGCAAATTTTACGAATGAAATGTTTGCGAAATTTTAAAATGTTTAAAAAAAAAATATGCTGCATTGTGCTCAAAAAATGCTACTAAGAACCAAAAATAAAAAAAAATTTGCATAATTGCATCTAATATGGCCAAAACTAAACTTTGCGAAGGGCTGTAGCGTTAAGTTAGCACCGCCATTTTTGATTTTCGAAAAAAAAAGTTGTGCTGCATTGTGCTCAACTTGTGCTGCGATTTGCAAATTTGCGATTTTTTTTAAATACACTAGTCAACGAAATTAAAGGAACAAATTTTGCTTACAATAAATTGTTGTTAGTGTTTTTTGAAGAGCTGTAGGTATCTTTGTGACGAGTGGTCGTATTGAGTTGAAACAAAAAGCATTTTACAGCTTTATGTTTTTATTTTGAGATTTGTTTGCATTTTGTTATTTTGTTTTTGCAAGATATGAGACGAGACAACAAAATAATTTTTTTAAATTTTTTTTGAAGGTTCTCATATGGATAAATTTTTTTGAGTCAATAAGATGTAATGATCAGATACCTTGTTTATTCAGCTTCAATTCAATTTTTTTTTGTCGTACGATTTTTTTCTGCATGGTTTAACTGTTTTTAAATGAAAAAAGATACTTTTATGTATGTATCCATTGAAATGAGGACCTTCAAAAAAAATTAAAAAAACAATTTTGTTATCTCGTCTCATTTCTTGCAATAATGCAATAACGGTACTTAAAAAAAATGTTTTGCAAACAAATCTTTAAACAAAAAACATTAAGCTGTAAAATGCTTTTTGTTTCAACTCAATGCGACTACTCGTCACAAAGATACAGCTCTTCAGAAAACACTAACAAAAATTGTAAACAAAATTTGTTCCTTTAATTTCGTTGACTAGTGTATTTACGGGACAAGGCAGCACAAGTTGAGCACAATGCAGCACAACTTTATTTTTTAAGGAAATTTTGAAATTTCGCAAAAATTTCATTCGTAAAATTTGCAAATTTGCGAATTTTTCAAAAATACTTACGGCACAAGCCAGCACAAGTTGAGCACAATATAGCACATTTTTTTTCGAAAATCAAAAATGGTGGTGCTAGCTTCACGCTAAAAAAGTCGGTACCCTCTAAAAACCCAACCCTTAGTACGATTTTTTTAAAAAATACGGCACATAAAGCAGCACAAGTTGGGCACATTACAGCATAACCTTTTTTTTGAAAATCCAAAATGGCGGTGCTGGTTAACCAGTATTATTATGTTCGAAATTCGGAAATGATTTGTAGGCTTAGGTAGAGTATGGAATTTAGTACACATTCAACGCTCACACATAGAGATAGAGAGAGAATATAAGGTGGGCACACATGGGCGCCCGCAGGATTTTCGTTAGGGGGGGCAGAAGTTAAAAAATTAAAATTCGAAATAAGGCATTGTTGCAAAAAATATAATGGCATATAATATACAGGCACCCGTTAGATATATAAAAATATTCACCCCGATTACAGAATCCGACGAATGAGCTGCGGAGGGAATCTGACTCAAATTTGACATTTGGCTCATAGTAAAAATGTCAAAATTGAGTCTGATTCCCTCCGCAATTCATTCGTCGGATTCTGTAATCGGGGTGATTATTTATTTATCTTAATAATGTTTTCTAACCCTTAACTGCAGTCGTTGGTTCAATGGACCCATACTCAACCTTTAAACGCGTGTAAAAAACGACGCGGTTACCTCAGCTCTCTCCCACTTCTTAGTACCTTAAACGTAAGTGCAGTGTGACAGACGCGTTCCGCTCGCTGCTCTCATAGGTCAGTATCAGCATACGCTTGGGTCTGTGATATATTTGTTCCTGGTGTTACTAATTTAGGTTTTGAGTTCTAATTCAAATTTGTGCAGGGAAAAATTTTATAAGTCATTCAGGGAATCGAGCAATAGCTAATTGCTAAAAAGTGCAGCGATGATGACGAAAATAGCCAAAATTCAAATTTTAATCAAATGGCAAGTGCAAAAAGTATGATTTGCTCTGCGCCAGTGTGTTTTATATTTTATTTTATTTGACCAATGTCAGAATTTTTTACAAAAACATTTTAAGTTTTTGTTTCAGGAATTCTAAAGAGGATGTTTTAAAGTCTAGGAAAAATATTTCTTAAGATTTTAATTCTTTTTTTACTATTTTGCATATATTTTTTAGATACATAATATGTTTCCAGGCCAGGTGAATTGCAACCTATTGTTCTCATTGAAAATTAAAAATTGTATGCAAGTTCTTATTGTTGATTTTTTCTTAAAGCTATATTCGTGATTATACTTAAAGTTCGGCGGGAAAAAAATTTAATAATTCATACTTTAATTTTTATTAACATTTAAAAATAGCTGGGTTCAGTAGACCCTCGACTATAGAAGTGTACATAATTTTCAGGACTACACTTAAGGGTTTATCAATAAGACAAAAACTTATCAAATAGACCTACAAATTAGGACCATGCATGAAATATTGTATTTATTCCTTTTTACTCAAGAGAAGTTGTAGCCTTCTTGGTGCCTCCCTAGAAAATCTGTCTAGCACACTTTTGTCAAAGAATGCTCTTGCGACTTGAGTAGATATCCGATCTCTATGTGAAGAAAGTATACAAAGGCCGCTGAGTCGATCATTGCTCGCTCATTGCAGGGACAGGATTCAAACAAATTCCTTCCTATCATGAAAAAAAATGTTTTCTGAAACATGTGTATGTGCTAAGGTAGGTAAACATTACCTAGGTCAACTTTTGCTACTAATTTCATAAGAGGAAAATAAACATTTTTTTGTTGGATATTCGAGTATTGAGTGACAAAAACTGAATTGCATTAGTGGTAGGTTACCTACATGTTTTTATATTTTTATCCGATTCTAAAAATTGAACCACACCGTATTCCTGGACATTAAAATAAAATTAATGTACAGAACAAAAGTAAAAGCTTGATATTCTAGGGGGGGGGGGGAATACCCCCTCTGCCCCCCCCCCTGCGGGCGCCCATGTGGGCACAGTAACTCTTATTCCAAATTCTCAAAAACTCAAAAACTATTTTCTCTTCCAAAACTGGAAACTCAGAAGAGGGACTTTTTTCGACAAAGTAGTCATAAAAAGGTCAAACGGTTGCTATTGATGTCGAATTGACGTTTCTGTATTTTCTGTCACGCATCATACTTAGAGAAGCTTCAGTTTTGTAAGTTTCCTTTTTTCATTAAAATAACATTTCTATTTCTTATTCACCAAACTCTAGTTTTTAGAAGAATTTTTTCAAATCAATATTCGTATAAAAATGTACATTCACAGTATGTACAAAAACATTGCAATACCACAGCAAATTTGAAATGTCAATACACAAATTCAAATAAACACACAATTTATTTCAAAAGTCTGTGCATTTACAACGTGTTTTCTGTTGTATATTGTGAGTGTGACACGTTTTGTATTATTGTTTCGTTAGGGGACATGAACTTACATTTTATAAATGTAGCACGATGACAGCGCGCGGTAAGTTACAATACTGCAACTCACAAAGGCAAGTCAAGGAAAGGGATTAAATTCAATTTTAAGAAATTATTCATATTTCCCATGTGTGACTTCAAAGGGCAAATATGCGGACGCAGAGATCGATAAAATTTCGTATTAGGAACACGACTGATTTCCCGATGCCAACAAAACAACGGTAACGGCAGCACACGAAATATATGAGCATTTAATATAATACCTAACGCTTAAGAATATAGGTTATTGCCAGATGTTAGGTTCTACATATATGCTTGGGCTGAAAGCTTAGTAGGTAGGTATAGATTTTTGGTTTTTTAACAAATAACAGTGAAAATACATATTTCGTCCTTATAGGGCATAAAAAATCCCTTCAAATAGCTGTTGAAATAAAAGGAAAAATAGAAAATAAATATGCAATGGCAAATATTTTAGCTGAGCTGATGTTCAAATAATGAATTCGTGTTAAGCTTTTCACTTCTTGTCACACACACCCGAATAGGATCACGTTTGTATAAATCAGGACTCTCTTTGCCTGTTATGCACTATGCACAAGGACTACGCGACATTTTACAATGATGAATGCCAATATTGCAGTGATATTGTTTTATTTTTTTTTATTTTTTATTTTTTACTGTTGACTTGGAGCTTCAAGGTCTTACGCTAATATATAGACAGTCAGGGGATATGTATGTCATTTTAAAATATTTGCTCCTGTTATGATCAAAATCATACCAGCGCACACCCGAAGCAGTTTACTTCTTTACCCAAATAAAAGCTGATGAAAGATAGATTGCACTTCTACTGAAGGTCTCTAGAGTGTGCATCAAATAGTTTCGGGTTACCGATTTTTTAAGCTCACATAAACAGCATATGTATGACATTTTCACGGCCACACATATAGCATTGCAGCTGCAAAATAATATTTTTAAAAACAAACACACTATTACGAAGTAATTTGAAAAGCATCCATCAAATTTGGCAGCGTTGCTGGCTTGTCAATAAAGTGAAATGACGAATGAGGTCGACTCGGCAAGGAAACCTTGTGGCCTTAGGCAGGTAATACAAAATGAAAATGGTATTGATACTAATTCTGGATTTGGTTATCCTTGGAAATAAGCTTCGACAAAAACTAAATAAGTAATTAGGGAAAAAGTGAGGAAGAAAGAGTGTGTCCAACTATTAAACGAGAACTCAATGGGTAGTCAGAGTTTCAATCCGATAAGATTTAGAATAGAAAACAGACAGAAACTTCTTTTCAAAATGTATATCCTGCAGGAGCACTCTCAAATTGTACAAAATATCATCCCTTTTCATTTAAAATTAATGAAATTTCATACATTTATACGATGAACCCTGAAAACTCCCAAATGTTTAGAGACACAGAGGACCTTTCTAGCTGATCAAATAAAATTAGCAAAGTCAAACATTTTTTAGAAAAAAAAAAGCCAGCAGCAATGTCAAACCTATTGAACCAATAATATTGGTAAAAAGGAAAATCGAAACTAGAAAAAAAAATGTGTTTCTCTTTGAGATACATACTTATCCCTTGGCCTGCGATGATGGTGTCCTCGATAACATTTTTTACGTAATTAATTTTTTTTTCAAACCTCATGAGTCTGTTTGTCAACGTTAGTTGGTAGATACCTATAAATATATGTTTATTTGAACTAACATCGGATACCTTCCTTAATGCGGCATGATGGGTAGCAATATTGCACTCCTCTCAGTCCTTTACCGTAATCATAAGCTTATAATATATAAAACACCAGAAGCGAAACAGGATAATTGAAGAGTATAAAGGACGAACTCGTTGTAGAGTTCGTGTTTTGTATAGGTAATCAGACTGCATGTGCGACTTTTATGTCTCTATCTCTCTCTCTCTGTCTCTTCCTCTTTCTCTTATTTCGGGTAGAACTTTTTGTCATAAAAGCATGACAAGAAAGAAAAATTGGACCATCACCTATAATTACGTGGCCCGTGCTTGAACTGCCCTCCTCACAATGCATATGTATATCCTTCGTGATCTAGCTTATGGTATAGGTATATATATATATTTTTTTTAACTCTCCTGTGTGATATATGACTACAATAGTGATAGAATGAAATATAAATTCGGAGTGCAGGGACAGAGCATCAAATCCTTGACTCTGTCAGGGCAGCATTTTATATAGAAAAGGGAAAACGTGTGTCCCTTTTGGCCCTATTTTCTTTTTTGGTCCTGGTTGTCTTGCATATATGTAGGTTCTATCCCATATGCACACACTCTTCTTCTATCAAATGCACTGTCAGCGTAATTGAACAAGAGGGAAGCAGCAGTAAAGGTTTCTAAGAAGAAATAAAACATGGAACTACTGGACCGCATTTCTAATAAAGTCTTATTAAGGCGCATATTAGATATAATTATAACATGAAGGAATTTATTTGTGACCTCTTCGATTTGTACAAATAGAAGTTCTTTTAGTAGGCTCCAGGTCAATAAAAAACGGTGTTACTTAATAAGCGACGTTTCGAGCATGAATACACTCTTCATCAGGCCTTTATTATTGAAAAAATATAACAATATAAATTTCATGTATAAAATTCTTATACAAATGTCAATAAAACTTACAGCACAATTTAATAAATTAATGTATCACAGGATTTACACATTTTGAGAAGGGAGATTATAGAGAAAAACTAGAAAAATATATAATTATGTATAGAATTATTATAATATTTAGAATTTAAACTAACGAAACAGGTTTTTAAAAAATTATATATTACTTTTTTCACAAAACTAAGTGTAGTTTTAATTTAGCACTATACTGTTCGTTGTTGTTCTATTTATCTCTCTTAATAAACTGGTTATAGACGATGCTTAGATTATCACAATCAGATCGTGATAATCAATAATAAAGGCCTGATGAAGAGTGTATTCATGCTCGAAACGTCGCTTATTAAGTAACACCGTTTTTTATTGACCTGGAGCCTACTAAAAGAACTTCTATTTGTATAATTATAACAAGTAATTAAAGTAATTATAAAGGAAACAGAAAGAAGTTGACATGTCATTAGTTCATTTATTGAATCCTACATAAAAAGTAAGTACAACATACTTAAGGCCATATTTTTGTTCAATCGTATTTGATCGCAATCAAATGCAATATATTGATGATGTCCTAAAAAAAATAGGGCAATAAAAAACTAGAACGTTAAAAATCATTAAAGAGGGTCATTGAGTTTAATAATAAGGAAACTGCGGATTGCTATTAAATTAGAGGGTGCATTTTGTTTGTTTGCATATAATTTGAAAACGAATCAAAATTTCCTTAATTGCCTATAACTTTTTAGCCAGCAGAGATAGCTATAGGTATTGCTCTATATTTAAGAAAGATAATTAAATTTTCTTTATATTAAAGTTTTCAAAAAACAGTTTGGATAAAAACCGACCGAGAAACAGACGCTCAAAATAAGCAGATTTTATGTCTGTTCGCGTACCTCCCAAAACTACGAATTTCTACGAATTTAGCCCAAAGTTCTATCAAAGCTCATATGAAAAAAATAAAATTCGTAGAAATTCATAGTTTTGAGAAGTACGCGAACAAACCTTTTAAGTATTTCAACTTTAAAAATGGAGTTTTTGGCTATTTTGAGAGACTTGTTAGACGATACACCCTCAAACTTGGTGTATTATTCATTCATGAGCAGTTTAGTCAAATGATAATAAAATTTTAAATTTTTGGCAGTTTTAGGGTTACCATCTAATTTTTTTTCAAAATTTAAGATATGTTATTGCCAAAATCAGCGAAGTTGCTTTTGCAAAGCTGGTCCATAAACAAATGTTTGCTTACACCTTTTTGAACATGAAATAAAATAGTGTCAGACGGGTTTATTGGTTGAAATTCATTGCCAGACGATCTGTACAGAAATGACTTTTTTATTATTCGAGTACCTAACTCGTCTGGCACTATTTTATCTATATAACGAAAGTCATAAGCTAGCAAATATTTTAAGCATCGGTTTGTGGAAGTAGATTTGTTAGCTTTGGCAATTATTACAAATTTTGGAAATCAAAAATGAAAAAAAAAATTGCTTATTATAATACTGGCGGCTCCCTCTAAGTCGAATTTTCACGGGATATCAAAATTAGTTTTATTAAGAGGGAGTTTTGGAAAAATTCGAGTTAGCATGTAAATACAAGATGCAAAAATTAATTAATAAATTAAATAAATAAAGAGAAGTTTCTTGTAGAAGGCATTACAAACCAGCCTAGAAGTAAAGTCCTTTAAAAGTTAAATTTTGTGTTATAATTTTGTCCTACTTAACTCAAAAGCTGAAAGCAAAACATTTTAAGCAAATTTACAAATTGCTGTTGGCACCAGTATTGCCAGATTTTTCAAGACAAGTGGAGCCCAATTTGAAAAATTTTGGAGCCGAAAATAGCTTCACTCAAAAATGATATACAAAAAATTAGTAAATTAAAATTATTCGTTTAAAATTTAATTTTATCTATCAGTTATTAACATAGTTATAAAAATACAAAAATTTAATTGAACATTTTAGACGAGTTTTACCTTATGTAAAACTTCTTGAAGCTTGGGGACAGAATTCATTAAAGATTAGCAATAAGCTCAAATTTTACAGGAATTTTTTGTTTATGTATTTGGGGGTACGTTATTTAAAATAAAACAGTGACCATTTTAAGGACCACTCTATAATGTTCTTAATTTACAAAATTCAATTAAAACCAGCAAACTGCTTTCAAAATGTCTTCCTGGTAGAAGATGATTAATCTGTCATTCTCGAAGTCAAATTTTCAATAGTGTTTTTATTAAACTGGTCATAAGTAAAAACGTATTTTTAGTCACTCCAAAAATCTTACAGCATTTTTCAGCCAAGTGAATCTGGTTCGATATAGAACCTATATTGTAATCTCTGTTCCTAAATTATTAATTTGTTCCGTTAATGTACAGCGCGCAAACTGAATCAATTGCCTAGAGTTGAAATAATATTAATATTGAAATGTACATAAGTATAGTACCTCGTGGCTTGATGGTTAGTGCGTAGGGCTGTCATGCCGAAGGTGTGGGTTCGGTGTGGTGCCACCTAAATATCCGAGGTTCTCCCTCTTGCGAGGAACTGACATATCCTCCAAGATTATACTTGTGATGAATAAGTGCTGCTCATTTAGCCGTTAGGAGTAGTGAAAAGTTTGAGAAGTCCAATTGGCGATAAAGAGCCTCTTCTGGCAACCCTGGTTGGCACTGTTATCTTTGTATTTATTCCTTTGGCTTTGTTACATAGCGTGAAGGTATGTGCTTGTTATTTGCAAAGGGTCCGCCAAATAACTTTTTTTTTTTTGAAAATGCTACTACTACATGGAGTGTAGCTTCGGCTGTGTGGCACGTAGCCCCATCCTGTTGAAACCAAATGTTGCCAATATCCTCTTCTTCAATTTTTGTGAACAAACATTCGTTCAACATGGCCCGATAACGATCGCCATTGACTGTAACGGCCACTCGAAGAAAAATGGCCCCATTATGACTCTGTTGATTGTTTTTTTTTTTACAAAAGAAAAATTAAAGAATTGAATTAGATCTCAAAAGAAGTAGTGAGATCTTAAATATCTGCCAAGTTTTAACTTCATGAAGTTTAATATCAATTATCTTAAGTAGAAAAATCATGTCAGAAATTTGGTATTTAATGATTACTGATAAAAATATGGTGGGTTCACTGGTCAAGTAAAATATAGTAAGTAATTAAGAGAAAACTTGCCAAGGAAATCCACCAAACTTTAATCAGTAATCATTAAATACCAAATTTCTGGCACAGGTTTCTTGTACATATAAGAACTTGGCTCTTTTTTTAACATTTATGTTTTTGTTGTGATTTCACTCCTTTTTGCAAAGATTTATTTTGCCAGGTAAAAATCAAGCCCTACCGCTCTACAAAATTTGTTAATTCTGCAACTAAAAGTGCTCCATATAAATAATAGCAATTCTGATAAAGTGGGTGGATGGCACACCCCCTGAATGGAAAATTCTAATTTTAAGATTTTTTATTTCAAAGTACTTCAAGCCCTACCGACCTACCAATTTTCATCGTTCTACAACAATTCGAAGTGCTTCATATAATTTATAAGAATTTTTAAGAATGTGGGTGGATGCCATGCCTCCTGAATAGAAAATTGCTTTCTAAGTACTTCAAGCCCTACTAACCTACCAATTTGCATCGTTCTACAACATACGGAAGTGATCCATATAATTTATAAGAATTTTAAGGAAAGTGGGTGGATACCACGCCCCCTGAATAGAAAATTGCAGATTTTCGATTTTTTCCTTTGTATGCACTACAAGGCCTACCGTTGTGCGAAATTTCAAGTTTCTACGATGTCGGGAAGTGCTCCATAATTTTGATGATCTGTCAGTGAGTCAGTGATTAAGTGAGTCAGTGATTAAGTGAGTCAGTGAGTCAGTGAATCAGTCAGTCAGTTACGGTTTTTGCGATTTTTGAAGTCCTATATCTCCGGAATTGCTAATGTTAAATAGTTGAAATTTGGTGACTGACCTGTGTTTGATCAGCTCAGCAAATACTACGAATATGAAGCTTCTGACTCTATTAGTACTGAAGTTAGAGGGGGGTTGAAAATCGCCGGAGTTTGTTCCTGTAAAAAGGGTGTAGTGCCGCGAACTTGGCTGGGCACTACCGTGCCCTTTGATTTCAACTTAGAGGGAGTTTGACTTAGAGGATGGTTTTTGTATGCAAGATTGAGGGGAATGCAAAAATAAAATATGGCGAACAAATTCGAGTTAGAAGGAAATTCGACTTAGAGTGAGTTCGACTTAGAGGGAGTCGATGGTACCAACTTAATACATTTTTATCTAGGCATTTAAAAATGTTGAACTCGTCAGGCAAGAACTTTCAACCGAAAAATTCGTCTAGTTCTATTTTTTTCATGTTCAAACAGGTATAAGCTTACATTTGGCTAAAAACAGCTTTGTAAGAGTAAGTTGATTGATAGCAATTATTTTAGATTGTAAAAAACTGATGGCAGCCCTAAAACTGCGAAAAATTTGAAATTTGACTATTATTTTTGAGTTAACTGAATAGGCTAAAATGTTTAACAAAAAATGTGATTTTTCACATTCTTTTGCAATTATTTTTTTAAATGTAGGTAACTAATAAAAATTAAATTTTTAATTTTTTTTTTAAATTTCCATTTTGATAGTAAATTTTATTCCCTTCAAAAAAGATTTGAGGCTCAATAATTTACCATTGATTATAGTCCAGTAAAATTAAATTAATTAATTCGAAATATCTACAAAAAATACTGCTTCGAATTTTTTTTTGTTTCTTAAAGAGTACCTATTGGAGAGTTAAAATCCAAAAAGTTCGAACAAAAAGCGCCCATGCGTTGTCCGCCATTTTGAAAAAGGCTTTGGAAAGCGTGAACTCGATTTTCTCGGCTCCTATCAAATATAGAGCTATATTTTTTTTTAGGTTTGTACGTTAAAATATCTTCTTTAACTTTTGTTGAGAAAAAAATTTGAACCCTCTTTCCAAAAAAAAGTTATCGACGAAAAACTGTCGAGATTTTGAAGTAAAAAATGGTTTTTAACGTTTATCTCGACTCATGTTCATCTGATCGAAAAAATACTTAAGTTGTTTTTTATAGATCACTTTATTTCCTACATTTTGGTATATTTAAATTTTATGTGCGACAAAAACTGTAAGACATATAACCTGACAAAATGGCCAATATCCTGCGAAAAATTTCTTATAACGGAAAGAAATATAACTTTGGTCCCGCAATAATATAATATTTGATTTTATTTTATTTCAAATCTTTTTTAAGCGCATTATTAAATAACTGTCAGTTTTTTATCATATCTCATATGCTTCGGAGTAAAAAAGTTTTAAATATGGGTGATTGTTTTATTTGTGAAAAGCTATTTGGTAACGAAAAAGTTTCGGTGGTGAAAAAAAAAGGTGTAAGTACATTACAATCGTTTGCAGTTAAAAGAGGTAATATCGAACATGCGCGTATGCTTGAAAACCTTGATAGTATAACGGTTCATGTAAATTGCTGGAAAAATTATGTAAATGAACGAATGGCTTTTTCTTATTGCACAAGGTGGCTTGGGACACTCATTCAACATTCGAATGTGTATGCCAAAGTTTGTTACTTTCGTGCGAAACCATTTTGCAAACAATGTTCTATAGTTTTTGATAGTTATTCTGAAGATCCACATCTGGGAGGCACAAAACAATCCGAAAGATTAAGAAGAGCTATGAAACAACAGAGTGGAGATGTAGTACTCAATGAAACAACGACGGTAAGCATTAATCATGAAAAATTCCTTACCAACGGGAGAAACAAAGCGCGTTTCATAAAAATGCTTTCAAAATGTTTTCAACTATCACATGTAGCCGTGCAGCATGCATCTGAAGATGCAGATACGTTGACTGCTAAAACAGCAATAGAAAAGGCACCCTCATATGACTATGTTAATTCATCGGAGAAGACATCGACCTACTTGTTCTTCTCACAGGCCTAGGAAACAAAACATCTAATATATTTTTCCGTAAACCAGGCAAAGGACGATTTCAAGAAGCACTATCTTCGCCATTTAGTTTCAATTATCCACATTTAACCGATCACATAATGTTTCTTCTAGCATTTTGCTTGCGACGTGCGACACGACGTCAGCTATTTATAACATCGGTAAAACTAAATTGATAGGCATTCTAGAAAAAAATGATGAACTGAAAAACCTTGTTCATTTATTCTATCCAACGATGTTGATAGCAACGTTTTGGGAGCCGCCGGAGAAAAAGTTTTTATTGCATTGTTCAATGGGAAGGAAAATGAGTCACTGGATAGCAACTTTGTTAAAACGTCAAAAAAAACTAAATTTAATCTATCTTCATTGCCTCCTAGTGCAGCAGCTGCTCGGCAACACACATTCCGTACCTACCATCAAGTACAAACTTGGATCGATGTTCGCCATGACTTACTAAAATGGGGTTGGAAAAGAACTCCGAGAGGATTAGAGCCAGTTACAACCACTCAGGATCTAGCTCCACAAAGCATATTGCAAACTATATCCTGCAAATGCAAGGGCCAGTGTGGTCGAGCTTGTGGCTATCGGAAATCTGGTCTGAATTGTTCCTTAATATGTTTCTACTGCAGTGGAAAAACATGCGAGAATGTTCATTCCTTGCAAAATTTACTGGAAGATGAAGCCGGATGTGAAAACATTGAAGAAACTACCAATGACGATCCCAGCATTTCTAACAACGTTAATATGATCATTGATGTTCGCACGCCTAGCCCAAAAAAAAAAGGAGAACGACATGAAAAAACTATGCCACATTGAGCTATCGAAAGGCTGATATAGAAACGAAAACGATTGAATCGTGGATTATACCTCCTGGGGACAGCACATTAAAAAAAATGCCCCGTAACTCTACCTCGGTGGTGGTTTGGAAAAGAGTTTGAACTGTTGCTTTAAATTTCATAATAAACATAAAATTTTCAAACGTCAGTAAATTTCTTTTTTTTAATTTTCGCAGGATATTGGCCATTTTGACAGCTTATATTTCCTACAGTTTTTGTCCCACATAAATTTAAATATACCAAAATGTAGGAAATAAAGTGATCAATAAAAAACAACTTAAGTATTTTTTCGATCAGATGAACATGAGGCGAGATAAACGTTAAAAACCATTTTTTACTTCAAAACCTCGACAGTTTTTCGTCGATAACTTTTTTTTGGAAAGAGGTATCAAATTTTTTTCTCAACAAAAGTTAAAGAAGATATTTTAACGTACAAACCTATACAAAAAATACAGCTCTTTTTATGATAGGAGCCGAGAAAATCGAGTTCACGCTTTCCAAAGCCTTTTTCAAAATAGCGGACAACGCATGGGCGCTTTTTGTTCGAACTTTTTGGATTTACACTCTCCAATAAGTACTCTTTAAGAAACGAAAAAAAAAATTCGACGCAGTATTTTTTGTAGATATAAAATACTAATTTGATTGGACTATTAGTCGTTAATTAGTTGTGAGGATTTCGAATTTGTCGTTCTATGTTTTCTAGGTTTTTTTTTTTATAAAAGTGGTAAAAGCTTGCAAAACTTAATATTTTATTCCTCAACAATTTGCCGAAGCTAAGGAAGAATAAAAAAAACAGAAAACATTGCACGATTGAATGTATGTATTTGTTGCTATGCAATTAAATTTTGCGAGATATCCTAGCTTCTGCTAAATATGTGAATCCAGTGCCTAAGTACTAATAATTTATTGTTACTGTTAATTTTCAATATTATTGTGGTCAAGAGATCAAGAGAGAGAGAGAGCATAGATTTAGTATATCCAGTTGTAAAGTCTCATATGCGAATTGCATTAATCGTATTTGGCCGTCAGCTAGAAAATATTTTTATTTCTATAATAAACGCCTAAAAGGCAACTAGTAACATAAAATTATTATAACGCTTGTGCACAGTAATAAGGGTGGTAAAAAATTTCTTATTGATGGTAATAGTTGTTATCACTTGGAAAGAAACAATTATGCAAAACACTCTTGGGAGTATTTTCCAAATAAATTTTTTGTTATAAAAGCCGTGCAATTCGTTGTTTTGAGATTTCAATTTGCGAGACTTTAAATTGCGAGCTTTTGATTTGCGGATATCGTATAGCTCCGAATAATGATTTGATAACACTCAAATGGCAACAAGGCCCGGCTGGTTAACGGATTATGACTTGAGAGTATATGTACTTGGAATGTGAGAACCAGACTTTTGGCATTTCGATTATCCTTTTTTCATCCAGTATTATTTTCTTTCTTTTTTTTTCAGTTTTTCCCGTTTTTTTTGTCCACAAAAAGAATTTTTCACCTATTCTGTGCATAATATTGTAAAATATTCAAGGCGAAAAATGTTAGGACACCAATTGAATAATTTATTTACCCTTAATTAATAAACTATAGGCCTTAAATTGGAAAAAATATTTTTGTATGCAGAAACCATTTGAATGCAAATAACGCTGTGAGGTGAATATATACTTTATTTTTGGAAGTGTAAGCTGACGATCCAAAAAAATATGTTTTATTCACCACACAATTTTCTCGCATGCCAAATAATTGCCGTCAATTGTTTTGCATGACATTTCATGACAGCAATGGGTATTTAATATTTATACATGCAAATGTTAAATATCAAGTCAATAAAACGCCTTATGGTCTTATTTTAGTAATTTTATTTTAAATGACGGCCTAGCTGTCATCATCGGATCAAAATCGACTTTTAAAATCATAAATGCAGGAAAATAATTCTATATTTCACCTCAATAATTTTTGACATGCGAAAACATTTGCATAGATTTTTTTTCGCATATGTGAACTCCAAACTAGACTCAATTCAACTCAAATTATATTCCATACAATTGTAGTATTTCATCAACATTAATTTGTTAAGAAGAATTCCACGGAAGGTGTTCGATTTTAGAGTTTATTTCTTAATTAAGTTTTTATTAAGTTTATTGCTGAAAAATAGCCTCCTCAGCTTTTGCTCCACTGTGTAGAAGACAAAAAATATATAAAACCAATGTTTTCATATTTCGGAACCTAAACCTATCATTGATATCAAATTTCGTTTTTGAAATAATATTCCAAAATCCTTGAATGTTTTTGGATGGTGTAGTTTATATGTCACTGTTTCTTAAGGACGTACATATATTCCATGTCTTGATCACTTAGCTCATTCAGTAAATAAATGAAGAAAATGCCTGTAAATTGGAATTAGTGAAGAATTATTCAGATTGATTGACAGAAAATTGGACTAATAAATTCGAGGAGCTTAAAGACTTGGACGGCATTATAAAAATTTAATCGCTTCAAAATTTCTCACAAGCTGTTAACAAAAAATTCCTGCACAAACACATTTCAAACTCACTAATTTCAGGTCGTTTTTATAGAAAAATCTCCGTATTTGAGCTGACTATTTTCCCGTTTTCTGGGTTTGGATTGCCTATTTCCCTTTAGGGTCAAAAATCCCGAAAAACGGGAAAAATCCCTCATTCCGGCATCCCTGGTGAGGAACCTTTACATCTTAGCTGCAACTCAAAAATTTGGGTCTGTCCTCAATGCGTTGGATAGATAAAGTTAGAAAAAAAGATAAGATTGTGATATTTATTACAGCTGTGATGAAAGACTACACGTGTTGCAATGTACCTTTTTATCTAAGGCTGAGGTAGCTTTCCGGTTTTCCGGTTTTTTTTTCTAGAATAGTACGAAACTTAAGTTTTTAGTCAATTCCTTATTAAATAAGTTATAAAACCCAGAATTCTCTTTATAATTAATTAATCACCCCGCGGACAGTCTAGTAAAAATTCCAGACAATTTTGGTAAGTACGGAAATTAGTTTCTTCCCTTTACAAGAAGTCTTTATTAGGCTGGGTGAGCTGTGGTATCGTTGACGGTGGTTTCCAAACTGATCTTGCAGTCTGTATGGCGGTGCATTATAGCATTTTTCGGCTGAACCATACGTGAATCGTAAAGCTACGAAGTCCACATTTCAAAAAAATAGTCACTAGTTTTGCCACCTCATTACATTTTGTGTGAATATTTTTGTCCATGTATATCAGAGACAGGTGGGGCTTAGTCCTATTTATATGTCGTATTATTATCATATGAAATTATCTTGCTAAATTCACCATCCAAGTCCTAAGCCATCATTACTAATAGGACACGTGGAGGTGGAAAGAAGATGATGGCCCTTGTATTTGCTTACCGGATAAGCTCACCATCGATCTCCTTCATCGGCCCCCAGCTATTGCATTCGGCGGAGTTCTTCTTTCTTTTCACACTTCTTATATTGCAATTCCACCATTCTGTTGCTGTTGTCCCTCGGTGAGTGTGGGGAATTTCTGCTGATAATTTATTTGCTAACCTTTAGTAATCAGGTGATTGCAGCTTGCGGTGATGCAGGCTATGAGTACATGCTGTAGGATGGGTAAGTACTTTAACTTTTCAGGAGCGTGGGGGCATGAATGTTAGTAAATATATACGGGGTAGGTATTTTGGTTTTAGGGACGGTAGTGTAGGGAATAGTTTGCTGATGGGAATAGCTGTTAAAGTAGGGGGGGGAGGGTGAATTGTAATGCTAGGATGCGGACTTGTTGTGGGAAATAGGTTAAGAAGCAAAGTTATAAGTCATCACGTAAAATGAGCACACGCTCCCCACAATGGAGTTGGAAGCTCTTTGAAGGATGCGTTTTATGAACTCCTGCATAAAACTTACGGGCCTTGCCCAGAGTGTGATGTTAAAATTTTGCTTGGGGACCTCAATGCTCAAGTTAGGAAGGGAGACACCTTTGGTGGATTTGTTGGTTGGCACAGCCTGCACGAAGAAGTAGCACCAGGTTTCCTTAGCTAAGAATCCATAACGCACTCGCACTTCGCACTCCTCAAACGGTCAATATGCCAATTAAATCGAACATGTGCTAATCGATGGAAGATACGCCTCTAATATCTTAAACGTGTGCACTTTTCGAGGGGCAAACGTTGATTTATGACCATTTCCTTGTTGCGGTAAGGTTGAGAGCATCAAGATTGTCAAATAAAGAGAAACTTTACAAAACGCACTAAAGAAGAAACCCGACGTTGGTGCCTTAACAACATTCCAGGAGTCACCAGAGTCCTCCTGTCAATGAAGAAACTAGAGAACAAGAAGGCCGCCACTGCCGGATCTAATTGTTTTACTAATGGAGCTCTTCAAGCACGGAGGGGATGTGGTGAAAGGGTACATACATCAATTCATTAACCAAGTTAAGGTCAAAGGAAGCATGCCCGATGACTGGTCTATAAGTTCCATATAACCCATCTACAAAAACTATAGAGGCATATCCCTGATAAACGTCACGTCGCAAACAAGATCCTATCTAACGTAAAGGATGAGTGTCTTAGGCCGTTCTGCGGTTCTGCAACACTATAATCAGCAAGGACCAGTGTAAATTCTAGCCTGGCAGATCAAACATATAGACCCAATATTCACTCACAGGCAAATCCTTGAAAAGATCAACGAATTTCAAGTTCTGTTGCTCCTACAAAAAAAGTGATATAATCTTTTTTGTGTGAGCTAATATAAATACACCAAAGCTTTGGAAAAATTAACGTTGTTGAGATATTTGTAAAAAAACTGATATTTGTCTCTTTTAAATTCGCAATAAAAAGTTTAACTTTGACACGCTATTACTTCAAAATTAATAGACCTACAGAGCTTGTTAACAGCCTATTTCCTAGATAGTTTTATTGTCTAAATGTGATTTTGTCATGATTTTTTTGCAAAAGGAAATTCCATCGAGCTTTCCAATAAACATTAATCACATTCTTTTTTAAGATGGCGGCCTTCCACTTAACTCAGGCAGCCATAAAACTTGGTTTTATAATGAGGAGATGTAGTCAAACACAAATCGTACAAAAAATGTTAACCAAGCGATTCATTAAATTTAGGGAACTTTTTAGGAAATGCTTAAGATGTCAAAACAAAGCTCTTCACCAAAATTCAGTCTTTTCGGAACTTTTTCGTAGTTTTGACATTTTTTTTGTCTAATTTTTCTGGGCTATACCTATTTTATATTCTTTCTTCTTTGCTATTTTATGTGTGAAGTTTTGTTGAGCTAATGTAACACCCTTTCTAGCTACCGTCTACCATATGGCTAGCATTTTAGCTATATAGTCAAGTCAAAGAAACTCTCAATTATAATCCTTTGGCTCTGAACAGAACTTTTCTAACAAAAGAATAAATAAATAAAAAATTAAAGACAAATGATAAAAGCTTTTCAGCTTGCATATTCATACATACATATGTAAATATAATGTATACTGCACTTATTGTTATCATTAAAAGCCCCTTTAATTCCTATTATTTTGACTGCACTTACTTGGCTCCCTTAGTGCACCGGATTTTTGCCTTGTCTCTTAAACGTCTAGTCCTTTGTCGCTTCTCGGTTCACCTTTCATTTGACGGGATGTGCTATAGTGCATTTTGTAGATTCTTTCCAAAGAACGCATAACGTTTCGGTTCGAATGACCTTTTAATTTCAAGCCTATGTCAAACTTCAATAAGACTTTGAACCTGAAAGACATGCACATGATGGCCCATATTAATTTGAAGGAATTCAGCCCTGAGAAGTAGTTTACCTATGTTGCAAGTTGTAGGTACACTGCCTTTGTGTCAGCCATCATTGTTGTGTGTTATATTTTGTTATTGTGTTTGTCTATTCGTGAAGGGATAATAGATAACTACCTCATCTTGTGAATATAGTCGTATACATAGGTATGAACCTACATATATATTTTGGAATGAAAAATTGTCTTGGCTAAGATTTTCCCGCCAGAGGGCCCATATTGGTTGGATTGTATATGTATGTTTCTATGTGTATGACGTGAACCACAACATATACGTTGGCAAAACAGATGTGCAAAGGAAAAGAAAGCACGTGTGTGCCTTCTTCCTAGAGGCTTTTGTCTGTCGACAATAATTTAAACGAAATGAGCCTTCGTCGAGAATCACATTTTTGTTTTCTCCTGTGTGTGGCGGCAATTCATTTTCCCACCTTCTCTCTATATTTTGACGTTGATTTACAAAAACATGCTCCATGATGCATATAGATTGTCGTTGTCGTCGTCGTCAACAAGGATGTTAATGGAACACTAGGTGACATTTTCAGTGCACCAACATCTTCCTTGCCCGACCAACCAAACCAAATGCAACCGAGATCTGCCTGGACTCAACCGACCTGCAGACCGGTCGACTGGCCGACCGACCGACACGTGTAACGTGTAATGTGTAAACATCATGTGAGAAGAGAAGGTCTGTTTTCGAATGTGTACTGTGGAGTCTGAAACACCTATAGTGCAGGGGGATAATCATGCAGGGGTCAGTGGTCTCCTTGTTTTGAAGTTATAATGCAAATGCTATATGAGAACTACTATGATGCAAATTATAGCCTGGCCATAACAGCTTGTATCTATAACCAACCACACAGTCCAGAATGTATAACTATTTTGGCATCATGGACCGGAAGGGCATCCACATCTATTTTCCCTTACCATATCCTTCTACCCATCACTTCACCAGGTTTGGACAAACTTCTCATTTGTTGGGTTTTCCTTTGAGTTCTTACTCCCCTCGGGTTAGTGGCTGGAATCGTATTATTGTATTGTGAACTTTTCTTTCTAGCTTCCGTCTTTTGTGTTAGTATTATTCTTTTTTTTTTTTGATTATATTTGGCAAGGAGAGGAGACCATTTGAAAATTCATCAATCACTCTGATTGAAATTGCAATCACTGCACATATCAGAGCTTTTGAGTCCTAAGGATGTTTCTTTGATGGCCTTCTCTTGTGACGTCATCACCATTCGAAGACACACAAGCATTGAGAATGTCAATTATGATAATTACTATGCCTAGAACTGAAGTCAACAAAAGACAGGAATATATGAACATACATTGTTTTACAAATTGAAAACTTTACAAACCTAATGTGTAAAGGTTCTTCCATATAGACTTTGTGTTTGATGTTTTTTGGGGTCTACAATAAACATAATACACTTTCTTTGTAGTCAGTTTTCTTAATTTTGAAAAAGGAGTGTTTTTACTTGCAAAAAAAGGTGATATGTATTAAAGCCGAATGACATGTTTCAAAACTATAGGAAATGTTCTTTTTGAGTGCGTTGATCTGTTGAATTTCGAGATATCACAGATTTGTTTCCGGCATCACGTCAGTTTGAAATTGGTTGCTGTATTTGATATCTGTTAAAATAATTTTCAAAGAATATGAATCCATGAAGGACCACATCCTGAGACACAGCAGCCTTCAATGTACGAGCTTCTAGTCATCTGCATCAACCTTTCTGGCAATAGCGAGGGCTTGGACTTTAAACCGGATGTTCGGTCTTTTTCGTTCTCTCGAACCTGCGGACCCGGATTTAAAGACTCTCTTGGCTGGAGCATTATTTGTCCATTTGCTGAGCTGTGGCTGAGCCAATTTAGTTGATGTGCTTTGATCTTCTGCACTATATCCACACCTTGATACAGCTGATAGAGTTAAGCGTGTTGTACCTACCTTTTCCTTCATTCACCCTCTTCGCACACAGGATCAAATATTCAGCGGATAGTTTTTCTTTCGACAAAGCCCAGTATCAGCACTCCTTTTTTGCTTATTGAGTAAATCAAGTTAGCAAAGCAACCCTCGCGGATCGAAAAATGGGTAGGTGGGTGCATAATTTGTCGTTAGCAATTTCGAATTTCTCGTTCTATGTTTTCTATGTTTTTTTTAAAGTGGTTTATAGTTCTAAAATTTAATATTTTAGCTCTCAATAATTAGCCGTGAATTATTTGTGAAAAAATCAATTTTGTCGTGCGATGTTTTCTCTATGCTTTTGGGTTATTTGATTTCTATGAGTGGTTAAGTAAGCAAAACAACTTTGACAAATCTAAAAATGGGTAGGTAGATAATTTTCCTTTAATTGGTCGTTAATTAGTTGTGACAATTTCGAATTTGTCGTTTAATGTTTTCTATGTTGTTTTGTGTGTTTTGCTAGCTTTACATAACTCGAAAAGCGTTAAGAACTTCTTATATAGCTTGATTTCAAGTAAGCAAAGCAACACCTAAAATAGAGGTGAATACTGCTAATATCAAATGGTTAATGGCTTAAAAATTTATCGTTTTAACTAGTCTTTAATTAGTTGCTACGATTTCGAATTTGTTGTGCAATGTTTTCTACGGTTTTTGGGTTCTTTGCTAACTTGATATCTAGTTAGCATAGCATCACCTCAAAAAGGGATAAAAACTTCTTAAAGCTAATGTTTTACGGCTTAATAATTCTTGGTTTATTAGACATTAATGTTTTAATAATTTCGAATTCGTCGTTCTATTTCTTTTTCTGGAAAAGTGGTAAACATTTCTAGAACCTAACATTTTACTATATTATGTAAATTAATAGGTTAATAAAGCTTATAATAATAATTATAATAATAATAATAATAATAATAACATTTTACTATTTAATAATTTGACGTTAATAAGTCGGTAATGCGATGTTTTGTATAAATTGTTCAACGAAGTTACCTTATTTTACATAGTAAAAACGTAATAAATCAATAAACAGTTCAGTGCAATTAATTTTAAACCCTTTTCGCAAGTAACTTCTTATGAATTAAGGAAATAAAGCAAAAAACATAGAAAACATTGCACAACAATGTTAAAATAGTCCAATATTATCCACTAACCGATTTTATATTCGTCAAAGTTGCTTTGCTAACTTGACCCTTGTAGGAAACAAATAATCCAAAAACACATAGAAAACATCGCATGACAAAATTGTTTTTTTCACAAGTAATTAACGGCAAATTATTAAGCACTAAAATATTAAATTTAAATTTGTTTACCATTATTAAAAAACATAGAAAACATAGAACCACAAATTCGAAATTGTCAAAAGTAATTAACGAAGAATTATGCACCTACTCATTTTTCAATCCGTGAGAGTTGATTTGCTAGCTTCACCTAAAAGCTCCCAATAAAACATAGAAAACATTGAACGACAAATTTGAAATTGTCACAACTAATTAAGGACTAACTAACGGACAAATATCAACCTACCCATTTTTAGATTCGTCAAAGTTGCTTTGAAAAAAGTGCCTTCAGTGTTAACGCCTGCCCTACGCACTATTTGCTCCAGAGAA